>CM053769.1:539695767-539735566 GCA_028658325.1 Potorous gilbertii
TAAAAAGATGTTCCTTAGCCAAAGTGAAACTATAATCATATTTGAAACCTGGTTATTGGAACTTGCCATGTTTTGATGCTATGGGACTATTAAGTGACTGTTCTTCTGAGTCTAACTCCAGGTATGGGTAGCAAGAAAGGCAATCTGAGCTGCCAATACATGATGCCCGTAAGCTGATGAGATGCTGGTATGAACTGCATAGGTGATCTTAAGGGAGGGGTGCGAGAGCGGCTGTTCAGCATGGGCTGAGGTGGGATTCTCCTGACTCAATTTCCCCACTGACGCCTGGCAGACTTTAAGCCTGACTGAATGCAAGTGGATAATCTAATCCTGCCTGGGGTTGACATGAAGTTGGGGAGATATTGTATCCCGGCAGTGTCCTTACTATTGGTGGCAATTTCTTATGTTTTTAAGCTTAATACTAGATCTATTCAATTGTAGATTATGGGTAGGGGAACATCCAAGGTTGTCTAAAATTAAGCTATTAGGCATGGGACTTTAGACCAACAACATTAAGTTAGGGTCCTTTAATTCTAGTAATACTGTGGAGACAATTAGGTCAAGAGCTTGAGAAGTTAGCAACATAAATATTATCTGTGAATCAGTTGGTTAATGTCTTAAAAAAATTCTTTTGTGGTTCATATTGTAAATGCTTTAAAAAGATGTATCACCTGACCAAAAGTTTGAATTGCTTTATCTGTTATAAACTGTGTTAAAAATAAATTAAAAAAAAAAGAAAAAAGGAATCTTTTTATAATTATCCCTGGTACACTTAATGCTTTTGGCCTAGGAAAAGTGTTCAAGGATTGGTCCACGATGAGCTAACTTGAAATGAAGCAATCTGATGGATTTACGGGACAGAACCACTCTTTGGCTTACTGATGCTTGGGTTGGCCCAAATGCAGGTACTGGTTCAACATGCTTTGGATCAGCCCAGGCCAAGCTCATAAACTCTAAGCATAAAACTTTAACTGAGCCAGACACTAATTTCAAAGATATTTTCCTTTCTAAGGTGTGTTTTACCATAATTAGGCAAGGCAACTGCCATTCAGTGAAGAAAGGTTGCCACAACATCAATGTCAAACTGCCAGCTTATAAAAAGAGAGCTAGTCCAGGTTTCTGGGCCAATCTTCATAATCCAGGCCACTGCAGAACTAACTATGTTGAAAGGAAATGAGAACAAGAAAGCCAAATGAGCCCAGCTTTGTGGCACATCAATACAGCTCTGGAGAGCTGGGTTACCCACGTGGTTTTCTGTATTGTGTGTCGATGTTTACCTTCCCTCCCATTGGGTAGTTCCTCCTCCCTCTCTCCTGCTACTCCTCTGCTCTTTCAGGTACTGGTCTGCACTGCAGGCTGCTGGATGTCTTAAGGCACAACATATAATGAAAGAATGGACTGTGACAACATTGTCACAGGATCAGCGACAGCTGCAGCCTTGATATGCAGCCCCTTCAGAGTCCTTCCCCTGTCTTGCTTGTGAGGTTCAGTCAGAGATTTGACAGTCAATATTCTGACAGGGAAATTCACAACAAATCACACTGTTCAATCTAGAAGGCTCTTTAGAGATCATATTGTTTAATTTTGCTAATTGTTAGCTGTAGCAATATTAGATAAAACCCGATATATAAGCAGTAAGCCTATCTAGGAGGGGGGAGGGTGGGGGAAACATTAGGAATCCACTTTATCATAAGAGTAATTGTCACTTCTTTTATTTAGTAGATATTAAGGCTGTTTGGCTTTTGACTTTTCTTTTCTAAAACACAACACTACTTAGAAGCATTGTCTGTACTGATTAGTTTTCTCCCTCTCTTCCTCCTTCCTATTTAATCGTCTATTTTCATCCCATTAATAGGGCACTTCTAAGGTAGAGAATTTTAAAACCAGGTGTCCACTCATGATTTGCATAATACCTTGGCAGTTTAGGCAGTGTCAATATATTTGTTTGCCTGGACTACCGAGAAGTAAGGCTGAGGGGGAGGAAAGGGATTTTTACCAAAACAGAAACCTAAATAGTGGTGAAAATTAAAAAGAAAATATCTTGTTTTTCACTGTTGTTTATTTGACAGCCTTCCACTTAATCCCAGGGAATACCCAATTCTCCATCGCCTTCCTTTTTCCTCCTCCACCTTTTAGTATTCTTTGTTCCTCCCCATCTCAATAACTAATATTTAAGTGAGTTAGCAGGATGGTACAGAGACAGTGGCACTAGATTGGAAATTTAGAGATGTGGGTTCTAGTCACTAGAGGAGAAATTTGAATCAACTCATTTTATTTTTCTGGGTCTTTGTTTCCTTATCTATAAAAAGAAGGGGTCTGAGTAGATGAGTTCTTCAGTCTCTTCTAGTTCTTATAAAAGAAGTACATAATTAAGAAATAAAACAATAAACTAGCACTTACATAGTACTTAAGGTTTTCAAAGTACTTTTACAGATGTTGTTTCAGTTTATCTTCATAACAACACCGTGTGATAGGTAGCTATTATAACCCCCATTTTACAGATGGGGAAACCAAGGCATCAAAGTCTTCATTCTATTCTGCCCTCAGTGTCTCATTTCTTTTCTTAATTTATAATTCCTTATAAGCACAAACAATCCAAAACTAAGAGGGCTTGTGACATCTGATTCCAATTTAATTGTGCTTTATGAGGTAATTCCTGTACGTCTGATGAAAAATGATCAGTGTCCTTAGCTGAATTTTCATTCAGGTCACACTATGGCCTATTAATTATGGATGTCCACTATGGCTCTATCTAGGTTTTTTCTTCTTCTCCTTCCATACTATTTCCCTTAGTCATTTTATTAGCTTCCATGGCTTTAACTATGATCTCTGTACAGATGATTTTCAGGTTTATTTGTCCAGCCCTAACCATTCTTACGAGACTTTTAAAAAATGATTTCATATTTTATTTTCCCTCCAATTACATGTAAAAACAATTTTAAAACTTCCTTTTTTAAAATTTTGAGTTCCAATTTTTCTCCCTCCCTTCCTCATTTCCCCTTCCCCCTCACTGAGATGGAAATCAATTTGATATAGATTATGCCTGTCCAGTCATGCAAAACATATTTCCATATTAGTCATGTTGTAAAAAAAAACCACAGACAAAAAAACTCTCAAGAAAAATAAAGTCTGAAAAAGTATGTTTCGATTTGCATTTAGACTCATCAGTTCTTTCTCTGGAGATGGACAATATTTTTCATTATAATCCTTGAGAATTTTCTTGCATCACTGAATTGCTAAGATCAGCTAAGTCATTCACAGTTGATTATCGTATAATATTATTGTTACTCTGTACAAAGTTCTCCTAGTTCTACTCATTTCACTTTGTATCAGTTCATGCAAATCTTTCCAGGTTTTTCAGAGAGCATCCAGCTCATCATTTCTTATAGCACAATAGTATTCCATCACAACTGTATGGCATGGTTTGTTCAATGCTCCTCAACTTCCAATTCTTGGCCATCGCAAAAGAGCTGCTATAAATATTTTTGTATATATGTCCTTTTTCCTTTTTTAAAAAAAAATCTCTCTGAGATACAGATTTAGTGGGTCAGGAGTTCAAAATAACTCTCCAGAATGGTCGGACCAGTTCACAATTCTACCAGCAACATATTAGTGTCTAAATTTTCCTACATCCCCCACACCCAACACTTGTTGTTTTCCTTTTCTGTCATATTAGCCAATCTGATAGGTGTAAGGTGGTATCTCAAAATTGTTTAATTTGCATTTCCCTAATCAATACTGACATAGAGCTTTTTTTCATGACTATAGATATAGTTCTGATTGCTTTGTCTGAAAACTGCCTGTTCATATCCTTTGACCATATATCAATTGGTGGAATGGCTCTTATTTTTTTATAAATTTGACAGTTCTTTAAATTTTAGAGAAATGAGGCTATATCAGAGAAATATGCTATAATATTTTTCACACTTATAATTCCTAACTGTACTAATTTCCCCTATTTATCCTACTCTTTTTACTTTCACCATGCCCATCCTCAAAGGTGTTTTGCTTTTGACTACTTGCCCTCCCAATCCACCCTTCTTCCTACCCAATCCCCTTCCTCTCCCACTTTCTTATAGGATAAGGCACAATTTTATGTGCTGCAGAGTATGTAAGCTATTTCCTCTTTGAGCCAATTCTAATGAGGGTAAGGTTCCCTCTTAACTACCCACCTGTTCCCTCCTACTTCCCTCATTTTCCCCTCCATTGTAAAAGCTCTTTTGGGCCTCTTATGTGAGATAATCTACCCCATTTAGCTTTTCCCTTTCCTCTTAACCTAGTGCATTCCTCTTTCTCACCCTTTAATTTTATTTTAGATAATCATCCCATGATATTCATGGCATGCTCATGTACGCTCTATCTATAATAAGCACATTCTTAGGAGTTAGAAGTATCATCTTCCCATGTATGAATGTAAATCACTTATCCTTAATGAATGCCCTAGGATTTCTTTTTCCTGTTCAGTTTTATGCTTTTCTTGAGCCTTGTGTTGGAAAGTCAAATTTTCTATTCAGTTCTGGTATTTTCATTAAGAATGCTTGAAAGTCCTCTACTTCATCGAATGCCCATTTTTTTCCCCTGAAAGATTACATTCAGTTTTGCTGGATAGTTAATTCTTGGTTGTAATTCAAGCTCCTTTGCTCTGGAGGAATATCATATTCCAAGTCCTCAGATGCTTTAATGTGGAAGTTGCTAAATCTTGTGTTATCCTGTCTGTGGTTCCATAATATTTGAATTGTTTCTTTCTAGCTGCTTGCAATATTTTCTCTTTGACCTGACAGCTCTGGAATTTGGCTAAAATATTATCGTCAGTTTTCATTTTGAGAGTTCTTTCAGGAGATGACTGGTGGATTCTTTTAATTTCTAATTTACCCTCTGGTTCTAGTATGTCAGGGCATTCTTGATAATTTCTTTAAAAATTACGTCTAGACTCTTTTTTTGATCATGGCTTTCAGGTAGTCCAATAATTCTTAAATTATCTTTTCTCAATTGATATGCCTCATCAGTTGTTTTTCCAAAGACAAAGTTCACATTTTCTTCTATTTTTCTCATCCTTTTGATTTTGTTTTATTGCTTCTTGATGTCTCACACAGTCATTAGCTTCCACTTGCCCAATTCTAATTTTTAAGGAATCATTTTCTTCATTGAGCTTTTTTACCTCGTCTTCCATTTGGCCAGTTCTACTTTTCAAGGAGTTCTTTCATGAATTTTGCACATCTTTTTCTATGTGGCCAATTCTGCTTTTCAAAGCATTCTTTTCTTCACTGGATTTTTGTGTCTTTTTTGCCATTTGGCCTATTCTGTTTTTCAAAGCTGCTCTTTTCTTCAGTATTTTTTTGTGCCCCGTGTACCAAATTGTTGACTCTTTTTTCATGATTTTCTTGCATTACTGTCATTTCCTTCTACCTCTCTTATTTGACTTTTAAAATACTTTTTGAGTTCTTCAAGGAATTCTTTTTGGTCCTGAGACCAATTCACATTTTTCTTTGAGAGTCTGGATGAAGTAGGTTTGATTTCGTTGTATTCTTCTGAGTTAATGTGTTGGTCTTCCCTATCACCATAAGTAACTTTCTATGGTCAATATACTTTTTGTTGTTGTTCGTCCATTCTCCCAGCCTGTTTCTTGACTTTTAAACTTTATATTATTGGACTTTGCTCTTAGAGTGGAAGAAGTACCATCCCATGCTTTAGGTTTTTTGTGCAGCTAGTTCTGTGGAGTCTGCAAATTTTCAGTTCTTCTAAGGTGGTATAATCTAAGGAGAGGTGTGATCATTGCTCTCCTAGACTGTGTTCTTATCTGTCAGTGACCACAAGCACTCTTTTCTGCCCTGGAACTGTGACACGATTCCCACTCCCCTTTATCTACAAGCTCTGGTGTGCTAGTGCTACATGTCCTCACCCTGGGACTGTAACCTAGGACACATATAGGCAATACAGCAGACCTTACCCCTGTGGTAAGGTCTGTGGACCTCTGTAATCTCCTTCTGACCAGTTGTCCAACCCCTTTACTGTCTGAGAGCTCTGGAAACAGCCACTGCTGCTGCTGATTCAATCACTCCCAAAGTCTGCTGCTGGTTTGCCGGGGTGTGGTCTACTGCCAGCACTGGACCATTCTCCACTCTCAACCAGGTGTGATAGACCTTTCCTGTAAACCTTCCAAGTTGTCTTGTGCTGGAAGATTATTCCACCTCATCCTTTTATGGGTTCTGCCACTCCAAAACTTTTGTTTTGAAGTATTATTTAAAGTTGTTTGAAGGCAAATGCCTTTTCTCTGACATCTTGGCTACCTACTGGACATCATGAGCTAGATGTCTCATGGACATCTTGAATTAGATGAATCATCAGCATCTTAAGCTCAACATGTCCAAAATTGAATTAATGATCTTTTCCCCAAACCTACCAGTTTTCCTAATTTTTCTGTCTGTCAAAGATACCACTTTTTTCCCAATCACCCAAATTCTCTATCTAGGTGTCATCCTCGACTCCTCATTCTCTCTCACCCCTCCTCAACATACAATCAGTTACCAAGTTCTGTCTTTTCTATGTTCTTAACATTTCTCATATGTATATGCACACATGTATGTATATATACACATACATATGTACACACATATACATATATATTTCTCTTCTTTTATGCTGCAACCACCCTGGTAGAGACCTTCATCATCTTACATCAGGACTACTATAATGGCCTGCTGGTTAGTCTCCCTTCCTGAAGCCTCTGCCCACCCCTGACTATCCTCCATTCTATTGTCAAATCAACCTAAAGTGTATGTCTGATCATGTTACTCCCCCTGCCTCCTAAAATTTAATCAATTTCAGTGACTCTCTATGATCTCTTGTAGCTAATATAAAATCCTGTGTTTGGCTTTAAGCCCTTCATGACCTAATACACCCCTCCCCTCCATTTCCAGTTTTCTTACACATCCTCTACAAACCAGTGACACTGGCTTCCTACCTGTTCCTCACACATAATACTTCACACACAATGTTCTTCCTTTTCATTGCATGTCCATCATTCTTGGGACTCTCCATCTCTTCATCTCCACCTCTTAGTTACCCTGACTTCCTTCATAGTGGGAATTTTCCTATGCAAAAGTCCCTATATCTATGAATCACGAATCTGAGGGATTGGGTAGACAGGGAAAACACTGTCAGTCTTTACATGCTAGGCACCTGAAATTTAAAGACGGTAATAACAATAAAAAAAAAAAACCCATGAAACTATACCTATCCTTAAGGAACTTATATTTTACTGGGGACAAAGGGAAACCACGATAAATACAAAATATATACAAAACACTGGGGCAGCTATGTGGTGTAGTGGACAGAGTGCTAGGCCTGGTATCTGCAAGGCCTGAGTTCAGATCCAGTCTCAGACATTTACTAGATGTATGATCCTGGGCAAGTTCTTAATTCTGCTTCCTCAATTTCCTCCTCCATAAATTGAGCTGGAGAAGAAAATGGCAATCCACTCTAGTATCTTTGCCAAGAAAACCCCAAATGAGGTCACAAAGAGTCGGACACAACTGAAATGAATGAACAACAACACAGGTAGGGGAAAAGGGAGGCAGGACGGAGAAGATATTCAGTGTAGGGGAATGATAAAAGTCCTATAGAGGTGAGTCAGCAGTGCAGCCTGGAGAGAGATGAAGATCACACTGTCTAATGTCCTCAGTTCACTCCATAAACTCATCAATCAAGAAGGTTGTTGGGGAGATCCACTGGGACAGGATTTAAAAAAAAGTTTTTGTGGGCTAATGTGAAAATGTGTCACATAAGATTGTATATATAGAACTCATATAAGATTGCAAGCTGTCTCAAGGAGGAAGGGGGAGAAATTTTAAAACTTATAGAAGTGATTGTTGAAAATTAAAAGCAAATAAAGTAGCTTTATGGCAAGGCCAAATTAGTTTGAGTGAGTGTATGAGGGATTTATGAAAGAGAATATTCCATACTAAATATTTTTCTTGTGGGGGCATCCTAATGTAACATGTAAATGAAATTACTTTAATGATACCACTGGAATGTTTTGAAAAAAAAAAAACCCAAAAAACACTGCCATGCCTGAAATGTGATCATCATTTCACCTTGTTTTCAAGCAACCATTTAGTGAGTGTCATATCCAGGTTTGGTGATGCTACTAATCACCCCACAACCGGTACCAGCTGGTGCTCCCCTTAAAAGCATGGCTCGTAGTCTTTAGTGATGAACTTTCACTTTCAATAAGACAGAGAAGGTAAAGCAGTCAGTAGAACAGGGGGTTGACCACTCCTATTTGCTAATAAAGAATTATGATCTGTTTGGTAATTAACTAGGGTGGCTGAGCAGATAATCAGATGAACTCTCTCTCTACTGGTCAGCAACAGCCTCAGAGACTTC
Organism: Potorous gilbertii; assembly: GCA_028658325.1. Taxonomy (NCBI): domain Eukaryota; kingdom Metazoa; phylum Chordata; class Mammalia; order Diprotodontia; family Potoroidae; genus Potorous; species Potorous gilbertii. Next base: position 539,704,153 of record CM053769.1, read on the forward strand.
CAAGGAGAGAGTACTGATTAATTAGCTGGTTGCAGAAAGATGACTGTGTTCTGAACCACAGGGCACAGCACGCTTCTGACGGCATGAAATAAGCAGCTTTCGAAGACCCAGGTAATAACCTTCTTCAGTCACAGAACTTTGTCCTCTAGGACAGACATGGATTCAAACAAAAACAAAAACAGGTATTTTGGCCCAGCTTGGTGTCTGGATTTCCTACCAAACTTACTTTGTACACACAGGAGCTAACCAATTAAAACAAAGGCTGCGTTGGCCTTTCAAGTGCTGTTACAGACACTAAAAGTGGTGGCATTTCTTAAAATTATATTTCTACTTCTCCATACTAATCTCCTATGTTTGGAGAGCACTCTAAGACCATTCTGTAAGCACTATGATAGCCATCATCTCATTTGTTTTACAGACATGAGCAAGAGAGACAGTCATGAAAAGTGCAAGCAAGAGAAAATTGTCTTTAAACCAGTGTATATTTGATCTAGATTCAGATTTTCCTGCCTAGTCTACCTCTATTTTCTGCCAGTAAAACTAGCTCATCTCTTGCCTGCCTTGCACTTTAAAGGAAAAATCTTTGCCAAGGTCATCACATTAGGAGTGCTGGGGATGGGAGGAGGGAAATGGTCAGGAGATTAAATGGAGGGGTCTTAATAAACCAGAGTTTCATGTTTAAAGCTCTGGACCCTTCCCAAGTTTATGCAGTTTGGAATTGCTTATTATTAATTTGGGGAAAAAAGGGAAAGAAATTTTGTCAATACTTCACTATTTTTCCTTTTCATTGTGCTTTTACTGGGTACATTAAATGGGAAAGAAACTGGGGCAGTAAGGAAAATCCTTCCATCAGTGCAGGTTGCTACCTTCCCTACAACATAAGACTCTTAGAGAATTGCAAAGAGCACAGACAGTGACCTGTCCAGGATCACGCAGTATGTGTCACAAGTGGCATTTGAACCCAGGCCTTCCTGAACCATGGACAGCTCCCTCCACTATGACGGATCTCAGGTAAGATTTCCCTTAAATTGTGATTTCTTAGGGCATTTATATAGTGATATTATTTAAAGGGCTTTTAACTTATTCTAAGAGTATGTTAATATACTCAGTGTTGAACAAGTTTCTCATATGATCTAATACCTACAGGTTCCTGACTTCTAAATGACAATCATTTAGATTTAAGAAATAATATTCCTAACAACAATGGCTAGCATGTATATAATGATTTAAAGTTAGCAAAGATCTTTATAAATATTTTTTTTCACATCAACCTTGGGAAGCAGGGGCTATTACTACCCACATTTTATAGATGAGGAAATTGAGACAGAAAGCAATTAAGTATAACCTGCCTAGAGTCACAGAACCAATACACATCTAAGGCTAGATTTGAACTCAGATTTTCCTGACTCCAGATCCATTGAGCCATTCAGTTGTCTTAGAGATTTTAATCACAGGATTATAGACCTAGAGCTGAAATGTATTTCAGAGACCATCTGGTCTAACCTCCTCATTTTACGGATTAGGAAACTGAGGTCCAAGGGGAATAATTAAGTTACATGCCCAAGATCACAGAGGTAGTAAGCTGTGGGACTGGAAGCAATCCCTTTTGGCACCAGAGTTAGTGCCCTTTCCATAAGGACCTGCCTGCCCAATGCCACAAGCCTAGTTAAAGGGAAGGCTTCAGTAGGATTACTGCTCTCCAACCTCACGTTGGGCATAAATATGAGCACCCGCTCTCTATTGCTCTCATTTCCTAGATGCTATCAGAGGACCTAAAAGACTATGACATTCACAGAGGGCCAATCTGAGGTATCTAGGAAGAACTCTTGGCTCCATTAACTTCCAATCTAGTCACCTATCCAGAAATGTCAGTGTTCCTGACCCTTGAAAGCTCGTATGTTGAGCAGACTCAGTCTTGTGTTGGATTAGGAATAATGACAGTGAGCCAAAAAACTAAGAGAAGCATAAAAAACTCTGACCTATTAAGTCTAATTCATAAAAAATCCCTTCCCTATATATAACAAATATTATTTGTAAAATATATTATTATTAGTACCCTACTAATAATCATGCCAAAATACATCACAGAAGTAGAACACATGTTCATTTTTCAAATGATAAGACAGAGACTGCATCTTTAATTTCCTTGATATAGGGAGTTGCCAGAAGAGGAAACTCCTGTCAAAGTCAGCTTATAGTCAGTCTGCAGTCTTGGAGAAGAGTCTAGAGCACTGAGATGTTACTGACTTGCCCAGGCTTACAGTCATTATGTATGTCAGATGTAGAATTGGAACCTGGGTCTTCCTAGATCTGAGGCCAACTCTCTATCCACTCTACCATTCTGCCTCTCAAATGGTGAGATAGCTGGGATAGAGGTGGCGGGTACAAGAACAAAGAAATCAAGCTCCATTCCTGGGTGCTCAGCAAAACACATTTACACATAAAAGTTCAGGCATGAGTATAATATCCTCATCAAAAGAGATCATCAACGCAGATTTTATCCTCTTACAGATTTCTGCTGCGCTATTCAATGAGTGCTCTCCGATCTACATGATGCTTTTCTGTATCAGACAGTAAATTAAACTGGTAAATTCCCATTTATCCTCTACAGCTCCTTCCTAGAAGCCATGCCTGTTTTCAGTCTTTCATTAGTATGAAAGTAAATACAGCACCAGGCACCATTTTCCCCAGAACTATTTCACATGGAACCAAAACTCTGGTTTCCCCAGTCAGCTTTTTGTACAAATTCTCTGGGGATGATTCATCCTTGGCTGCTGACATTGCAAAGGATGACATTCCCAAAGACCTACCTACCACCCGAATGGAAGAAAGGAGAAGAGACAGAGAGAAAGAGGGTTATTAATTCAGTACCTAGGCTCTTCGTCCAAAAGCACTCCACTCTGCATTGGAAACAGAATTCACCCAGTGTGGGATGGCAAGGTATCTTCTTTGTTGATGGTATCAGAGACCTAGCATACTCAGGGTTAGGCTTGGGCAGGAAACCTGACACTGTTCATCCAGGCTTGACAAAGAGACTGAATCAGCGGGATGGATGTGTGTGTGTGTGTGTGTGTGTGTGTGTGTGTGTGTGTGTGTGTATGTGTGTATGTATGTATGCATGTGGGTGGGTGAGACAGACAGAGAGACACAGTGAGAGACAGAGACCTAAAGAGAGATGCTGGAGTTTTCCATAGGATTATTCAAACTATCAGCTCTAATGAGCTATTGGGGTCACAAAGGGCTAGGCGGCTACTTCTGCTGACAAGCAGAAAAGTCACAGCACAGCATCCCCCATCACTGGCCCACATGAAAGAATACTGGTCTTTAAGAGACAGGAGAGAGAGAGAGATAGGAGAGGCTTATGGAATTCTTTCATGTTCACATTTTTTAGATGAAGGAATCTATGGGATGGGAGGGTTCTTAATCCGAGGTCTGTGAACTGGTTTTTTCTAATGTTTTGATAACTATGCCAGTATGATTGGTTTTCCTTTCTAATCCTGTGTTTTATACATTTAAAAATATTATTCTAAGAATAATAGGCTTCACCAGAATGCCAAAGGGTCCACAACACACACAAAAGTTGAGGAGCCTGGCTGTGTGTATTGTTTATAACTAAAAGTAGTGTAAATAAATAGTCCAAAGGAAGGCCCACTAGTGTCTGCCTGGATACCCTTACTCAAAAGCGATCTTTCTGTCTTCTTAAGTTTACATGGTGCCTATGAAGTGGGAAGAACTAAGAAACAATTTATTCTTAGTAACAGCCATGTTTTGGAAAACTTTGAAAGTCTTCTTCACTTTCTGAACACAACGACCCACTGAGGGGGTGCTAGGACGGCAAGCCTAAAATCACATTTCTCTCTAGCCTCAAAACAAGATCCCAGGCAATTTCTCCTCAGCCCACAGAAGGTGCTTCACGTTTATTGCCTTGAGTAATGCCTCATGGCCCTTTCCTCATTAAGTACTTAGGTGCTATTACTCTCTTACAGTTCCTTGTGTATGTGGAGCATCTCTCCCCTAATCCACCCTTCACACAAGTGCCAAGGTGAGATGCCTAAAGCACAGGGCTGACCAGGTCAGCTCCAAGGGTCTTGAATAGCTCTGTTACCTTTAGGATAGAATACAAAGTCCCTCGTCTGGTATAAATTCCCTCCTCTGGTACTTAGAGCTCTTCAGAATCTGCCCTCTTCCTACCTTTCCAGTCTTCTTACAAGTGACTCCCTTCCAATAATCCCACTGACCTCATACATAGCATTCCATCTTGCATCTCTGTGCCTTTGTAGGTGATCCCTCCTGCCTGGAATGCTCTCCTCTTTACATCTACCTCACAGAAATTCTTTCTTCCTCCAAGACTTAGCCTAAGTGGGTAGCTAGGTGGAACAGTGGCTAGAGCACGAGTCAGGAGGACCCTAGTTCAAATCTGGCCTCTGGCACTTACTACTTACTAGCTATGTGACTCTGGGCAAGTCACTTAACACTGACTGCCTCCAAAAAAAACCCCAAACAAATCAATATCAACAAAAGACTTAACTTAGGCATCTTTTTCTGCAGGAGGCCTTTCCTGTTTCTCCTATCTTCTGGGGCCTTCCCCTCTAAAGTTACCTTGTATTGACTTTGGAAGGTTCAGGTCTTCTCCCTCATTAGAAAGTAAGTTCATTGGGGATAGAGACTTTTTACATCTCTGTACTCCTAGCATCCAGAAGAACACCTGGAACATAATATATATTTATTGAATAAACTGTCCTCCTGGTTCTTCTCATCTCACTCTTCATCAGTTTATAAAGTTTTAAAAACTGTTTAATGTATAGTCATTTTTATAATATAGATATTATAGGAGAAGCCCCCTCTTCTCCCAATGTTTGTGGACCTTTCTGTCTTCCTAAGCTGCCCTAAGCTGGAAAAATAACTCACTATGACTTTTTCTTGGCTTTTCTGATCAGAATTTGGATAGGCACATTTTCTAGGCTGCTGTGCAGGGGGTATATGGGTAGGTAGAGGCAAAAACACTGACTCTCATTCTGCTATCTTGACCTCACTCCTCATATTTGTTTAATGAATGTTGGCTCATTGATACCTATTATATCCCACTCCTGTGCCTTTTTATAGGCTCTCCCTCATGCGTAGAGTGTACTTTTATTTCTGTCCTTTGAACCCCTGGCTTCCTCTCAAGGCATAGCTTAGGTACCATCTCTTATCCAAGGTCTTTCCTGACACTCCTAATTGTTAGTGATCTCTACCCAACCCTAAACAGCTTTGTAATTATTTTGTATATACTTAATCTTTATCTCTGACCATATTATATGTTTCTCAGTAGAAACACAAACCCTCTGATCACAGAACCAGAACTAGACAGGATCCAAGGCTCCATCTTGTCCATGCCCTTCATATTATAGATGGGGAAACCAAGGCCCAGAAAAGTTAAAATGACAAGTCCAAGGTCATGTAGGTAGTGGCCATCAGTGGTAGAATTTGAACTCAAATCCTCTGATTCCTGAAACACCACCCCCCACCCTGGTTATTTCATTTTGGTGATCTATATCCCTAGAAATTAGCATGGTGCACACAGTAATAATATTAATAAATATTTTTTGAATTGAATGTAATCTACCTTTCAAGACAGGCACAGGGCTTTGCTTTGTACTCAATGAACTTTTGATGAATTATTTCCTTTCATCTTCTACCCTACCCTCAGCTAAAAAATATATGTGGAAGTTGGTTGTAGATCTGATGGAACAACATTAAAGCCCCAAACACTTGAGGCAGAGAAACAGCTCCAACGCATGGGCTCTGGGTTACTGAATACACTGAGTGTGTATTTATGGTAGCTAAGTAGGCCTAGACTACTTAATTCCTGGACATCCCCTTATTCTTACAAATTTCGATCTTTCATACTTCACACGGAATTCAAAATTCAAGGGGACATTGCTAGAGGGAAGGAGAGTAGAAAGGATTGTCTTGCTGTCCTTAATTACAAAGACTGTTAAGACCCAGTCCCAAGAAACTTAATAAAAGCCAGAGCCGCTATAGTTTTTAAAAGACTTCTCCATCAAATCAGACATAATTAAGTTTGGAGGTGAAAGGAGTGGCTTTTTTGAGTTTGTTTTGGTGTGGCCCAGAACTCTGATTTCATAACAGGGTGAGGACTTCTGGTGTGGAAAGTTCTTGAACTCAAACAGATGTGACAAGTTTTAGAGACTTAAGAGGTTAAGTGACTTACCCAAAGTCACACAATTAATTGAGGTCAGAGACAGGATTGACAACTAACTCTTCCCAAGACAGTCTTCCCTTCCATCTCCACTCTGCCTCTCAATTAAATCATTATCAACTGGTGTTTTAAAACAATATACTTGGGGCAGGTGGGTGGCACAGTGAATGGAGCGCCGGTCCTGGAGTTAGGAGGTGAGTTCAAATCTGTCCTCAGGCACTTGCTAGCTGTATGACCCTGGGCAAGTCACTCAACCCTGATTGCCTCCAGAAAAGAAGGAAAAAAAATACACTTCAACTTCCAGGATGTTGGTTTTGAGTAATAAAGGTAATAAAATTTGCTTTTACATTCATATTTCCCTAGAGAGAATGAGCATGATCTCTTTATGTGACACCATCATCAGCACCAGCCAGCCCATCACAAATCAGCATTGGCATTCTCAGGTACATTTCCACAATCTGATACAGGAAGAGTGTCAAATATCACAGCTTGGGAAAGTTTACATCATCTCTCCTCCTTGTTCTTTTTTTTTCTCCAGCTCTAATGGTATTATTTCTTCATAAAGTTTTTTTTTTTTGCTGAAGAAAAAGGTAGACTACCCGGATCTCTCTCATCATTACACAAATAACATATTTTCTATAGGGATTTGTTTACATTTAACATCCTAGCTGTGAGAATCAAAATCACAGCACAAAAGAAAATGCAGTGGCATTTATCAAGCAACCCTAGGGAAATGAGGGGTAGAACAAAGAATTCCCCCCCCCCCCAAAATGATGCTGGGGACAAAAAAAGGAGATCTTGATTTGAAATAACAGAACCTGAAAAACAGGGAATTTGTCCATTTTGAAAATGAACTTTCTTTCTCCTGCTGTCCTCCCCTCCTGTCCTCAGCTCTGGGGGACCAGAAGAATAAACAAAGCCTTTACCTACGGGGTTCAGGCCCTGTGGGAACCTTAAATTGCACAAATCAATTCATTTTTGTTCTGTTTTGTTTCTTTCTAACCTTGAGCTCAGGCTTAGACATGAGAATTCTTATTTCTCAACCAAATCTACTTATTTCATCATGAATTGTGAAGTAAGGTTTGTACTTAGAATAGCTCTCCATCACCTACCTAGTCAAGTCTCAACTCAGCTGCCTCACTTTTGAGGTCCCTCCTAATTTAACAAAACCCTGCCTAGTCAACCTTATCCCTCTCTGTTCTGCAATACCCATCCTCTGTTCTAATTAGCCTGGCCTAATTTATTTGTCCTATACATACCAGGATATACCCATTTTAATTCATGTTAGAAAAGAGGGTCATTGGTTTAGAGGTGGGAGACACTCTAGAGACTACTGGTCCCAACCCTTTCACTTTACAGAAAAGGAAACTGAGGATAAAGAAACAAGCATTTATTAGGCATCTGCCATGTGTGGGGCAGCCAGGTGGCACAGTGGGCATAGAGTCAGGAAGACCTGAGCTAAAAATGTGACCTCAGACACTGGCTATGGGACTCTGGGCAAGTTACTTAACATGTTTACCTCAATTTCCTCATCTGTAAAATGAGCTGGAGCAAGAAACAGCAAATCACTCCAGTATTTTTGCCAAGAAAACCCCAAATGGGGTCACAAACAGTCAGACACAACTCAACAACATGCTGAACACCAAACAACTACACAGGTAGTTAGGTAACTAGAACTCTGGGCCTGGGATCAAGGAGACTCAAGTTTAAATCCAGCCTTAGAAATTTACTAGCTATATGATTCTGGGCAAGCTACTTAACTTCTGTTTGCCTCAGTTTCCTCAACTATAAAATAGAGATAACAACAGCACCTGCCTTCCATGGTTGTTGTGAGAATCAAACGGGATATCTGGAAAGCACTTAGCATGGTGCCTGGCACACAGTAGGATCTGTATGGCTATTAGTAATATGATTATTGCTGAGGTCTTTATGTGACTGAGCCCGGATTCAAACCCAGGTCTTCCTGACTCCAAGTCCAATATATTATCCATCCTATCACAAACTGTGTTCTAACCTAAATGCAACCCATTCTTCAAATCCCACAGGGAAGCCTTCCTTGTCAACCAAAACTGACTACCTCCCCTCTGACCTCTCATCACACAGCCTTCACTATACTTTTTTTTTCTTTTTTGATCTAGACCTATGATTTCCTTGGTACGGAGAACTTTGGGTACATACCCCACAGGTGCATATCACCAATTCTATAACTGATAGTCTAGAGAAATGCCTGAAGTACTGAGAGGCTGTGACCTGCCCAAGGTCATAGAGCCAGTTACATAAGAGGTGGAGCATGAATTCATGCCAGGAAAGCAGCCCCTCTGTCTACTCCACTAGGGTGCCTCCATACAGCTTAATCCTTATTTTACATTGTTATCTAGTTTCAAAGCTTGTCCTTGAGCTAGATGGTGAGTTCCTTGAGAACAAAGATCGTGCCTTTGGCTTTAGGATTCACTATAGGACTCAGTAGAGTTGAGTACATAATAAGTCCGCATGGAACACTGTTGTTTGGTTGTGTCAGTCATGTCTGACTCTTTGTGACCCCATTTGGGGTTGTCTTGGCCAAGATACTGCAGTGGTTTGTCACTTCCTTCTCCAGTTCATTTTTACAGATGAGGAAACTGAGGCAAACAGGGTTAGGTGACTTGCCCAGGGTGACATAACTAGTGAGTATCTGAGGCCAAATCTGAACTCAGGATAAATTTTCCTGACTCTAGGCCTTGTGCTCTATCCACTGCATCACCTCGTTGCCCTTTTCCTCACGAAATAATTCTTCACTAATATTATTCACAGAGGTAAAAAGATGGTCAAAAAGGTGTTCCGGGACCAACAGGGATGTGTGCCAAACTAAAGTGAAGCCAAGCTAACATAATGCTTCCAGGTCATTTTTTGTTTTAAACTCGAGACTCACTTAACTTTGTCCTAGACGAGTCATACTGGACCATAACACTCACCAGATTCTGGATAAATCATTTATCTGTTCCAATTAGACTTAGATGTAGTTGTTAGACTTTTTTTCCTCCCCATGAAAGGTACTTATGAGGGAGAGAGGTGACCGGGAGACTTAATGTGGGGGCAAAGATGACCTTCCAAGAAGATGAGTAGCATTGGAGGAATCCAGAGCTAGGGCATGAAACTCTTTTCTTTGGAAGCTCAGAATTCCAGTGTAACACAGAATAAAAAAAAACCCCAAACCAGTAAGGTCGATGTGGGTAAGCACGTCTGTTTCACTGACTCTGGGCTCTGCCTTAACCCTGCACCATGCAGGAATGAGACTTCCCAACTCCCTCCGCCACCCCATCTGACATACACTAATCCCCAAGGGCAAATACAATAAAAGTAGTTTAATATCACCACTAGTAATGCACTGCATTCATCACTCAGAAGCGTTAGCAAAATTAAAACACACTGGTATTTTTCCAAAAACTTCCCAAATGGGGTAATGAAGAGTCACAAAGAACTGCAGAACAGCTAAAATATACTACACACACTCATATATGTGTATATATACACACTATATATGTATGTGTGTATATATGCATATGTATATATAATTCCATATATACATCCATACTCATAGTGTGTGTGTATATATATATATACGTATATATATATATACGTATATATATATATATATATACACATATATATATGCAGGTATGCATATAGCAGTATGTATATATAATATTACATACAAAATATACATACACAAATGCATACACACAGCATATGTGTGATACTATTATATAAAAATACTATATACATATATACCTCTATAACCCAGATCTCAGAAAGCAGACTTTATTTTTAGAACTCATAAGTCCACAATTAAGTCAGATCATAAGCACATTTATTTTTTTCTAAGTAGTTGTTTTGTTTTTTAAACTCAAAATACTCAAGTAATAAAGCAGCCTTCCCAAATGATTCAGTTCTCGGCTGCCAAATGAAATAAAATGATGTTTTCCTGCCACCTAGTGGAAATGAGACAAAAATGCTATTCGGGTCACAGCTTTAGATTTTGAAAGGATGGTTTACAGAGAGCCAGCGGTGAACTAGTTTGTCCTAAGTCACAAAGCTTCTGAGTACAAGCTCTAGATCTGAACCTAGGTCCTCCCTCCAGTTTCAAAGCACATACTCTTTGTCTATCTGCACCCATCTTCTTAATTGTAAGAAACAGGACCTTTTCTAGGACTTGGAAAGTTTCTTTCTTCCAGGGCTTCCCACAACCTTTTCTTGGGCAGCTACTTTTCACCTGGAATCTGGTCAGGGGAGAGGAATGAAGAGGAGGGGGTTGGCAGTGAAGTCCCCGAGGGAACAGGGAAAGTGGTTTCTGATGCTGCTGGTGGATTCAGCCTTCTCCGCTGGGGATCCTAGCAGAGTGAACAGACACAAAGTGGGTAGGGCTGTGGGAGATGCAGGGACCTTGGAGATCTACCAGGTTAAGGCTTCAGATCTACCAGGAGATCCCAATCTGTACTTTTCCCTACATGCTAAGTAAGCAAATATCCTTTTAGACTCTGGAGAGAACCCTTCAAGAGGGTAGTCAGAGAACTTATTCATTCATAGATAGGACTGGGCAATAAACAATTTTAAAAATAGAATTCACAGAAAATAGATACAATGTAACAAGGTTAATAATTCCATACAATATCCAAAAATATGAAGAGGAGCATGGTGAGTAGAACAAGTCATTGATTCAATGATGGGCATAAGGAAGGATGAGACAGGTGGAAGCAAAAGTGCTTTAAATGAGAAATGAACTACTCTTAATCTATCATTTGGATGTGACTCAAACTCCCTATTTAATAGAAATCCAGAAGAAAATGTGAAGTCAGCATGGGTTTTCAGTTCAACTGAACAACAAACATTTACTAAATGTCTACACAGGCAGTGGGTGATGTTTGGTTGGCATTTGAGAGGGAAGACAGATGCCAGTCCTATCAATTTGGCAATCACTTCCACAGTGATAACTGAATTCACAGGAATTGATGAGTCAACAGGTAGAATGAGATGAGAAAAGGCCCAGGAGAGTCATGAAGGACAACATATTCAGGAGGATGGATGATGAAATAGCATGAGGGACAGAGAAGCAATAGCTACACACAGTGGGGAACCAGGAAAAACATCATGGAAGCCCCAGAAGGGCAGACTAACCAGGAGGGGGCCAACCAGGCTAACCAGGTAAGGGCTAACAAACAGGTACATCAATGTAATGGAATAGTCCCACTGTTAGAAATGATAAACCCTAGGAACCTGAAGCTTATCCAAAAAAACTAAAATCTTGGGAACTGGCCCCATCGCTTCCAGGCAAATAGAGGGCAAAGAAATGGAAATAGTGTCAGGTTTTATATTCTTGGGCTCAAACATCACTGTAGATGGTGATTGCAGTCATGAAATTAAAAGACACTTGCTCCTTAGAAGGAAAGCTACGGCAAATATGGAGCTTACTAAAAAGCCAAGACATCACCTTGTGGATAAAGTAGGTATAGTCAAAGCTATGGTTCTTCCAAAAGTAATATAAGATTATGAGAGCTGGACTATAAGGAAAGCTGACTATAAGTCGCAGAATTGGTGCATTCAAATTGTGGAGCCAGAGAAGACTTTGAAGAATCCCTTGGAAGGCATGGAGATCAAATCAGTCAATACTTAAAGAAATTGTAATTCAGACTATTTACTGAAAGGTCAAATACTGAAGCTTAAATACTTAACACATAGTGAGAAGACAGGGGAAAATACCCTGATGTTGGGAAAGATCAAAGGCCAAAGGAGAAGGGGATGGCAGAGGATGAGACGGACAGATAGTGTCATGAAGGGAGCAAATATGAGCTTAGACAGATTTTGGGAGATAATGGAGGATAGAAGGATTCATGTGTTATATGGTTCATGGGGTCATAAAGAGTAAGCCACAATTGAAATACCAAATAATAACAGCAAAACAGAGGAACCCTACGGGAGGACTCCATTCTCTGGGAAACGTGGGAAAGAAGATAAACTTGCTCTGAGCACCATTTACCCAAACCCTTAATAACAAATATGAACTTTCAAAAACTTTGAGAGAGAGTGGAGGATAGATGGACCTGACACGCTATGGCCCATGAAGTCATGGAAAGTCAGACATAACTGAATGACTGAACGCTAACAACAACAGGACCTTAAAGAAACAAAGGAAGACTTACGTGAACGAATAGTATTTGTATAAAATTCTATGAGCTAAAAAAGTATTTTAAGGAAAACCATATAATGACTATAATATTATAAACAAAAATAAAATTAATTTGAACACTTAATAATTATTTTAATTATTACTATTCTGGACCAGTCCTATGATTTAATTGTCATAGGGCACAATCAGTGAAGAAAAGATCCTCTATCAATGGACCTCTACAACTAACAATCTTAGAAAGCTGCCACAGACACCCAGAGATTAAGTGACGTGATCACAGTCACAGCTCTTAGATGTCAACGAGTCAGGATTTGAATTGAGGTCTTTCTCAATTGTTGACTGGCTCTCTATTCACTATGGCACATGGCCTCTATTTCATCATCCACCTTCCACCTCCTGAGTATGGATGTCCTTCAGGGCTCTCCAATCGGCTTGCTTTTCTTCTCATTCTACCTAATTATAATGTCCAACTGGCCAATCTTGATCCCAAGGAAGAGATAAGAAATGTATCACCTTCCTTTCATTGAAGAAGTTGTGGGGACAGAGACAAAGTCAAGGACTTGTGTTCAAATCACGGTTGCCACTTGGGTGGCCTTTGACAGGTGATTAACCTCTCTGAGGTTCAGTTTACTCATCTATAAAACTAAGGAATTGGACCAGATTATGGCTAATATCCCTTCTAACTCTAAATCTATGATGGTGGGTGGGATGTTGCCTATTCAGAAAGGATGGTAAGCTTGAAGAAAGTAGGGCAGAAATCATACAGACTAAATGTAAAGGGTTGATAAGTAAATGGGTGGCAAGGAAGCATAAGTAATGGGAGTTCAGAAAGTACAGAATACTGTTTCTTAGGGCAAGTGGCGGGAATGACCCAGTCTTGAAGAAGGGAAGAATGTGAGGGATGACAGGGCAAGGAAAGGAAGGAATTTAAAGGAGGGCAAGGTGTATAGCTGATCTGGCCTACCATGGAAAGACTGTGAAGAGATTTGAAAGTAAGGCCAGAGAAGGGGTGATGAATGGAGAGTGCAGAGTTGGAAGGCCATGGTGAAGATGAAGAACAGGAGAAAGGATGAGGCAGTGGGAGAGATGGCAGGAAGGAGGGTTAGGATTAGAAAGGGAATTTTCAGAGTTGGAGGTTATGGAGGCAGCATTGTAGGGATGACAGTGAGATCCACAATATGATCCCAACTTGTGGATGACTAAGATGGAGTGAAGACACAGGTCATAGGATCTGAGGAGGCTGATGAAGTAGGAATCTCTGACTGGGGTAGCAGAGGACATTAACATGTCTACAATATAAATGGTGAAAGGATATAAATATGCAGTTTTCAGATGAAGAAATCAAAGCTTTCTATAGCCATACAAAAAAATGCTCTAAATCACTATTGATTGAAGAAATGCAAACTAAAACAACTCTGGGGTACCACCTCATAACTATCAGATTGGCTAATATGACAGAAAAAGAAAATGACAAATGCTGGAGGAGATGTGGGAAAATCAGGACACTAATGTACTGCTGGTAGAGTTGTGAACTAATTTAACAATTCTGGATAGTGATTTGAAACTACACCCTAAGGGCTATAAAACAGTGTAAATCCTCTGACCCAGGAATACTTTTACTAGGTCTCTATCCCAAAGACATCAAAGGAAAGGGAAAATGATTTATTTGTGCAAAAATATTTATAGCAGCTCTTTTTTGTGGTGGCAAAGAAATTGAGGGGATGCCTATCAATCAGTGAATGGTTGAAGAAATTGTGGTATATTATTGTAATGGAACCCGATTATGCTATAAGAAATGATGAGCAGGATGACTTCAGAAAAAACTAGGAAGAATTATATAAACTGATGCAAAGTGAGGTGAGTAGAACTGAAACACTGTACACAGTAACAGCAATACCGTATGACGATCAGCTGTGAATGACTTACCTATACTCAGTAAAACAAAGATTCAAGACAATTCTGAAGGACTTGGATGAAAAATGCTATCCATCTCCAGAGAAAGAACTGGTAGAGTCTAAATGCATACCAAAGCACACTTTTTAAAACTTTCTGTTTATTTTTGTCTGTGTTTTCTTTCACAACATGGCTAATATGGAAATAATGTTTTGCATGACTGTACATATATAATCTATGTCAAATGGCTTGCCTTCTCGAGGTGAGGAGAGGGGAATTAGGGAGGAAGGAAATTTGGAACTCAAAATTTTTATTGTATTATGCTATGGAAATGCTTGTTTTATTCCATAAATTAAAAATAAAATAAAATGTTAAAATTATTTTTATATATAATTGGAAAAAAAATATATAAAACTTAAAAAAAAAACATGTCTACAAAGTGTTCCAATTTGAAAGCAGAAAGTCACTGAACTCCTTAAGAAAGAAAGGTGGACATCAAACAAAAGATACCTAAGATAGGTAGCAAGCCTTCAGTTCCTCATTTCTGAGATGCTACAAATGAAGGTTCTCTAGTCCTTCTAGCTCAGTTCTCCAACAAATCTGCTCAAGATCTGAGTCTCCTTTACAGTAGAGGCCCACTTCCGTTTCTGGCTACCAGGGACTTAGGACTCTGGTGCATGACAGTGAATTATTCCCATTTTGAACACATCTTCTAATGACGGAGTCCACTTGGGAGCCATCACAGATTCTTACACCAGATCTACTGAATACTGGGCAGTGGCAATACTGTTTGGCATTCACACTGGTTTCTATATGGGAGGACTGATTTCTGTTAACTGCTTACACCTGAATGATTGTTAATACACTCAGCAAGCATTTATTAAGCTCTTACTACGTGCCAGGTACTATGCTAGGTAGAAACTGGGTATATGATTTTTTTTTTTTAAATCAAACAATCCTTACTTTTAAGGAGCTAACATTCCACCAGAGCAGACAACATTCATATGAAAAAAATTCTCTAAATCACTACTGATTAGAGAAATGCAAAATAAAACAACTCTGAGGTACCACCTCACACCTATCAGATTGGCTAATACGACAGAAAATGAAAATGACAAATGTTGAGGGGGAATGCGAGAAAATTAGGACATTAACGTACTGTTGGGCAACAGAGATGGACGTCAGCGAAGACATGCACTGCAAGATTACTGTGACATGTGATGAATCATATCATTCTGACTATATGTCCGAATGAGATTTGGCAAGTAATTAGATGCACACGTAAAGGAGAGAAACAGCTGAAGATGGACTCAAGGGAGGAACCCTTGGTGACTAGAAGGTCATCAGTCAACAGACTAGGGAAGTTTGAAGGACAGACAGATTTTTTGGGGAAGGACAATTAGTTCCATATTGGACATGTTTACTTCATGAAATTTGGAGTAGGAAGAAACCTAATTTAGAGATGATTTAGTCTAAACGCTTCTTTTAAGAAGCCTGTGGGACATTCAGTTGGATATATACAGCAGATAGTAGGTGATGTGGGAACGGAACGGGATATATAATTGTGGGAGTCATCTTCCTACAGATAACTGAACTCACGGGACCCAGTGAGATCCCTGAGAGAAAGAACAGAGAGAGCTAGTTCCACTCCAGAGAATAAAACACTTTACCTGAGCACTGACATGAAGGAGGATCGATCAGGCTTGGCATCTACGAGGTCGTCATCGTATTCTTCTTCTCCTGCATCACCTGCTCCCTGTCGTGACTCCAACTCATCTGCCATCTATGTGGATAAATAAGTGCATAGATAGATAGATACACCAACACACACATACACCAAATCAAAATCTCAGCATCATGTAATAAACAATTCACACACATATAAAGTGCTGGTGTTCACAATGCATTTTTCTTTAGAACTACTCTGTGAGGGAGATAGTTCATTTTTATCCTATTTTACAAAGGAAGACCTTAAAGCACAGAGTTTTAGTGACTTGCCTAGGATCACACAACAGATAAATATCAGAACTGGAACTCAAGCCTTCTGACTCTGATCACTAAACTAAGCTTCCATGAGTACTGAGTGCACACCATCTCCACTCAAGTCCTATTTAGAACCAATAACCAGAGCGATGAGTTATTCTGTAGAGCGCCACCATTCTAATCTTCCCCTAATACTGTGACTTTTATCATGCTACTTTTCTACTTAAGAACCTTCAATAACTCCACATTGCCTAAAGAATCCAGTCCGAACTCTTCTCTCTGGCTTTTGGGGTACTTTATAATCTGGCCTCAAACTGGTTTTAAAGTCAAATCTTCAGTCTTAGTCCAATACATACCGTGTTTGCTCTTGACTGTGTTTAGCAAAGAAAGTCCTAGTCTCCTTTAGGAGACTTGGACTTAGATTCCAATTTTACTCTTTTCTTCATGTACAACTCTGGGTGAATCACTTTCTTTCACTGGGTCTCAGTTTCCTCATCAGGAAAAATGAGAGGGTTATGATATCAGAATGTTACTAAGATCTTTCCTATTCTGTAATTCTGTTAATGACCTATTTTGCCCACCATCTAAAATCACTGTCACCCACAAATATTTGCTTAGGATCTCCTTGCTGCAGGGTCTTATATTAGGCAATGGGGAAATAAATGTGTAAAAAATGGTTCTTGCCTTTGACATACATACAGTCTAGATGGAGAGGTAGACTGTAGACATAAAGGAAGAAATGATTACACAGGGTAACATATGCCAAGCACAATGTAGATAACTGAGAGTTATAGGAGAGTCCTAGTCTCTAAGGGTGAGAGGAGTGGAAGGAAGGAAGGAAGGAAGGAGGAAAAGGAAGAACACAGTGAGGGAGGAGAAGAGAAGGGAGGATGGAGGAAAGCAAGGAAGGAGAACAGAAAAAGAAGGTAGGTAGGAAGAAGGGAAGAAAGAAGGATTGGAGTAGGGAGAGACTTCAGGCAGGAAGACCAGTTAGAAGGCTATTGTAGTACTCTAGGTTAGGATTGTGGCTGTATGTATGTATGTATGCATGTATGAATGGAGAGAAGGGGATATATATATACACACATACATACTTATATATGCACATGTACACATGTATGTATATTTGTATACATGTGTGAAATGTTGTGAAGGCAGAAATGACAAGATTTGGTGATGAACTGGTTACGTGGGATAAGTAAAGAACTTAATTTTGGGGGCGCAAAGTATGAAGCTGAGGGTAGGATAAGGGGTTGTCATGGGGCCCCAAAAGAAGTCTGATTTGGAACAATCACTGTAGAAAGTGGGATAGAGAATCCGTTAGGGAGGAGTAGAATGTTTGCCTCCCTGCACTGAGGGTCCAGGTTACATTATGGCTGTGTGACCTTGGGCAAGTAACTTAACCTGTCTGCCCCAGTTTCCTCTTCTGTAAAATGGAAATGACAATAACACCTATGTACAACAAAAGTTGTTGTGAAGGTAAAATGAGATATTTGTAAAGTGCTTTGCAAACTTTAAAGCAGTATGTAAAGGTTAGCTATTCACAAAGGAATTTTGGAGTTCAATGGGTAAAAAATTCAGATTTTAACTAAACACAAAAATCAATTTTCTAATTATTAAAGCTATCCAACAATGGCTACTTCATGAGGGAATGTGCTTAAGTGGAGGCCAAATGATCATGTGTTAGGCATGCTGTAGAGAACATTCTTGAATGGAGTAGACCGAGTGAGTCCCTTCTTATGCCGAGATTGAATAATACCTGAGTAATCCCTCTTTCCCACCTTATGCCCAAGTCTCTCCACACTCTTGAAGCAGTAAAACAATGCCCTGTACATGGTTTCAGACACTGGTGGAAGCAACACAGAGTGGATTATGCTCCTGCCCAAGCTAGATCACATCTCTGGAACTGCAAGGACAATTCTGAGAACAGTACGCCCTTTGGCAGGGTGTCCCCATCTGGGCACTTTAAAAAATCCCCTTGTCCCTTGAAACTGTATTTTTAAAAATACTTCTGCTAACAGAAGGTACTTTACAAATGACTGTTTATATATGAGACTTTCCAGTGGTTAAACCATTTGCCAGAAGAGAATGACTGGCCTTGTTAAACTAGAGATGGATGAGTGGGACAAAGGCTTCAGAGTGGGAGGAAGAAAGCACTGAGTAGTAAGCAGTGGGTGTGCCTATTCATGAATCAATCAACAAGCATTTATTGAATCATGAATCTAACATTCTCCTATCTTACCACCATAAACTGCTATCATCTCACCTATACTTTATTCCTCCTAAATTTATTCTTTTTTTTTAAGGAAAGGTATTAAATAATATTTATTGGGTACCAATCTTCTAAATTACCTGTTTTAATTACTTTGTTTTGCATGGTCACTTTAACAAAAATCGGAGTTTTCAAAATAAAAGCAGCATAGGAAAATTCAAGTGCCTTTCATTACTATTATTTCTAGTGGAGATCAACTGGAGTTTAACTTCTGCTTTTGAATGCAATTTTTCCTGCCATAAATTTGGAAGAGAGAGACTAATTATACTATGAAATCATCAGGAAATTAGAATTTCCCCCTAAAACGTAGCCTTGCTGATATTACTCCAAAAAAGAAAAGACAAAAAGGTGAGAAAATTATACAAAACAACACAGGGAGAAGAGCATAGATTATTATGTACTACTCAAAACAGGAGATGCTATATGGTTCACTGTATTTTAAATTCATCCAAATTTATTCTAATTTTCCATGTTTCTTCTATCTTCAATTTTTATAGTATGTAAACCTCACAGTGGGTCTGGAGTAAGGAAGTCTCATCTTCCTGAGTTTAAATCTGGCCTTGGACACTGACAAGCTGTGTGAGTATGGGCAAGTCACTTATTTTGTTTGCCTCAGTTTCCTCATCTGTAAAATGAGCTAGAGAAAGAAATGGCAAGCCACTCTGGTATCTTTGCCAAGAAAACCTCAAAATGGGGTTATGAAGAGTCAGACATGACTAAACAACAAACACTCTTGCATATCTCTTCCTTCTTAATATATCCTTCACTCTTATCTGTGACATTTTTCACTTGCTCCTTTATGCTATTTTGTGGAGGGGATAGAATATTGATTTTGAAGTCAGGAAGATGAGCGTTCAAAAACTGCTCCTGATGCTGACTAGCTGTGTGACCTTAGGCAAGTCACTTAACCTTTCCGGTCTCAGTTCACTCATCAGTAAAATGGGTCAATTATGCTTGAGATATGTATGTCAAAAGCAGAGTTGTGAAAATTAAATGAAATGATACGTTGTGAAAATTAAATGAAATGATACATGTAAGCATAGCATATTGTTGACTATCTGAATATCTCTTTCCAGTCTTCTTTCGTGTTCATCTATTGCTTTCAGTCTCATAAGTATCTGTCTTTCTCTCTTTCTTAATTCAGTGTTAGACACAATGTCCGGCATATAACAGGTGCTTTAATAAATGTTTATTGATTGACTGACAATACTAATGTACTCATAGCACTTCGATTATAAATCATATACCCTGAATATCCAAATTCTTCTGAGCCCCGTTTCCACTCTACACACTGCCTGCTGTGTATCTCTACTTGGCTGTCCGATTAGCACCAGGAACTTTCTTTCTTTCTTTTTTTTTTTTTAAATTATTTTTCTGCCAATTACATGTTAATACAATGTTTAACATTTTAAAAAAAGTTTTGAGTTCCAAATTCTATCCCTTCTTCCTTCTTGCTCCCTGAGATGGTAAATAATCTGATCTAGGTTATACACTAGCAATCATGTGAAACATTTCCATATTAGTCATTTTGTACAAGAAGACCAGACTAAATCTATTGTTTACTGGCACTGACACCTACAATTCTTCAGTACTTTCTCAAGCTATTGCCCCTTCTCTGGCTTTAAATTCCTTCCTTCCCATTTTAATACTATGGTTAATTACAGGGATGGGGAACCTGTGGCCTTGGGGTCACATATGGACCTCTAAGTCCTCAAGTGTGGCCCTTTGACCAAAACCAATTGTTTGGATTCGAATTCATCTCCAAATTGAGTCACTTGCCTTCTTGTCTGTTAGAAACTCACCCTGCCAAAACCCAACCTAGGGCTCCTCTCACCACTCCCTGCCATCTCTCCTACTCACCTGCTGCTACACAGACTGGCCTAGGGACCACCCCTCTGAGGTTTTCCCTCTTACTTACTTTTCCCTCTTCCTTTACTAAAAAAACTGAGACCATTCAGTATGAGCTCCTCCTTGCCATCACCTCCCACTCCTTTCCTCCAGGCTCTGAGGAGGAGGCTCTTATTACCAAGGACAGCCCCTCTCCACATACTCATGAACCCATTTCCTCCACCCATCTCTACCACACTGCCCCCACAATCATGTCCCCTCTCTCTCCAGTTTTTAATCTCTCCTATCTATTAGGTCTTCCCCTACTGTTTTCAAACATGCCCCAAACCTCCATCCTCAAAAGAAATCCTTCACTAGACCCTACTATCCACTCAATCTCTCCTCCTTTTCTAGGCCACACTCTTAGACAAAAATCTACCAACACTTCTTACTCCAACGTCCTCACTTATTACTCATTCCTCAACCTTGGCTTCTGACCTTATCACTCAAAGGGAACTGCTCTCTCTAAACTTATCGATAATCTCTTAAATGTCAAGTCTTTTCTTAGGCTGTCTCCTTTTGGAATCTTCTATTGAATCTGACTCTGCTGACCTCCTCTCGTCTGCCTGGTTTTCTTTGGATGTCTGACTGCTCTTTAGCTGGCTAGCTCCACATAAGCATCAATGGGCTACTGTGTGCCCCAAGGCTCTGTAGGGGCAGCTAGGTGGGAAAGCCCTGGGCCTGGAATCAGGAAGACCTGGGCTTCAAAGCTGGTCTCAGACACTAACTAGCTGTGTTACCCTAACCTGTCTGCCTCTGTTTGCCCTTCTATAAAATGGGGATAAGAATAACATTTACCTCCCAGGGTTACAGTAAGGTTAAATGGGTATTTGTAAAGCACTTAGTAGAGTGCTGGGCACATAAGTAGGTACTTAATAGGGAGGAGGGAGTAAGCATTTATATAATACTATTAATAAATGTTTCTTCCTTCAGGCTTTCCTTCCTTTCTCTATATTCTCAGCGATATAACACCTACTAGTGATTCTTCCTTCTTTCTTTCCCTCCTTCCTCTCTACATTCTCAGTGCCCTTTCCAGCCCCCATGAGTTTAATTATCATCTCTGTGCAGATGACACCCAGATCTATATTGCCAGTTCCAGCATGCGTCTCCTGAGCTTCAATATCACATCACTGGTTTTCCACTGGACATTTCAAACTAGATACCCTAGAGAAGTCTCAAACGCAGCCCATACTAAAGGGAATCCATGCCTTTCCCTCTCCTTGTTCCCCTCCATACACAATCCACCCCATATCAAATTTCCCTATTTCTGACAAGGGCATCACCGTTCTTCAAGCCTCCCAAATTCACAACCTTGGCATAATCCTCACTTCTTATACTCAAATCAATTACGAAAACTTGGCATCACATATTTGACCCTTCTCTTTATTCCAATGGACTCTGATCGATCTCCCTCACCTAAGTCACTCCCCAACTCAGTAAATTCCAGTGTCCTTCTATTGCCTCTAATATCTAATATCTAATAATAATAACAGGAACCCTTGTGTTACTTTTTTTAAAGCCAATCTGACCCCAACCTATCTTCCTGGCCTCATTCATAACTAAAACATTTATACAATATTATATACTGTTATAATATTATAATACAATATTATAATTGTTATAATAATTATATATAATATAATTATGTAATTGTTATAATTATAACATTTATATATTATATATATTGTTATAATATCATATTGATACAGTACAATATTATAATTGTTATATTATTACAATACAATATTATAATTGCTATAATAATTCTATATAATATACAATATAATATATATTATAGTAATTATATTTAATTATAATATATATAATATAATTATATATAATATATGTAATTGTTATAATCATGATGACATTTATATAATATTATATGTTGCCATAATGTTATATTATAAATGTTACAATCATTGTAACATTTACGTAATGCTTTACGGTTTACAAAGCACTTTCCAAATATTCTCCTGTTTGACCTTCATAATAACCCTGGGAGATACATGCTATTATTATTCTCATTTAACAGATGAGGAAACTGAGGCAAACAGAGTGTGATTTGCCCAGGGTCACATAGCTAGAAAGTGTCTGGGGCTGGATTTGCCCTCTGGTCTTCCAAGTCCAACACCTTTCCTATCCACTTTGCCATAGAGCTAGGTCTCATTATAACTCTATGGACCAACCAAATTAGCCCCGTCTCTCCTTTCTAACCTTCATCTTGTATCTTTTTGCTTTTACCGTAGCAGTTCCACATGCCTGGAATGAACTCCCTCCTTGTCAGCACCCCTGAGAATCCCTCGCACTTTTCAAGCCTCAGCTCCAGCATCATCATCAACGTTAAACTTGTCCTGATCGCCCTACGCCTGGTGTGCTCCTTCCCCACATAATTATATATGTATATGTCATATCCCCTGAGAGAACGTAAATTCCTTGACAATAGAGAATGTTTTATTTTTGTCTTTACAGTTTTTAGTACTTCATATGGTGCCTGGAACATTGGACATATTTAATAAATGCTTGTGGATTGGTTTTCATCTACAAAATAATGGGGTTGGACTAGATCATTTTTAAGATTTCTTCCAGAACTAATTCTTTGTGAACTGCTTTGTTACAGCATGTGAGTCGGTAAGCATTTAACCCTAAGTGTCCCATGAAAGCAAAGAGGGGCTCAGAAGTGACTTTCAAACAATATGTTTAGACATTTTGGAACTGGGGGCAGCTAGGAGTACATCACATTGCTATAAAGAAGGTGAGGTGTTGGTAAATGTTTACAACTGTCTTTACAGAAAAAAAGCAATGTAGCTTGTGGAAGACAGGAACTGTCTTTGACATCCCCAGGCATCTAGCACAAAGTAGGCGCTTAATAAATGTTTAATGAATTAAATGGAATTGAATGACACACTTTTAGGTTAGATCTATGTTATTAATATTTTCTCCATCACTTTCTTAAGTCTAGACAATCAATGAAACAATAAATCAAACCCCTATTTATAGTCTTTTTGGACTTTTGAGGTGTAAATGTTCATAAAATGCAGCTAGGTGGTGCAGCAGATAGAGAGCTGAGCCTGAAGTCAAGGAAACCTGAATTCAAAACTGACCTGAGACACTTACTAGCACAAGTTCCTTTAACCCTGTTTGCCTTAGTTTCCTCATCTGTGCAATGAGGTGGAGTAGGAAATGAGAAACCACTCTAGCATCTTTGCCAAGAAAACTCTAAATGAGGTCACAGAGTCAGATATGACTAAAATGACTGAACAACATTAACAAGAAATGCTGTCACTGGACGTTTAACAATCAGCCCCTGTAGGCCCTCTAGTACATTCTTGCTATGAAGCCACACTTTCTATATTCAAATACACAAAGGAACAGTGATGCTGTCCTAGTAGGGAACTCCCAAAGTGGGAACTGTCTCTACCAAGCGATCCCAACCAGTCTACTACTTAGTTGGTAAATCCTATGGAATTACTAATGACTTGTCCAAGGTCACATAAACTAGCACCATTATGTCAGAAATAGCTTTGAATTCAGGCCGTCTTGACGCCAATTCCAGCATTACATGCACCATGCCAGGTGTCTTTGCATTCTGAGGGCTGATGACTTTAATGTCACTTTTGGGGCCATCCAAAGTGAGTTATTACACAGTACTAGTAAAAAACACTTGGAAGGAAAGCTGTGGCAAATCTGGACAGCATACTGAAAAGCAGAAATATTCTGTTGCCAACATGCATAGTCAAAGCTATGATTTCTCCAGTAACAATGTATGGCTATGAGAGTTAGATTATAAGGAAAGTGGAGTGCCACAGAATTGTTGCTTTTGAATTGTGGCACTAGAAGACTTTTGAGAGTCCCTTGGACAGCAAGGAGAACAAATCAGTCAATACTTAGAGAAAGCAACTCAGACTATTCACTGGAAGGACAAACAAATACTGGAGCTAAAGCTTAAATATTTGGCCACATAATGAGAAGATGGGACTCACTGGAAAAGACCCTGACGTTGGGAGAGACTGAAGGCATTGAAAAAACAGATGGCAGAGGATGGAGATGGTGAAATAATGTCATGGAAGCAACAATGAGTCTGAACAGACTGTTGGAGATGGCAGAGGACAGAAGCGCTGGGCGTGCTGTGGTCTGTGGGGTCACACCAAGTCAGAGATGACTGAACAAATGAACACAAAAATAAAAACCACTATTCAAATATATTAATTGAAATGGGGAGGGAGAAGAGATCACTCAGTGCCTTGGGTTAACACTAGTCATAGGTTTTATATCCAGCCTTCAGGGTCACAGTGGTAGGGTTTGGGAAGTAGGTTACAAAAAAATAATTCTATTATTTTTATTGTCTCCAGTCATTATTTTTACCACGCAAGAATTGCTGGAGTAGAAATTCTCCTCCATTGCTACAGATCACACAACTCATCGGTAAATCTCTTCCCTCCTTTCCATTCTTCTACAAGCATATATTGACCACCCACAGTATTCCCACTATGCCAAATACTAAAGAGGCCGGCAAGGATGTCAAGGAAAGTAACAAGGCGCAAGTATCTGAGGAGATTAAAAATCTAATCATGGTCATAAAAATGCACATAGGAAATACAGCAATACAGTGGGTGGTAATGATGGCTTGTCTGTGCACCTTGAACAGTTGGCCAGCACTCCTTGCACCAAGCAGATTCATGCAAAACAAACATATTCAGTTGTGATAAGAATGAACTCCATGAGTCCAAATACCATGGTTACTATTGAAAAATTATGTGTTTTCCAAAATGCAGGGGAATCAAGGGGGCATGTGAAAAAGGTATCAAGCGGTACTTGTTTTAGAGGAAGGTGGAAGGGAAGATCAGAGACAGAGGAGAAGCAGTTTGTTTAGAAGAGGGAAGCCAGTCATATGTGCATGGGAAGTGACATCCACAGATAAGGAGAAATGGAGATGATGACAGAGGCAATGTTGACATGAGTAGTTGGGCCAGCCTCTGAGACTTCTTGAACTTGAATTGCAGAAGATGCAACTGCTGGAATGAACTATACAGACAAGCAAGGGTGACACACACAAATAAGGTAATACTCCAAAAGAAAGCAGGAAGCGAATTGGATTGTTTGGTTAAGTTGAAGCACTTTCTGGTGCATCTCAGATACCAGAGAGTCACCTTGGATCTAGACCCAAGTCTGCATTCATTAGAGCAGTACTAGAATTAAAGGTTCTTTCTTCAACAGTGGTGGTTCTTTTGAAAAGATGACTTAAATTCTTCCTTTCTATTGACTGACGTGTGTGTGTGTGTGTGTGTGTGTGTGTGTGTGTGTGTGTGTATGTGTTTGTGTGTGTGCGTGTGTGTGTGTGTGTGTGTGTGTGTGTGGTGGGAAAGGGGATCCAGTTAATGTCCTTTTTGTTCTAAGATGATATTCCAGGTTTTTCTTTGATTTCTTTTATATACATTATAATCATATGATATTTCAGTTATTTCTCCTTGGAATTTGAAGATCTTTGGGGTTTTTGGTTGCTCTGTTGTTTTTGCTTTGCCCACTGCAAGGTTTGTTTTCTAATTATATAGTTTTGAAATTTCACTATAATGATCCTTGGCCATTTTAAACCCAACAATCAAAGCAATTACTCAATAAACATTTATTAAGCACCTGACACTGGGTTAAGCATTGGGGATACGAAAAGAGGCACAAACAGTAAGTCCAACCACGTGTGTAGACTTGTCCATTTGTAAAGCTAAAGGAGAATTCCGCAGATGAGATATACTAGCTCAGTTTTTGTGTTTGTAGCTAAATCTATAATTCACAGGAAATGTAGTTTATACAATCATGAAAATGAGAGTAAGAAAATGTGAAGATGAATAATGCCTTGGAATTATTACAAAAATAGTTTTTGACCTTGTGGAATTCTTGAAAGGATCTCCTAAGGATTCTCAGTTCATACTTAGAGATCCACTGGTCCAGAGTACTGAGAATTCGAGTTATTTGCCAGAGGTCACACATTTAATACATGTCACTGCCTGAGGCTTCCTCTCTATTGAGGAATTAGCAATTACAGTATTCTCACACATCACCTTCCTAAGAAACTACTAAACACAACACCTCTGGGACTTGCCACAATGCAGAGTTTATAAACATGATCCCAACATTATAAGGCATTTCACTACACCCAGGCAGAACTGGGACAAGCCATTCCGGTCCAAGTTTTAAAAATAAACTGTAGCATACTCATGCCTTATGTCACAGATAAACATTCACATGTTATAGGCAGGAGAATATTCCCACTGTATTAAAATAAATTGTGATTATAAAATACTACAAAGTGTCACTGAAACAGTGCCAGGCTCTAGGCAATGGCTTTTCTTGCCTCTTCCTGTCTTAAAACCTCTACGAAGGAAATGAAACAGATCCTTTCAAGATACTTTAAAATAAATGGACCTTGCACCTATAAGTTATCAACTAGATTGTATGTGTCTATTTCCTCTGTACTCTGTCCCCATGAACACTTTAGCCCAGGGATATCACAAAGATTCAGGGCTTCTGAGGACCTTCTGGATCATCATTCCCTTACTGACCCCAGAGAAAATGAAATGATTTGCCCAAGGTCATAGAGATTAAGTGTCAGTGGTGGGATCTGAACTCAGTCAGATCTTCTGACTCCAGGTCCAGTGCCTTCCTACACTATCAAACAGTCTCCAAAGTAGACATTTAATGGTGCTGACTAAAAATTGTATTAAAATGTTTCAATGATTTGAATGACATTTTATGTATAAAGGTATCACAGGGTGAAACAAATGACTTCTGGGGCCTGGTATGAGCTATTTTTTTAAAGGGGTCACAGGATGATAAATCACCAAATGGGCAGGGCCTCAGAGGTCATTTGGTCCAACTTCTTAATGTTTCTAGATAAGGAAACTGAGGGTCAAAGAAATTCAAAGCCTTATCCAATATCACATGATTCTCTCTTTAGAGACCATATCTGAACTCAGGTCCTCTGGTTCCCTAGCTAGTTAATACTCACCAAGTAATAAAATACTGTACTTGACTCAAAGGGCTTCAATGTTAGCTGATTAAAAATTCAATAGTTTTGTAGAAAGTAGAAGAAAAATAATTCTGGTAACCATTTCTATTTTTATTATTCAGTCATTTTCAGTCATATCTTACTCTTTGTGACCCCATTTGGGGGTTTCTTGGCAAAGATACTGGAGTGGCTTGCCATTTCCTTCTCCAGCTCATTTTACAGATGGGGAAACTGAGGCAAAATCGGTGAAGTGACTTGCCCAAGGTCACATAGCTAGTAAATGTCTGAGGCTAGATTTGAACTCAGGAAGGTGAGTCTTCCTGACTCTATGCCACTGCAGTACAACCTAGTTACTTTTTCTCTCTCTACCCAACGAGATCTATTGTAGCTGGCTTTACCAGTATGTATGCTTCATGAAAACAAGGATCTCTTGTTATTATATACCTCAGAAGTTTGTTGGAAGTAAGGAAAATATGTTTTCATCAGTGGAAATATGTAAATAAAGGCTGTTATTATTATTTCAACAAATAACAGAATTACAGCTGGAACCTTAGAGGTTACCCAGAGAAACCCCTTCTTTTTATAGAGGAGGAAACTGAGGCCCAAAGAAGTGAAGAGGCTTTCTCAACGTCACACAGGTAGACTTGGGTCTCTCTGCCTACCATATTACCTGGCATACCTCCTCCATAGTGCTCTGAATGTTTTGTGTTTAATAAATGTCTGTTGAACTGTATTCAAATTCATTTAGGAAATCATCGTCTGGTTGCTGCTTAGGCACATGGGGTTAAAAAAAAATTAATTTTCCTGTTCTTAATGAGAGCAAGGGAATTTCTGAACAGGCTCCATGCCCAAGAATGCAGGTTCAACAAGTCCCGTGGCTTTAAAGAATAAACTTAAGGGTAAATAAATAAGCAAAAAACATCTGGGTTTGCCACAGGAAGGAAAAGGAAGTCAAAGCTTGGTACGTCTCCTTTCCTAGAACAACTGAACAGATGAGCAAACTGCTCCTCCTAACTCAATGGACACCAGGCTCCTCCATTCCTAAAGCCGAGTTTGACTTCCTTGGGAGGTGCTCATGATGAATTTACTCTCAGTAAAAGGAGGGGTCCAGGTCATGTGCACCTGACTAAGGGGTCTTTACAAGCTTCCAAGGAACTCTTGGTATCTGACTCACCAAAACAAAAACCACATTCTGGAAGGAGCTTCCTTGTGGCAGGACTTAAATTTGCAATGCCAAGAAATTCCTGGATCCTTGGGCAGAATAGTCTACCGGAAGTTAGTGATAGAAAGTCAGAAGAGATTACAGCTGCCTCTTTAATAGGGGAGTGGCTGAGCCTGAGTTTCCTCAGCTACAAAAAGATAGCAGTTCTTGCCCTATCTACCTCAATGAGTGATTTCAGGGCTCAAATAAGATAATGTACATAAAAATACTTTGTATATATGAATTAATAATTAACTTTAGGGAATAACTTGTGTTTAATCAATAAGTTAAAAGGGGATTTTGGAAACAAGACGTGGGATGAAGTCATGGCTCTCTGAATTACTGGCTGGGTTATTCTGGGCATGTGCCTTCACTTCCAAGTCTCAGTTTCCCCTTCTGTAGAATAAAGATACTTACCCTAATTACTTCGCACAGTTGTCTTGAGGAAAATGGTATGTTAATATCATATAGAATGATGATTTTACTACATAAAGATGTTATTACTGTTTAGATTAGACATGCTACAATACTTCTAAGCGTTATGATTTCATCCGTGTCAGACTCCACCTATACAGATTTCAGTCCCATCGTATTTCCAACTCCACCTGGCTTCACACCTTGCAATGGCCAAAAAGCTATCGTGGGAAAGGAGAACCTTCTTATATAAGCTTTCCTGAACATGGTGCCTATGAGCAGACACAAAACCATCACTAGAACCCATGCTTGAAGCCTGCCTAGCGTGAAAGAATATACCATACCACTCCAGTATCTTTGCCAAGAAAACCCCCATGGACAGTATTAAAATGCTAAAAGATACAATAGCAGGATGGAGTCACAAAGAGTCGGATACCACTGAACAACAAATATATGTGCATATACACCTACATATATAGTGTATTTACTTATATATGCAGAGTATATATGTATAGTGGAGTGGGCCTCACAAATAGGAAGATCTACATTTTAAGTCCTACTCTTGATCCACACAGGCTGTGTGACCACAGGCAAAGGACTTAACCTCTCATGCCCTGAGCTAACCTGTAAGACTAAATTTCAGAGAAGATGCCAGCCTGCATTGGTAAAGACTCCTTAGAGGGGAATTCTCTGTACAGTAATATCACTGGTCTAGTACCCTACATTCCTGTTGTCCCACCCCCTTGTCCATACCAGTCAGGTAAGTTTCTTGAGTGGGGGGGAGCTTTTTTTTTGCTTTGGTAGTCTCTGTATCCACAGCTCATAACTCTGTGCTTGGCCTAATATAAAGCAGATGCTTAACAAATGTTCCTTTGTTGATTGTTTAAGGTCAAAGTACTATAGATTTAGTTATAAGGGATCTCAGCGGTCATGTAGTCCAACCCCCTCATTTTATAGATGAAGAACTGAGGCCCAAGGAGTGGGCCCAGTGACTTGGCCAAAGTCACACCTGAATTACATGGTAGACTGTTGTAAGTTGTTTTTCAGTCACATCTGCTTCTTTGTGACCCCATTTGGGATTTTCTTGGCACAGATACTGGAGTGGCTTGCCATTTCCTTCTCCAGCTCATTTTACAGATGAGGAAATTGAGGTAAATAGGGTCAAGTGACTTGCCCAGGATCACACAGCTAGCTAAGTGTCTCAGGCCAAATTTGAACTCAGGTCTTCTAAACTCCAGGCTCAGCATTCTATCTAGCTGCCCCTCCCCAGGATTCCCACCCAGGTCCTTCAACTCCAAATCCAAAATTCTTTCCATGTCTAAAATTCAGCTCTAATAATCCTATGGTCCTCTGAGTCTCAGTTTTCTTATCTGTCATAAAGTGAAACTAAATCATTTGTAAAGGCTGAGTGTAAAGGAGCTCTATTACACATTGTTTGGGTGAATTTAGGAAAGTCAGTTCAATGATGAGCCTGAACTTCTTCATTTGTAAGAAAAAAGCAGGTGGTCTCCCCAGATGTCCAAGCTACTTCTCAGTTCTGAATCTTTTATCCTATGATCTCTAATATCCTTTCTGTTTCAAGTTTCTAAGATCTCTCCCCGTCCTGACTAGCTAAGTCTACTGAGTTAGAATTCCGCCTCTGACACTATCTGCATGGCCAATCGCATAACCTTTGTTACAGTTCATGTTCCTCATCTGTAAAGTGGGGTAATGGCACCGACCTCCCAGGACCGTGGGGAGGCTCAAATGAAAGGTTTGTAAGAGCTCTGTAAATATCTACTCTCTATTATATGTAAAAGGATGAGAATATCACCTATCTCCCAGGGTTGGAGAGAGGCTGAAATTAACATGGAAAGCGCTTTGCAAGCCTTAAAATCTTGTAATAAGCGCAAGCTATGAAATTTATCATACCATGAAATTTATCAAAAGTGTATCAAGACCCGTCTCCGTGAAAGACAGGCTTCCCGGGCAGGGATACAAAATGAATTCCATACCAGCCCATACCCTCCAGGAGGTTACAAAAGTGCCACCGTCACCCGCAAGCCTAACTGCATCAGACAGCCAAAGGCGGGCAGTGCCCGAAAAGCCCGGAAGGCTAGCGTGGGAGAAGAGGGGCTGGGGACAGAGCCCCGGGGGCCCCGGGATGGAGAGGTCAGCGAGGCAGTGGGGGCTGCCGGGGGGTAGCCCGAACGGTAGAGGAAAGAGACAGTGGGGCAGGGCGGGCCGCCGGGGTTACCGTGAGCACCGGGGATCCGGGAGGAGGTGGAGGGACACGTCGCACACGCGGCTCTGCGGGGCCAGCCGGGCCAGGCTTCCCCGCGCTTGGGGGGCCAAGGCGAGAAGGGGCAGAGAGGAGGAGCCCAGGCCGGCCTGGAGGCGGAACCGGCTCCCCCGGCGCC
>CM053769.1:539736066-539770426 GCA_028658325.1 Potorous gilbertii
AATTATTCAATTTTCTTACCGAGTGTCAACCTTGAACTGACTTTGATGGTGGTTTCCATTATGACTCATAGTCAAATAATTTGACTAAGGCTTTCTCCACTCCCCAAATTTGCTGCTATTGCTTTCTGTGTGTTTCAGATAGCCTACAAATCTGATTATAAACATGACAATATTGATTACAACTACCCAGCAACTCTTACTCCTTCCTATCAGACAACCATGAAGCTCATTCCCTTGAAGGATGTAAGTTGATTTCTAAGATTCCCTTTTGCTTTCGTAGCTTGTTTCATTGTTCAGTCATTTTTCAGTTGTGTCCTACTCTTTGTGACCCCTTTTTTTTGGGGGGGTTTCTTGGCAAAGATAGTGGAATGTTTGCCATTTCCTTCTCCAGCTCACTTTACAGATGAGGGAACCGAGACAAACAGGGTTAAGTGACTTGCTCAGGGTTGCCCAGCTATTAAGTGTCTGAGGCAGAATTTCAACTTAGGAAAACGAGTCTTTTTTGACTCCAGGCCCAGCCCTCTGTTCACTGTGCCACTTCGCTTAATACTTTCCTAATGGAGATGAGGGAAAGCAACAAAACTGGATGTTTTAAGACAGTCAGTTAAAAGAAGAAAATGTAAAAGTTTATAATATCAGAAAGTTGGCATCTGGCTGATATTTTTACCATCTTATTGTGACTTTGTCCCACTGTCTTATGTTCTCACTGTTTCTTTGTCTGTTCAACATTTTAATTTATCTTCTAGAAACAGATGACTTTAATTTATCTGCTGGAAAAGGATGACTTTTTTTGCTGCAAAATTACTGAGACAACGTTGGATACTTTTAGCATGTCCCTTGTGGGGCAGAATCCTTCAAAACCAGCAGGTTTATTTAGACATATGAAAATCCCAAATGGAGGTCTTCAGGTTTTATATAATCAGACCACAAAATAAGAAGGCTTGTTGTTATGTGGATTTGGATACAAACAGAAATCTCATTCAGGTCATACCTCACAAATCTACCTGCTTTGTGTTGGGGACATCTGATATAATGGTAAACCTAGAACATGTTTCTTATCATCAATTTGTCTAGGTAGGTAGTGCCACAGATATAGGACTGAACTTGGAATCAGGAAGACCTGGGTTCATGTCCTGCCTTAGAGATCTATTCTCTATGTGACTCTGGACAAGTCAGCTACTCTCAACCTTAGTTTCCCCATTTATAAAATGAAGAGGTTGGATTTAATGGCCTTTAAAGTCTTTTCCAGATCTAAATCCATAATCCTATCATCCTATTTCTGTCTTCCAATGCTAGCATTATAGGGGCTTGCTGGACAAAAATATGAAAAAACTGCTTTTTGCATTTTCATTCTCTCAACTTTAGTCAGAATTAGGAGTAGACAAGCCAGGCAGCTGCCTCAAGTATAACACTTAAGGAGCCCAACAAGGAATAATTTTTGTGATTCCTTTTAAAAAACATATATATATTTTAATGCCAGAAAAATCTGTCTTTCCATGACACGCAGTTTGCTAGCTCTGTGTGTTTTATAGAGTAGACTCAAAGTTTCATGTGGGCAGCATCAGACAAGGAACTCAATTTTCAAATTCAGGGGGTTACACTTTTGCCTAGGAAGTACTAACATCTCGTCCCTGCTCTGTCTCTGTCCCAGAACTATGAAGGCAGGATAATGGAGCAGAAATGGGAGTGAAATAGAGGTATTTAGTTAAAGGGAATTCCATTTAGAAGAACTTTGTCAGCATTAAATGTCATTAAAATTAGACTTCATTCTATGGCAAAGAACCCCTTCAGAACCTAGATTGAAGCAATACACATGCATTTCTGATGTCACAAGGAGGTGATTAACTGTGCTGACTGTTAATTATGTCCTACAGTGAAAAATAATTGTGTTCTGCTCCGTATTTAATGCCTAGTTATCTGGCAGGCATATGCAGCTTAAAAATATATTTTTCATTACATGTAATCTTGCATAACTCAGAATCCTAATTTACTTCTTATGAGAAGATCATTTCTGCTACTGAATTAATACATTAGGAAGCTAGCATACACTAATCTCATTAGTGGTTGACATTGAAATAACTTTATTTTTTTTCTACTTTTTCCTCTACCCCAATCTCAGACCATGCAAAAACTTTATTCTGAATCATTACCTAAATGTCTGTCTAATAGTAATTCTTTCATCACTAACAAAGGTGGCACAAGACTATTACTAGACCATTGCTAGATTGGCATATACTTTGAATTATTTCTAGTACAGATGTTGGCACCTTACAAGTGAGATGTGTTCTAGAAGTTCCATTGCAAGGTGGTTGTTTGGAACATTGTACACAGTTTTCCTAGATGCCTAGACCAACCCACAACAGCCTCTTGAAGCATGTGGACTGTGGCATTAGCAGTACTGGAAGCATGAACCATACATGCCACACAGAAAGGAGAGGGTGACAAGGAAGGCCATTCCTCCTTATCTCTTGGTTTCAAGGAGAGACCTTGGCAAGATTTTTAAGTAGGCATTAAATATATTAAATAAATTAGGCTTTCTTCAGCCTTCCTTCCTGCACTCTTCTTGCCTGTCTCTGTAGTTACCTTCAGCTTGTCCTGAGTCACCCCATTTACCCAACTGTGTTGTCAGTAACCTTGTTTGTCTTCCACTTTAGCCAACTGAACCAACCCCAGATACAAGGCAGCAATAGTAGGAGTTGATCAGTCCAGTTGGTTGGCAGAACGTAACCCCTATCCCTGAAGGCAGGTTCATAGATTTATTCATAGACCAAGAAGAACGCTGAGAAATGATTCTGGGATGATTCAGTGGATATAAGAGGAAGAAAATTAGACATGTCCCCAAAGAAAGCAATTGATACTTCATTCCCCTTTGTAGAAAGTCATGTCAACTATGTTCATTTGTTGTGATTTTTTTCTCTTTTCAGTATACACAGCCTTTTAACATTTTACAAAATCTGCTTTGAATCTTGTGTTCTTTCTCCAAAAATTACCCTGTGCCTCATTTTAGCAAGTCATTGAGTTAATATTTAAGACTACCATCCTACAATTAAGTAAACATTGTCCACCTTATATGAGAATAAACTGACTTCTTTGATGTCTCCTTTTCACCTAGGTCAACTATAGACAGAGCATTGACAAGTTGAAGTACAGCTCTGTGACAAATACTCCGCAGATCATTCAAGCCAAGATCAACGCACAACAACTCAGTCATGTAAGGGGGATGCCGCTGACCACTGAGTTATTCCTGACTCTTGGAGGCCAACTGGGAACATTGTGATCACCTCCATTTTATTCCTCTTTATCCACTGGGCTTTTGGCCACCATGAGATTCTCCCCTGATGATCAGCCATGTGAACATGGAGAAACTGACATCATGTTGCTTTTCACAGACTCATACAACTCCCATTTTTTATAATGCTTTTATGTTTGCAGAGTACTTTATATAATGTTTTCTAATTTGACCATAACAGTAATTCTGTGAAGGAGATGCAATTAGTATTCCCATTTTACAGATGGAGAAGGATCTTCAGAAAGGTTATAATTTGCTCTGGGTCCCATGAGTAGTAGCTGTCTGAGGGATGATTTGTCCCTGGCTGATCCTGACTCCAAGCTTGGTGCTTTATCTTTTATGCTTCCATTGAAGGAATGGTTCTTTTTTTTTTGGTAAAAATCAGTCAAATCACTCAATCAGTTCAATATGTTCTAGAGACAGCTGGTGGCTCATTGGGTTGAGCATGGGGCCTAGAGTTGGGAAGACCTGAGTTCAAATCTGATCTCATATACTTACTTGGTATGTGACTCTGGGCAAATTGCTTAACCCTATTTGCCTTAGTTTCCTCCACTGTAAAATGGAGAAGATAATAGCACTGACCTTGCAGGGTTGTTGTGAGAATCGAATCAGATGATTTTAGTAAACCTCTTTAGCACAGTGCCTGGCATACATAGTAAATACTACATAAAGATTTTAAATGATTAGCCTTATGCCTTTATTTTTTGTTCATTAAAAGGGTCATTCCCTGACTATTTCTTAAAGAGGACTATTCACTCAATGGGCCTTAGCTCCTCTAAGTGAGTACCTGAAAAGGTCAACCTGAAAAGGTCAAGGTCTCCCATTGTATCCTGGGCCATCGCCAGTCATCCTGATGAATATCTCTGGTCATTGGACCCAGATGGCTCAGGAGAAGGAAGTGAGGTTGGTGACCTTGCACAGCCCTCCCTCACTCAAATCAAAGTCAACTGCAAGTCATGTCATCATTTCTCTGATGTCATGGTCTTCTTCTAAAATGAAGGATGAAACAGACAGACAGCAAGCACTATATAAGTATTAGCTATTATTAGTATTATTAAATATTTAGCACTGTGCCTGGCCCTGCATATACTGTAATATTACATAAAAATCAATTATTTTTGTTATTAAATGCCTAATATTGTGCCTGGCACATAGTAAGCACTATATAAGTATTAACCATCATGATTATTAAATGTTTAGCAGTGTGCCTGACACATAGTAGGGGATATATAAATGTTTACTTTGTGCCTAGTAAAATACTAGGTGCCACGTAAATATAAAAGTATAATAAAACTCACATTTGTATCTTGCTTGAATGTTTTACAAAGAGTTCCTCCCCCAGCCTTCCTAAGAGGTAAGTACGGGTGATGATGATACAAAGCATTTCAATAAGTAGAGAAATTGTTACTTAATGAAGATAATTACTAATAGCTAACATTTTATAGCACTTCCTTTGTGCTGGTGATAAAAATAATGAACAATAACATTAAAAACCCACAGTTTATATTTACATAATTCTTTGAGGTTTACTTTATAAAGTCTTTTTTTGGAGTCACTATCTCATTTGATTCTCACAATAGTTTTATGGAATAAGTGATGCAAGGATTTTCAAATCTACTTTTAAGGTAGAAAAACAGAGTCAGAGAGGTAGAGTCATTTGTCCACAGTCACTTGGCTAAAACATCTAAGAGCTGGGACTCAAACTGAGATCATTTGGTTCCAGTCCCAGTGTGCCTTTCACTATGGTGCTGCTTCTTTCCTCATGGGACTTTCAAGCAGCAATGGAGACTCATCTAATCATGAGAAGTTCTTTAAATTTTTGCTCCTTCAGTTTCTTTGGTGCAGGCCTGGGGAGCCCACTAGGTCTAGTTTCATGTCGCAGCTCTGTTTGTCATAGTCCAATTTTCCCACTGACCTTGGGCAAACTACTTTTGCTTCTCTGAGACTCAGAATCCTATCTGTAAACTGAACAGGTGGAACATAAAGGTCTCTAAGGTTTCTAATCTGAACCTTCCATGTTCATTTTTTGGTAGTTGTAGTTACCATCTGGCTTCTCTATTCTGCCCTTTGAAAAGCATCATCATTCACCAAATTATAGAGTCATTTTGGAATTGCCCTCTTCTTTCTCCTCTATCTTTATCCCCCTCTTCCTCCTTTTCCTCTTTCCCTTTTCCTTCTTGCCCCACTCCAGGATTACTAATTTGATTTGAATCGGAGGAGAATGCCTGTAGTATTTTTCTTTTTGTCTAAATTAAGGGTACATGTTTACATTTGACCTGCTTAGAAATCCTGGTTTAGAAGTTTGTATTTGACATCCTAACAGGTGAATTACCGGGCAGATTATGAGAAAAACAAGTTGAATTATACCCTGCCACAAGATGTACCTCAGTTAGTAAAAGCAAGAGCCAATGCTGAGCTGTTCAGTGAGGTAAGCAAACAATGTACCTAAATGGGAGCTGGTTCACTCAAGTCAACAAACGTGTGAATTTCATTTGTTAGGTGCATAAATGGGGGATGGTTCAGTTCCATTTAATAAATATGTATTAAATTCCTACTGTGTGCACATAACTTTGCTAGATGCTAGGAATATAAGAGACAAATGAAGTACAAGGAACTTATTGCATCCTATTAGGGGACTAGAATGTATATGCAAATAAGTACAGTCCAAAGAAAATGGAGGCAGAGTGACTTGGCCATTGGAGCTGGGGGGAATCATAGAGAACTTCATGGAGTAGGAGGCGCCGGAAAAGGGACTTGAAAAAAGGATTTTGAGATGAGGGCAGAAATGAAAATGAAGTATATTCTAGGCATGGTGGATAGGATAAAAAATGACAAGTTTGGGGAACAGCCAGTAGTGGAGTGTGGCTGGAATGTAGATTTGCAAAGGGGAGTAGCTGGAAGGGTCATCATGAGTTGCACTATGGCAGGTCCTAATTGTCAGATTTGAGTTATTCGCATTTTAACCCAAGGCAGAGTTGTGGAGCAGGGAATGATATCCAACATGTCAGATCTATGGCTTCGAAAGCTTATTTTGGCAGATTCAAGGAGGACAGATTGGAGCGGTGAGAGACTAGAAGGAAAGAGAACAATTAGGAGGCTCTTGTAATAACTTAAGTAAAAAGCAATGAAGGCTGGAATTAGGGGAGTGGCTGTGTAAATGGAGAGAGAAGGATAGTTGTGAGAGGTTTTGAGGAAATTAGGTCAAGAAGGCTTCTTGAACTGACTGGATATGGAGTGGAGATGGTGAGGGAACTTGTGACTTCTGTCTCCATTCTCTCAGTTAAGTGGGAAGTGAGGATATTTGCTATGAGAGGAAGGGTTGGGGAGGCATAGGAACCTTAGGGAAAGAAGAGAAGATTATGAACAACCACTAAGGAATGTGGAAGAAAGAGGCAGTGAGGGTGCTCACTTGGGCAGGATGTGTACTAAAATTGTAGTGATACAGAGAAGATTAGCATGGTCCATGGGCAAGGATGGCACAAATTCGTGAAACATTCCATATTTCAAAGGAAATAAAAGAATCAGAAAAGAATGAGAAGATTGTGGTGTAGCCCTCAAGGCCCAAATGAGATCTGGAAATGAATTTACACAGCACAGTGGTAAGACTTCCTCCAGTGCCGTTCAGCAGTCTGGTGTGCATGGAGAGTGATAGTAGAATATGATCTGCTCGGGGGGTAAGGACAGCAGAGGCAAGGAAGAAGGAAAGAAAGTAAAGGGTGGAGGCCAATATGCAAGAAAACTGGTTAGCCACTAGAGATCAAGACTGTTAAAGGAAGAAAATTCAGCTAGAGCAGGAGGGATGGATTGGGAGATAGGGTGGCATGGAGAAAGTCACTAGAGGATACAATAAGGATGAAGAGGTTTGGGAAGACTGAGGCAAGGAGAGATATGGAAGGACAGGACACATAAAGATCATAGAGGGAAATTTCAGAGTTCACAATAAAGTAGGTGACACAGTAATAAGGAAGTGCTGAGGTTTAAGGTATAACCTTACAATTATTTACTGTAGTATGAAGGGTTTGCATTGGCATCAGTAGATGGAATAGCCAGACTCAATGGTATTATAGATCTTTTCAAGTATTGATATATTATTATTATTTCATTTGGCTCTGTAACTGTCCTTGAACTGTGATTTCATTGGCTCAGGGAAGTTCCGATGTGCAAACTCCCTTAATCTGTGCAGTTCAGCAGTTTCTATATAACTTTTAATCTTAGAGAGATGCCTTGATCATAATCACATAGCTCATATGTGCATGAAGCAGGATTTGAAACCAAGCTCTTCTTGATTCCAAGGCATGTACTGCAAGAATTCCCATTCACATATTATTAAATTTACCTACCTTCATTGATACATTATAAATATCCATAATATTTACATTATTGATACAATTCACATATCAATAGCCACCATTATTTATATATTGTAAATATTTGCAACATTTATATGACGGATTATATTCATATATCATCAACAATATGAAATTTGATTGTTTTTATGTTATCAATATTCATAATATCTGCATTAGTGATCCTATTTGCATAGTATCAATATTTATCAATATTTACAACATTCATATGATTGATGAATTACATTCATCTGTCTTCAATAATATTAAACTTAGTTGTCTTTATGTTGTCACATTCATAATATTCACATTATTAATACTATATACATCCTATAGATAATATTAAATTTCGTTGTCTTCATTTAAATTCATGGCCCCTCTTAATAATGATAAAAAATAATGAGGGTCCAATAGTAAAAGTTCTAACCCTGATAGCCCATTTTTCTGTATCTTGGGGAAGATAGAGGCTTTCTTTTCTTTTCACTTTTTCACTTTGACTTTGAGCAACGCTGCCAATAGCTTCTCTTATTCACCTGGTGTTTCCTTTATCAGGTTAAGTACAAAGAAGGTTGGGAGAAGACAAAAGGCCGAGGGTTTGAGATGAAGCTGGATGCCATGCCTTTGTTGGCTGCCAAAGCCTCGGGGGAGCTTGCCAGCAATGTAGGTTTTACCTCATTAACTTGTAAATGCATAAGAAATTGTTCTGATGAGATGCTGGTGGTCATGTGGGGAAAATAATGACTGCTAGGTTGCATTTTAAAGTTGCAGAACTTCTAATAC
This sequence comes from Potorous gilbertii, assembly GCA_028658325.1. Classification (NCBI taxonomy): domain Eukaryota; kingdom Metazoa; phylum Chordata; class Mammalia; order Diprotodontia; family Potoroidae; genus Potorous; species Potorous gilbertii. Next base: position 539,744,482 of record CM053769.1, read on the forward strand.
TTTCATCTTATTCTGAATTTGATAAACATTGAGAGATGCTTTAAAAAATTTTCTTTGGGATCCTTCGCCTTGCACTTGGAACAACCTGGCCTCTTTGGTTGGCACACTTCTCCCCCTCATTCTCCCCTCTCACAGGAGACTTTCTTCTTTTTCTTAAGATTAAATACAAAGAAGACTATGAAAAAACAAAAGGGAGAGCCATGGGAACCAAAGATTCAAGGCTGTTGCACTCCCTGCAGGTGGCCAAGATGAGCAGTGAGGTAAACTATTTCTTCCTGTTACTTAGAAGGTATTTTAGGGGAAATTTCTTCAGTGAGCATTCTTTATTGGTCACCCTATGAGGCCATGAGCCAGTTAGAAACTCCTGCTTGAAGCCTCTTCCTTGACTGAACTGTGGGAGAGGTTGGAGGGGGGCAACCTTTGTTCATTAGTCATAACTTGTTGTTGTCATTGCAGCGTAGCTCAGGGATGGTTCTGGAGAGTGAGAAATAATCAATAAATGAAGCCCAGGATGTTCAGTTACATGATAGGATGGAGTTTGGGAAGACTTTCACTTTTGTTAGAAAAGTAAGAGCAGTGGACTTGGAATCAAGAGGAATCTGGGTTCAAATCCCATGCCTGAAACCTGATGAACCATGTGACTGTGAATGTATTTAACTTTTCTGAGCTCATTTCCCTATGGTGCAAAACACATAGAGTTGTTATGAGGATTAGATGAGATCCTGATTTTGTAAACTTAAGAACTCTAAGAATATCAGTTAGCATTAATATCATAATATCTCCTGATCAACAAATAGTTGCTACTACTACTGCTACTACTAATACTACTACTGCTACTACCACTAGTACTCTTGTGGCTCGGTCTTTTTTAAGTCATGTCTGACTCTTCATGATCTCCTTTTTTGGGGTTTTCTAGGCAAAGATACTGGAGTGGTTTGCCATTTCCTTCTCCAGCTCATTTTACAGATGAGGAAACTGAGGCAAATAAGGTTAAGTGATTTGCACAGGGTCACACAGCTAGTAAGTCTCTGAGGCTAGATTTGAACTCAGGTCTTTCTGACTCCAAGTCCAATACTCTATCCACTTTACTACCTACCTGCCTGCTAGGCTCCTCCCATGTGCCAAGCACTGTTCTAGGAAATGATAACTCCTAGAAGATGTTTAATTCCTTTTAATGAGTTTTAATTGTTTCTCTACTCACTTGTTCTACTTCTCTACAGCTGTGCTCTAAGTCAAAAACATTTTTGTGTGTTTGTGTGTGTACCTAAGGTTGAATACAAGAAAAGGTTTGAGGAGACTAAGACTCATTTCCACTTGCCTATGGATATGGTCAACATCCGGCATGCCAAGAAGGCCCAGGCTCTAGCCAGCGACCTGGATTACAGAAAGAAACTGCATGTCTATACAGTGCTCCCTGAGGACATAAAAACTAACTGGGCCAAAAAAGCCTACAAGCTTCAGAGTGAGGTGAGGTTTCCATCCATCCTGTTACCAGGCATCCCCAAACTTATCTCTATGCACTGGAATCTCAGACTCCTTAGATAATCCTTAGTCTTTGTCTTACAGAATTAAGTCTTAATTTGTTTTAGTCTTGAATCATTCTTAGTTTTTAATTCTTTTAGAATTACAAAGGCATAAGTATGTGACAGCAGAGGACTGGTTCCTCGGAGTAGAAAGTCTGAAAGCTCCCTTTGGGGTCTTCTGTGATTCACCCAGAGTATTGGATGACAAGAAGTAGTTAGGATGACTCTAGATAGGAAAAAAAAAGATAGAAAAAAAGAGAACTTGGAGATGCTGACCCTACTTGAGAGAATGGAATAGGATTTGGGGCAGTTGATACCTGGAGATATTAGGAAGGTAAAGAAAGAGATATTAGCAATGGAATATTAGATGAGGTAAAGACTGGGAATTTAGTCATAGCAAGGGGAAAGGTCCTTTGGCAAAAGAGCAGCACATGTTCAGATAGGACCCCTGTGAGGCAGCACAAACTAAATACTTGGTTTGGACCCAAGGTTAGTCCAATTGCCTTATTGCTTGAGTAGGACCCAAGGCTTTTTGTTTGTTTGCTTTAAATGGAAGGCACATATAGGGCATGGGGCTTTTTCAGTTTTCTGGTGATTTTCTTGTATCTGTTTCAATTTCTCTTGCAGTTGCAGTATAAGTCAGACCTGACGTGGATGAAGGGAGTTGGGTGGATGGCAGAAGGGAGTCTCAATATAGAACAAGCCAAGAAGGCCGGAGAGCTGATTAGTGAGGTAACCAAAATACAATTCTTTTGGTCTCTCGGACCATGTTCAGCCCTGGAGACATTAAGACAGACCTGATGAAATCTCTTAATTTCCCTGAACTCCCTCAATTGATTTTTACATAGGATGAATAAAAGACTCTGCACCAGTCATTTGTCATCAAGTTAAGTCAACAAACATTATTAAGTGCTAGCTGTGTGCTAGATACTATGCTAATTACTGGAAATACAAATAAGAGAAGAAGATAGTCCCTACCTACTTCCAAGAAGTATGGGGGGAAATGATACAACCCAAAATGTGAGGAATTAGGAAGGGAAGAAATATAGGTATGTAGGGAAGGGTATGGTAGAGAAAGTTCAGAGAGTCAAGGGTATAGCCTGGAAAGGAATGAAGATATAGCTGACGTGGGCATCCTCCTTAATTAAAATGGACGTTCTGGAGGGAACTAGCCAGTTACAGGAAGAGGTCAAAGAGGCAGAAGGTAGTTCTAATGTGTGAAATTCAGGGTTAACAGGTTTCTACGGAATGGCAGAGAAAGTCCAAGAGAATCAGCAGTACTCCTTGGAAAGGAGATGAATGAAAGGATTTGAACCCATAACATATTGTAACTGAGTTTCACCATTCTAATGGATTTAGATTCCTTGGGATACGTCCTAAATAAAGTCAATGGAATTTTATTCCCTCTCCCCTTTTAAATAAAAGCTTCCTTTGAATTTTAATTCCATTTAAAAGATTTGTATTATACAGGTCACTAACGTTCTTTTGAGTTCACATAAGAGATTTGTTTCTTACCTTAGCAACAAACAAATTTCTTTTTTACTTGGAGTGTGAGAAATTTAAACCTCAGTAAAACAAGTGAAGAAGACAAGGCAATAGAAGACTTTTGCAAGGAACTTTTGCATTAGAAAACTTGTTAGGCCTTCGCCAGGCTTTAGGGGACAATGAAATCTTTAGCGATTCATGTTCCTGGGCCAAGAGGGTTGAATGCAGGCCTTCTCCGAAAGCTTTAACTTGGGTCGGACTTTGTTCCTTCTTATCTCCAACAAGGATAGTTAGCAGGGCCGAGTGGATAGAAAATCAGGAAGATCAGAGTCCAAGCTATGGCTCTGACACATGCTATTGAGACTGTGGGCAAATCACATGGTGCCCCAGGAAACCCTATAACATTATAAAATGCAGGTGAATTGCTGGTCTGGATAAGTAGAGGGTGTTCTAGACTGAGAATTCCTTGCACTGAAAACTTCCCATGGTACTGACCATTCTCTTGGGGCAGAGATATATTGGACAACTCATGTATACAGAGGAGGGAAGAGAGAAGAAAAATACCCACTGGGGACCTTTGTAATTCAGTTCATTATGAAACATGCTAAAAACCACAAAGTGACGGTTTGATTCCCTACGTGGCTTAAATGCTTCTGACTCAGTCCTGTTCATAGTCCGGAGGTTGAAATGTTCTCAGAGGTAGTAAAAATAAAATCCTAATCTTTACCCGCCCCTCCCAATTTCCTTTTCTATGCCAGTTCCATTATTTCTAAGATGAACATAAACTGGGGTATACAATTAGATTTGGGTACCCTTTCCATCTAAAGGTAAAATGTCCCCTTTAACAATAGAAAATTCTAGACCCAGAAGGGGAACCTCCTTTCCCTTTGTGAACCTCCTATAATATGCAAGTAGTTGAGGGTAATATTTAAATTTATGAATCAATTAATCCATCAACATTTATTAAGCACTTATTGTGTGCCAGACACTATGTATTCATTAGTATCATTGTGTCATGGTATTTTTTTTTTTAACAGAAAAGGTACAGGCAGAGAGCTGATGCTCTGAAATTCACCAGTGTTACTGATAGTTCCCAGATGGAACATGCCAAGAAAAGCCAGGAGATGCAGAGTAATGTAAGTACAGAGTTTGTCCCTTGGAACAGGAAGATTAGAGCTGGAGGGACCTTAGGGGTCCGCCTCATAGATTGAGAGCTGGTAGGGACCTGAAAGGTCATTAAGTCCAACTTTCTCGTACTCCAGAGAAGAAACTGAGGCAAAAGGACACTGAATGATTTGCCAAAGCCCACATAGCTTACACCCAATCCACTGTACCATGGCACCTCTCCCCAAAAATATATTGCCCATTTTCTAGGTGGGAAAGCCTGGTCTGTGCGTGCGTGTGTGTGTGTGTGTGTGTGTGTGTGTGTGTGTGTGTGTGTGCATGTGTGTGTGAAATTATTTGCCATGTATATAGAAGAGAAGAGACTTCAGTTTAGGCTTAGAGTCAAGTGTTGCTTCTACTACCTGTGTCACCTTGCCTCCCTTCTCCACTTGTCTTCTACCATAAGTCTGGTGAACTCCCACGGACAGGTGCAGTGGCAGCCTAGGAAAGCGACTATGGCTGAAAATGGGCTATCTTTTTCAGCATGACTTTCAAACCTCCTCTATAAGACTAGCTTCCTGGAGTCCCTAATCCCTATCATCTTCATGAAACACATATGAGGATGCATTTGAGAACCCATCTGAAGCTAGATTTTAGTTTTGGTGAAGTTGCCTTGAGTTTTTTTTCCTCTCTTGGGTTTAACTATATCTAATCCAAGTCAACTTGTTTGGAGGTCATTAATTGTATGCTCAGGGTCTCTCTCTGTTTGGGCCTGTGCTGTTTGATATTTTTATTAATGAATTGAAAAAAATAAAGGACTCATTTATGACATTTGTAAATGATACAAAGTTGGGATAAAAAAGTCAACTTTACAAAGTATTTTATAATATGGCTGTGGTTAGGCAATAGTTCATCTGCAAAAGATCTGAGGATCTTAATGGCCTACAGGATCAACAAATATGATACGGCAGCCAACAAAATACATGTGATCTGAGGCTATAGTTCCCAGGGCTAGGGAAATCCTTCATATTCTGGTCAGGCCACATCTTAAATATACTGTATTCAGTTCAGGGTAATATATTTTAAGAAAAACGTTGATAAAATGAAGAGTGTCCGTGGGTGTGGGCAACCTTGTTGGCAAAGGGTATTGAGATCATGCCACATGGGAATCTCTTGAAGGTGAAAGGTGGTGGTGGAGGGGAAAATAGGGTGCTACCGGCTTCAAGGATTTGAAGAGCTGTCATATGGTAGAAAGATTAAAATTATTTTGCCTAGTACTAGAATGTAGAAACAGGAGCAATGGGTAGAAGTTACAAAGATAGGCACCTATCCATGATACTAAGAGAAGACAATGTACTACTGAATGGTTGTTCCTGGCTTCTTTTTCTTATGGAGTGATACAGATGATGAATATCTGTTATGTCTATGAAAATACAATACACAGAACTTCACATGTGTATTAACTGCTTATTAAATGAAATTGAATTGAGTTGACTTCCTGCTGACATTTGCTTTTATTGGCTAGGTGGCTTACAAATCCGGGAATGAGAGTTGTGTTCATCAATACACCATCAGCAAAGATGAGCCTCTCTTCCTGCAGGCCAGAGCTAATGCACAGCATCTCAGTGAGGTACTGGGAGAGGGATTGGATGCCATACTCTTATGTTCCTTATGTGAGATTTTACAAGACCTGCTTCATTTCAAATTCTATGGACAATAGATGTTGTGTTAGTGCCATATAAAGTTACATGTATCATGTGGTCGATCTAGATGCTAATCTAACCCATTTGTGAGTCCATGAAAGACCTGGTGATTTGGGGAACTACCAACATGGAAAATGCCTCCAACAACACAGACTGCAACCTGTCTGTGGTTTAGTAATTAAGTCATAAGGGGGTTGCCTTACTTCTAACTTATATTTTATTTCTGATCAGCTCTTGAGGATGGGCTGAGGAAAGGGTACTCAGAAGAAGTTATTTGGTGACATAACTCAATTATTCATACATCATCCAATGAGAGAAATGTCCTAATTACTACAAGATTGTTAACTCCCATGACAGCAGGGGCCCATGTCTTATGTGAACTTTATATTCCTTTTTCAGTACCTAGCACAATGTCCAATACAAAAATGCCTAATAAATGTTTGTGAATTGTATGAAACTGTATAGTTTAGAGATTTGTAAGTTATTCCCTACCAGGTGACTTAAGAATCAATACTTTTATTTCTCACATAGTTTTAATGAGCTTTGTATTGGCAGGTGACATTTAGTGATTTAATTTCCCTTCCTAATGAGGCTATTAAGAAGTCTGAAGCCAACCTCTCACCTAAAGATTAATTTTTAAAAAAATTGATATGTCTTTAGAAACTGTATAAGAGCAGCTGGGAGAAACAGAAGGCAAAAGGATTTGAACTTCGTCTGGACTCCTTGTCTTTTCTGTCAGCCAAGGCCAAGAGGGACCTAGCAAGTGATGTGAGTGGTTACTCAAGCTTTTAGAATGGATAATTGAATCATGGATTGTTACAGTTCCCAGAGACTTTAGAGACCGTCTAGTTGAAGTCTTTCTTTAACAATCGATAAAACAGAGACTCAGAGAGGGGAAAGCCTAGGATTTACAATGAAAAGGGACTTAGAGATCATTTAGTCTCATTCTCTCACTTTAAAAATAATACAAAAGACCAGAGAGATGTGAAAGGTCTTTCTCAGGGTCACACAGGAGCCCCTGAAGTATAGACAAAATTTGAACTCAGGTTTTTTGACTTCAAATCCAATAGGTTGCTGGATTTGTAGGCAGGAAGATTTGGGTTTGAATTCTGCTTCAGACTCTAACTTCTCTAGTCTCAGTTTCCTTGTCTCTAAAATGGAGACAAAAAAAGCACATGCCTCAGTCTTGTGAAGGGCAAATGAGACTACAGAAAGCACCACATAAGTATGGAATTTTGTTGTTATTATATCATGCTGCCTTTCAAATAACTTGCCCAAGAGCAAGTAGTCAGATCTGAAACTAGAACCCAAATACCCTGATAATATTAAAAGTAATAGTCATATTACCTTACATTCATATACTACTTTTTAGATCTATTTTATTGTTCATTTTTATATATAATATTTTATTTTTCCCAATTACATGTTAAAAATTTTTTTAATATAAAGTAAAGTTTTGAGTTCCAAATTCTATTCCTCTCTTCTTCCCTCCTTTTCCCCTCCCTAAGAAGGTAAGAATTCTGAAATATTAGTCATTTTGTACAAAAAGATGAGTAAAAAAAGAATGAAAGTGAAGCTTCAGTCTGTATTCAGATAGTATCAGTTCTTTCATATCATATTTTAAAGTTAAAAATGCTTTCACATATGTAAAACAACTCACATTTGTTTAGCACTTCTATTTTGTGGGTTTTTCATTTGATCCTCACAGTAACCCTGTGAGGATGGTGCTATTATCTTCACTTTACAGATGAGGAAACTGAGGCAAACAGAGATGAAATGATCTGCCAATAACCACAAAAGTAGCAAATATCTAAGGTGGGATTTGAACTCAGGTCTTCCTGATTCTAAGTCTAATGTTCTGTCTACTACACTTGTTTAGTCACTTTTCAGTGGTGTCTGACTCTTCATGATCCCAGCTGGGATTTTCTTGGCAAAGATAGTGACGTGGTTTGCATTTCCTTCTCTAGTTCATTTTGCAGATGAGGAAACTGGGGCAAACTGGATTAAGTGACTTGTCCAGGGTCACACAGCAAGTATCTGAGGCTTTTATTTAATACCTCTAGCTTCCACTCCTACTCTAGAGTTTTTTCCTGGACAATGTATTTTTTTGATCTGCTTTATATTACTGAGTGTCTTACCTAACTGGTATAGAGCCAAGGTTCATAATCCCTTTTATCTGACATGGACCCCTTTCCTAGGCTGATGAATTCTACGGACTACTTCTCAGAACAATGTTTTTAAAATTATTAAAGGAAATTCTAGATTTCGTTTAGAGATTAACAAAGATTAAGATGTAAATTTTTTTCCTGTTCTACTTACAGCCACTAGTTAAGAAAGAACTTCTGTTACACAGGAAACCTTCTAAATGCTTAGAGTATTTTGTTTGTAATTAAGCAATTATTATTTTACTTTGTATCATATTTCCTCGAGCAGGTGTTTTCTCTCCCCTGATGGATTGTCTTGAACGCAAAGATTGTGTCTGCATCTTTGCATCTCCCTTAGGCCTAGTATAGTAGGTGTTCAGTAAACATTCACCGAACTGGCTTTATGAAAATATACTCAATCAGGCCTGATCTGGGTTTCAGATATTCTGGGGATTTCTTTTGTAACCTATATTAATTGTAGACTGAGACTCAACCATTTCTCCAAGAAGGTCTCATGTGTCCTTCTGTACTTTCTTCCTATTAGATAAAATATAAGGAGGACTATGAGAAGTCCAGAGGGAAATTGATTGGAGCCCAGGGTGTACAGGGTGATTCTCAGATGGCTCATTCTCTCCAAGTGTCCAAGCTGCAGAGTGATCTGGAGTACAAGAGAAGATATGAGAACGTCAAAACTCAGTGCCATGTACCTATGGATATGATTCACCTTGTCCATGCCCAGAAAGCCCAACATTTAGCCACAGACATAGGATATAAGACGGCTCAGCATCAGTTTACTGCTCTGCCAACGGACATGAAGGTGGAATGGGCAAGGAAGGCCTATGGTTTGCAGAGCGATGTAAGTTTCTTGTTTTAAGTGTCACTCTCTGAATCCAGTCCATTCAAAATAACTGTGGGCTTAGGGGCTACATAGCCGTTAGATTGATGCTCCTGTTTATAGATCCAGTTCAAAATGTTTAGTTTCCCAGTGATTTCACTCTTGCTTATGCATTCAACAAACTTAAGTTCCCACCAGCAAAGAAGTTGTGGGATTATCTTCTTCATGGAGCATTTTCACAACAATTTCAAATATTCATGGAATATTTCTATATTCAAATTATTTTTTCCATGTAGAAGTGTATGGAGGGGTGGGCAGGAATTTTGTGTCATCTTAACTAGGATAGAAAAAGAGTCTATGCTGGAATGAGTGGGCTCTGCCTTGTGGGCTATTAGGGGAAGGGCCTGGCATTGTAGAAGGCTCTTTATAAATTTTTATTTATTGAATGACACATTGTTTCGCGTGCACTGCTCTTCCAGGGAATGGTAGCTTCAATGGTAAAAATTATCAGCTATTTTCCCCCTTCTTTGCTCTCCTGACCCCTACTTGTACTTTAAAAAAATTTTTCATTTTATAAATTTAACTCAATATGACCTGATAGTGGCCATGAGCCAAAGCATCAGTGCAGATGCTGCTGAATATTGCATTTTGTGGGGGGCAGGGGGGAGGCACATCCTCACCAGGGTGATTACTCCACGGTAGATAGGTGAGCTAGTTTCAACGAGAGTTCCATTTAAATGGCCATTCCCATTAAAACTCCTTGTATAATGGCAAGTAAAGGAATATTTTGCCCCATGGAGATGTGTAGGAAGGAACTGAAACCACAGGAAGCATTGAATGTCTTGTGAAATTCCATCAAATAGTTTTCCACCTGCGTTCTGTTGTGCATTCTCATTTTCTTCTCCCCTGCATGTCATTTTAAAGAAGAAAACTGGTAAGACAGACAATGAGATCTGCTCCTTTCAGCTGCTGGAGTCAGGATTGAAGTCAATAATGAGGAAAAAGGTTGAGTTCCCCCCTCCTCCTCATATTGCTGGGTATCACATAAAGTCATCCTAAGCAGGGATGGCTCCAATTTTAAAAAATTAATTTAATATTTTTTAAGGGAGGGGGGGTTTCTACCTGTGACTGTGCAGAAGCAGATAAAACAAAAGCAGGAGCTAATTTGACTCAGTTGGTCTCTGGGCTATGTCAGGATCCTTTAATGGTGCTTTAAATGTCTGAGCACCAACAATGGTGTATTTTTTTTCTTTGTCAGAACCAATATAGAGCCGATTTGAACTGGATGAAAGGAGCCGGATGGATAGCCACTGGGTCATTAAATGTGGAACAGGCTAAGAAGGCAGGAGAACTCATTAGTGAGGTGAGATTTCGTGACAGCATGTAACAGAACTGGCTGCATTATGTGTGCAAAATTCCTGTATAAAATTAAAATCATTTCCACTCAAAAGGCAAAGAAAAAGGCAATGCCACATGAAAGGACTCCAAACCCAGACTAGGACTGGTAATTAGAGGGAAACCACATACCAAACACACGCCGGTAGGAGCCCATATAGCCTTTGCAAAAACAAAGTAGGTGACAAATGATATTATGAATAATAATGGCAACCAAACAGCGCGCAATTGCTACCCACTAACTTACCTTTTTAATGAAGCAACATAGGAGAGATGATGAAAAGATACATTTATTACACCCAGAAAGCCCTTTTGTCACTTTATACACACATTTCTCCATTCTTCCCCTTTTCTCCTTGCTCCCCAAACACCCCTTAGACATCCGTGGAGTGCCCAGCACTCCGTATAATTCAGCCCTTTGGGGATCTCACCTGCATTTTAATGCTGGGGCTATTCAAGTTTAGCTGGACTGAATGGACTGTCCCCTAAGGCATCCCCACATTTTCTGAACTAATTGCACTACAGTTGAGGGAAGTGTGTTTCTCTCACATTTGAAGACAACCTAGTTGAACCAATCTTTGGGAGCCAGACAGGGAGATAGAATTAAGGTCAGCTCTGTTCAATAAGCATTTAAAAGCAGCTCTAATATGTCAAGAAACAATGTGGCACAGTGGATCGAGAGTGGTCCTCGGAAGACCTGGCTTCATGCTGACACATATTGGCTGTGTGATTCTGAGTAAGTCTCTTAACAGTGATTCAGTTCTGTAGGCTCTCACTAAGAATATGCATTAAAGACAAAGAACCAGCCTGCACTGGTAAAGGAAGTTTCCTCACCAGGCTATTCAGTATTCAAAATAAATCATAGGTATTTATCCCTATCCCTACCACATGCTAGACACTGTCCTAACGATAGTGAGGGCAAAAGTAACAATCTGTGTCCTCAGGGAGCTTACATCCTCTTGGAGGGAGGATAAAGCTGGCGCAAAGACTAAGTGACTGGAGAAAAAACACTGATGACTTAGAGGGCTCAGGGAAGGCCTCCAATCACCTGGGCCTTGAAGGGAGGTCAGCATCCAAGCACAGAGATGAGGACAGGGGCATCTTAGGCTAAACATTGGTGAAAGTCCCCAACCAAAATCTTTCTGCCCCTGTCTTTCATGGGCCTTTAGGCATCTATCTGATGGCCCTTGGGGCAAATTGCATTTTCATAAGGGCCTGAAGAACTCAAAACCAAGCCTAGTAGTGACAAAAACATTAGCATCATGGACCTAATTAGGACTTTAGGTCAAAAATGTAAACACATTGTATTAGGCACTGAGATACCTAGTTCCTATCCTCAAAGGGCTGGTAGTTTAGTAGGGATGAGAAGATATATGCAGATAACTAAAACAGAGCAAAATACATTGATCTGCCATTTTGGGAATTACACAGTCTGACTCCTAGTGGCCATTTTAGACTGTAAGAACATATAGTGAAAACATAAAGATGTTTTCCATTTTCACCCTATGGGACACTGCATCTTCCTGGGGGTTGATATTGCCCTGTGGAAAAGATTCCCAATTACCATGACAACTTGTACATAAAATGTACTTAGGGCTTAGGGCTAGTTTCTATCTGCTCTATAGTAGGACCTAATAAATGAATGCTTCCTTCCTTCCTTCTCTCTTTCTTTCCTGCTTTCCCTCCTTCCTCCCTCCTTTGTCCTTCTCTCCCTTCTTTCTTCCCTTTATTCCTTCCCTTCCTTTATTGTAAAGATTTATGTAATTTGTGATATCTGGCAGCTAGGTGGTACAGTGGATAGAGCACTGGGCCTGCAGTCAGGAAGACCTAAGTTCAAAGGTACCCTTGGCCATTTACTAGTTATGTGACCCTGGGCAAGTCACTTAACTTCTGCTTGCCTCAGTTTTCTCATTTGTAAAATTGGGGCAATAATAGGATGGTTGTAAGAATCAGATGATATAATAATTGTAAAGCACTTAGTACAGTGGCTGGCACATAGTATGACCTATATGAATGTAAATTCTTCTTCTTATTACTTGAGGACAGGAACTACTTTGCTTTTTCTTTATGTCCTTATTAATGAGCACATCTGGCATATAGTAAGGACTAACTGAATATTTGTTGATTACCGGATTTCTGTAGCACACATGACTTTTGTTGACTTGTTTTATGTCATCTCAGCTAATGAACAAACACGTATTAAGCACCTACTATGGTGCTAGGGATAAAAAGAAAGAAAACTCCCACAATCCTTGTTCACAAGGGGCTAACAAGTCCATGGTCCAATTGACCACAAGGGTTCAAAAGGCAGGTTGGTTTTATCAGAAGACGATGTGTGAGAGTCAGGGGAGGCACTCTTGGGATGACTGCCATGCCAAAGGGATAGCATGGACCTTGGATATCTTATAGGAATGTTATTTCTAGCTCTAGAATTTATAATAATTAGTTCAAAGATCATGTCCACATATAAAATGAAGTGAACAGTTATGATCATTTAAATTTCATTGTTTAAAATACATTTTTTTCAATTGCCTGCCTATATGCCACCTCCTCCAACCTCCTCCCCCATATACATGGGTTTTTTTAGGCAGAATTCAATTAAAAATCACCATAGTAGTTTTAATTCTCTTCCTAATTTTAGAGCCTGAACAAATGACTTTGCTTAACTTCTTTGATACTTTGCAAGATTGCAATCTTTAATTGAGTTAAGTGATTTTGTTGAAGATAACCAAACTTTTGCCACGTTTGACAGGTAGTCCAGTCACTTTTAATCAGATGCTCTGGCTGTAAGTATATTTAGAGCAGAAAAGTGTCTCAGAGGTCATCTGATCTAACTTCCTCATTTTACAGATGAGGAAATAAGGTTCATCAAATTTGAGTCACTTTCCTAAGGTCACATAGATGGTAACAGAGATCCTAGCACCCTTCTACTGTATCACTCTGATTCTCGAGCTGAACTAGATCTGTGCCATGTGGACAGATCTCTACTATTTCAGGATGAACACTGAATACTGGTGAGAGTCTCCGTACACACAGGCAGCCACATATACTCAGACATATTGACTCAAGAAGAGAAAGCACACTCTAATCTTTTTGGCCCAGGGACAAGTGAGTAGCTGGAAATAGACAGTGAGAGAAATGATGCCATTACCTTGATTGCCCTTTAAATAAATTGGCCAAGTGGGGAAAAATATTGTGGTGGGCCTTGCTTTTAGAAAAGGTAAATAGAGTGATTATTAAAGGCATCACTTCAAAGTTCCTTAAAATAATAATTAGCCTAGTTCATTGCAAATATGGTTTGCTTGTTTTTTAAAATTCTTTTGTACTCAGTTTTTCAGGAACAAACACTTAAAATCAAATAAATGCCATTTTATCAACCTAACATTGAATTATCATCATTTATATTTGTGTCTTATTTATATATATATAGCCCCCTCAGCACCACTCCCTGTATGTAACAAGTGTTTAAAAATACTTGTTGAATGAATGAATGTTTTCAGTTCTATGTTTTGTCATGATCCCTCTTTAGAATAACAATATTATCCTTGTCATAAACATCAATGAGAGCCTACTGTGTGAATGGCCTAAATAGGACCTAGAAATGACTACACAGTCTGTGTAGTCTGGCATGTGGCATGTTAAGTGACTCTGCCATGTTCCCGCGTGGGAAGAGAATAGAAAATTTCAGATGTTAAATGTAACCATTCCAGAATTTTTTTTTTTGCTTAAAGGAACTGAAAATATGTAAACAACATACTACCTAGTATTTGAAGCCTTAAAAGCCCATTTCTAAGTGTGGCTCTTATAATGTTTTACTGGGATAACCTAATTTTGAGGTGTTCTCTTTGTATCGGGTAGAACTACTTTAATGTTAATTGACACAAGGTTATGCTGAAATTGAAACAAATATTAACCCGAAGGCACCCAGGACATAAAGATGGAGGAAGCGGAATTATAATTATGTTCACAAATTCACTCTAATCTCAAGCAACCTATGATTTTTCTCTTTCAAATGGCATGAAAGAACCACACAAAATTCACAGCTTTGATCTTTCTCTGCTCAACAGAAGAAGTACCGTCAGCATCCGTGGGCTTTGAAGTTTACCAGTATTAAAGACACTCCTGAGATGGTCCAGGCTAGAATTAGTTATACCCAAGCAGTGGATGTAAGTTATAATGTATGTGCTTTATTATTATAGAGCGGACTCCTCTTTCAGCAACCCGATGGAAGTCAAAGCGTTTCGCAATCTTGCTCTCCCTCTCATCCTAAGGATGAGCCAAGTTTTGTGTACTAGTGAGGTAGACCAAGAATGGGGTGGCTTTTCACTGGTATGGACATAGCCTGTTATTTTCTTTATGATGAGAAGCAGGCATCTATCCCCACCTTGTAAAGACCTATCCAAACTGGTGTTCTCTGTATTGCCTTCTCTTGTGAGCCTCCATCATTCTCCATCCCCTCTCCATACCAATTCCCATCCCCTTTTTAAAGATACTGTTTTTAGAGTAAGAATTTTTCTTTTTTGTTTTCATTTTTGCTTTTGTCTTTTAGTTATAACATATGAGTGGCATGCCTGGTGCTACAACGAGACCCAAAGGCTAGGCACCATTAACACTGGAAATGATTTGAGTACGCTTTGAGGATTTTGGGTTTAATTTTCAAATGGTTTCTCCATCCCCTTCATTTCTGAGTTCTGATGAGAAATGAAACAAATTCAATCAGAATTTGCCTTTGTGTCCGTCTACACAGCACAGAGTGAAATGACGATTTCACATTTGTTCAATTTACTTCACACATGGAAGTTTTTTGGACTTTAGTGGGGCTCACTTGCAAAATGACGGGATTGGACTGGATTATTTTTAAGGCCCTTACTAGCTGGATAATTCCAAGTTTGCAATTGTAAAAATTCACCATACAGCACAGTACCCTAGTTTGATTGCCTGCCTACGCCTTCTTCACTATGTCCTGTGTAGACATGCCTAAAATATTTTCAAACCACTTTAATTTCGCCCTAAGTGGTACATTTTAGAAAGTTTAGGCAGGAGTCAAATTTCTCATTACATCTCCAAATTGAACAGATGTTTGTTGTCATGACTGTACTTTGTTGCTCTGACATTCTGGAATAATCTGAGGTTCCTTTTAATGCTTTCAAATTGTAAAGGTAATGAATTATGTCTGTCTTTATTTTAGACTAAAAAAATAAGCATTGAAAAGTGGGGAAGGTTGATGATCTTTTCTGTTGAGAAAACTGCCGGGTCCTTTACTTAACTAACTCTAGGGGGCACTGCTGTGATATTTAGAAACATGGACTCATTTAATAAGATTTGGGGGCAGCCCAGCCTAGAATATTTTACAGCTTAAATGGGAAACACCAGAGACACCACACCAGAGTACCCAAATTTACTGATAGGCTAATTATAACTGCAGCAGAGGTAAGGGAGGCATTGCAGATGGAATCAAATGAATTGACAATTTAAGGAAATTAAAATAATTCAAAAAGTGGTCACCTTCTATGGGGGCTTTTCAAGTCTGTGACCGGCTACTAGCTTGTGGACGGTCACAGTCATTATATGTTACTTTTCTTTCCTCATCTTGTAGTCATACAATTGAAAGAGTCCTTAATTTGGAATCAGAGACCTGGATGGAACCTCAGCTCTGTTCCCACCTCTGTGACGTTGGGCAAATCATTTAGCCTTTCTGAGCTGCTTTTTCCTCATCTATAAAATGAAGGAGTTGGGCTGGCTGACCTCTGAGGCCTTTTCCACCTCTAAATTCTATGATTTCCGCTGTATTCTTCAGTTGAGAGTTAACTTAGCAGGAGAGTTCTCAGTCTGCCATGTTCTGAGCAGTGAGAAAGAGAAATGTTCCAAGGAGATTGTGGAATATCTAAGGAGACAGGGGTGGGATATTGTGATGTGCATACAGGTAGACATTTGTATCACAACTCTTGGACTTGGTCACTTGGTAGCTTAGAGTAGCAGTGTGGCATGGACTACATTTTTGATCAGAAAGTACTCCCTACTTGCAGAGGCTGTACAGAGAGCATGGAGAAGACCTAAAACATCATTACACTCAGACTACTGACCTCCCAGAAGTACTCCTGGCCAAACTGAATGCCATGAACATCAGCGAGGTGAGGTTGACTTTGGAGACAGACGCGGCTCTTTAACAAGAGAAGGTCTACATATATTTTTAAAAATAATACTAACTTGAATAAAGGGAGCGCTTTCCTTGGAAAGAAGAACTCTCTCTTTGCATGAAGGATACTAATTCTAGGGAATTAGAATAGGAAAACATGCTGCCCTCTCAGAATTCCCTTCCTCTTCCCTTCTGCTTCCTCTCTTTCCTTTTTATCTTCAAGATTCCACTCACATCCCATCTTTTGCAAGAGACCTTTCCCAGTACCTCCCCCTGCCACAGGTCCCTTACCTCTGAAATTACCTCCATTTACGCCATATGCTTCTAGATTCATAGATATTTGCATGTCATCTCTGTCATCAGAATCTTGAAGGCAGGGAGTTTTTCCTTTCTTTGTATTCTCAGAATTCAGGGCCTGGCACAGAAAAAATATTTCATAAATGGTTGGCGTTGATGATGATGATGATGATGAGCCAATGAGTTATCAAAAGCCTTACAGATGACCATGGAGCAAATGTGCAGGTGTATAGCAGTGGAAACAAGATTGTTTCTATGTTTTTGAGTGACTAGTATGTGCAAGGCCCTGTTCTATGACTGGTATATAAAGGACATTGATGATAATGAGGATGATGATGTTGACAATGGGATAATGAGTCATCAGAAGCCTTGGAGATGATTTCAGAGCAGGTGTATAACAATGAAAATATGGTGTCTCCATGATTCTGAGTGATTAGTATGTGCAAGACCCTATTTGTTCTAGGGTCATATGGTGGAGTGGGAAAGTTTAGCACATGGTCTTTGCTTTCAAGATGCTTATGATTTGGAGAGGGAGATAAGACAGGTAAACACAAAAAAGTAATAATATATGACAACATAAGAGATGGTCCAAGGCCACATGTTGGGTAATATTTAGCTTATTTAGGCTTCTTTATATATAGACAATATTTGCCTTCTTGACAGGCAGCATGATATATTGAATAGAAAACAAGTCATGGTATCAGAGAGACCCAAATTCAGGGCTTGCTTCTGACACTTACTGGTTGTGTGATCATGGGCAAGGTACGCAGTGTCCCAGGAAACATTCTGTGTAAATCACATCTTTAAGATTAGTTCCTCACGTTGATGGAATCATAGATTGACCTTTTCTCTGACAAAAACAATAAAGAAAAAAGGAGATTTAATTATTTTAATCCTGAGGAATCTATAGCTGTAATGGGAAGCCAATGGAAGCACATTCCCAATGCAAGTGTTTATTGAATGGAACAGCAATCATTCAATAATATTTATTGGATGTATAGAGGAGCAAATTAATAAATTTATTTTAGTAGCCTAATGGTTGGGAAACCTTCAGGTCAAATGAAGAAATTAATTTGTGTTTATTTTTCCCCACAGACACGATACAAAGAATCCTGGAGCAAGCTGAGAGATGGTGGCTATAAACTAAGGCTAGATGCCCTTCCAATCCAGGCTGCTAAAGCATCAAGTGAAATTATAAGTGATGTGAGTTTTTGTTGTGATTTTTTGTCATTGTTCAATCCTAAAACATTTTTGTCCTTTTCTCTCAAATCCTTGCTTCGTTTTCTACATCTATGGATCTTCTAACATGTTCTAAATTGATGAGTTGACCACCTCTTCTATCCAGAATGCATTGAATCTCATAAAAAAAGCATTTATTAAGCACCTACTCTCTGCAAGACCCTGTGTTAGGTATGTAGCAATTACAATTTAATTGTAATTAAAATAAAGACAAAGACAAAACTGAAAAGAACCTCAGCCTTCATGGAGTCTACATGTGAAGAACTAAATATACACAAGATGATTTGAGAAAGAGGGAGAAAAAGCAACAACAAATCGGAGGATCAGAGATGGCTTCCTCTAGGATGCCTCCCTCCTGTATGAGCCAGCTCCACTCCACTCCACGGCTGCCGCTCCCCTCAGCTGTTATCATATCTATGTCTGTCACTGCTTCTTTCTGGCTGCCATCTCTGGAACTTCAGGTTTGCCTGAGAAGTTGAGATGGAGGCATAGGGTTCACCTCCCCACCTGTACTCACTCAGAGATGCTCTCACTTTCTGAGCCTACTCTTAATGAGTAGCAATAATAGCAATTGTTCCCTTGTATATACCAACCTTTTTAGTTTACAAAGCACTTTGCTTATAGCGATCATATGTGATGATTGACTTATCAAAGGTAAGATGGGTTACGTTGCTGTATTAGGACACAGACTCTCCAAGTTCAGTGTTGTTTCTCCTGCTCCAAGAACCTTCTCTTATTAGGAAAACACATTTATCTCTTAGGGAGAAAAAAACCAAAATACTTATTCTCTTTTGTAAGAAAAAAAGCACTTGATTGGTTTAAGTATAAATACAGGTTCCAAGGAGATGGAATTTACCATCCAACTATCGTTGTCTTGAAAAAGCCCCCAGAAAGAAAATGCAAACAGTTCAATGAACGTTCTTCTTCCAGGCAGGACAACCCAGGTCCCAGCAGGTAGAACTAGACTGGAATTTGATTTACTAAAGATCTACTGCCATTCCCCTGAACAGAACAGAGCCCTTTACTCTTCCTGAGCCTTGCATATGAAAGAAGACTAGACCTCTTGACTTCTGCACCACATTTTCTTTTAACTCATTCACTCAGTGACTGTCAAAAGAACAAAACATTTTCGCCCAATACCCACCTCTTCCATTCTGTATCCCTTGTCACCTATGTATTATTATTTTTTCCCTCTCTCTCTCCCCTCAGTACAAATACAAAGAGGCGTTTGAGAAAATGAAAGGGCAGATGCTTGGATCTAGAAGCTTGGAAGATGATATCAGCCTCTCACATTCAGTGCACGCATCCTCAGTCCAAAGTGATGTAAGTTGAAAAAAATGTAAATGAATGTGTCAGCCCACCCATAGTAATATTCTCAGGGAATCCAAGGCTGATAGTCTGTTGGAACAAATTATGTGTTTATTTTTGAGATTATTAAACAGCTGAACCTTGGCTGAGTCTCAGGTTCTATATACAAACCCCCTCCTCCAAAACAAAACAAACAAAAAAAAACCTAACAGCAAAAAGAAGAATAAACAACTTTTTTAAAAAGTTTTTAAAATGTCAGCATTCACAGAAAGGGGCAGTAAAAAAGGGTACTAGAGTCAGGAGACCTGGGTTCTAATCCTGGTTCTTCTGCTAATTAGTTTCCCCTTCAAGGTCTTCTGTTTCTTCACCTATAAAAGGAGGGTGCTAGATGGATAATCTCTAAGGCCCCTTCAACTCTAACATTCTATGGTTTATACAATTATTCAGATAGCATAATACTTATGCCTTACACAGAATGCTTTATAGTTCATCTAGTGATTTGACATCCATTATCTCATATGGGGTAGATCTGTGTGCACGTATGTTGGACTCTTCTCTGGAACACACGTAGCTTGGCCAGCCATGTCTGAAGCACAGCTTGACTTCTCTCTGCCTCATTTGCCCATGATTTAAGTCTTTCCCTTCATGTTCAGAAAAGCTGTCCCTAGAGGAGATGACATTGGGCATACTCTGTTTAATGTTGTTAATTGGTTCTAGGGAAACATAATGTTAGGGGAAATAACGTTACAGGGGGCAGTTAGTTCTAACTGTAGAAATAGCATGACATGCTACAAATGCGTGATCAGCCGATTTGGTAATCCCAGGATAGAAGTTTGTTAAAATGCATTTAGAGTGTTACTGTGTAATGGCAAGAGTACTGGATTTGGAATCAAAATTAGAAGTTCAAATCCTGGACCTGCTACTTATTACAAGTTGGATGAGTCACTTAGGACCTCTGTTTTCTTTTCTGTGAAATGAGGGAAATGGACTAGAGACTGCTAAGGTCTGTTTTCTTTCTTGCTCTATGATCTTTTTTTAAATAATATTTTATTTCCCCCCAATTACTTGTAAAAATAATTTTAACACTCATTTTTTAAGTTTTATGTTCCAAATTCTATCTATCCCTCTCTCCTTCTTCCTCCTCTCCCCTCTCTGAGATGGTATAGGTTATACCTGTGCAATCAAGTAAAACATTTCCATATTAGTCATTTTGTAGAAGAAAACTCATAGCTCTATGATCGCAAGATGTTGTTCAGCACAATATATTCTATATAGCAGGTCAAGGCAGCTAACCCTAACCCTTTGCTTTGAAGAGTCAGATAGCTGGGATGGCAGGAAGACAGTCAGGGACAGTAAGGGGAGACCCTAGGGAGCCTGACATCTAGTGCCAAGTCATGACCTGAAATTTATATCATTATAGTAAACACATAAAACAGAAAGAGACAAATTGGCTTTCCTTATGCCCATGATATAGTCCCTCCTCAGCCTGCATGTTGTCCTTTAGTGAACTCTTTTCTTTTTCAAGTTATCCAGAGGTGATTATTTTAACTAGGTTTCATGATGCCATATGATGACTGGTGAGAGTATGTGGGGATTGGCAGCTTAACTGGCAGAAAATTGCAGAAGATTTCTCTTCTGGAGACATGATAACAGGTCTAGTTTCTAGAGGGCAGGCCTGAGATATAAATGGAAATTGCAGGGAGCAGATTTATAAATGAGTGCATTTAAATTTTTTTTCATAACTTACCAAAAACCAACCACCCAACCAACCAACAACCTTCTAACATTTTGGACCATCTAGTAAAGGCACAGATTGCATTGGGTGTTGGTGGATTCCCTGATACTAGAAGTCTTTGAAACACTTTTGGAGAGAAAGTTGTGAAGAGTATTTCTTGTTCAGGTACAGGTTAGATATGATAATTTCTGAGGTCCCTTCCAATTTTGTGATTAAACTGATTCAAAGTGTTGCCAGTGGAGGGAAGACATAGGCAGCAGTATTTGCGCTTTGCCTTATGGATGGCCTGGCCAGGTATATCTGTTGCTTACCTTTCCCTCCTACCTTACCCCACTCCTCTGTGGTGCACAGGATTAAGGGTTAGTAGAAGGCTTTGGGGTTTATCACCATAAAGATAAGACCTTTCAAGTACATTTCAAAACATTCAATTTCATTTTAAGATTTTTAAAGGTTTTTGCAATTTTTTTCACCAAAACATAGTGAGACAGATAAAATGTTTTTTATTTTTCCCATTTTAGTAACAGGGAAACTGAAGCTCAGGGAAGTTAGCATGGCCATGGTCCAAGGACTTGAACCTCGGTCTTCTGACTTTTCCAGGGCTCTTTTTCTCTATTTCATGCTGTGACTCTCCCTCTGAGTCCAATTTGAGAATTTTGAAGTTATAGAGTAATCCTTGGACCTGTATTGCAATTTTTGCCTATTAGAAAATAAGAATTCCCACTGAACCCATAAAGCAATTATATAAACATGGTTTCCCAGAAAATATATATCACAGATGGCTAGAAAACTGAACCCATGAAGGAGTTGGTGAGAAATGTGGGGAAAAGATAGCAAAAGCTTACCAGGTGTGTCTTTTTGCAGAATTGTCAGAATTGGATGAGAAATTGCATGGTACTTCCTCTGTACCCTCTATCATTTGGGGGAAGCATAAGAACTAAAGTGGGTCTAAAAACTGGGTCATCAGCCTCAGTGGGCTAGGGGAAAGGATTTGCTCTTTCTGGAGACCATTCATACTCTCTTAGTATTAGTTGCAGTAATGAAGGAGCATTGACCTTGCCAAGAATCCCTCCTGGGCCTTAATGAATGGGTAATTACGTAATGTTTGGATTTTAGAAGAATCCAATAAATATAGTAATAATGCTATTGAAACTGTTACTGTTGGTGTTCCTGCCTCTCTAGGTGAACTACAAGAAAGGCTTTGAACATTCAAAGACTCAGTTCCATCTGCCGTTGGACATGGTAACCTTGGTGCATGCCAAGAAGGCCCAGAGCTTGGCCAGTGACCAGGACTACAAACAACTGTTCCACCAGTACACATCCTTGGCAGAAGACCTGAGGTTACGCTGTGCCAAAAAAGCTTACCAACTGCAGAGTGAGGTAAAGGCGGAAAGACCTTGGGCCATTTTACTTCTAAGTTTGATCATAAACACTCCCTTGGGTCAATGTTGAACCTTGAAGGGTGTTCAATGGCTCTGAAAGCATAGAGTAAATTGTGAAGAACATACTATTTATCTCTTCTTATAGAGCTCTGTTCTATATAAGAGCTGCTGGAAAGGGGATATTTAAATATAGTTTCTCTTAAGAGTTATTTATCTGTCATTCAGTCACCAACCATTTAATAAGCATTATATACCAAGCACTGTGCTGAACACTAGGGATTCAGAGAAAGGCAAAAAACATAGATTCTGCCCTCAAGGAGCTCCCATGCTAATGGTGGCGGACAACATGTAAAAGATTATAGATCTTTCTCTGTCTCTGTCTGTCTCTTTCCAGAATGCCTTGATATGTCTAAATTTTCCATCAATTAGCAATAGCAAGGAGCTCCAGGAGAAAACAGCCCCTCCCCTCTACCTCTCCTTTCATTCATATGACCTTTTAATTCTTTCGCTCCCATCATACAACTTTGTTACCATAAAAGAGACATTCTCAGTCAACTGGTTCCAGAGAGGGGAAAAACAGCTTCTTCTTCTTCATGCCCTGGGTCATATTTCAAGAGGTAGCCTTATAAGTAAAGCTATATACACACCACCCTCACTTCCCAATACCTGCCTTGCCCCATTCCCACTATTTTCTCTTTGGAAAGGGGTCACTAGAAAAATTTGGTGGGGAAGGGAAAGACAGAAAGAAATCAGACCAACTGAGACTCACTGGAGACTCTTTTAATCCTTTATAATCTTGGAAATGTTCAGAGTTCCTGGATGACATTTTTAGTCTGGTCATTGATAGTCTCTCTAGTTGGAGAGTACCATAGGGCAGAGTATTCATGGATTTTTCCATTCCTAGGTATATTCAGATCAGACTTTCCATGAATCGGGTGGGAGATGCCATTTTTCTATAAACATCAATTCCCTCAGCTGACATATTCTTAAGGCAAGAAGATTTATCTGAGAAGCATGAGGGAGAGACCACTGGGATTATTTGGGACTGTGTCCCCAAAACAGGGCTTTGTTGGATGTGTGTGAGGATTTGTCATCTGTGTGGGTTTCACACCTGGTTGTAAACTTTGCTGAGTAATACGAACTGCCGGGAAGTTCACAGATGGGGTAGGAACATCTGACAAGGGAGTTGCCATGCTCACTTAGTGGAGTCAGGTCTGTCACACAAGCACCGAAGCCTGCCTAGTTTCTCTTCTTTTCGTCCTGAGTGGATGTGAATATCAGCAGTCCTGACTGGTGCCTCTGCATCAGAAGCAGAGTATGATTCAGTTATCTAGTAAATTTGAGGATTTTCAAACCAATAACACAAATGACAAGCGAGCATGTACACATACACACATCTGGCCAGAATATTCTGAACTCTTAAGTTAACAAAGTTCTGAATCTTGAGTTATTTGGTGATAACCATTACTTCATTTGTAGTTCAATGGTTATAAAAATTTCTAATCTGAAGACCCTCTTAAAAATTATTGAGTACGCCACAAAGAGCTTTGGTTTGGATCTCTCCATATGTGGTATTAGATATAGAAACATCTTGATATTTTGATGAAAATGTTTTGACCTTGCAGACCCCCTGAAAAGGTCTTGGGCACCCACAGGAGTCCCCCAGCCACACTTTGAGAACTGCTATTGTAGTTCCACAGATTTTTTGGTTGCTTTCTGGGTGCACTTTAAATAGCATAAACATTTGTCCTGAGTTGTTTCTAAGTACAATCCAACCTAGCTTTTCTCTCCCTACTATGCATATATTTATTTATTTTAATTTGCATGACTTCCTTTCAGAAGTCACTCAACAACTAAAGCAAATGACATAGACTTTTTTTTTCTGCTTAATTAAATGGCTACTCATTTCAATTGGATGGTTATTGATGAAGCTCAGTTGTAAACTGAACATTAATCTGAAAAGACCTAACTTGATGGAGGGAAGTGTTTGAGTGAGATGTGAGGTAATCTGTTTGGAGTGTTGTTTTGTCTTTAAGATAGTCTTTAACAAATCACTTGGACTTTCCTGTTTTACTTTGATTTTGAGATGTAATGAAAAAGGATTTAAACTTATATTTGACTAATTCTTCTGTCTTTCCCTGTCATGTTCTTTCCTGCAGAATTTGTATAGATCTGACCTAAACTTTATGAGAGGTGTTGGCTGTGTTATTCCAGGGACTTTGGAGATTGAAGGTAGAAAGAAAGCATCTGAGCTCATCAGTGAGGTAACCAGCAATTTTCCTTGGATTGGCTTAGTTGCTTCTGGGTATTAATATTATCAATAATAGTTGCCATATTGTTGGGTTGCTATGTTATTTAGATGTGGTGACTCATTAGATTAATCTTTAATTTCACCCATTTTTATTGATGTGCCCATGTGAGTCTTAGTGCCATTTAAGACAGCTTTGCAGATAATTTCAAACCTTCCATTACCTAGAATAAAAATAATTTTACTAGCCTGTAAGATGTGGTTTCCTGGTATTACTTTGAAGGCTAGTGATTTCCTGTGGGCTTTGAAGAAAAAAAATGCTAGATTCTGGTCTTGGGCTTGGGAGAATAAAAAGCTGTTCCCTTTGACTTAAAAAAGAATCACAGTTAGATTTCTTGGGTGGGTCATAGGCCCATACTCTAAGTAAGCATGGGCGCTTTCACTCTTTGTAACTGTGTGGGGGGGAACATGATAGAGCTCACAATCTCTATCATTTTCAGTGGATTCAATTGGAATCAAATGAGTTTTGATCCAGTTTAAATATTTATGATAACATGAGAACTACTTCACTGAAGCCCTCTTTTCATGTCTCATCATGGTGCTCAAGTGACCTTGAATCCTTAAAAACTGTGCCTGCAGAGCACCAGCCAGAAACTGTCTACTAAACTTGGAAGTCTACATGTGTAATCCTGGAAAGTATGGAGAGCCTACCCTCAGATGGGATGACTACTAGGGGATGATTTTTTTTTTTTAACACATAGCAACTGATGTAGATGATTTACTAAGGTGTAGAGGTCTTGGAATCTGTATCAGTGGAGAGAGTGCCCCCACCAATGAACTCATATCCTTGAATTAATTGAAAAGTTCACAAAGAGTTCAAAGGGAATAGGACATTATATATCCTTATAGTTTTTTTCCATAGCTTTCCATTATTATACTATAGTATTGGCTCAAAAATTAAATATATATGTATAGTAAATAAAATAAACTTAAAATAGTAAAACTCTTCAGTGAGCAACCGTCCTGAACAAATTTAATATCTAAACCTCTCATTTGTGTGTCCCTTTGACATTTGCATGGAAGGAATAATGTAAACTTTCCTTTCATGTTTAGCAACATTTGGTCCAACCCTATACTTTTTCATACATTTGCTTTCTTTTACTAATGAGTTCTAAACTTATTAGATTGTTCACAAGTGCAAGTTGAGAACTGAACTCAATGGCTGAGAGAATCTCTGTTTTTGTCAAGCATAATTTTATGGCCAGTATTAGAAGGTTAGAAGTCAGACCAAGAAGCTGGTCCTTCTTCTGACCTAGTACCTCATAGAGTCTTCCTTCCTTCCTTCCTTCCCTCCTTCCTTCCTTCCTTCCTTCCTTCCTTCCTACCTTCCTTCCTTCCTTCCTTCCTTCCTTCC
>CM053769.1:539770926-539902803 GCA_028658325.1 Potorous gilbertii
CCCTCCCTCCTTCCTTCCTTCCTTCCTTCCTACCTTCCTTCCTTCCTCCCTCCCTCCCTCCCTCCTTCCTTCCTTCCTTCCTTCCTTCCCTTCTTTCTTTCTCTTTTCTGTGAACTCAGAGTAAATATCGCCAGCAGCCCCAGTCCTTCAGGTACACAGCTGTGACAGACTCACCAGGACTCCTTCATGCAAAATTCAGCAATCAGATTACTAATGAGGTAAAAAAAAATCTACTGAAATCAGGGGTGGACTTTTCACATCGCCATGTGCTGATAAAAGGAAGGGGCAGGGAAGCAACAACAGAAGTTTGGGAAGAAAAGAATCTCATCCTAAGAATAGTAATGACCCGTTGACATTTATATAGCACTTTAAATTCTATAAAATACTTAACATCTTAGAGCGTTCCCTCTGGGTTACCCCATTACCTTGGATCAGTTTACGTTTTTTCATTTGATTCTTAGTCTAATGCTCTTTCCATTTTCCCAATAGAACACCTCTCAGTTGTCCTCTCTATTTTTGATATGGGGGTTGGACTTCTACCTAAAGACCAATAACATTTGGAGGATTTTGGATAGTATCTAGATTTAGAATTCTGGTCCATGACTCTCTGTATTTTTAGAATCAGTTGGAATTTGGATATATATGTTTATATGCACACATACATATGTCTGTATTATATGTGTATATATAGTGTATAAATATATGTATATATAGTGTATATATACATATACATACATCTATCTTTTTTTTTTTACTCCAAGTGGTGACTAGTATTTACAAAAGACAGCTCAGGACAGTAATAAAGGGAGCATATGACCTGATCCCTGTTGGGATCTTGCCTTGTGAGATGGCTTCTTCAATCTACTAGTCCATTTTCAACAGTTGAATCATTAAATGTTGGGAGATGGGGAAAGATGTAGCAATTGACAGCAGTTTTATAAATCATCATCATCATCATCATCTAAGGCAGCTGTGATACAGTAGAAAGCCCTGAATTTAGAGGCAAAAGATTTAGATTTAATTTCCAATTCTGCCTCCTATTAGCTATGTGACTTTAGTCAAATTACTCCTCTGAGTCCATTTTCTCCTTGATAAAATGAGGATGGGCAGCTAGGTAGGGAAGTGGGTAGAGTGCTGGTTTTGAGTCTTTGAAGAAGACCTGAGTTCAAATCCAGCCTCAGACGCTTACTAGCTATGTGATCCTGATCAAGTCACTTAACCCTGCTGACTTCAGGTTCCTCATCTTCAAAAATGAGCTGGAAAAAGAAAGGCAAACTTCTCCAGTATTTTTACCAAGAAAACCTCAGAAAAGATCACAAAGAGTTGGGCAGGACTGAAATGACTGAACAATGAGCAACAAAATGAGGTTAATACCTCATTCATACCTTCTCCCAGGATAATTATGCAGATCAAATGAGCTAACATATTTAAGGCACTTTGCAAACCTTAAAGTGTTGTACAAATGCTGGCTTTTTATTGAAATGCTTTATAAACAGTAAAGCATTAGACAAACGTTGGTGACAGTCATAATGACAAGAGACAAAATGGTGCAGTGGATTATGGACCACTGGATCTGGAGCTGGAGGATCTGAGTTTGAATTCCAAACCTGCTCCTTGTTAGCTCTGTGGCCTTGGGTAAGTCAGTTCTCCTCGCTAGGGGTCAGTTTCTTCATCTGTAAAATGAGGGCGTTAGACTAGATTATCTTTAAGGTACCTTCCAACTCTAAATCCTATAGTTCTATTTGGCAATTTCACTACATGGGGGTGGGGTAGGGAATGTCACCTTGCTTCTTTTTCTTTTTTCTTTCTCTTCCTTTCATCATCTTGCATTGCACCTTTGTTCCGGATTGTATGTATAAGTGATTTGCTTGGTTTGTTTAGGACTTGACTTGCCGTTTCGTGAAAAAAACATGAGCTTACTCAAAAGGCTGAAAGTGTTCTATCCATCATATAGCCTTCCTCTTTTTTTCTTTTTCAATAAATCATTTTTTGTAATGTTAATAACAGTAGACCATGCATTGCATTTGGAAAGAGAAGATCTGAGGTCAAATCCAGTATCTAACTAATTGTTACTTGGGTGACTTTAGGGAAGTTATTTCACCTCTAGGTCTTACTTTCTTCATATGTAAAATGGAGAAAGGAAAATTGGAGTACATAACCTTTAAAGATCCCTTCCAGCTCTCAATATATGATCCCATGAAAATAAGGAAATATATCTTTTTAAGCTGAATTTTGTTTTTCCACTTAGTAAGTCTTATTTTCTCTCTCTCCTACATTTCTTCCTACTGAAAAACAAAACCTTTATAACAAAAAGGCATAATTTAGCAAGAGAAATGATGAATTGATGTATCAAAACCATGAAGTCCAAAATTTTCATATTTCAATAAATGGTATGTATTTTGGCAAACTAATAATAATGTCTCATTTGCTCCATGGTCCCTTCTAGTCTCTTTTCAGTTTATATCCTCATAGGATTTAAATAGACTTTCAGAAAGTACGCTGCACTATTCATACTACCAGAAGAGATGTACTTTGGTGTACATAAAGGTCGCAATGACTGTTTTTGTGAATCTTTTCCCCTCTAGCGCCTCTATAAAGCAGCAGGGAAGGACACAAGTCACCAATACACAACAACACTGGGTCTTCCTGAGTTTATCAGGGCAAAAATAAATGCAGCCAACCTTAGTGAGGTATGTATTCATCCCTGGGTTATTGTGGTGGCCAAACTTGGTGGCATGAGAAGTGAGGAAATTCACCTCTCTCTCTCCTTTCCTTGGAATGGAGGGAGGCAGTGAATGTGGAATAGTGCAGAAGTTCTTAAATGCTGTAGCTGTTATGTCTTTTTGGAGAAGACTCACTGGGTTGGGCATGGATTATGTTGCTAGAGGCCTTTAGAAGCTAGGTGGTCATTGTCTAATTTTGTCTTAATGGGGTTAAGAGGATAGACATCTCTGATTGGTGCCTTTCAATCCCAAGTTTCTGTGAAATACAGAAATGACTTTGATATAAAGAGAAAAAAATCAGTAAAACTTCGCAATAAATAAATAAGCAAACAAATTAATATGTATGTTTGTAGCCAGTCTTAGTGATGTCAGAATTTATTTTTCACCAGTTTAGTTTTGATCCAAAGATACTTATTCCTGTATCTTCAGAATGTAAATTTGATCAACCTTACTAGAATAGGTAACCTTTTGATGTCCACATTAACCCTATCTTTGTACAAATGTGCTGAGTACAGATGTGGAGAGAATGGTGGCATGCACACTAATGAGATGTTCTACACAAAATAGAGAGCTTTGGCGTGTCAGAAATTGATTCATGCACACAGAACTACAAATGAGAGGGGTTTCTCTTTGTTCATTGATTCATGTATTTAAAAAAAAGAAAAAGAAGAAAATCTACATGTGTTCCCACTTTAGGCAAAATACAAGGAGTCTTGGCATAATCTATGTGCTCAAGGCTACAAGCTGACAATGGAAGCGATCCCCTTCCAGACTGCAAGGGCCTCTCGAGATATCGCCAGTGATGTGAGTTGAATGATATGACCTTCCATCTTGCCTAATTTCTGTTAACTTCATGTAAAACAATGTCTACAGCAAATTTTACGGAATTAAAGCAAATCTATAACCATGTGAGACAA
This sequence comes from Potorous gilbertii, assembly GCA_028658325.1. Lineage (NCBI taxonomy): Eukaryota > Metazoa > Chordata > Mammalia > Diprotodontia > Potoroidae > Potorous > Potorous gilbertii. The sequence continues at coordinate 539,774,567 of CM053769.1, forward strand.
GAATTTCACTTGCAGAATATATTACTTATGAATGAGACTCTTTGTAGGAGGGAAAAAAGACTGTGCTAATCAGAAGCCAAATACAGTCAAAGACCTTCCAGGGGGAGCTAGGCTGATTTATTTGTAATCACAGTGCTGGAGAAATACATATTCTTTACCTGTAACTCCAACCCTGAATCAGATAGAAAAATTACACTAATTCAAGTCATCAAATTTTCATCTATTTCCATCCCCATCCCAGTTTTAGGGACTAGCATTCCACTTTGTCCAGTGCAATTCAACCCTCTCTGATGATGAAGTCCATAGTTTTGGGACATGAAGTTGACTTTTCCTTTCCCATAAACAAATCATGGAAAATGGACTTCAAATGCATAGATCTTGTTTTTAGGGTTTAACACTTTGCCTGGTGCATCAGGATAAAACACAACTTTCTCATTTTCAGTTTTTGATAAATTCCTTTTGGTCATAGACAAAGTAGTCAAGGAGGGCCTCTTTCTGTCGGGTTTCAATATCCAGCTTCTGATCAAACAGGCAAAGTAGAACTGTTCTTTGGTTCTTCCACCACCCAGGGAGGAAGGCACTTTGTCAAGCTAGCCTATGTTTTGTTTTAGTTCAGGAATTTTCACTCCAATAATAATTACCCCCTTGTACAAAAGAAGAAAAATGTAATTTTGTAGGATTTCAAGTAAACTCAAGCAACTGGAATTTAAGAAAGTAAAATGCAAATGACTGACTGATTTTCTTTTCACTCAAAGTGTCAATACAGACATGACTTTGTGAAGGAGAGAGGAAAACTTATTGGAGCCAGAAGCATTCTGGATGACCACAGACTTCAGCATTGCCTGAGGGTGGGAAAGCTGCAGAGTGAACAGCAGTACAGGAAGGAGGCACCAGGGAGCAATACTCAGTACCACCTCCCCATGGACATGGTGAACTTGGTCCATGCTCGCAAGGCTCAGGCCCTGGCGAGTGAGCATGATTATAGGACGAGATACCATGACTTCACAGCACTTCCTGAGGACTTGAAGCTCTATTGGGCTAAGAAAGCCCATGCACTACAGAGTGAGGTAAAGTTCCCTTTCTTTCTTCCTTCCTTCCTTCCTTCCTTCCTTCCTTCCTTCCTTCCTTCTCCTTTATCTCTATCCATTCTCTCTGTCTCTGTCTCCCTCTTCTTTCTCTCCTTTACTCTTTTTCCTCCTCCCACAATCAATCCCCTAACTGGTACAACCTTTACACTTAGCATTTATTTATAGTATTCTTTCATCTTTCCTCTTTAGGTTGTTTATTATAGTTTCACATACATACATATGTATGTATGTATCTGTGTATGTATACATATGTATATATAATATATAGGGAGAGGAGGAGGAGAATAGAAATATCTAGATAGGTATAGATATTTTATTTTATGTATCTACAGCTATTTCTATGTATCTAATATATATATGTGTGTATATTATATATGAAGCTAGAAAGGTTCTTCTATAGGCAGTATTTCATATTGGATAAACTGTTGAGTTTAGAATCTAGATGATGTATATTTAAATTGTACTTTTGATGCTTAACAACTGTATGACACTGAGAAAGTCAGTTAACCCCCCCCATGCCTCAGAAAACTCTCTAAGAATTATCTATGAAGTCATATATGGATTGTCTATCTCCAGTTGGCAGAGGTGGTTCCCAATCAGATTATTGAGTTTATCTAGTCCAATAACCTCATTTTCCAAATGAAGAAAATAGAATCCAGGGATTTGAAGTGTCATACAGCTCATGTAGGCTATATCTAAGGAGAGCTTGAACCACAATCCAGTTCCCTCGATGCTTTTTTCATCATATCATGCTCCCTCAGGATGATTAAGTCAATAGTGTCTTTGGTCAGAACAAACCATAGATGGCTTCTTGTTGATAAGTCACCAAGGAAGGTTTAGAAGCAAAATCTTCAAAGTAGTTCCACCCCTGTGGGACACAGATGTCCCTATTCTCTACTGTTCTCAGGACACAGCTGTTTGCATTTTTCTGCCCCACTATGCTCAAAAACTAAAAGTCACAGCTGATTTATGGCTTGTGTATTTAAAGCTATGGGGCTATTAAGGAGAGGTGGGGTACATGGGACTCTAAGGAACGATACATGTGAATCTGAAGCCAGTTTCTATTATAATCATTACCAACAAGAAGAGGATAGAATGGTCATTTCTTGCCTGCAGTTCTGGGGGGCATATGGAAACCAAGTTCAGTGGTTCCTCCCCCACCCCAAAAAAAGCGTTTTGGAATTGTGCTTAGAAACCATCTTGGGGAAGTTGATTTCTTGTTACTCCTCTCCCCCTCCCATCTTTTATTATGAAGCCTGATGCAGGCATGTTGTTATTAGGTTCTGTCTGAATAGTTGAAGCTGGACTGGGAGATGAAATATCAATAGCCCATCCATTTATCAGCGAGTCTGAAGCACAATCAAAGCATTAGGGAGCCTGCATCTTGCTTTCTTACTTACCTGCAATCGTACTGTTCAGCTCAACAAAAGGAGAGTTGAAAGAGCTCTCCCCACTTCATGTCTTTTATGAAAGGAGCAATGCCTGGCTGTGAAGCATCCCTGTTGGATTATTCTCTCTAACTTAGAAATTTATCCAATTTCCTCTGTTCTTTATCAGAGTGGAAGGCAAAAGCGTTGCCAGTATAGACTGAAAGATCCCAATATAAAAAGCAAGCTACTAGCATGGGGCATAGAAACCCGCTCCTGAACCTGAGTTAAGGGAGACCTTAGATGTCTCTCTTAACCAGTTTGGTAGCAAAGTAGAATTTGCACAGGGACATTAACCACTAGACAGTAGATCAGAAAGAAGCCTTCTTTGTGGCTAACTGTGAGGAACGCTGTAAACCCTGAAATGAAAGGAATGAGAGCGGTAGAAAGCCTGATTTCAGGAGTGACATTTTTCATTATGGCAGAGCTTCTATCTAAATTAAAGGGATGCCATCAGCTTCGTTTAGATCCAAAATTTAGATTTCCTTACAGGTTTCATTATTATTTTTTTTTTTACAAACGCCTAAATTTCCATAAAGATAATTTGATGAAACCACTTCTATCTTAGGTGATTCTGGGAACATCAAGAAGGGGAGGACATAGGGGACTTAACTTATCTCCATCCTGGGGCAAGGGGCGTGTGGCAGGAATAATACCTTGTACTTCTGGTCTTTCGTCCTGTTTGCTGTTCCAAAAGTCCTGGATTGTTTTTTTCTAGGAGTACATAGAGATAACACATTTGATTATAGCTATAATCTTGCAGGCCATGAGGAGAGACAAAGGAAGGAGTCTGAAAAGTATAGGTAAACTCAGTTATATGTCCATAGAAATGGAAGTGACCTCCTCAGAATTACCTAGTTAGAAGAGGCAGAGTAGGAACGAGTTGATTTGGAAGCAGAAGGTTGGGATTCAGGCTCTCTTCCTTTACTGCTTGGATGAACTTAAACATACCACTTCTCTCTCTGAGCCTCCATTTCTTTATCCATAAAATGAGGATGTTGACCTAGATCAGTATTGGCAAGCTGAGGTCCCTCTGCCACATCTGGACTGTCTGTTTTTCCATAGTCCAAATTTGTGGCCAGAGGATGATAGATTGGTAACCCCTGCTTTGGGTCCTCTCTATGGTCCTTCCTGATGAGACTTTAAGGTGGACATAGTTCTCATTCTATTGCATTTTCTAAAGTAATTGGTATTTTATATCAAGAGGATATAAGAGCACCAAATTAAACAATATACTTTATCAGTCAATCAATGAACATGCATTTTTCCTAAGCCTTAAGGTGTCCTGGAGATAAAAAAATAAAAATGAAACTGCTCCTGCCCTCAAGGAGCTTATGTTCTATTAGGATATACATGATAAGTATATGAGATACAAACACATTAAATACAAGGTCATTTCAAGGGTAAGGAGGAGGTAAGAAAAAGCATTTAAATACCCCCTACTATGCACCAGGCTTATGCTAAGCACTTTTTACAGATATTATTTCATTTTATTCTCACAACAATTGTAGGAGATTGGTGCTATTTTACAGGTGAAGAAACTGAGGCAAACAGAGGTTAAGTGACTTTCCCAGGGTCACACAGCTAGTAAGTGTCTGAGGTTGGATTTGAATGAGATGAGTTGTCCTGATTTCAAGCCCTATGCTCTATCCACTGCATCACAAGATGCAGTAGTAGTAGCTAGAGGGGAATCAACAAAGGTTTCATATGGACAAGAGCTCAGTTTTGAAGGAAACTAGAGATTTCTAGTAATCTAATGGGGAAAAAATGAAATAAAACAAAACATGGTTTGGGAGTTAGAGGACCTGAGTTAGAAGATCACCTTACATTGTGACATTGAGCATGTCAATAACTTCTTGGTTTCTCATTTTTCTCATGTATAAAATGTAAGAATTATGCTATTTCATCTCAAAGGAAAAAATGTTGTTGTTATGACTGCTACTTTTATGCTTTGGATAACTGAGGTTCAGAGAAATGACTTGCACTTAGTATATGAAATTTATTTATTTTTTAACCTAGAGCTCACAGTAGTGACGATGATGCACAATATTATCTTTTTAAGGTAGATGTTGGCAGTTAAATGGCTCAGTAGATAGAGCGCTGGGCCTGTCTTTGTGAGTTCAAGTCTGACCACAGATACTTATTAGCTGTGTGCTGTTGAGCAAGTCACTAACCTCTGTTTGCCTCAGTTTCCTCATCTGTAAAATGAACTGTAGAAGAAAATGGCAAACCACTCCAGTATCTTTGCCAGGAAAGCCCCACATGGGGTCACAAGGAATCAGACATGACTAAGGCAACTGAACAATGACAAAGGCAGGTGGACTTTTTGCTGGTTTGAGTTAGTTTGAGTTAATTTGAGCTTTAATTTCAGATCATTCACACAGGCTGTTCATATCTTCTGCTCTAAACCAGTCAGATTCACTGGCCGGGCCTCTTTTTCTATCCTGAGCAAGTTTCCATTACATAATTTCCATAAGAATGCCTCCAGGCAAACAGTCCGACCTGATGGCAAGAAGGAGCAGAGAGAAGGAAGATCCTGGAACGTTGCTGGGAATCATTACAGAAAGTGTTATTACAAATCAAGGATCTTGCAAACGTCTTAATAGTCAAAGTTGTTATACTGATATCAAATACTACACTGACAAAAGGCCAAAATCTTTCCTCCTACAGTCACGCTACAAATCAGACCTGAAGTACATGAAGGGACTGGGTTGGCTGGCGCTGAGATCCCCGCAGATAGAAAATGGAAAGAAGGCTGGTGAACTCATCAGTGAGGTACTAATCAGTCTTTCCTGGCCTGGCACATCTGTAGGAACTGTTTACCATTCGAATGCTTTGTTACATGGAGATGGTGTTGGGGGTTGGGGGCACGAGGAAGGGGGACAGAGAACATTACGACGAAGTCATGAAGACAGGGGAATGGAATGGCACCATTCCATATAGTAATACAGTTTGATCAGAATGTAGAGTGTCATAGCCTTTTATTCTGAAAACATTTTCTAGATGATGCCGTTTTGAAGAACTTATAGGCTCACTAGCAACATGAACTAATGATTTATTCCATTCGTTTAGACTTGACTTATTCCATACATTTGGACATGTGTTAGTGAGTTAGAGAAAAGTTATGATTGCCATCCACAGTGTTTATTCACCATGAGAACAGGGAAAAGAGTAAAATATATTTATCCAAATGGAATAATCACAATGCCTCAGGGCCTCACCATTGTTCTTGAGGGAAAATCCCATGGGTGGGTGATACAACATAGTGAAGTCTTCTCAACACTTCAGTAACTAAATCCTTTTATGATAGAGAATGAATAGGCATAATTGGTTTTATATTGAATTCTGTTGAATGATGAGTATGTTAGTATGAGATAATGGGGCAGTTTGTACTTCATACCTATAGCATCTATCTTCAAAAGACTTAAATGTCTCAAAGCTATTTCTTATTACATAGGAGCATCTGTTTTTCTTCAGTCTCAAGGCATTTTTGCTGCAGTTGCCCATAAATAGGTGAAATGTTTCCAAATAAGTAATGGATATATTTGATTCTGGATTGGTCGTAGTAATACTGTAGTCAAAAAGTTGAACTCCTGTTTCATGAGAATCTTTGTTTTTATTCCTCATAGGCTAAATATCGTCAAAAACCGGACAGTATCAAGTTCACTACAGTGGTTGACTCCCCAGACCTGGTGCATGCCAAGAATAGCTACCTGCAGTGCAGTGATGTAGGTTTGATGCTATTCCTGATCTCAGCCACTCCTCATAGATGGCTCTCTGCCACATTCATTTCAAACACACCTTAATTTTCAGTGGAGTCCAATGGAGATGAAAGTTTAATTTAACTCAACTGGAGACAAAGAACACAAAAGTTAAATGTCTTTCTCTGCTTTCAGTCTCTACGTTTGCTATCGTCTTTTCTCTCTAATTCTCATTCTCTTTCCTTATTCTCTCTCTGTCTCAGTCTTTCTGTCTCTCTCTCTCTCTCTCTCTCACACACACACACATACACTGTATCTTCGTATCTGAATCTCTGGCTCTTTCTTGATTAGAAAACTAAGCTGTATTCACTGAATTGAACCTGAAGTAGAAGAATATTCCCGACATTGGGAAAGTGGGAAAGATGGAAAATTTATGCCCAAGGACAAAACCAGCAGCAGAGTATAATAGATGGAGGGCTGAGCATGGAGTCCAAAAGACCTGGGAAGCTGAATGACTGTGGGAGGGTCATGTATTCTCTCAGTACTCCCAGGAAATTCTCTAAGGTTTTAAAGTATAGATGAGACATTGATCTATAATGAAATTACAAATGGGTGTGTGTCAGTCAGTCAGTGTTTTAGGTTATTCATCTTTTTATAGACACATAGTAGTAGAACACTAGGTGAAGTATGGCTTTAAAGGGATCTGTCAAAATCCGCCCCATCTGTCTCAGCATTTTTTTGTATACCCATCTATCTGAACAAAACAATTAAGTAGCCATCATGGCCAAGACATTGGCAAAAGCTCTGAGGCATGCAAAGAAATATATGTATCGTTACAATAATGTTGATACGGATCTATCTATGATGTTCTGAATTCTATGGAAATGTAGCACCACGAGATATGATCTATATTTAAACGGGAACCTCTTTTGGCTTGACAGAGACTCTACAGAGCTGGAGACTCAGAATCAATGCACAGATACACGTTCCTCCCTGATCACCCTGACTTCATCCGAGCTCGTTTGAATGCGCTTCATCTTAGTGACGTGAGTGAATAAACACATTCTTCCTGTTCTGCCTTTCTGTGTTTCAGTGATCAAATGAGGTAACACATGTAAGGTGATTTGCAAAACCTTAAAGGGCTATATAAGAGCTAGCTACGCTTACGTTTCATAAACCTGGATTTTGTTGATCAGGAAAAACAAACAAATGAACAATAACGAATAAGGGCAGGGCAGAATAGTGAGAAGAGCCCTGAACCAGGAATCAGGAGACCCTTGTTTTACTCCTTGTCCATCACTCACTGTGTAGCTTTGAGCAAATCACTTTCTTTTTTATGGGCCTCAGTTTCCCTCTCTGCAAAATGAAAGGATTGAGCCTTTAAAGTCTCTTTCAGTTCCAACATTCTATGATTCTACATTTGGTTTCAAAGCCATCCCTGCTATGTTTAAGTTAGGTCAGGATCAGCTTCAGGTAGGCTTTATACCAACTATAGATGCTGCCTTCGTTTATTATCCAGAACTTTTTTTTTTCCTATTTGTAAATTGAACCTTGTTGATGAGGTGGTAGTTCCACATTTCAGTGAATATTTTTGTTTTGTTGCTCAGTCATTTCAGTTTATGTCTGAGTCATCGTGATGCCATTTGGGGTTTTCTTAGCAAAAATACTGGAGTGCTTTGCTGTTTCCTTCCCTAGTTTATTTACAGATGAGGAAACTGAGACAAACAAGGTTAAGTGACTTGCCCAGGATAACAACTAGTAAGTGTCTGAGGCTGGATTTGAACTCAGAGAGATGAGTCTTCCTGACTCCAGGCCTGGCATTCTAACCTTGGCACCACCTAACTGAAACTTACCAAGCTTAAAACAGATCTACTTTTCTCTAGAATAAGAGTTCTTAACCTGAGATCAATGGATCCCCAAAGAGTCTTTAAATAGATTTCAGGAGTTCTATATACTTGAAAGGGAAAAAAAGTTACATCCTTATTACAAAGCTTCCTGGTCATTATAAAGGCAATAAGTAGATTTAGTCTTAGAGCAGGGGTTCTTACTATGGAATCTGTGAACTTCTTAAAAAAATTTTTTTGACAACTGTATTTCAATATGATGGGTTTACTTTGAAGTCGTATGTATTTTATTTTATGCTCTTAAAAACATTGCTCTGAGAAGGGTTCATCCGATAGGCTTTACCACACTGCCTATGGAGTCCATGATACAAAAACATGGTCAAGAGTCCCTGCTCTAGAGAAAGTATTGGTCTCAGAGTCACTCCTTTCACCATGAAAGCACTTTGTAATTGCACCTAGTAGGACTTTAATAACTACTTGTTGAATGGATGAGTGAATGATAAATGATGAATGAATATGAGTCCGCATTTCCCCTGCCTGTGGCCAAAATCCCTTTTTGTTTCCCTTAGACATATGCCCTGTGAGTGCATAACGGAGGAATCTTGTTTTTAAGCCATTCTAAAAGCTGCCCTGTTACCAGGAAGGATTTGAAGTGACTGATTCTAAGTGAATAGGTGGCAGCTTGTCCTCAGGGGCTGTGATCCTATGATAACAGGTAGTGAGGCTGATGAATCAAAAGAAACCTGTCAGATCAGAATAACATGGTCTGAGTGTGTCCAAATGTGGTAGCAATGGGCCACCCAGAGTTCAGCCATTCTTCTCTCCCTGTCCTTCCTATTGTGTCCCGTGGCTCCGTGTGGTTAAGCAGCTGTCACTCCTCACCCCGGAGGTGGCTACTTCTCAGAGGATGGCAAGATGCATCTTCTATTTTATGTGTGTATCAGTTTGTGGAGTTTGTAAAGCACCATGGGATCCTTTGCAATGAATTGTGCTTTATAAATATAAGTTATTAGTATTATTTGAAGCTTTTGATGGGAGCCAGAAGGATAATTTTTAGAACAGCAGCTTAGGTGAGCCCATCTCCCCCTGGGTCAAAGAGTCCTTTCCTTTGGCAACGTTCGGGCAAAAGACATCTCTTGTTAATCTCCCTGCAATGTGGGAAGTGCCTTCATCGGAGACTTCTCGTCACCTGCTTGTGGCAGGTTTGGAGACCAGGATAAAATAGGCAGCCCTTTGCAGGGGATTCTTAAGAAGGGGAGGCCCGCGCAGGATCTTGAACATTTGCCTCTAGCGACCGCTACCAATCATCAGAGGCGGTGAACTGAAATTACCAGCTGGGGTATGTGGCTATGGAGAACTCGTGAACCTCTTATGAAAGAGTACTTTTTGGGGGAGGGCGTGTGGGGTGTGTACAATTGGATCAAGCACAGTACACGGAAGACTGTAGAGGGAAACTGACCTTCCTGGGCAAAGAAAGCCATTGATATTTGTAAGGCAGCAGAAATAACTAAAAATCAAATGGCTTTAATGTGTGAGGATGAGGACAAAACTCTGCATACTGTGATCAAGAGGAAGAACGCCCAGGGTTCCCATCAAAGGACCCGCGTAATGTAAAGGCTCCCAGTGGCAAGGCAAAAACCTCAACAGATTAAAAGAGAGAGAGAGAGAGAGAGAGAGAGAGAGAGAGAAAGAGAGAGAGAGAGAGAGAGAGAGAAGGAGGCAGGACATTATTACAACATAGCAAATAGTATATACAGAGGGAAGTTACCCAGGGAAAAGGGTGCCAGGGAAATGAATGGGGTGGGGGGGGCGATGAAGTGCTGGATTCTTGATCCTATTTGGAGCAAGCATAGTTGGACCTTCTTTAACTAAGCAGGTATTAGAAACTTAAACCTTTAATTAAAAAAAAGTCCAAGATTTGGGGAAGCCTAGAAATATGGGAACCTGAAGTTTCATCCTGAGGCTGGGATCTCCAGAACCAATCTGAAGTGGACTCGCGTGCAGAACGTATCCCCTCTGCCAAGAGTTGCCAGGTTGAGTGCAGTTAAGGAGTCCTTGTGTCATCTCTGTGACAAAATCGCTTTTTCCTAGGACTCAGTTGCTTCATTTGTAAAGTGAGGGCATCACACTAAATGAGGTCTGCAGTCCTGACTCTAACACCGTTGGGCTCAGTGCCTATTAATAACAGATGACGTCGCCATGGTTTTCCATGGCTACACAAGTTGCTTCATCCACATTCTCATTTGATCATCACATCAACCCTGTGAGATATGTACTACTTTTTGACTGTTTTTAAAAAAATTTACAGTTTACTGTTTTTATTTATTTACAGTTTGTTTATTACTGTTTTTGTCAGCATGTTTTAGGAGAGAAAATTGAAGCTGAGATACTAAATGACTTCCTCAAGGTCACTTAGCTAGTAGGAGGTGGCATTTGAACCCAGGTCTTCCTGACTCTAAGTCCAGCACTTTATCCATTCCACCATGTTGTCTCTATAATGATATGGTGGTAAAGAGTTTCCAAGTTTGGTAAAAGTGAAAACCATTTTGCCTCCATTCTTTTCAGGAACCTCCTTGGTCAGACCATCTGAACAGGAGGTATAATGTAGAATATTGGTCATTTTCCTTCTACCTCTTGTGGACCCCTGGACCTTGACTTAGACTGTAGTATAGATAATTCAAACATTCTGTCTTTATATATGCTTAGTCAACTGTGGCATAATCCACATGGATTTATATGGTTATATCTCCAATGTTTGGCATAATCTTTGTCACTCAATGGATGCTGAATAAATGTTGGTCGTTGGTATTGATGACAATGGTTGTTATGATACAAATCAGGCTTGGATTGGTTTGGTCGTCTCAAATACATCAACCCAGCTAAAGACTTAGGGATGGTCCCTAATGATGTTATTTTTCTTCTGTTTCTCTGTGCCACCTTCTCTGATCGATGCTTTAAACCCCCCCCCCCCCCGGGAAAATAGAAACCACTAGGATGAACCTCATTCTTCAGGGGACAAAACTGAAGACCCCCTCCCCACCCAGGCCCACCTAGGCCAGTGACCTGCCCTACCTGACTTACAGAGCAGTCATCAACAGAGCTGGCTGAGGACACAGCTTTTCAATCTGCCAGGCTGATGGTCTAACAACTGTCTCCTGCTGCCTCCCTTCTCTGTGGATTGATAAAGGACAGCTATCCACTGAGATCTCCATGCGACACCTTTCATGGATCCCCTCAGTTATTTTTTGGGAGAGAAAAACCTCTTTAACACATGAAGGTTCTGAAGAGTTTGATGCCTATATTGGTGATGTGGAGCTCTACCTGAAGACCTCCTGAAGGAAATGATTACAAATACCTGGGGGGTGTGTAAGTACAACTTAAAAGGGAAAGAATGAAAGAGGACACTGATAGAGGAAGATATTAAATGCATGGGGACATACTCAACCAGGGTTTTTGACAGTATATTAAATGCAAGTGAAGGCTCTTGCCTAGATGTTGGCACCAGGGGTGAAAACTAGATTTAGGGCACCTCAGAACAAAAATGTATTGTATGCCATCAAAGTCAGGCTGAACAGGTTCCCATAAAGCCAGAGGAGCTAATGAAAATACATATGCTGGGACATTAAGACCAAGATGTTGGGAAGGTTTAAAGAGTCAGATTTTTCCCTTGAAAATTTTCATTCTAATGTTCAGATGCCACAAAACCCAGGAGGCTGTGTCAAAAGGCAACATGGAGGGATGTTATGGGTGGTAAAGTCAAGCTAAGAGCTGGGTTCTAGTCTTAACTGCAACTTTATTCTGTGACCTCGGGCAAATCAACTCACATCTGTGGACCTCAGTTTCCTCATCTGTGAAAGGGGGAGAGTAATATTTGTGACATTTAAAAACAGCTATTTTACAGGTCAAATGTGAAAGACTTTTATAAACCATGGAATAATATATATAGTGTGTATTTATATATATATGTATATATATATATATATATATAATGTTATATATAATGTATGATGCTGATTGCAAAGTTTTACTGATTATCAAGCAGAACTTCCAAACATTTTCCACAGAGCGGCTACCCTAAATGCACCCTGAATGAATGAATTCAGGAGTGAACAAACTCTCCGAATGAAGCACTGATTACTACTCTTGTCTATGTTTAAAGGGTCCTGTTTAAAGTAACCACAAGGAAGGCATTTAGTACTTGAAATAAATTTATGTGACACTTAAAACAACTTATTCTCTTTTCTCTTTCTTTTTCTTTCCTAACCTTAGAAAACATATAAGACCTCTTGGGAACAGATCCGAGCAGTTGGCTATGACTTCAGGCTGGATGCCATCCCTTTCCAGACTGCCAAAGCCTCCCGAGAGATTGCCAGTGATGTAAGGAACCCTGGTCCAAGCCTCTTCCTCTGCATCCACTATCCCTGACTATGTAGCTTTACTATGATTTGGAAGCAGACAACTGGGATCCATGGAAAATAGTTCCCACTTGCTCCCTAGTTATATATTTCAATGGAAACTGTTCTAGACCTTAGCCAGGAGTGGTTTGGAAGGGACATCGTAAAAAAAAAAAATTACATGCTTAAAAGTAAATGGCACACAAAACCAATTAACAAGAAACTGAACCATGACCTTTTTTTTTTTTTTTTAAAAAAAAAGCCTCCTTCGAAGGGAACTCCTTGGGTTAGATCATTTAAATCTAGACTGGGAAAAGTGGTGAAAACACATTTCTCTTCCTTCTGGAGACATAGATAGAAGGGAGGGGAAAAGGAACAGACATTGATTTAGTACCTACTATGTGCCAGGCACGGGGCTAAGCAAACTCCTCTATTTGGTTCTCTCAACCACCCTGAAAGGTGGGTACAGTTATTACCCTCATTTCGCAGGTTGAAGAAACTGAGGTCAACAGAGGTTACCTAAAACAGAGTAAACAGAATTAAGTGGCTTGCTCTGGGGTCGCACTGTTAGTAATTGTTGGAGGTTAGATTTGAACTAAGTTCTTCCTTGCCCCAGGCCCAGCATGTATATTTATATACATGATCTATACATATATATCTTCTATACATTTAAAGATATATATATCTATATAGCTACATCTTTTCTGTGTGTGTATATATAGATATGTATAGACATATAGATATATATCTCTATGTCTCTATCCATATCTGTATATCTATATCTCTCTATATATTTGTGTATATATATATATATATATATATGTATCTCAATCTAAAGCTCTCTCTCTCCCCTCTTTCCTTTCTCTCTCACCTCTCTGTCTCTCCCTGTCTCCTCTCTGTCTCTGTTTCTGCGTCTCTGGTTCTCTCTGTCTCTGTCTCTCTGTCTCTGTCTGTCTCTCTCTCCTCTCTCTTTCTGTGTCTCTCTGTGTGTATCTCTCTGTATGTGTCTCTCTGTCTGTCTGTCTCTGTCTCTCTCACTCACTACCATACATCATAGTGACTGGGGATCCACTTAGGTGGTCTGACAGACAAGGGTGTCACCAAAGGAGACCTGTGTGCCTAAGAACAAACAGTGAGCTCTCCCCTTTTTCCCTATAGTTCAGGTACAAAGAGGCCTTCCTGAGGGATCGGGGGCTTCAGATCGGGTACCGCAGTGTAAATGACGACCCAAGGACAAAGCACTTTCTCACCGTGGGGAAACTCCAGAGCAACAATGAGTACAAAAGGGAATTCATGCAGAGTAAGCCACATTTCCAGAGTCGGATGGACCAGCCTGGGTTTATCCATGCAAAGAAGAGCCAGGAGCTGGCCAGTGACGTCCACTACAGGCAGCACTTGCACCAATACACCTGTGACCCAGAGCAACTCAACCTGAAGCATGCCCAGAGGGCCCACAAACTGCAGAGTGATGTAAGTCTGTGACCTCAGGTTTCTCTCAGCCCTCTTACCCTTTCACTTTTTTCATAATCTTCAAAATCCAGAAGTAGCCGAGGAATTCCTAGCTTCATTAACGCATTCTTTACCAATAGGGCACTAGCTGAAAAAGCATTGGGGCAGGGGTGGGGGACAGAATGCTGGACTGGGGGTTAAGAAGGCTGCTTCGATTCTTACTGATTAATTGCTGAACAAGCAACAATCTCTCTCACCTTCAGTTTCCATGTATAAACAGGATAATTGAGGGGTTCAGATGAGCTGGTGGTGTAGGGTCCTAGGTCTAGAGCTGGTAAGGGTAAGAAACAATTTAGTCTAACCTTATTTTATAGAGGAGGAAATTAAAGTTCAAGGAAGTTAAATTATTTGCCCACAGTTACATAGGTAGTAAGTGCTTGAGACAGGATTTGAACTCAGCTTCTCTGAAGCCAGGGCCAAAATAAAGCTTCAGGTGCTACTACTGTCAATATCAGCTCTGATCATTCTTTCATGAACAAGGTTATGCTATAAATGGGTGATCAACTGAATGGCATTATAGTAGGGCTTCATAATATTCCAATAGACCACATTTCAATCACATTTTATAATTGTTTTATTGGGGTTGGTTTCCATTGTTTTAATGCTCTTAATGAGAAATGACATGCTTCAGGGGAATATTACATGAAATATACTTCTATATATTTCACTACTGGATGCTGGGTGATGTGAAGCTTGAGCGGATGTAGAAACATATAGAAAAAGGAATATTTACCCTTTTTGTATTACAGACCCTTCTGCTGAAGTCTGCGGACCCCTTTCTCAGAATAACCATTTTTGTATTTATTTGGTATTTAATTTTTCCTCTTTTATATGTAAAAGCAATTTTAACATTTGTTTTTAAATCTTGGAGTTCCAAATTCTCTCCCTTCCTCCTTCTGCATTGAGAAGGCAAGCAATTCCAGACAGGTTATATATATGTAGACAGGCAAAACAAATCCATAACAGTCATGTTATGAGAGAAAACATAGACAAAAAAACTTAAGAAAAATAAAGTGGAAAAACAACAAAAGTTGTTTCAATCTGTATTCAGACACCATCAGTTCTTTATCTGTGGTGGATAACATTTTTCATCTTAAGTCCTTCAGAGTTGTTACGGATCATTGTACTGTTGAGAACAGCTAAGTCATTCACAGCTGATCATCCTACAATATTCCTGTTACTTTGTATCCATTACATTTCACTTTGTATCAACCCATGTAAGTCTTTCTCGGTTTTTGTGAGAGCATCCTGCTCATCATTTCTTATGGTACAATAGTATTCTATCACAATTATATATCACAACCTATTCAGTCATTCCCCAATTGATGTGCGTCTGAAAAACATTTTTAAAATGCATAAAATGAAATATATAGGATTATAAAGTAAACCAAAGTTTAGTGAAAAAAGTATACTTTTCCCCATGCAAGTTCACAGCCCTCCTGAAATCTATTCACAAACCCTTTGGGGATCCTTGGACCCCAGGATAAGAACATTTGATGTAGGGTATGAGCACTGAGAGGAATTTTAGTACTCATTCAGATCTCATTTTATAGAGGGAGAAATCAAATCCCCAAATGGGACAACCCAAAGTTCTATGACTGGTTAGTGGCAGAAGCAGTATTAGAACTCAAGTCTCCTGACTTCCAGCCCAGTACCCTTTCTTACTGTCCCCTATTATAGATAATTTCCCCCAATGGAAAGAGGGAAGGGAGAATGTTTTGAGGAACCTGTAGATCAGTGTGTTCTTCTTTGAATGTAAGAGATATTTTCATACAAGATGGAATTCTTCACTGTCAGAGAAAGAAAATTTTTGACTCCCAGCTGCTTTTTTATATACAATCTAATCCAGGGGTGGGGAACCTGTGGCCTCAAGGCCATATGGGGCCCTCTAGGTCCTCAAGTATGTCCCTTTGGCTGAATCCAAAGAGTAGCACTTGAGGGCCCCACATGGCCTCGAGGCTGCAGATTCCTCACCCCTGAATTCTAACCTATTAAAATCACCCAAACTCCAGTGATGTTTTTCTTTCTCCACTTTGCCCCCCCATCCCCACCCCCAATCCAGGTCAAGTATAAATCTGACTTGAATTTGACTAGAGGCATTGGCTGGACCCCTCCAGGCTCCTATAAAGTGGAAATGGCTAGAAGGGCAGCAGAACTGGCCAATGCCCAGGTCCCAGGACCTCATGTAAGTATTTTGACTCAAACTTGCCTCAGCCTGTGGGGCAGTTGTCAAACCTCAAACTCATCTGAGTTTCCCCTTCGGTTTATTTTGGGCTGTCACTTATGAAACATGAAGCACCCTGACCATAAGGTAACTATTTTCCTGGGTCTGAGATGAGTAAGCATAGGAACCACAGGGTTAGCCTCCCACAGAGTGTCTCTCGTGTCCTGAGGAGGCACACTGGGTGTCACCACATCAGTGCACATCAGTACTGAGCAAGGACAGCCTGCCCTGTGTCTCAGATTCTGCTACTTGTTCATTTATATTGGTCCAAAGCATCAGGGACTCGACAACTGAAATGGTTTTTGCTTTGAGCTCTGTCTTCTTCATTGTCCAAATGAGAAGCTGGATTTTCCTTCTCCCTTCTCTTGCCTTAAGGGTTTCTGTTTTGAGGTTTTTTTGGGGGGAGGTGACATAATGGGAGGGTGGGACATAGGAAAGGGAGGAGGGACATAGGAAAGAAGGAAGAAATGGAAATTATAAATGCTCCTGAGACATCTTAAACTCTTCTTAGGAGGGCTTTGGATTTCACTCAGATGGGGTCTTTTCATTTCCACAGGCAGGGACCGATCCCTATGGGGAGAAAGACAATAACCAAGGAAATGTGAACCCGGATGCTACTGAGATTCTGCACGTGAAACGAAAGAAGGCACATCAGTTTGTAAATGAGCAGCCCCCATGCAGAGTATTTGACAAAGAAACTGGACATAGAAGTAGCACCCTTCCCCTCATCCCCCAGGTCCCCCCAAAAAGCACATTTTAGATTTTTGAAGTTTGGAGGGCTGGCCTAATATGTCAGGAGGGGTCTTGATTGCCTAAGGTGCAAAAATGCCCCCACCCTCTCTTCACCATTTTTGAAAAGCAGCCTTGTTACTCTAGGGTGCCTTTTTCTTTTAAAACATTTTTGAAAACAGTGTCACCATGAAATGAAATGTAGATCTTTATATTTTCAATTCAACATTTTAATAACCCGTATTGAATGTTGGCTCTGTCTAGCACCTCATCCATGTGTGGTACTGAATAAAGATGGTCAGACATGACTGGGGTCACTCTTGTTCATTCTATAAGGGTCTGTATTGTGACTGTTCTTGGACTGGAGCTGTGCTTGCGGAATGATGATTTCTAGACTACAAAGACATATGAACTGAAGAAAATAATCTTGGAGAATTTAGGGTCCCTTCCATGATTCCCTTGGCAATGATAGGAGATTATAAGGGAGTACAGAGGGCTATTGTGAAAATGCTGTTTAGAGAGTCATGGAGGACAAGACAAGCATGGTACAAGTGGAGATTATTTCTGTTCAGCCCCAGTGAAGCTCTTTAAATTGGTTGGCTATGCATAGAAGGGCCTTTGAAGACCACACAATCGAACTGCCCCCCATTATACAGATGAGGAAACTGAAGTCCAGAGAAAGGAAATGATTTGCCTATGACCAACACAGCTAGAGAGTAAAAGATCAGGAGTAGAACACAGGTTTCTTGATCAATCCAATATTCTCTCCTCCTCTCTCATTGTTGCTTCTTGGGAGGGGACCTTCCTTGTTTCAACCAAAAAGGTGCAAATGTGATGAAGAGGAGGAAGGAGATAAAGATACTTTTACTTGTGCCTTTATCAGTTACTAGCTTAGGCACTGTCTACCATGATCCAGATTCTCCTCGAATGGTGTCTTTGATCCAGCTGTGGTACTTGGTCACTAGAGTATAGACTCCTGGTTTCTTTCCACATGTAAAGCCCCAGCTCACAATCCCATAGAGGTAGTATTTGCCATCCCTTTCACAGGTCAAAGGGCCACCAGAATCACCCTAGAGGAAAGTAAAACAGTTAGCCTTGTAGTAACAACAGAATTGTTTATGGGGGTGGGGTCTGCCATTAAGGTGATGCCAAAGGTAAGAGCAAGGGAATGAGTCATGATTTCTCTCAGTCTTAGGATAGGAGCAAAGAAACATTACATATTTTTCCCTGGGTTATAATCCCTACTCATGACCCATTCCCTATTTCCTTTGCTTCAGACTCAACCACAGGGATAGTCAAAGTTTCTTGATTGGTAGCTTCATAAGGTCATCCTGTCTGTGGCAATAGGGGATAGAGATACAATGGATGATTCAAAATCATGGACAATCTAAAAACTCTACTTTAGTCATTAGCATCAGTTTTCTAGAGCCTCATACTAAACACAGCATAGCAATAGGACAGGAAAAATTCTTATGTAAATACTTGACTTTGGCTGAAGTTTTTTACTTTACTATTTATTTATGTCTTGGGCAAAATTTCATTTTTATGACTTTCAGTTTCCTCACTTCTGACCTGGAAATAATAGTACTTGCACAATCTGTCTCACAAAGTTGATGTGAGGAAAGCACCATCAACCAATACATTGTCCATGACTGATGGCCTAGGTATATTTTTATACCTGGGCAGCTAGGTGGTGCAGTGGATAGAGTACCAGGGCAGGAGTCAGGAGGACCTGAGTTCAAATTTCACCTCAGACACTTGACACTTATAGCTGTGTGACCTTGGGCAAGTCACTTAATCTCAATTAATTCATTCTGGGTCATCTCCAGTCATCCTGATGTCACTGGATTCAGATGGCTCTGGAGGAGAAGTGAGGCTGGTGACCTGAACAGCCCTCCCTCTCTCAAAACAAAGTCAAGTGCAAGACATGTCATTATTTCTCTGATGGCATGGTCTTCTTTGGCAATGAAAGATGAACACACATTTTATACCCACATTCTTCTATCCTTCTCCCGTGAAAGGAGTGGGACTTTTTTTTTCATCTTTTCCCTCAGACCAAGTTTGATTACTCAAATTATACACATTCTGTTTCATTTCATAGTTCTTTTGGCTTACATATATTGTTTTTCCTGGAATCAATTCTTTCATCTTTTCATATTTTCTTGAATTCTTCATATTTATCATTTTTCTCAGTGCAGTAATATACCATTACATCCATGTAATACATTGGTTAATCATTCCCTAGTCAATGGATACCCACTTTGTTTCTATTTCTTTACTACCACATAGGTATTGCCATGAATATTTGATTTTATTTGACATAGTTCATTCTATCTTTGACCTTCTATGGGTATATGCCTAGCAGTAGGTTCTCTGGGTCAAAAGGTATGGAAATTTTAGTTACTTTTCTCCCTGCATAATTATAAATAGTTTTCCACAATGGTTGGAACCATTCCCAGCTCTATCAACAGTGTATTAGTGAGCCTGCCCCTTCCTCCTACATTGAATGTTTCCATCTTTTCTCCTTTTTGTTGGTTTGCTACGTGTGTTTCCTCTTTTTTCCCATCACAAATTATAAGATGGATATGTCACTTCCACCCAAGGTTCTGGTTTCCTCCCCAGAAGCTAATTTTCTTTGTTTATCAGAATAGGTTTAGAACAACAGTTCCATTAATTGCTTCCTCTACCTTTCAAAGCATGAAAACATCACTAGGAGAAGCCAAAAACTATTAGCTTCTTTGCTTTTGGAAGAAATAAAGAGACCTATAAAATATCTGGATAACTAAAGTGTCCTATTTGCATTTCATATCTTGACTTCTGGCAAATATATTAAATAAAAAACAAAAAACCAAACAGCCCTTGTTAGATGCACTCCATCCCTACCAAAGAAATTCTCATTCCTATATTTTAAGCAATGGCACAGAAATACAAATCTTGTTCTTAGATGTTGTCTTATCAAGATGTTTAGTCCACAGATTTGCCTTTCTCTTCTGAAACCCTTTATTTCAATTGTATTAGTGATGAAAATACCACCAGTCCTTCTAAAGTCTTCCATTTCTCGTCCAAGACTTTGTAACTCTTACCCATGCTTTCTGTTTTGTTGTTGTATTTTTTCTGGCAGTATCCATTAGAATTACCAGAAGTGGGTGGTAACATTCATAGATCTCTTCCCAAGATGAAAGGGCCAGAGGAAGGGCATAGAATTTTAAACTATTAGCTTACCTATAGTGGGGAAGCCTGGTTATCAGTTTGATAGGGAAGAATATTATTTTAATGGTTAGAATGAATATCTATGATGTTGAATTATCTCTTCTATCCCCTTTAACATGGGCAGGTGATAGTTTTAGGATTTAAAACTAAGGCTGATGGCTGTGGCAGGGCGGAATTGTAGAGTTAAAGAACTGAGGGTGAATTGCACTATCCTAACACCCCCCCTTTTATTCCCCTCCCCAAAGAAACTGGGACCTAGAGAAGAAAAATCATCATATTCAGAAGAAATTGGGTCAAAACTGGCATCCACGGAAGCTGTGAAAGATAATAGTAAAGGTATTAACAATTCTCAAGAATTTTCTGAGAAATATGAGAACAAGAATTTAGAGAAGGTGTTTATAGGCTAAATTTATATATGTGACTCTCAGGTCCTTTTATTTTTTTTCAACATGAGTTCCCTTGACGGCTGCCCCTTTCTGGAGACACAGTGTAGTCTTATTAATGAAGCTTCATTTCCCCTACCCATATACAGGGAATGTGACATTTGGAAGTGATTCTAAATACAGATAATTCAGAGTTGGCTACCCATACATAGGCAGACAATAATTAATAATAATAAATCATTAATCAGGGCAGATTGGAGTCATAGAATGTTGAAAGGACATGTGCCTTAGTAGACAAGATGCTGGGCTTGGAATTAGATTGTGTTCAATTTCAATTCTCCCTCAAATACAGTACCTTAAGTGCTTTGAAAACTTTCCATTACTATTTAGATATAATCTAGTCCAACCCCTTCATTGTACATAGGAAAAAACTGTAGTTTAGGAGAACAGATAATTTGCTTATGGTCACATAATATATTAGTAACCCTCTAACTCTCAGCCCAGGGCTTGGTACACCTGTGGATTTTCACGGGACTTGCAATACTGACATGAACAGTGTCATTAATTCCAAATATTTTTGCTTGGTTATTCCATAGCTCATCTTTATATGGATTCTGACATACTATTATTCAAATTATTCTCGAAAGTGTTCAAATGTTCTTGAAACACAAAGATGATAAACTGAAACGGCATGCTTAGCCTAGAAGGACAATCACCATTTTGTCTCTCAATGAAAGGGCTTTATGGTACTCATTGTATCTGTTGTTCATTTGTTTCAATCACGTCCAACTCTACATGAACCCATATGGGATTTTCTTGGAGTGGTTTGCCATTTCCTTCTCCAGCTCCTTTCACATATGTGGAACTGAGACAAACAGGGTTAAGTGACTTATCCAGAGTTACACAGCTATTATGTGTCTGAGGCTGGATTTGAAGTAGGTCTTCTTGACTCTAGGTCTGGCATTCTTATAAACTGTGCTACCTAGCTGCAGATTGTACCATAGTACTGCAAAATTTTATAAAAACCACCCCCACCTCCCAATCCCTCCCAACCAAATACATTAATGAAATGTGACATACTTGGCAAGAGTCAATCCCCTGTCTGCCTGCACAGATCATGGTGTCATCGATCAAGTTGTTATACTGGTTTGGAGCATTACAACGAGATCTGGAGATCAGTTGGACTTTAGCATCCAGGAGATGACGAGATACTTTTCCTACATGAGAATAAAAGACAAACATCATTCTTGATGATGCATAGAGAATCTTACTACTATTGGGAGAAGTCACAAAATCTAGGTAAGAAGAGAGAATTTTCCAAGAATCAGCAAGATTTCTGGAGGCTGTTAGATATGCTCTCAAGCTAAGTCAATATAGTAATATTTCAAGAATATGTAATTTCAGTGGTCTAGTAACTCCATCCAGTATAAGGCAGAAAGCAAATCCTGTATTACTTAGTAGATAAGTCTTAGGGAATTAATTGCCTGGGGCTCAGAGAGAGCTTGTCCAAAGCCACACATCTAATAAATGTCAGAGGACTCAGTTCTTCCTGACTCAGTTATGGGACCCTGGGTAAGTCATTTAACTTCTGACTACCTCAGTTTCCTCAACTGTAAATTTAGCATAATCATAGCACCTACCTCCCAGGGTGTGGTTGCAAGAAGCAAATAATACTTATAAAGCACTTAGCATAGTGCCTGGAATATAGTAGTTGCTTAATAAATGCTTATTTCCTTCCTTTCCCCCTTTTTAGAATCAGGAGACCCACATTCTTGTGTGTTACTTTGGGTTAATCATTTGGAACACACTAAATGTCAGTTCCCTAATCTATAAAAAATGAAGGGATTAAATTAAATCTCCAGGTATACAAAACGTAGACCAACTGACACGGAGTTATAAATTACCTGAAAATTTAGCAATATAAATTGCTGTCTTATTAGCTAGCATACAAGAATGAGTGGTCCAATAGGGCCCAATCTACCTGCCTCTGTGCATCAGATGTCATCCTAGCAGACTTGAATCAGTTAATAATTATAGTTGAAGCTGAATGTAATTAAGTATATTTCTGTTTTCTACTTTTAGAAGAAAGCTAAACAACATTAACACAGGGCAATACAAGGAATCTATTTAAAACTAACAAGCTTTTCAAAATATCCTTGGGTAAATTCAGACCTATAACCTATAACTTCCACCTCTGCAAAATTTCAGAATGACAGCATTTCAGACATAGATCTAACTTCAGAGACCAGCTGCTCAAGTTTGTGACCTAGCAGAAAATTCCCTTTGGAAACACAGCCAACAAGTAATTATCAGCCATTTTTTTTTTAAAGATCTCCAGTAAGAGGGAACCTACTTCTTCCCTAATTTTACTTTAGCATAGCTTTAAATGGTATGTGGACAGCTAGGTGGTGACGTGGATAGAATACCAGGCCTGGCGTCAGGAAGATTCATCTTCCTCAGACACATACTAGCTGTATGTCCCTGCGCAAGTCACTTAACCTTGTTTGCCTCAGCTTCCCCATTCGTAAAAAAAGCTGGAGAAGGAAATAGCAAACTACTCCAGTATTTCTCCCAAGACCCCAAACGGAGTCAGAAAGAGTTGGACATGACTGAAATGACCACACATCAACAAAAAATGTTCAGAAGTTGTCTTTTACCTTGGACTGGCTCTCTGCAATTTATAGCCCTGAATGTAATAAGGCAGGAAAGTTTTTTTGTAATTGAGAAATATTTATGAAACAAAAACAGTTTTCTGGTTAACCGTAAAGTCAGTTAAATAGAACTTCTTGGTCAATTATAGTAGTTAACCTGCAAATTATACATATGTGTTATTGTTACTCATTGATTCATTTAAACCTGCTTCTATTTCAGTTAACTAAGGAGGAGATGGAGGAGGAGAGGCAAGAAATCAATTTTCTACATTCCTAAAATAAAAGCTATGTTTGAAAACAATCCAATTTTTAGTTGTCAAATAATTGAAATAATATGCCATACCCCCTTATTCTGGGAAACAGATGATCAACAGTATTAGGAGAACAGTGCTCTCATTTTTAAATATTTACTAAATCCGGGTAGAATAGATAAGTAGCTTGTTTGGAAGCTAACAACCTCTTTAAGTATCAGTATTTTCATTTCAGTTTTTTGGGAGGGATTCTATCTCCAAGGCTTAATGTTTTGTCCCCAAGAACACTTGAATTGAACTTGGGGCATGTGGACACAGCAGGGAGAAATGGTATTTATTCACTGAGGATCTTACCTGTTGATGTAGCTCCCCATCCAGAAATATAGCATTCTGTCTGAGAAGGAAATGGTATCTCAGATATGCACACTGTCTTCACATACTTAGATTCCACAGCACAGTGGCCATTCACGGGCTTTAATTTGAGCAAAGCTAGACAACAAAGAAAGGAAGAAATCATAAGCTGCTATGG
Source organism: Potorous gilbertii (assembly GCA_028658325.1). NCBI lineage: Eukaryota > Metazoa > Chordata > Mammalia > Diprotodontia > Potoroidae > Potorous > Potorous gilbertii. The sequence goes on from CM053769.1 coordinate 539,798,507, forward strand.
AATCTTGCTGGACAGAGATTTGTCAATTTCAGCCTGTTACGGAAGAAGCAGGGGTAGAAATAATGGTATTTTTATTGGTCATGTATTTTATTGACCAAGTCTATGGTCAGTCCTCTTCTAAGAAGCACAGAGTTGCTTCATGTATAAGTTTGGTGACGACTTCTTGGAAATAATAGGGATTATTATAATGTGATTACTTATATTATAATAATATTATTGTACTTCTTAGGAATAATAGCCACTAACATTGATATAGCATTTTATGATATGAAAATAGAGATATTATCTCATTTGATTCTTAGAACTCATATTTTCATACCATTTTGTAGTCACTCAGAGAGATTAAATGATAATCAGACAGAATTCAAACTTAGGTTTCTCCTGTGCCTAAGTACAATAAACTTTCCTCAATTATACTTGGTTGGTGTGTAGTCATAAATGTCAGGGAAACCTTTGTTTCGCAGATGGCTGAACATATAGCTTGATTTTAGGAAGTCCAGAAGATACAATGCTTCCTACATATTTTTTCTATCTATGTGGTTGAAATACCTCAGTGCTGGTTTTATTTCTTTAGCCTAATAAATCTGATTTCTGTTAAAATTTAAACCTTCCTGGGGAAAACTTTAAATTGTTATCAATCATTTCGACTTTAGCATAGGTTAGTTTCAGATCACCTGAGGCCTAAAGTTGCAAAGATCCAGAACCCAGAACTGAGAATTCATGTGCAAAGATAATTTTTACCCTGCAGTCAACTAAATTGTAGGTGGGAAGATGGTTGAATCCTACTCTCTTAGTTTCGAGGTTTATCTCCAATATAATCCCACCTATCTTTATCCTCCAACTCTCCCCTCTCCTGTACCTGGCACCTGAGCAAGCTCTCAACCTCAGCCCTAGAATGAAATGAGGAAGCCTGGTGTTGGCACCTCAGGGCAGTTAAAATGTTAACTAGCTTTAGCTGCTGCCCAGCTGCCACTGGGAAAATTCTGCCTCATTTCCTGGTCCCTAGATCAGATCACCTTAAGACTGTAGGGAGGGGGTCTGCCTTTGGGGGCAGTGACCGGTGAGTAGGAACACCACATCACTCCTTTTCATTCTAGATAAAGCAGAGTGAACAAATACATGGGTGGGTAATGATCTACATCTCCTAGAGATTGATCTTCGTTGGTGCAGATTACTTTCTCACTCAGAATTGTTCAAAACAATGAAATCATTGGCTCAATCCTCCTTCTCCATCCCAAAAGAAAAAGCCCTTAAGAACCTGGGCATCATTTTATAAAAGTCCTCTAAGAGCTAAAAAGCATTGGAATAATGGAATAGAAATTTATAGGCTTCACAAGGTTTATTATTGGTAAGAGGTTTCTAGAATCTTCTAGATCCAAGTACCTGGGAAAATATGCCCATGAGTGACCCATAAAAAAAGACACTTGCCAATATCATTAGAGGGAATTTCATCGTCATCTTGATAATCTGGGTGGACAAATATCTTCTCCACCTTAAATTTCTGCTCATGGGTTTCAGACTTCATCAGGTCTTGTTCACCAAGAACAACCTGTACTTCTTTGGCTTTTAACCTATAAGAGAAATTAGAAAGAGGACAAAGGTTAAAACATACATTCTACCATTTGTTATTTGGAAAACCTAGATAGGGCTGGGCAAATTATTCAGTAGGCCCAACACAATGTTATACATTAGAATTTTATAATTGGCTCCCAGAAACACTTACGGACAATAGACTGCTTCTTTCTCCTAATTCCATCAATGTTACCAGTGAACAGAGTTGTCAGACCAGGTTTCAAAACTTTACTTGATACTTATAGCCTCCATTTTCAGTTGGTCTAGTGCTCACTGGGTTCAGCTAACCAGTGATAGATTCTATCTTCCTTATGTCTCCCATATAGTCCCTCTTCTCTCCTCTATCACTCCCACCACTCTGGTCCGGACCCTCATCATCTGTACCTGGACTACTTCAATGATTTGCTAGTTTGCCTGCTGCAAGTCTCTCCTCACTCCACTCCATCCTTCCCTCAGCTGTCAAATAGATCTTTCTAAATCATAGGTCTGTCACCTCCTTCTCCCCTACCCCTCCAATTCACTGAACTCCAGTGGCTCCTTATCACCTCCAGGGTCAAATATAAAGTCCTCTAGTTGGCATTCAAAGCCCTTGATAACCTAGCCTTGTCCTACCTTTCTAGGTTCTAACACCTTCCTCTTTTACTTCTCTCCAGTCCCCCTACTTTGCAATTTAGTGACACCTGTCTCTTTGCTGTTCCTCACATTTCTCAACTCCAGGCATTTTCATTGACCTTCCTCCATGTCTGGAATTGTCTCCCTCCTCATCTCTGCATCCTGGTATACATAACTTCTTTCAAATCCCAATTAAATTTGGTCTTCACAAGAAGCCTTTTTCAATTGCTACTGAATACGAATACCTTTCCATTGTAGATTATGTCCAATTTATTCTGTCTAAATTTTGTTTGAATGTTGTCTCCTTCATAAGACTGCGAACTCTATGAGGTCAGGGGTTGTTGGATTTTTGGTTTTATTTTGCTTTCCTTTGTATCCCAGTACTTAGCACAGTGCCTCATATATAGTAGGTGGTAATGCTTGTTAACTCAGTGATTGGGAACCTACATCCAGTGAGACACTAGACAGTGACTCTCCTTTGCCTTGCAAGGCCAGGGTGTACTGCATTTTGGGAATATCATGAAAAGATTCAATATCACTGAATATTTTGGGTATTTACCACACTGTTTTAGGATGATGGAATTTGGAGATGGATGTAGCTTTGGTCATAAAGTCTAGTCCTTCCATTTTACAGTTGAAGAAAGGAAAGTCTACAGAGGTTGAATCACTGCCCAATGTTACAGGGGGAAATAAGTGGCAAAAACCAGGATTCAAACTCAGTTCTTTTATTCCATACTCTATGCTTTATCCAATATATCACGCTGCCTCCCATGTATCTGTCTTGGAGGATTTTCTATCTGGAGTTTGTGTATTCCGAGTGGAGCAATGTCCCAGTGTACTGACATTCCCAATCAGTCAAAGTTGTCTTTGGAGCCATTCTTTCCATCTAATCTTTCCCATCCCCCTCGTTTCCAGACTTCTAGTCTTCTCCTTCCTGTGAACCAGTCTTCAGAACCTTCTCTTTCTTTCCTAGCTCTCCCTCCATTATTAAAATTTGCCATCATCCTCAGGGATCTACAAAGTAGGCTGACTGACTTGATAAAAGAATCTCTCAACAGATGATAAACTGTTCTGTTCCCAGGTGACATGTGCAATTAATAATGGGAGCTTCCTGCAAAGGGCTGACTACTCTTGGATAGATGGGCCACCATAAAATTTTATTACACTGGCAACTGTCCATGGATAGGACAGACCAGTCCTGACCTTAAACTTATCAAATTCCAGAGTTGGGATGGTTTCCTTCTGTGAAAAGGAAACCTCCCTTTTGAGGGAGGTGTTTATAACTCTGGCTCAAGTAATGTAAAAGAACTTCATGTATGGGCAAGGACTAATTAGTCTTGGAGTTCTGGTTAGAATAATGCCAGTATATGGAGATCAGGCTGCTTTTCTCCAGTGGCTTTGGAAGATCTTCCTAAGTTGTGTATCCTCAGCAGCTACTAAAGATTCTGCCTAGCAAAATGCAACAAAAGAATGCATCTAATGCCAGTGTTTTTTTTTTTTTAATATCAAGCAAGGCCAAATATACCTCAATAAGGAATCTTTTGTTTGAGAAGAAACCTGTCTGCATCAAGAAGCCATAAATGTGTTGCCTAATGATAACATTTCCATAGTGCTTTTTGGTTAACAGAGCATCTTCCTTCCAACACTGAGGTGCAAAGTACAAGCATGATTTCCCTTATTTTACAGAGGTGGAAACTGAGGCTTCTAGAAATTAAGTTGCTTGCTCATGATCCCCCAGCAGACAAAAGTCAAGACTCTGGACCCCTTTTAGGTTTTTGGTTATGGGAAGGTGGCCATTCCCACATCTTGAACTTACATTACACAGTGTGCAGCAGTGAGAACCCAACAGGGCTCAATCAGTGTGCCCCCACACGAATGCCCATTGGGCATTTGGACAGTCAGTGGCAGAGACACTTGGAGAGATGCCTGCCAGGGGTGTTTTCCTGGAGTACTCTTGAAACCCCCATATATTCTTTTGATTTTTATATCTGTCTCCGGCAACCCACAGGTGCTGAACATGTGACTTGAAGTGATGAGTTCAGTGGGCTTCCATGGGAACTCCGAGATATCTGGGGTAACAGAGCAAAAACAGAATCTGAATACCATTACAACCACTTGCCCTCTGTCAGTCCCATCTTTTTTCCTCCAAGAAGAATTCGGGGAGTGAGATCCACCAATATCAATCAATCAATGTAGCACTGGGATGATGCTACAGAATGTACTCTGCTGCCTGTAGCTAGTGCTCTGTTGACATGCAGCCTGACAGTAGGAGCTGATTGGGTTTGGGGAGGCAGGCAGTGGAGGGAGAATGAGGGGCATTACTGATCAGAAAGGACCTGCTATTCATAGCTACATTTTTGCTTCGTGATCATAGCTCCTCTTATCCATAATGTTCTACTTCCCTTAAATATTCTGTTAAAAAACAAGTGCTCTACTCTAATTTGTCATCTGCAGAGAGGAAGAGCTAGCAGGAACACACCTCAGGGCTGTAGTGAGTAGTTTCCTGGGGCATCTACGAGTCACCTGATGATACTTGTAGTTGCCTTATACATATCCTTGATTGAATTGGCTTCTTCTCCTTCTCCTCCTGTCCTTTTCTTCCTCTTTCTTCTCCTTTTCCACTTCCTTCGCCTACTCTTCTACTTCTCCTTCTCTTCCTGCTTCTCCTCTTTCTTTTCCTCCTCCTCCTATTTTTCTTGTTCTTTGTTCTTCTTTCTCTGTCTCATGCTTTTGCCTTTCTTTGTATTCCCAGTTCCTAGCACAGTGCCTAACACATAGTAAACACTTAATAAGTGATTGTTGCTTAATTGATTAGATTGTCTCAAGAGTCTTTTTCCTTATTACTTTAAAATGATATTTTTATTTTTGAAGGAACAAGAATTTAAAAAAATTAATCAGTTATTCCTATTCTAACTTTGAGATTTGGTTATTCTCTGATTCCTGTAATTCATCCTTTGATTAAAGAACTCTCATGAGGGAAAAATGTATCTGGAAGAGACTATCACTAAGATCTCTTCCGGCTATGATGGTCTATGACTCTGACTATTATCCATATGAATACATGCAATATGTGTAAGCATACACATATATGTATGTATGTATACACACACATAACCAAATGTCTATCCATTCAGACTTCCACTAGCCTTACCTGAGGTTGAGCAAGCGGTGACATCACAGGACTCCCAAGTCACCGTTTTCATGTTCAATTGAGTGAAGCACCAAGGACTTTTGTCACCATCTGGATTCCTGAAAAGAATGCATCCCAATAGAAACTGATCAAAGAACCCTTTGAACAAGACTAGATCTGCCTAGTTCCTATTTTAATTGCTAGAGTCTTAGAGTTGGAGGATGACCATAGAAATAATCCAGACTCACAAGACAGCGCAAAATTCCCCTCTCCTGAATCCCTCAGCTGTCATCTATTGGAAGACTCTCACATTATGGGATGGGGAAAAGGAAGCTAGGCTGTTGAAAGGTGATCACAATCTCTCTCCGTGCCTCTTCACCCCGCATGAGGAGCTGAAATCTATCTACCTCACCCCAATGATTTCTACTCTGCTTCTGAGAGTTTCTACAAACTTTCCACAGAAAATTAAAGGGCGGTAGAGTAATCATGACAAAAGGCATTTATATAATTCCTAGTATGTGTCAGTCTCTTTGCTAAGTACTTTCATTGTCTCTTTTGATTTTTTACAGCCCTGAGCCATATGTACTATTATTATGCTTATTTGACAACTGAGGAAACTGAGACAAAAAGAAGCTAAGGGATTTACCCAAGATCATAGTTAGTGGCTCAGACCAAATCGGACCTCAGGTCTTCCTGACTCTAGGCCCAGCTGCTATCCTCTGTAAGACTAGAAGGATAGAGAAGAACAATATCCCTTCGTCATCAGAGACAAATGACAAAGCCTCTTTTACCTGCAATAGTTGTGTTCACCAATGCCATGGACCTTGGCATCCTCCATAAATGCATTATAAGCCTCATCCAAGAGGAGGTGAGAATTCCAATGAAGACAAGTGTGGTGGCTAATTGTCTTACTGACTTTCCCTCGGTAGTTGAAGCCATTGCCCTCATAGCAGTCTTCAGGACCTTCAAGAAAGAAGACAAATATAGGAAAACAATCAACCCTCCATCCCTCACTAGGGGAAGGGACCGGATATCTGCTGGGCAACTGGTGGCAACAGAGTAATTTTTCTCCTGTGGATTTTTGCTAACCTGAGTGCCAATGACAATGTCTCAGAAAGTAGGTGGGTTGAATTTCCAGTCCTCCTGCCAGGGTTGAGAACATGTAGTTGCAATATGTGGAGAATTAAGCATGAATGAGTTGAGGACGACTGGAGCCCTAGTGGCCCATGGTAATAACTCTGTGAAGGTGGTAAGAATCATATTTAAGACTGGTTAAGTTTGATCTCTTCACAGAATTGGTCAAATCATACTTGTGATTTCTATTCTAAAAGAAGATGCAGACATTGCAAGGGATTCCAAGCCCTAAGGACTAGAACTGGGTCACATTTTAAGTAAACTCAGACTCCAATGGGACACGCTGGCTGCTTCCCAGGAATGTTGTTTGGCTCTTTCAGTTTCGGATGTAGAAAGCGATCCTACCTATTTCACATAATTTCCCTTTGAATCCTTCAGGACAGCTACATGTAAACTTGGATCTCCGCCTGTTCCGCCTGCAGATACCTCCATTCTTGCAAGGATTTGGTCTACACGCTGAAAAGACTGTCAAAATGGAAAATATGGCCAGTAGGTTCCTTCATAAAGAAAATGCACAGTCTTAGAACTCAAAGGAAGATAGTTTCACCTGGCCTATCCATCCAGATTATATAGTTTAGTAACAAGAAGAAAAATCACCATAATGTTTGTTGCTGCTTATAATAGCAGCTGTGGTTCATTCTGAGGGATGGGGAGGCATGGCCATTGCAAAAGGACCTGGGGTTTAGATTTATGGGGATACAATAGTAATTTATGTTTTGGGGCCTACCCTTATGTACTTGGTGGTGATCTGACTCTTAATTAAGATTAATTTACGAGATTCCTTCTCTTGACTCAGAACATTGACTAATCTCTATTTTGTCTTGTGGCATATACTTATATCTCTGGTCTTCTAGTATGATTAGAGGACCCTATAACTGCCCCTTAAGCAACCTCTGGGATTAATCTTTGTTAGGAAATATAGTTTGGTTCTCTACCCATGGGCCCTACGTAGGGATAAATGGAAAAGGACATACCCTCTTCACTTCATTAACTGAGTCAGTTAGGACCAGATACTGGAAAGATTTTAGAGTTAGAAATTACCTTAGAAATTTCCTATTCCAGTCCCCTCATTTTAGCCTCTCCTTTTCCTGATTTTCCAGTTACTAGCTAGGACACCCCCATCCTTTCAGTACCCTAAGCTTGTGACCTAGATGCCATCTTCAATTTCTCTGTTACTCTCCTTGTCCCAAATCCATCTTCTATGAGAAACCTTTCCTGAGTGCCCTTAATTCTAGCGTCTTCCCTCTGTCCCACATTTTCAATCTGTTGCCAATTCTTGTCATTTCTACCTTCACAGAAACATCTTTCATATAGCTCCTTCTTTCCATTTACTCTGTTGAAGAGTGCCCATCTTGTATATAGTTTGTTTGTACATAGTTGTTTGCCTGTTATCTCTCCTATTAGATTGAGTTCCTTGGGAGCAGAGGTTGTCTTTTGACTTTCTTTAGGCAGCTAAATGGCTCAGTAGACAGATCTAGTCCCAAGGAATAGAACCGGCACTCAAACTTACATCCTCTGATTAACTTCTTTATAACTTTTTACACTGATGAACACTTCTTTTTTTAACTAGATATTCTCTTTTCTCTAGGTTTTCTTGAAACTGCTCTTCCCTGGTTCTCTTATATGTCAGACTGCTCCTTTTTGGTCCCTCTTCTAGGTCTCATCCATGAAATGCGAGGGTCTCTCCAAAAGTCTGTCCTGGGTCCTTTTCTCTACTTCCTCTATATAATCTCACTCGAAGACCTCACCAGTTCTCATGAATTCAACTATCATTTCCATTCTCAGGTCTATAAATTGAATACTAAACTCTTTCCTGATCTAGAGACTATCTCCAGCTATCTTGATGTGTATCTGGCTCCAGATGGCTCCAGAGGAGAAAGTTAGGCTGGTGACTTTGCCAAGCCTTCTCTCGCTTAAATCTAATTAATTAAATTAAATCTAATTAATTAAATTAATTAATCTAAAATAATCTAAAAATAAAATAATCTAAAATAAATCTAATTAAATCTAATTCACTTCATGTCACGGCATCCCTGCCATGATCCTCTTCAAGAACAAAGGACAACCAACCACAAACAACCTTTCCTGAACTCTAGCTTCATATTGCCAACAGCCTCATGGGAATCCTGATGAAATATTTCATAGACATTTTAAACTCTGCACTTCCAAAATATCATTATCTTACCCCCCAAATCCTCTCCTTGTCAGAACTTGCCTATTACTTGTCAAGGGAACTACTAGCTTCCCCATCATCCAGATCATCCATTAACCTAGGGTGTAATCTGTGACTCTTCATTCATGTCCCACATTTTCAATCTGTTGCCAATTCTTGTCATTTCTACCTTCACAGAAACATCTTTCATATAGCTCCTTCTTTCCATTTACACAGTAACCACCTTAGTTCAGGCTTTGATTATCTCTATCTTGAACTATTATAATAGCTTCTTGGGTGGTCTGCTTGATTTAAATATCTTCCTACTCTATCTTCCAGTTGCTCAAATGATTTTCCTAGAGTGTAAGTCTGACCATGTCACCTCCCTACTCAAGAAACTCTAGTGGCTCCCTATTACCTTCAAGATCAGATGTAGAAACCTTTGTTTGACTTTTAAAGACCTTCACAACCTGTCCCTTCCCTACCTTTCCAGGCTTCTTATTCTTTAGTATCTAGTTTATTATCTAGTGATAGTAGCCTTCTTACTGTTCCTTACACCATACACTCCATCTTTCAATTCCATGCCTTTTCACTGCCCTGTGACTGGAAGGCCTTATTCTTGACCTCTACTTCCTGACTTCCCTGGCCTCCTTCAAGACTCAGTTCAAATCCCACTTTTTGTCTCCTTTTCTTTCCTCTCTCCCTCCCCCCACTCAGCATATCAACTATAATACTGCCTCCCACTTATGTGAAATTTATATCTAGGATGTTTGCAATTATTTGCATGTTGTTTCCCCCATTAGAATGTGAGCTCTTTGAGGTCAGGAACCATGTTTTTGCCTTTTCTTTTATCTCTTAGCCTGTCTTATAGTAATCACTTAATACATGAATATTGACTGTCAGGAATACAACCAGACAACATCACTGGCTGAGCATTCATTATGTACACGATCTTCAACACTTGAGAGGGGTACTGAGGAAATTAATGATATAGATGCCTCCCTTAGGGATTTTATAATTTAATTGAGGAGATAGGTTACACATGCCAAAATATAGGCATACAGAGCACTTAGGAAGCAACAATGAATTCTACCATGCAAAAAGAACACATAAACAAGGGATCTGGAAAGAAAATCAAGGAAAATTTACTGGAAGGAGGGAGTTTTGAACTGATGTCTTCGGGAAAGGAAGGGAATAGATTGGTTGATACTCTCAAGATTCTTCCTGAATATCAGTGAAATATTATTGAATGAGAGCCTAGAATACTAGGCCCTCAGAGACTATCGCTTCCTCCATCATCTAGGAAAGAAGTGACTTCTGAATTCCCATTTGCTTTATCTCACAACTGTTGATTTAATAGATTTAATACTATTGAATAATTACAAGGCCTGTTCATAGATGTCTCAAATTAAACAATATAATAAATACTTAGAAAGCACCTACTGCAAATTCATTAATGGGCTGGGTGCTATGCTAGGTATTAGAGATATGAAAATGGTAACAAAACAGTTCCTGTCTTCTGGGAGTTTGTCTTCTACTTGGGTGTAATATGCACACTTAGAAGTAGAAGCAAGGTAATTTAGGGAGGGAGACAGAGTCCTAACAACTCAGGGTATGGAAATGCTTCCTATAGGAAATGGCACATGAGATGTATTAAAGGAAGCTAGGGATAAGTCTATTTCAGACATGGGGAAATGCCTTTTTAAAGATTTAGAGATTGAAGAGTCAATGTCTTTTAGTTCAATTAACAGCAAAAAAGGCAAGACTTTGGAAGAGGAGTAATGCAAAATAATTCTGGAAAGGTAGGCTGGAGCCATATTAGGAAGGACTTTGTGCTCTATACACGGTGACAACCACGTCTAAATATAAAGTCAACCTGCATAGGTTTTCTCCCCTCACTCCCAGCTATGACTTACCTTTTGAGCAGAATGGACCCTGATATGGATGGTTACAGGCACATTTGTAATAGGGTGGAGTCTGGATAATGAGACATTCTCCTCTGACACAAGGTTTTCTCTGGCATGTATTGCGTACTACAACAGATTAGTAGGAAAGGGAGGAAAATTCAATTCAGCAAATATTTATTAAGCACTTACTATGTACTATGTACTGTGCTCAGTACTGGGAATACAAAAATGAAAGCCTTCAAGCAGCTTAAAAGAAAAAAAATAATAAAATCTGTAACTGATGTCTAATAGGAAAAAGCCAAAAAGATCCTAACATTGATTTGGGTGTATTTTTCTCACTGTGCTGCATTTCACCTATAAATGCAGGGATACTCAGGCTTTGCTTTGACTTGTAGCCCTAGTAGGAACAATGGACTTCTCCAAGCCACCTTTCCTTTGTCTCTTTGCTGAATACCAGCTTTCATTTATGAAGTGGTCAGAGTGAATTGAGTATATAGTCTGTGGCTTCAGAAGAGAGCATGGAATGAAGCAAACTTGAATGGGTCAGATTTGAACTTCTGAGTTAGTCATCTTCCCCTTTCCCCCACCCTTTTAATCAATAAATAGTTGGGAAATATTTATTAAACATCTACTATGTGCCAGTCACTGTGCTAAGCTCTGGGGATACAAAACAGGCTAAAGACAGTCCCTACCTTCAAGGAGCTTATACTCTAATGAAGAAAATAACATGGAAAAAAAGAACACACACATACACAAAGCTAGTTGTATACAGGATAAATAGGGAATAATTAACAGAGAGAAGGCACTAGATTTAAGATGGGTTGGGAAAGGCTTAATGCAGAAAGTAATGCAGAAAGTGGGATTTTAGTTGGGACTTAAGGGAAGCCAGGGAGGTCAGTAGTCAAAGAGGAGAAGGGAGGACATTCTAGACTTGAGGGACAGTCAGGGAAAATGTCCTGAGATGAGAGATTATTCTTAGAACAGTTAAGAGGCCAGTAATACTGAATTGAATAGAACCTGTCTGGGAGTAAGGTGTAAGGAAACTGGAAAGTTAGGAGGGGGCTAAGTTATGAAATTCTTTGAATATCAAAAAGAGCAGTATTTGATTCTGGCGGTAATAGGAAGCCATTGCAGTTTTTTGAGGAGTGGCGCAACATAGTAAGACCTGTGCTTTAGGAAAATCATAGTAGCTAAATGAAGGATGCATCGGAGTGGGGAGTGACTTGAGGAAAGCAGACCCACCAGCAGCTTTTGCAATAAGCCAGGTGACAGGTGATGAGAGTCTGTATCAGAAAGGTCCCTGTTTCAGAGGAGAGAAGAAGGTCTATCTATATGAGAGATGGTGACAAATTTTGTCAACATGTTGGATGTGGCAGGGAGGTAAGAAATAGTGAGGAGAGCAAGATAACTCCAAGGTTGTGAGTTTGAGGGACTGGGAAGGATGGTGTTGTCCTCTAGGTAGGGGAAAGATTTAGGAAGAAAGATAATGCGTTAAGCTTCAGAAATACCGAATTTAAGATGCTGACTGGACATCCAATTTGAAATGTCTGGAAGGCAGTTGGAGAAATGAGATTGAAAGTCAGCAGAGAGGGTGGGGCAGCATAGGTAGATCTGAGAACAATCAACATAGAGATGGTAATTACATCCATGGGAGTGGATGAGATCATCAAGAGAAGTAGAGAGAGAGAGAAGAGAAGAGGGTCCAGGACAGAACCCTGAGGTATACTTATGGTTAGAAGGCATGATGTCCAGCAAAGGAGACAGAGAAGGAGAGGCCAGAGAAATAGGAGGAGAACTAGTGGTGTGCTGAAAACCTAAGAGAGACGAGGGAAGGGTCAGTAGTGTTAAGTCTACGGAGAAGACAAGGACTATGAGGATTGTGAAAAGGGCGTTAGACTTAGCAACCAGGGGACCATCAGTAACTTTGGAGAGAGCAGTTTTGGTGTAATGATAAAGTCAGAAGCCAGATTGTAAGGGGTTAAGAAGAAAGTAAGAGGAGAGAGAGTGAAGCCACCTATTGTAGACTGTCTTTTCTAGGAGTTTAGCTACAAAGGGAAGAAGAAATATAGCATGATAGTTCATACAGATGAAAAAATCAAAGGAGGGCTTTTTCAGGATGGGGGAGACATAGGCATGTCAATTTGTACCTTTGCTAATAAATTAACTGAAACGTAGTATCTAGGGTCTCAGAAATCATAAATAATCATCAAACTGAGAGTTTTGAGATTATCTAGTTCATTCCTGTTGGTTAAAAGGGCTTTGCTTTTATTTTCTTTTTTCTAATGGGGCATAAGGTAGAAAGACAAGGGGAGATTGCCATAAGGAAAAAGAAACAAAAAAGAAGCAAAAGAGAGTGACTGAAGCATTTTTTTTTAAATGTAGAAAAGAGAATAAAAAGAGGGCCTGAAAGAAGCACAAACAGTACGATAACTTTGAAAGCTGTAGTCTGAATTTGTAATATTCTTAAAAAGAAATGTAAGTTGTATGTAATAAAATCTGACGGCTTCTACGTAATTCTCTTCTTTCTACTGTGTGAATGGAAATGCCTATTTTATTTGGTGTTTGTTAAATTCAGAACAAAAATACATTTAAAAAATTACCTAGTCCAATCCCTTTACTGTACAGATGTTGAAACTGTTATCACTGTAGTATGAAGAGTTTCAAGTAATAATTACTCAGATTTCTGTAGCACTTTAAAGTCTACAAAACATTTTCCTTACAAAAACATCATGGGGGAAATCCCACAATTAATATCATCCTCATTTTGCGATTTATGATCATATAGCTAGAAAATGGCAGAGCCAGGATTCAGACCTGGTCTCCCAACTCCAGGGCTCCTCCTGCTTCTGAGGTCTGCTCTTAGTTTACGGTGTGACCTTGGATGAATCATTTCTCCCCCTCCTTGTGTTCCTCCCTTATCCCTTCCACCCTAGCCTTAGTTCTCTAACTAGAAGCTTTCTATTGTCCTATTTAACTCCAGCACCCTTTGCTGGAATAAATGTGGCTACCACACATTTTAACTCTTCTTCCCAAGGCCAGTTTGCCTCATCTCTTTATAACGCATGAAGCAGGCTGAGGATGGGGGTGAAGGGGGGATTCTGGGAGCAGTATATGTTTCCTTTTCAGTGTGAGGGATTCAAAAGCAAAATCTAGAAAAACACACTCACCAGTTTGACATTTTTCCCCAGTGAATGGGGCAGGGCAGTTACATTTGAAGCTGTCTGCTTTTGTAACACATTTACCATCATGCATGCAAGGATTAGGCTGGCATGGATCTGCAACATTTAGAAAGGAGAGAATGTTTGCAGTGGTTGCTGATAAATCAAGCAAGCAACTAATATTGATTAAACAGCTACTATGTGCCAGGTAATGGTGATACATGTACAAATAATGAAACAATCCAATGGTACCATGGGAATCTGTAAGAGAGTGTGCCCTTCTGGGTAGGAGGGAATTCTTTTCTTGTTATTTACTTTGGTAATGTTCCAAGAAATTATTTCTAACTTTAAGGTCTGTAAAATCAGTAAATTTATTTTTATTAAAATATTTATTAAAATATTATAAATATGTAAATATATATTATATATAATATATACTATTTATACATATGTTATAAATACATATATAAATATATACAAAAATATATAAAATATTATAAAAACATTTTTTAAAACATTACCAAAGTAAATAACAAGAAAAGAATTCCCTCCTACCCAGAAGGGCACACTCTCTTACAGATTCCCATGGTACCATTGGAATGGAAGAGACTTAAGAACCAATCTTGAGCTTATAAATGACTCACATTTTAAAAACATCTTCCTCACAATGATACTACAGGTATCATTAATCCCATTTTAAGGATGAAGAAACTAAGACTCTGAATGGTTAATAATGACTGATAGTAAGCAGTTAGTATGGGTCTGCGGTCAGACTAAATTGCTGCCAAGTCCTACACTCTATTTACCAAGGTAAGTTCCATGTTGTCTTCTCACTTGGGTCCCCACTATAATACAATTACAGCCTCTTCTGCCTGTGCTCTGCTTTGTATATGAGAGCCTATGCTGTGATAAGAGATAAAACTATGACTGGCCTCGTGGTCTAGCAGTCACAGTTCTAGTGAATTCTAACACTCTTTCTACTATCGACTACAAGGGTGATCTTGGACAACCATTTTATTTATCTGAACCTCAGTTTCTTCATCTGTAAAAATGAGGATGCTGATGAGATAATCTTCAAAGTTCTTTCTAGCCTTAAGATTGTATAACTCTCAAAGGGGACAAAATCCTAACCATAATAGTGTCTAAATAACTTGACACAAACATTTTGAGACAATAATTGGTGGTGAGGAGGAGACACAGTACAAAGAGATTGCACACATCCAAGCATTTACTCCCTTTCCTCCCAAGGTTCTCATTGATCACACCTCAAATAAGTTGATTTTCTTACCATTTTCTGTAGAGACCCAACTAGTATACTCTTGATACTCAGATGCATTACTTATAATTGTTTCATGCTCATAATATTCAGCACTATATTCATAGTCATCAGGAGTCCAGTCTACAGCAGGTGAAAGAATGAAAGAGAAATGGTTAGTTACAGCAAAGAAACATAACATTATATTGCATTTATAGAATGAACATCTTTACAGCAGTAGTAGAATGGATAGTCTTCAGCTTGGCCCCTTAGAATTTCCTCTAGATCCAAGGTACTCTCTGGGGTAACGTTGTTTCAAAATCTCTCACCTAACCCCCTATTCAATGTATTCTCTTATATACCAAATGATAGTTTATATGTAAATCATAAGTAAAAATATTTATTAAAACAGTAGCAAGGTAAATAAGAAAAAAAATTCCCTCCTACTCAGAAGAGCACACTCTCTTACAAATTCCCATGGCACCAGTGGAAGGGAAGAGACTTAAAAAATTGACAGCTGCTCTCCTAGAATTGCATACTAGTTGTAATAGGTCTTTAGCCCCATAGTTAAGACTTGCTGCTTCCTTTCAGAGCACCTGATGGCTATCTGCTGGGTTGCTTCCTCTTCCAAGATGCCCTTGACTGCTTCTCTGATGAAATGCTTCTAGATCAGAGGTGGGGAACCTGCAGCCTCGAGGTCACATGTGGCCCAATAGGTGATCAAGTGTGGCCGGTATATGTGGCCTCAAGGCCAAAGATTTCCCACCTGTGGTCTAAACTGTTTCCCTGCTATTGTACTATTGTTTTGTGCTAGCTCTCTGATCAGTATCAGCTATTAAGTGGCTTTTTCCTTACAGAGAAAGTTTACAGCTTTTTTGGGGTCAGTTCATAGCTATTTTATCTCTTTTTTGAGTCATACCCATAGCCATACCAGCCAGGAACATAGAGAATTACTTAGGTAAATTCTGTCTTTTTGACTACTTTGCTTTACTCTCAGTAGGGGCTTCCCTGAATCTCACTGATATTTAGGCTGTGGTAACTAGTGTCCCTGGTAGATAACACTATAACTGTCAACTTTTTCAGGAACAGGATGTCGCTGGAAGTCATTGTCCTTTAACCACACACAAATTTCTACCCTCTGTTCGCTTCTTTTCCAACTGATGAAACAATGTGACTGAAATAGATGTAGCTTGTCCCTCTTACTCTGTAAAAGTAGGTAGAGAGGGAAAAATTTGAACTGATGGTTCAGTTTTCAGTGTGGGAATTTATAGCTCAGAAATTGACAAACACCACAAATAAGGGCTTGATTCTTATGTGTATATGTGTGTGTTGTTGATTGTCTAGACAAAAAAGTGATATAACAAATGTAAATAATAGAGACTAAAGCTAAAAGTGTATTGTAGATATATCTCCTTCCCTTCCTCCAGAGAGCCAGCATTTACCAGCATGCTCTTGAGCAGGAGGCCACAGAGCAGAGGGGTAATGTTAACTGTAATTTGTAATAGGGAAAACTGTAATTTGTAATTAACTGTAATATTAACTGTATTTGTAGTAGGGAAAACTGAGACTCAGAGGGGTGAGATTTATTTAGGAATAGTTTGGTGACACGGTGGATAGGACACTGATCTTGGAATCAATCAGGAAGATTCATTTTCCTGAGTTCAAATCTGACTTTGGATACTTACTAGCTGCGTGACCCTGGGCAAAGTCATTTAACCCTGTTGGCATCAGTTTCCTCATCTGAGGAGAAGGAAATGGCAATACACTCCTGTATCTTTGCCAAGAAAACACCCCAAAAGGATCATGAATGTCAGATATGATTGAAAAAAATGACTGAACAGCAACAACACAGAATGGCAGAGGTAGACTTAGAACTTGTGTTTCTTGCCTTTGTAAATGGATTAATTCAGATTTCTTAAAGGGCCTCTATCATCGACTTCAGTTCCAATGTGCCAAAGAAATTCCTTGCTCTTTTCTTATCTACCATTGTTTGGCATTCTACCTACTCTATAAATGGAGCAAAGAATGTCCACACTTACTTTGGGGGATGGTTTTCCTTTTTATTCTCATCCATATGTAGGCTTCCAATGTAAAATTTTTGATAGCCACAAAAGGCAATCTTGCAAATGTTTATGAATAATTTACATGGTAACAGGACCCAGAACCCTGCACTTGAGGTCAGTCTCACACACTGAAAGCTTGCAACAGTCAGTGGTTGTTTTCTTTAGATGTGGGGAATAATAGGAGAGAGAAGTTTTATATGTGGAGAAAGTTGAGTTGACTTCCTTGACTCCAGATGATATCCCAGCCATCAGCAGGAATTATATCAAGAGTTCTTCCAGATACATATGATAATGAGGAGAGAGGAAAATGCAGATAGCAAACTTGACAAAGCTGTCCTAGGGAGCTAATCTGATGGCTTAGTGGATAACCCTCTGCCTTGGATTCATCATCATTTGCCATTATTTTAGCTTCCTCAGTCATTCGGTTATAGTCCTTATCTCTTTGGCTTTTAAAAAATCTACTTTTATAAAATGACTTTTGTATTTCATATTAAAATAGAACTAGTCTTTTATTTTTTCTTGAATACACCAACTCTGGTTCCTTTCCAAAATTTCACCTCATTTATCACAATGTCAAGTCAAGACTCCCTTTCCTGGCTCATTATCTTACAGGAATTGAATTTCTACAATATGAAAGTGCTCTTGGAGCACACCTAGCCAGGGATAAGGATCTCAGCTGAAGATAAGACCATTGTCTTCCTGGAGCAAATCAAATTTCCCTCCAACTAAAGAGACAAAGCAAAGAAAGAAACAACAAGGGGAAATAAAATATTTCTCCAAGTTTGACATGCAAGATTTCATTCTGGCCTTTGGTGGGTTGGGGGTGAGGTGGCCAGGGAAAAGGGAGGGGTAGAGAAATGACTTTGGTAATGAGAAGATTGGATCATTTAATTTATTTATTTCCCTTTGGAGAACTGCCTTTTTTTTCTTTTTAGCAGGTGTTTTTAGATAATTACTTTTCCAGGTGTTTAAGGCATTTCCTGAATAACTTCAGCATAATGGTGCATAGTTTCTCAGCTTCTTTGTAGGTGTTAAAGAAGGTGTTAAGAAGGATCCCTACAATACTGTCTTTCCTGGGGGACAGGGGGATGATAGGAATGACCCCCAGCATGTCTTTGTAGTGCTAGGAAAAATTTAACATTAAACAAGTGCCATTTGATTACGTTTCATTTTTTCTCCACTAAACTTTGAGTTCTGTTTAGGTAGGGAATATGTATGTCTTATTTGACTTCTGTTTCCTTTGCTCAGACAAAGACAGGGCCATACAAATATTAGAGCTCAATCAGTGTTTATTAGATTGAATGGAATTGAATCGACTGCAAGTTCAACGAGTCAACAGTATGACATGGCAGTCCCCTCACCCCCCAAAGCTAATGCTACCTTGGGCTGCCCTGGGAAGTATAGTTTATAAAAATAGCAGGTGGTAGTCCCACTGTACTCTTCCCTGGTGAGACCATGTGTAGAATAATGTGTTCAGGTCTTGGAAATAAGCTGAAAAGTGTTCAGAGGAGGGGAACTGGAATAAAGACCATGAATCCATTTCCTTTGGGTAATGGTTGAAGCAACTGGGCATACTTAACCTGGTGAAGCCAAGGCTCCGGGTGGAACATAATAGCTGTCTTCAAGTATTTAAAGGGCTATTATATGGAATTAGGCTTGTTCTAAAAGGTAAAGCTAGGAGTAATGGATAAAAATTGCAGAGAGGAAAAATTAGGTTTGATCCAAGCATAAAAAACCCTCCAATTTCCTTATAATTAAGAGCTACACAAAAAGAGAATGGGATGCCATGAGAGGTAGTGGGTATCTATCTCCTCAATGAGATCATCAAGCAGAAGTTGAATGACCATTTTTTGGGTATATTATAGTGGGAATTTTTTTTTCTTGCTATGAGTTGGTCTACATGATTGCCAAGATCCTTTCTCACTTCGAAATTCTGTGATCCTGAGCTATAGTGGTATCTAAAAAGGATTAATCTCTTCTCTGCTGAATAAAGTAACTTACAGGAGGGGGCAGCTAGATGGTGTGGTGGATAGAACACCAGTACAGGAGTCTGGAGGGCCTGAGTTCAAATGTCACCTCAGACACTTGACACTCACTAGCTATGTGACATTGGGCAAGTCACTTAACCCCAATTTTTCCTAGCACTACAAAGACCCTGGGTCATCTCCAGTCATCCTGATGATCACTGGATTCAGATGGCTCCGGAGGAGAAGTGAGGCTGCTGACCTGCACGACCCTCCCTCACTCAAAACAAAGTCAAGTGAAAGTCATGTCATTATTTCTCTGATGGCATGGTCTTCTTTGGCAACAAAGGACAAACACACCACTTACAGGAGAAGAACTCCCTTCTAAAGAAGTTTGTTAAATAGAAATATTCTAAGACTGTCTCATTCTTCTAGAACATGGCTTACTGGAATGGACAGAATCAACTGGAGGAGTGGGTCCCAAATCACTGAGACAGGGAGAGGCCATCAAGACAAGACAAACAGCATTAAGTCACTTGGGGCTGATCAGGGCTTGGGATGGCTGTGGCAACTCCTTTCAATAGAACTACATTTCCTCTTCTGAACTCAAAGAACTAGCAGTCTGCCATAGACATGGTCCTGGAAAGAGCAGCATGCTCCAATATCTGTGGAGAATGAGCCTGCCACCATCTACACCAACATCAACAAATGACTGCCATCGAGGAGGTAAACCTGAAAAGCTGAGAAACAGCAGCACACTGAAGTCTTACACCCTGTTTCAAAGGTGGCTCCTCTAGAGGCAAAAGCCTTATAGAGATGAGACATGGAAACTACTTCTACATGTCAACAAATGAATAAGTTGATAAACAGTTATTAAGTACCCACTATGTGCCAAAGCACCATGCCAAGCACTGAGTACCCAAAAGGAGGCAAAAGACAGTCCTGCTCTCCAGGAGCTTACAATCTAATGGGAGAGAAAACATATAAACAAATATATATAAAGCACACTGCATACTGGATAAATAGAAAATGACAAATAAAACAGGAAATAATAGGAAGGTACTAGAATTAAAATGTTTTAGGGAAAACTTCCAGTAAAAGATGGAATTTTAGTTGGGATTTAAAGGAAACTGGTATAGATTTTATCTCCTCAACAGCCACAGCTACTGAAGACCTGGAAAAGAAAGTTCTTGATACTGGAGTCCTTGGTGCAATCATATACCTACTCTATACATATTAACATACCCAATTTATGTATATATACAATGAAGTGCCATCAAAAGGAAATGAAATCTATCAAGAAATATTCAGTTCCTTTCCCTCTCTATTATATATAAGGTATTTTACCAATTTAAGGATATTTAAGACACAGTTCCTGACCCCAAGAAGCTTAGAGAAACTTTTAAGATAGTTGGGGTGAGAAAATATGCACACAAATGGTTATATAACAGTATGGGAGATGCTATGTAGGGAAATATATATGCATGTATACACACATATTTGTTGTAGTTCAGTTGTTTCACTTGTGTCTGACTCTTTGTTGACCCCATTTGGGGATTTTCTTGACCAAAATAGTGGAATGGTTTGTCATTTTCTTCTCCAGTTCATTTTTACAAATGAAGAAACTGAGGCAAAGAGGATTAAATGACTTGCCCGGGGTCGCAGAGCCAGTAAGTATCTGAGACTGGATTTGAACTTAGGAAGAGGAGTCTTCCTGACTCCAGGTCTAGCATTCTATTCACTATGCCACCTAGCTGCCTGTATATTATATATATGTATGTATAAACATATGCAAAATGTGCCTATACTATAGATACAAAAACATACCTAATGTGCATATTATAAATATAATTCTATATGTGTATAAACAGATATACTACATACACAATATATACCTATATTATTTATGAATAAACACATATTATATATACATTATGCATATAACATTATATATGTATAACCACATATAATACAAACGTATCTCTCTAAATACATGTATAAACATACATGATGTACTTAGTACAAACATACTTACTATGCTGGTATAAACATGTAATATAATAGACACAACATATATATATGCACTATATGTGTGTAAACATATGTAATGTATATAATATAATATACAGACATAAACACATATAGCATAGATATAAATACAACATTTACATATACTATGTGCATAAACATGCATGTGTAATTCATATACAAATTGTACATAAAGATGTAATGTACATACATGCTATATATGTACACACATTATATATACACATGTATGTATATGTAAATATGTATGTATATCTGCATTTTTTTTCTTATTTCTAGGTCCCTAGTTTTCCTCTCAACTGCTACACTTTGTACTAAAGTTTCCAAAACTTATTCAGTCTGCTGCCCCCTTTAAAACAAATGACTCAGCATCTCACTGGGGTTAAGTTAACCCTTATTTTTCTTCAAAGCCCCATAATTGCACCCAAGGCTACTACTGCCCCCTGGATAGTCCCAGCCCCTCCCCAGGGGCACTATTGTCCACTCGGGGGAAATCTATGCTAGACTTTCTTTGAACCCAGGACCAAGCTCCTTTGTTCAAAGAAATATTGGGCACTGAAGAAGTAGTTTTAAACTGAGGCTTTCTTCCTACTATCAGGAAAATTACACTGGAAAAGGGGGAGAAAATGGATAACTGTGTGAAACATTTTAATGTTAGGGACAAGAACTTAAGGATTTCTCTATTCAACAATTAGTCCAATAAAATTGCATTAAATGCTCACTGTGTACATGGCATTGTGCTAGGTATTGGGGAACATATACTTAATGAAGGGGTTGGGGTAATATGAAAGAAGTCGTGAAAAGTGGGTGGGAACCAAATTAGTGAAGGCTGATGCCAACACGAGGGCTTTGTTTGCGTGAGGGCATGTATGGGACAGACGGAAGGAGGGGTTCAGAGCCAGAAAGATCTAGGTTTCAATCCTTTCCCAGATACTTACTAATTGTGAGACCATGGGCAAGAAATTAAGCTTTTCTGTGCCTCAGTTTCTTCATTTGTATAATGAGAAAATTTAATTTGATGGCCTCTAGGATTCTTTCCAATTTAAAATCTATCATTCTATATGTATGTATATGTATGTAATATATATATATATATATATATATAAATATATATGACAAAATGAAATAATATTTAGAAAGCACCTAGCATAGTAGGTATTATATGTGTTAGCTATTTTTATTATATATAATAATTATTTTATTTAATTTATTATATATAAATTAGTAAGGGAGAAGATTTTTGAGTAAGGGAGAGACATGGTTTGATCTTTGTTATAGGTATATTAATTTAGCAGCTTTGAAGGATATTTTGGGCAGAGGAGAGACTAGAAGCAGTAGAAATGTGGAGGTGGCACAACTGAGGAAATCTGGCAACTTTGTGGAAATGGGGTGAAATGGAAGAGGAAAGTGCCCAGGGTGACTCTGAGACTGGGAGCCTAGGTGGTACCTTGGACAGAAATAGGAAAGGATAGGGAAGGGGAGAAAAGAATGAATTCCATTTCCAAATGGTGAATTTGGTTATTGATGGGCCTCCCTGTTTGTTGAACTGAATATCCACTGAAAATAGAGTAGCCATCCTGTGTTATCTCTGAGTTGTCGTGGTAGGATGATACCAACACCTATCTCACAGCAAGATTCTAAGTATTTCATAATGAGTATTACAAAATGCAAATGAGTATTTTGTAAATATTGAAGTGTTATATAAATGTAATCTATTGTAACAATTGCAAATGATGATGATGATGAGCAGCACATTTGATACTCATAACTACTGCATGAAGAAGGGAAGAAGGTTCTCATTAAAGATAGTAAAACTAAGGTATAAAAAGATTAAATAATATATTTAAGATGATACAGCTCATGAATGACAATTCTGGGACCCGAATTCAGGCCTTTCTGTTCCCAGACCTGTGCTTTCCACTATTCCACAAGGTTTCTCATTTATTTGAGTTCCACGCAGATCAGCAAGTTGTAGGAAACATCAGGAGTTGAGGACTTTTGCTCGGTCAGAGGCTGAAGGTCTTTGGACCAAACTTATATTGGTCTGTGCCCAGAGTCTTTCCCCTCAAAGCTCTGAATTACTGTAAAGGGGGTTTTGCAGCTGCTCTGGTTAAAGAGATTGCCAGATGTGTGAAATGCAATCAAAATCCCTGGAATCATGTCCCTGTTGGCATCATCAATCATCATGGCACAGATGCCTCCTCAGAGGGCCTACACCAAAACACAGTCCTGTCTGATTCCATTTGACGTTTTGAGTCTAGCTGACAGGGTGCTCTCTGTGGAGATCCTCTCTGGCAGGCGGTGGGATGGCTGATGGATAGACTCAGCTCACATTTCAGGAGAGAGCCAAGCTTTGAAAAAGCACCTCCGTAGCCCTAGTGGCTGAGAGTGTCACCTGCTGTGGTTAGATCCGCAAAGACCTGAGTTGTTTGGCTTAATATTGCCTTCTCCAACAGCTGGGTAATGAAACAGGGTGCTCCTCTAGGTCTTCAAACCTTACTGTGCTGTTCAAGGAGGACTAAGGAATAAGAAAAAAACACTGAGTCTGGAGTTGGAAAGCGTGGATTCCATACCTGAGTCTCCAATTTACTACGTTTTATCTGTATAACCATGGGCAAATCACTTCCTCTATTTGAGCCTCAGTTCCTTATTTGTAAGGTTAAAGAGAGGAGGCTACTGAACTATCAATAATATTTAAGGTCCCTTCTTGCTCCAAGTCTTAGAACAGGAGTTCTTATCCTGAGGTCTATGAACTTTAAAAAAATAGGTATTTTAGTAACAGTATTTCAGTAAAATTGATTTCCTTTGTAATCCTATGTATTCTATTTAGTGCATTTAAAAATATCATTTTGAGAAGAGGTTCATGAACTTTACCAGATAGTCAAAGGGTGTCCATAATACAAAATACGTTAAGTTCCCATGGGCCAGTTGCTTAATTCTTGGCTAATATATGTCCTTGGCAAAATAGCTAATACAATAAGAGCTAGCATTTCCAGAACACTTAAAGGTTTGCAAAACCTTTTGTATGTGTCATTTCATTTGATCCTGACTATAGATCCTGTGAGATAGGTGATATGAGGAAACTAAAAATGAGACAGGTTGAATTACTTGTCCAGGGGTCACACAGGTATCAACTGAGGCAGAATTTGAATTCAGGTCGTCCTTATTCCATGGTCCACACTCTAGCCACTGTAACCCCTCACTGTTCCAAAGCAAAAAAGGAAAAAGGGGAAAAAAAAGCAAAGACAAAACGATGGGCTCTTCATGGTGTGGAGATTAAGGTTGTATTTAGAGTCTGACAATTTAGGATTAGATTCCAGGTTTGCTACTTACTTGTGTCAAATTCTTCACTTTTCTGGGCCTCAGTTTCTTTATGTATTCTAAGATTCTTCTCCGCTCTAAAGTTATCATGTTAAAAAAGACAGATTGCAAGGTGTACATAGGTGGTGAAGTAGAAGAAATGAATTTAGCTTACTTTTTCTAGGACTTTAACAATGAAAGAGGGGGAGACATACATAGGATGCTCACCTGAATTATTTTGTCTCCTAATTGACTTTCTGTTCACCTTTCCCTCTGTCTCTCTCTCTCTCTCTCTCTCTCTCTCTCTCTCTGTCTCTCTCTCTCTCTCTCCCTCTCCCTCTTTTTCTTCTTCCCTCCCTCCCTCTCTCTTCTGTCTCTGTCTCTGTCTGCCTCTCTCTCTCCAATCAATTACTAAGTCACTCAACAACCATTTCTTATTCCTCCTTTACCTACCACTAAAATAATTTTTCCAATGCACAAGTCTTACCATATCATACCCTAAGACAAAAACCGTTGGCTCTCCATTGCCTCATGGCATAATAAAACGCCAAAGAGCCTGACATTTAAGGTGCTACTTTTCCAACCTGATTTCACATTATCACCCTTCACATTCTATTTTCTAATCAAACTCTGTTACTGGCTATCATTCCTCAATTTACCCTGTGCATTCACACAAGTTCTCTCTCTCTCCTCCATGTCTGTTATTCACAGCCTTCATCTATGCTTTTCAAAAGCCTCTCTTCTTTCAAGGCCCAGCAGGGCTTTTTTTCTTTTTTACAGTTTTTTTCTTTTTATTTTTTAAAGCATGGAGTAAACAAAGCTTTGCTCAAGGGGTCTGACATCCACACTTCTTTCCCAAAGCAGCCAGTGTCCACGAACCTCACCTTTCAGTCTGGCTCATTGTCCAACGGTCCTCTTGGGACTCCAGGGTAGAGGGTGAGAAGGGGAGAAGTCATTCTCTCTTCTACTGTAACTGTGGCCATGGTGTGATTGTTTTCTGTGTCACCCTACCTGCCCCTCCCATCCTATCAGACTGCTCTCTTCACCCTGTACTTCTTATGCCCTTAAAGATGCCATCTGCACCTTTCCTTCCATCTGTCCTATATATCTCACCATGTCAATCTCTTTTCCAACATATGTATTTGACTGTGGTGCAGTTTGGGTCAGTTACTACTCTGAGCCCTAGTTACGATGCCATCTCTTCTATCAAACTGCCCCCAATTCCCTGAGCTGAAAATTTTCTCTTTCTCCTCAAATTTTCAGAATTATTTGTCTGGGTTTCTCTTTTGCCTCCATCATATCTTAGCTTGTATTATATTTATCTATTTATATGGGCTATTATCCTTAGTACAAAGCCTGGTTACATTGCTGAGTACAGAGACTATTAACTTTCATTTATGTTTCCATAACAATGAGCATAGAATCACAATGGGTGCTAAATAAATATTGGTTGATAGAGACCATATAGCATAGAGGATTGGGAGTCAGTCTGGAGTCAAAAAGACACGGGATTCAAGTCCCATCTCTGACATACAGAGGATGTGTGATCCTGAGTTATCAGGTAACTTCTCAGGACTTTGGGTAATTCTCCAAGAGAGTCAAATCAACAACATTTATTGAAAGCTTACTGTGTGCCAGTCACTCTCAGCTGTAGGAGAAGTGCTGATATACATTACTAGAGGGAGTTCCTCACCAGGAGCTCCAAATAATGATAAAATCAGAGGTCTTGTTCAAAAAGAAATGCATTGAATTAAACAAATGCTCATTAGTTAATTGATTTTTTTTTTTAGTACTGAGGCTAGGAATTGGGCATATCTTTGAAAAGGTCTGCTTGTGCTATTGTCAAGAGATGGGCTATCCTCTAAGATCCAGTGATTCATGCAATTCATTACAACTCAAAAACAGAGCCATAACTAGCCATTATGGCACCTGAGGCACATGTAGTAGCAAGCACCCTGGTATATATAGGAGGGCCTGCTGTATAGGTTCTTAAATCTGCTTTTTTAAAAGGAAAGCAACTTGTGAGGGGTAAACAATCTTCTTTAATTACTTTCACCTCTAGAGAAAATACAAGTAGAGAAATAAAGACCAACAGACAGGGCTTCTAACAGTCTGACTATAAGCAACATATACATCACAGATCAACAGACAAATCCAACTGTTTGCCTATTACATGCGTACATAGTTACCAGACAGAGAAGCATCAACATTTGTGTTTTCAAAGCTAGGGAGGTTCCTTAACAGGCACCCATAGTCTCATCTGGTACATGAACCTTCTTCCAAGCCCCCAAAGCAAAACCTCATCTCAGAGTATATATACACTTTTTAGAGCCAGAGGAAAAGATCCTTCTGACCCAGTGCCTCCTTGAAATTAACAAAAGCTTCCCTTAATGGGCTTCAGGTGAGGCCTATTAATGGGCAGGGAAGATCTTTGACACTGATTAACAGTATAGCATATTTCACAAAATATGCTCAGGGCAAGCATTAAAAAAAGTTTCAGATCATCTTTTTCAGAAAATTTGGGGGTGGGAGGGAGGTGGGGGAATCCCTTCAGGGAATCCCTTCAGGGAAAAGTACGCACCTTGGATGCTCCCAGTGGTAGGTGGGATCCAAGGATACAAAATTCCTTCAGAAGGAAAGACTAGATTCTACACAGCAGGGGGGATAGATCTTGAGACAAGAGATGCATCAGCAGAGATACAAGAGGCAGTAGCTGCGGTGGAACAGGATGGGATTATGCCTGGGAAGGAATTTACTTAGGTTGGGATGGGGAAGGGAGGGAAAAGAAGGATACCATTAACTAGTTATTCTTGTTGAGTAAATGCTAAACATAATTGTTCTATGCTGTTGAAAGCTATAAATACTATTAGCACTTTCTAAATTTTGGTGGCAGGAGATAAATCCTGGCTGTCTCATTCTAGTTATGATTCTTTATTATTTTTTTTTTGTAAATATTGAGAGCCTACTGTGTGCAAAGTCCTGTGCAAACACAATAGAACATGTTGATTTCATCTTGAGAGCATTGCAAATTCTCACAAAGCTACTCAGAATAATATCCTGTATTTTTTAGCACTTTGTATTGCCTCAATCTGGCATTGGTTTAGGCTCATAAACTTACTGAACTTCAAGCTGCATTTCTCTGGGAATAAAAACCTCCTTTCTCAAAGCCTATTAACAAAAGTTTGGATGCTCATATATTGTGCAGAGGCCTGATTCTCTGGTGTGTGGGCTGAATGCCACAATGGAGCAGCATGTGGAAAGATGTGGCTTTCTCTGATGGGAACAACCACTGGAGAGCATTCTCTTTAGAGCCTTTCTCTTCAAGCTGAACAGGAGGCCTCTAACCTTCTAAATGGGGATTTAGTAGAGTATTTCCTGACATTAGACCTTCCCAAGGGAAGAGAAGAGCAGCGTAGGAGGGAAAGGGAAGTGGAAAATGGGAAGTAGGAAAGGAAAGGAGAATAAGAGACACATAGAAGAATACTGGGCACCTGGGGGGAAATGAAGCTTGGAGAGCAAAGGGCCTAAGAAGTTGAGAGAACAAATTCACCTACTTTTTACAATAATTCTTACAGCTGGCCCTGACTTTTGGACTGGCTGGTGATGTAGTCTTTGGCCTTAAGTTTTACATTTTCTGTCTTGGTCTTCCTAAAGACTAAAAGATAATATTCACTAATAAATAAATAGATGAGCAAACAAACAAATAAATAAATAATCCAGTTGTTTTCCTCTATCTAGTGTTCTCTTCTTATAATGGAGATGAACTTTTTGAAATGAGCACAGGCAAACCAGCAATGGAAAACACACTCACCCTTGTCGATGTTTGCTATTGGCGAGGTCAAGGAGGAAAACTGCAAAACAGAATAAAGCCAACATGTTTGTGAGTCCTTTTTTAGGTACAGAAAAACATAGCCCTACCTCAGGGTAAACTTTCTAGGGAGCAATTTTCCATTGAAGTCAAATGAGACCTGGGTAATCCTCTACTAGATGAACTTTTAGTGTTAATTTAGATGAGGAAACCTGGGTCATTTTATAGAGGAACCCAGCCAAGAGTATACAATTGCATCCATTTATCTGTCCAAATCTGAATTTTACCTCCAGATAATCAGAGCATCTCTCTGTCCCTTCCTACATCTGATATCCATCGATCTGCTGGTTTTTTACATGTAAATATTCTATTTGATTTCCCTTTAAAACCTATTTTAGTGTTACTTTTAGTATTTCATCATCTACATTTTCAAAAGGATCTCTCCTCTTTCCTTTTTCCCTTGTTAGAGTCATCCCTTATAAAATGGAAAAAGAAAACAGTTTAGAACAAAAACCCAACATATTAAAAAGTCTAACATTATAAACAGTATTCCACACCCCCCCTCTACAGAGAAGGGAGAGAGGGAAACTGCCTACTCATATCTCTTCCCTGGGGCGAAGCATGCTCATTACAGTGCAAATTTCAAATGATTTATTGTTACTCTTTCATTTACATTGTTGCAGCCATGGCAAGTACTATTTTCCTGATGGTGCTTATTTCATTTTGCATCAGTTCATACAAGTTTTCCCATGTTTCTCTGCATTTAATATTCACAGTTATGTTCCATTATTATTGTTTAGTCAATAAGCAACTACGGTGCTTTGTGGGTAGAGTTCTGGGCCTGAAGTCAGGAAGATCTGGGTTTTAAGCCTCGGATATATAGTTGGGTTGTGTGACCCTAGGCAAGTCATTTAACCTCAATGCTTCAGTTTTCTTTGTAAAATTGTAATAATAATAGTACTTCCCAGGGTTGATGTGAGAATCAAAGGAGATAGTAATTGTAAAGTACTTTGTCCATTTCCTGGATATAGTGCCATATCAAATTTACCTACTACTACCATTATTAATTGGTGGGCATCTGTTTTGTTTACAATTCCTTTCTACTGCAACAAGTTCTACTATAAATATTTTGCTGTATTCGGGTCCTTTCTTTTTTCAGCTCCCTTCAGGAAGATGCTTCACAGTGGATCTCTACATCTTAGAGTATGGACTTTCCAGTCACTTTCTTAGCAAAACTCAAATTACTTTTTACAATTATTAGATCCGTTCACAACTCCAACTGTACATTATTGTGCCTACCTTCCCACAATACCTCCAGCATTGAGTAGTCCCACATTTTATCTTTGCCAATTTTCTGGGTCTGCAGTGAAAGCTTAATATTGTTTTGATTTGCATTTAACTTTATTGGAGTAATTTGGTGCTCTTGGCTTCTTCCTTCCTTCCTTCCTTCCTTTTGTTTTCCTAAGCCTGCCTTCAGAGTTATTCAGTGCATATCAGAGCTAGAAAGCATCACTGAAGGCATCTCCTCCAACTCCCAACTTGAACCACACATCTACTCTAGAGCATCCATAACAAGGAGTCACCCAGCCTCTAACTTTCTCACAGACTCTGGGACAGACATCTTCTTTCTTTGAATTCCTCTGACTCTTACTTGCTTGACTATTCATTGAGCTTTAAGATAAACTATCATATTATTTTTTAATGATTTCTTGTGTGCCTCTCCTTCTCTGTGGTAAGCTCTGTGAATATTATTTCCTGTATTTCTTTTTATCCAGCACAGTCTCTACCTTGACAAGACATGAGTCAAGAATCTGTGTGCCAAAGATGACTCCCAAATTTCCTTTTCTTTTCATTTTAATTAATATCTTTTATTTTTATACTGCCTTCCTTTCCAAATAAACTCTTTCTCCTCTTCTCCCCAGATAGCCATATCTTGTAACAAAGAATAACAAAGAAGAGGAGGCAATCAAAGAGTCAACTAAATCTGAAAGCATGTGCAATATTCTGTACCCATAGACCCCCATCCCTGAAAAGAAGAAATTGAGCTACATTTCTCAAACATTTTCTATGATGTGTGGTTGGTAGCTCACCCTATAGCTCTCCTCCCTGTTGCCTTTGAAAACCAACCAGCATATACCACCCTCATCTCTATAGGTCTACAATCCTGCCTGCCCCCATCCAATGTCTTATCGTTAACCTGCACCCCAATCTGTCTTCTGTATTTCTGCCAAAACAATCTTCTTAAAGCATGTATTTGATGGCACTACTCAAACCTTCAGTGACTTCTTGCTATGCTGAGGATAAATATAAACTCTGTAGCCTATTTTTCAAGGCTTTCCACGTGACACCAGCTTACCTTTCTACCTTTGTTTTACTGCTTCTGCTACCTGTGTCTTTGGTCAAGTCACTTAACTTGGACCTCAGTTTCCTCATCTATAAAAATGAGAGGGGAGGACAAAATGACCTCTGAACTCCCTCCTAGCTCTCTTCTATGTTCCTATAATCCTCTCCAAGTACTCTCCATTCTAACCAAACTGGACTACTGACTATTCCTTGGTTCACCTCAGGAGTTACTCTCTCCTGGGACACAAGACACAGATACTTAGACCTGAAGAAACCTTAGAATGATCTACTCCAATGACCTATTTTATAGATAAAGAAACTAAAGAAAAAGGAGGTGAAGAGATGGGCCCAATGTCACCAATCTAGGATTTGGACCCAGGTCTTTTGACTCCAAATCCATCATCCTTTCTATTATTTCCTGCTGCTTCTGCCACCACACTGTCTATCACTCCTGAAATGCAATCTCCCTACTGAAGTCCCCTTCCTTAGAGGCCCAGTATAGGTGCCTTCTCATCAACAGGAGTCTTTCCCTCTCTGAGTCCCTCGGAGGCATCTCCATTTGATTTCTCCTACACACTCATTTTCTAACTTGAGGGATAGTGTGGCTATAAGAGATAGTGATGGCTTTAGAGTCAGCAAGTTGAATTGGGCTCAGGTCCTGCCCCTAATGCATTCTAAGTATATAAACTATATAAGCTGCTCAATCTCCCAGTGATTCCAAACAACATTCTAAGACTAGGTTGGAGAGGAGTCATTGATGTCTACTGGTAGAGGAGATTTTCTCACCAGGAACTCCCTACATCAATACAGGTCAAGACCAATTTGTATCGCAGTCTTAGAGACAATTTGGTAGTTGTTAGAATGCTAAGCATATCCAGTCTCTGACTAGATGGGATGTTGGGTAAATCACTTTAATTTGCATCACTTTGTGCAACTCCATAAGACCTTTGCACTCTATTAAACTGGGGAGAATTAACTGGCCCTGGGTGGAAAAAGCTCTATTGGTTTCTGAGTCTCATCTTCCTTATAGCTCCTTGAAGGCAGGGACTGTGTCTAGTATCGCTTTTGCATCCTTAGGGTCTTATATAGTTTCTTCCTTGTAGTAAGTACTTAATAAAAGTTATTGAATGTGACCAACAAGGAGTTTGTGCCCGAGACACATAAGCCTGGAATGAGTTCAGATGACTATCAGGAAAGGAGAGAAGAGGAGTCTTCACCAAAGCACAAGCTAAGATGTGACCGTTAAAGGATCTTTGCAGGGGGCAGGCTTCTCCGCTCTTCCTCAGATGAAATCCAGTCAAGGATTGTCTGTTCCATCCAGTGCAGGCTCATTTTAAACTAGTGAGCCAAAGGGAAGAAATATCATATTTGCACTTAAATAAGGAACAAGATGAAAAGGTCAGAGTCAACAATTCAGAATGATGCCTCACCTTAGGGCTGTCCCTTTTCATAGACAGTGCCATGACTAACCTGTCTCCTTTTTCCTCATTTCTGTTGGCCCATCCCCTCACCAACTACAAGTTTAGCCTGTCCTTGAGCCTGGGGCCAATTTAGGCCTGGGCAGGAGGCATATAAAGATCTCTAGGTTCAACAGTTCAAAGATTTAGTACCCAACCAGCTTGGCTCCTGGTTCTCTGACCTTCTTCATTTTCATTAACTGAGCTTTGAATCATGGGAATCAAATCCCTGTTTTCTGCTTCTGTTCCATGACTTGGGTTCCTATATTAACCTACACTTGAGTCTTTGCCTTGATACTCTGTGCCATGCAACAGTTCCTGTAGGATTGTGATGGACTTGACTCTGGTCTCTTTCATGGACAGGATGAGTTGTAACCACAATCCTTGTGGTTAAGTCTGGCTGCCCCATGCTTACTTAGACTTCCTCCTGTAGTTAGCTGGCTATCAGTCTCCCCTGGGTCCCTTTACCTATACTAATTTCTTCAAGTTCATTGCTGGGACCTTACCAGATAATTCTAGGATTACTGTTGTCTTAGGCTCTATCTTCACTCTGGTCTTTCTCATGACCACACCTTGGTTCTAAGAGCTGGCTAGGAACGTGACTAATTGGAACTCTCTCTGCCCCAATTTGTCTAACCAAAAACCTGCACCCCTCCCAAACTCCTCCTCACTATTCATGCATTTCCTTAAAAGCCTTCCTAAGATGTAAGGCACTCACTCAGAGAAGCCTTCCAGTTTTAGAATTCTGTAATTCTGTGTGTTGACCCAAGAGAAGTGCCACATTAACAAGGTAATAAGTGAGTATGGATTGAGGCAACTGCTTTAATGAACTCATGGACATCCACTGTTTTTTTCAGCTTAGAGCCCAGACTAAGTGCTAATGAGAATGCATGGTGGGAAGGGGTAGGAGAAAGGTCCCGAGAAATAGGCATTCATTCAATCAGTCAGTCAATCAGCAATCATTTCCTAAGCTCTACCATGTGCCAAACATTGTGCTAGTAGACAGAGATATAAATGCAAACGTGAGATTGTCACCTGATCTCAAGAAGTTTGTAGCAGTCTGAGTGAGGGAAGGGAAAGAGAGGGCAGAGAAACTTAATTTGGTGGGTAATATTAATCATGATAGCTAGTAGTTATGTAGCACTTCAAGGTTCACAGGGTACTTTACAAATACTAGGTAATTTTATTGTCCTTACAACCTGCTATTCTTTTCCCAATTTACAGATGAAGAACCTAAAGCAGATAAATGAAGTCACTTGCCCAGGGGCACTCAACTAGCAAGTATCTGAGGCTGGATTTATCATCGTCATCACCATCACCATCATCATCACTGATAGCGATAATACTATATCTGAATATGAGTCTTCCTGGCTCTCCGTTCAGCACTCTATCCATTGTGCCAAGGCATCCGAACGCCCCCAGGGATCACCGAACGCCTGTCAAGGCAAGGTACTTGACAGCACTGTACTTGACCATTTGGATGGGCCAGCCCTCTTGCGTGGCTCTAACACTTTGCAAGTCCTCAGCTTTGAGAGGAACAAATTTCC
This sequence comes from Potorous gilbertii, assembly GCA_028658325.1. Taxonomy (NCBI): domain Eukaryota; kingdom Metazoa; phylum Chordata; class Mammalia; order Diprotodontia; family Potoroidae; genus Potorous; species Potorous gilbertii. Next base: position 539,831,955 of record CM053769.1, read on the forward strand.
ATTCAAACCTCAGAATTTTAAAGTTGGACAGCACTTGAGGGACCCCGGAACTCAGTGTCCTTATTTGACAAACGAAGAAACCAAGGCCTAGAGAGTAGTGGCATGCCAAGAATTGAATCCAAGCCTCCTGAGTGCCAGCCCAGCACTCTGGCCACTGCTGCCCACAGCCTCCAGCCGCCTGCTTCCTCCGGCCGTGCTGGCTCTGATGCTATCTTTCCCAGGATCAGCAGGGGGCAGGCTTGTCTTTCCCAGGAAGGAGGACACGGATGCCTAAAGCTAAATTCAGACAAAAGGGGAGCCTGCAGACTCCGGGCTTGGCTTCACCTCCTATTATTTCCTCTGCAGCCAGACATTGGTGCCTGCTGTTCTCAAGGAAACTGAAATTGCCGAGTCCCGTAGGCGCATCCAGGGTTGCATTTCAAGGGCTTTCAGGGAGAAGGCAGATGGAACGCTCTGTACTTTTCATCTACAAACTCATGAAGGGAAACAGAAAGGAGCAAAGTTCTGCTTCTGAATAACTTTTGACAGGCCTGCTGAGCACCCCTCTCTGTGTGCCAGCTGCAGGAGGTGCCACAGGGCTACAAGCAGGTTCGTGCTACAGTGCTCAGAGCATCACGGCTAATGGCAGAAGCCCTGGGTTCGAGCCCTGTTTATGCCCCCGTGGGAATCACCAGTGTCATTGAGGGCAAGTTGCAGAACAACACCCTGGGCCTCAGTTTCCTCATCTGTAAAATGGGGATGCTAATAACTCTTGGTATTCTTGTGAAAATCAAATGACATAATGCAGGTAAAATGTTCTGTGAATCTTCAAGTGTCATATATATGTCAGCTATTATTCTAAGAGAAAGCGTTATTGAAACATGAGCAATTATTATACTGTGCACATGTGGATATTCAGCTGGATGGCTGAAATTTCTGGTGTTCATCTGGAGGTTTGGCGTTGTACAGACAAGCGCTTCTTGACCCATTTTAGTTATACTTTTTCAATTTAGAGATAGAACTACTTATCCCCCTCTACCACCTCCAGCACCATACCATTAAAGAAGGAAGGTAACAAGAATTTATTAAATGCTTGCCAGGTGTCAAGTGCTGTGCTTCATAACAACCCTCAGAAGTAGGGGTTATTTTATAGGGGAAGAAACTGAGGCAGACAGAGGTAACATGACTTGCCCAGGGTCACACAGGTAATAAATGTTCAAGGCTAGATTTGAACTTAAGACTTCCTGACTCCCTTCCTGGCTTCCTTATTTCATGCCTCTATCTACTGCATCCTCAGCTATCTAATAATTGCTATGGGAAACAGTCTAGCATTGCCAAGAGAAAGGGCCTTCTTTGAAGATAGGAAGACCTGAGTTCAACTCCTACCTCCAACACATACATTTTCTGACAGTGGGAAAGTTATTTAACATCTCATTACCCTTAGTCAACTGCCAAACATTATATGTTGCAGACAGTTTGACAAATGACACCATGAGTTCCCTACTTGTACAATATCACAGGACAGGACCCATAATATTAAGTGACATTTATATAGAACTTTATGAAGACAAATAATTTTCATACCTGTTCTGTGATCTGGCCCTGATTTGAGGGAGATAGGGTAAGTAGAATTATTCCCCGTTGATTGAGAAGGAAACCAAGACATAGAGGTGTGAAGCAAACTCCCAGAATTCACTAGCTAGTAAGTAGATACTATAGCAAAATTCAATCTCAGTTCTTCCAACTCTATGTCTGTGCTCTTTTCACCTTTGCAGGATGGATGACAGTGAGTTATATAAATAAAGAAAGATCTTGACTTGTAGAAGGGAGAATGGGAGTGAGAGATGTGAACTTGAACTCAGTTTTCTCCACTGCAGAATGTTCTAATGCAAAGTGACTATGATCCTATGAAAGAAATTTCCATTAGAGAAAATGGCAGGGCATTGATTGGATTGAATAAAAAGGTCATTTTGATTCAATTTAATCCATGATGGTTAAATGTTTATTATGTGTTAGGTACTGATAGCATTTGCCCTTCATTTTCAAGGAGGACCAGTGATGTCCCTGGGTGATATCTTGACTTGCTTGTGAGTTTAAGTAAGGCAGAGTGGCACACAGTCATCAACCTTGCTCTCTTTCCTTGAGCTATCAAAGGCCAGTGGCAAGTCACAATCTAGAAGACTGGTGATAGCCAGGATTCAGCAGATGACTTTGGCATCTTCATTGTCTGACCAAGCTCTAAATGCTCCACCATGTCTGCTTCAGCTGCCTTCATGGTTGTTGGAACAAATTGCTCCCACCTGCCCATCTTACCAGGAAGCGTTCACATGTCTGAGGTAGACACCCCCATAACTCACTAATGGATTTGAGGCCCATGAGTTGGCTTAAACCTAGTTCAGTCTGTCTCCCAAGATGGTTTACCAGGGTGTGGCCACTTTGGATACTGCAGGTGAGAGTTGGGTGGCAGGTGGACACCAAAGAAGGATGAAGAAGGTTGGGCAAAACCTCATACCAGAGGTGCTGGTCCTCCCTGAATACCCCATAGGTACTGAGTATACAAATACAGAAAAGAACCTAATGGCTTTCAAGGACATTGCATTCAGTGGATGGATACACTATGTTTATGCATGAGTAAATACAAAGTTAGTTGAGACAGGAGACAGTACTAACAAGAGGAGGAGATCACAACAGGCTTCTTGTCCTAGAATATTTTACTTAGCTGATGATTGAAGAGAAGGTCTTGAGGGAGTGGAGATGAACACAATGGGCAGAGCATGGGCTTGGAATCAAGAAGACTCATCTTCATGGATTCAAATGCAACTCCAGACACTTCCTAGCTATGTGACCCCGGGCAAGTCACTTAACCCTTTTACCTCAGTTTCCTCCTCTGTAAAATGAGCTGGAGAAGGAAACAGCAAACCACTCCAGTATCTTTGCCAAGAAAGCCCCAACAAAGAGTTGTGACTGAACAACTCAACAACAATGATACTGACAATTCAAACTTTAGTTCACATAGCACTCCTGGGTTGACAAATCATTCAATATAGATTTCATTTGGTCTTTACAGTTACTCTATCAGAAGTCAAATGTCAAAAGGCTTAATGCATGCTGGAAAATGGATGATGAACAATGTATCTTTCCATATCTTCTTTCAAGGATTTGTTGGGGAATATCTTGGTCTTAGCAGAGGCTACAAAAGCTAAAAGGGAAACACACTACCCTTCAAACTTGGAGAAGATGCTAGAGACCCCAATAAATGCGATGACATTTCATCTTTAACTTTAAACAATCCCAGCTCCATAGAGTGATCTAATAGATACCTGGGTTGGTAAATTTAGTAGACTGCAGTAATGTTATTGGAGCCAAAGTCATCAATTCAATTCCCATATAAACCAAAGAAAAAACTCTCTTCAATGGCTACAAATTATCCTCTAAATATTGGCTAGTTGGCTCTCCAATGAATGCAATGGCCCTTAATTTCAAATGGTCCAGTATGAATCCCCACTCCTGGAAAACCAACCTGAAAGCTTAGAGCTACTCTTGGTAACTTAGATGAAAGTAGATTGAGCACATGGCCACCACAAGTATGTAGAATGTTGAGTGTGGTAGAATCTTAGGGAAAATGTTCTGGGTTGTATTCATATGAGTTGTTCAGTTCACTAACACAAGTACTACATGATATCTAAAACCCTATGTTTAATGCTGAAAATACGGGTATTACCATTGAATTTAAAAGCTTATATAGTCCTGTTAAGCCTTCCTTTACAATAGATCTATGCTCTTACTCTGCATTTCTGTTTGACCATAATCACTTATCTTTCCATCGCTCCCTATACTTTACTCCTTCTAAATATGTTCTTTGTCCCAATTGTGACTTCCAGGCCTGAAGTTCTTCATGTCTCAGGCCATTCCCCCTAAGCTGACAATAGCCTTCTCCATTTCCAATCTCAACCACTTGGTGAATCAGTGCAACTACAACTTTGCATTTCTTGTTCTCCTGTCCCATTGCTGATCACGGCCTGCCAAACTCCAACCTTGGATTATTCCAATGATCCACCTCTTTTGTTCCAACATCCACGTTGCTGGAGGAAATCATAAAACAACGAAGACTAAGTTGAGTACAAATTTATTCCAGCAATCTCACCTGGGCCCTCAGAGCACCAAAACCATTCCTCCCTTAATGAACTCTAATTCTAGTCTGAACCACAGAAGCTGTTCCAAGTGCTCTTTACTTTTCTCACATCTCTGATATTCTCTTCCATTAATCTCTCCAATGGACATATTGCATCATATTTCACCCCCAAATTGAGATGATTCATCAATAACTCCCTCTTCTTCCCTTCTCCTCATCTCACATCTCTTTGTTGTCATTCTCCAGTTTCTGATGAGGATCACCTGCTTGCCAAAACCAACCCCTTCCCCGTTGCCTTAATCTCCTATTCTACTGTCTTCTCCAGAAGATTGTCCCCACTATCTTCCACATTCTCTCTATTTTTCAATTATTCTTTATCTTCTGGTTGCTCCCCTGTTGCCTATAAACACATGTAAGTCTTCCCCTGCCTTAAAAAAAAACAAACTCAAAACACCTGACTAGATCCTACTATCGCCACCCATTATTGCTCCTTACCTCTCTTCCCCTCCTCAGCTAAATACCTTAAAAAAGTTCTCTAACCTGATTCAACCATTCTGTAGAGCGATTTGGCACTGCTCAAAGGGCTATAAAACCATGCATACACTTTGACCTAGCAATACTACTATTAGGTCTGTATTCTAAAAGAGATTAAAAAACAAAAAGGAAAAGTACCTATATGTTAAAAAATACCTATAGCTGCTCTTTTCTGGTGGCAAAGAGTTGGAAATTGAGGGGATGCCCATTAATTGAGGAATGCATGAACAGACTGTGGTATGTGATTGTGATGGAATAGTATCGTGCTACATGAAATGATGAGCCAGGTGCTCTCAAAAAACCTGGAAAGACTTACAGAAGCTGATGCAAAAAGACATGCATTATGTACAAACTGACAGCAATATTGTGTGATAATCAGCTGTGAATGACTTAGCTATTCTCAGCAATACAATGATCCAAGATGTCTCTGAAGGGCTTATGATGAAAAATGCTATCCATCCCCAAAGAAAGAACTGATGGTGTCTGAATATAGCTTGAAGCATATTTTTTTTACTTTCTTTATTTTCTTAAGTTTTTTGGTCTATGTTTCCTTTTACAGCATAATTAATATGGAAATAGGTTTTTGCATGACTATACATGTATAACCTATATTGAACTGCTTGCCTTCTCAGTGGCGGAGGTGGGAGGAGGAAGGGGAAACTCAAAGTTTTAAAAATAAATATTAAAAATTGTTTTTACATGTAATTGGGAAAAAATAAAATACTAAACAGATTTTTTAATTTAAAAAAAAGAAAGAAAAAAGAAAAAAATTCTCTCTATATGGTACCTCCACTCCTTCTCCTCTCATTCTTCAAACCCTCAGTCATCTGACTCCCTACCTTAGCATTCACTGGAAACTGCCCTCTTCAAGGCACCAATGATCCCTATAGGAAATCTAATGGCCTTTTCTTTGATTGTCTTCCCTCTTAAATTCTCTGCACCACTGGACACACTTGAATACCTTCTTCTGGATATTTGCTCCTATCTAGGTTTTGGTGACTCTGCCTTTTTTTGGTTCTCCTCCTACTTGTATGATCAATCATTCCTTCTCATTCTCCTTTGATAGATCTTTATCAATCTCACACCCACTAACTGTGGCTATTCTCCAAGGCTCTATTCCATCTCCTTTTCTTTTCCCTTTATTGTATCTCACTTGGTGAGCTCATCAGCTTTCATTGATTTAATTACTATCTCTATTCAGATGATATACATACATACATACATATAGATAGATATAGATATATCCAATCTTAGTCTCTCTGAGTTTCAGTCTTGCATCATCAACTCCCAAGTAGGCATTTTAAAATAAATGTTTCAGAGGCATCTCAAACTCAAAATGTCTAAAACAGAATTCATTATCTTTTCAAGTAAACTCACCCCTCTTTTGGATTTCTCTCTATTACTGATAAGTGTACTGTCATACTTCTGGGTACCCAGGTTTGCAACCTTGCTTTCATCCTCAATTCCTCTCTTTTGCTCACCACACTTATCCAATCAATTGTCAATTTAATTTCTTTCTCTAGAATATGTCTAAAATTCACCCCCTTCTCTTCACTCATGTACCACTACGCTAGCTTGGGCCTTTATCACCTCTCACTTGGACTATTGCAATATGCTTTAATCTGACCCCTTCCTCTAGTCTCCCCCTCAATCCATCCATCATCTACTTAGGTACCAAAGTGATTTTCACAATGTAGGTCAAGGAACTCCAATAGCTTCCCATTACCAAACACAAGCAAGTACAAGCTCCTCTGCCATTCAAAGTTCTTTACAACCTTTTCTACGTTTCCAGCCATATTGGTTGATCTACTGTTCCCCACACAATGCTCCATCTCCTCATGCCTAGAATAATCTGTCCTAACTACTGACTCTTTGAGTCCCAGCCTTCTATTAAGACTCAACCAAAATGCCACCTCTTATAGAAAGCCTGTCATTCCCCCAGCTACTAGCACCTTCCTGCCTAAGGCCACTTTCTATCTACTATATAGTTGTCTTTTATGTATTGATTTATGCAATGTATTATTTTCACTCATTCAATTATAAACTTCTCGAGGGGAAGGACTATTTTTGCTTTTGTCTTGTACATGGCATCCAAAAGTTTTATTGCAGCAAGGCTTATAATGCACTAAGAGTTTTGGGATCCATTGTTTACCCAAGTTCTTAGCATACTGCCTAGCACATAGTAAGCACTTGCTAAAGTCTTCTTGAGTAATTATAGGGATCATCAGGTTTGCCCAGTCACACAGCTAGTAAGTGTCTGAGGCCAGATTTGAACTCCAGAAATTGAGTCTTCCTGACTCCTGGCCAGGCACTTTATACATTGCACCACCTATCTGCCCAACTAGCTTCTCAACTAGCTCTCTAATAATAAAAGTTGATAATTAGACAGTTCTTAATTTTTTTTACTTTATGTCTATTATCTCATATGAGATGTATACCAACCTTTTGAGATTGCTACTATTGGGATTGTTACCATTTCCTGTTTTACAGATGAATGAACTGAATTCTAGAGATGAAGCGACTCATATCCTTGATACATATCAGAAGCATGATTTGAAACCAAGACTGTTTCATTTCAAGTACAATACTCCAACTTTTCACAAACCAGTGGTACGACCTTGGGCAAATCACTTAGCTTCATTTCTCACTTTCTTTATCTAGTCCATATGGACGATGAAATATGCCCTCCCACCTTACTAAGGATGGAAAGGACTAAATGGGATAATATATGTGAAAGGTCTTGAAAAATTGGAAAGCACTATCCAAATGTGAATTTTCTTGCAATTGATCAGTAATTATAAAACTGTTACTAATAAATAAGAGATTTAACATACATTCCATATTACCGGTTTCAGGCCATTACATTGGTAAATCAAGATTTGGGCATATACAAATTTTTAATTTGAATCCCTTTATCTAGCACTTCCCTAGGGATAGGTCCAAAGGGCATTGATTGAATGTAGAGCAGATTGAGGAGACAAATCATCATCTCAGACAGAGTAACTTATAATGACCATCTGAACAATTCAACCATCTACTATCAGTATCTATATGGGGTTCTTTGATTGACCTTTTTGACTCATCAATACAGTCAAACAAACCATTAGTTCAGAGAAATAACTAAGCACTTCAGTCTAACAACCTGTTTGTTTCAAGAAAGAAAAAGGCTAATTGACAGGTGTTTGTCTCACTTGGTTTAACCATAGAGTATTAGACCTGGAAAGAACCAATACATTAATTTTCATATGAGGCCCAGGGAGGGCAAGTGATTTCCCCAAAGTCACATAGCAAGTCACTGTTTTGATATTGCAAAGATGTAGTCAACTATTTTCAGGAAAAGGAATCTGTGCTAGGTCTAACTCTATGCCCCAAATGAGTCAGAGTCTCTAGAAGGCGCTTTCTTTTTTGTTATGTCAAAGGGAATGTACTTTGTTCTTTGTCTTGGGCCTTCCTGTTGCCCTCAATGCTAGTTTTTGGAATGTCAACAAAGCCTCTACCTAGAGAAACATTATTCTGTGCAGTCAGATTTCTCTGTTTGGATGGCTGAGCAAACAATTGGATGAGTTGTGACTGAGAACTAGTTCAGCACCAAATATATTTCTGGGACTTGTTGGTTGGGTGATGATCACGTCACATTACCTTTCATTCCCCTCCACTATGACCCCCTTCTTCTGCCCCCCTCCTCTTTTTTTTCCCTGGGATTCTTGCCAAGTCCTAAGCCAGGAAACCTTGTTATATTAATTATGAAGAAAAACATGTTTTATTAAAAAACCCGGCTGCTGAATATTCTGTCATGCTGTTTCACTGTGACAGCAGAATTGCTTTTGCATTTTAGACACCCTAATGAATTTTAAATATAAATACATATCTGGGCCGAGGCATGCTAGCACATGCGTGTGTGTGCACACACACTGCGCGTGCTCATGCACACATACACACACCCGATTTTTCACAATCCCACTTCCACAACTATTGACTTACACTGCCAAAGTACATGAATCAATCCACCATTTATGGCCAGTTAGAAAAAAATCCTAAGAGGTTTCAGTGCAATTCAGCCCCTCATCCTACCATAAAGCTTTTCATCTGAATTAGAGGAAAGAATTAATCATGCACTAGAGTTCTTGGCATAAGCCAGAAACAGGCACTGAAATTGACTCTAACTCTCCTTCCACTGTGCCTTAGTCACTGAGTCCTCCTAGAGTAGGTGGTCTTCTAGGATGACGACTAATATGTTTTGGTTGGGTTTTTTTCTATCAGAGTTCTTACTTTCTTATGACTGATATAGATATACGATACATGAATAAATGTAAATTCTGTGGTGCCATGGAGATGACTGGCATCCCTTCCCTGACCCATTAAAAGTCACATCAGTGCCTCAAGAGCTCAGTGGACAAGGCAGCTCAATATGACACACATAAGCACATGGAGAAATATGTGTGGACACATTTAATTACTCCGTACACAAATATTTCTCAGGATGTTTATGCAAAATTTCTTCAAGGATTTAGTGTGTACCTCCTTCTCTGAGGGACACTCTTCAAGTTTGTTGTAGAGGGGTTGGGATGGATCAAATGACCTCTGAAGTTCTTTCCAACCCTGAGATTTTTAGAATTGGAAAATTTCAAAAGCTAAGAATTCAGAGGCCTCATCGCTGTTGTGGGGAAAAGAAAACCAACAAAGACACTAGTAAGATGGGTGTAAGGGAACTGTGCCACTCTAGTCTTAACTCTGTCCCTAAGTCATGGGATGATGTAGCTCCATAAACTTCCTTTCTTTGGCCCTCAGTTTCGTCTTCCATAAAGTAACGAAAAGGGTGGGACTAGATAGTCTTGACGAGATCAGAGATTCCTGACCATTTTTTTTTGGCAGTCTGGTGAAACCTATCAGACCTTCTCAGAATAATGTTTTTTAAAAGATAATACATGTATTATATAATATATACACAGTATTATCATATATCATATGTTATATATTATACATAATATAGTGTATTAGGAGATAATACATAAAACAAAATAAATCAATTATACCAAAATACAGTTCTCAAAAAACCAAAAAAAAAAAAAACCAAACAGCTTCAGAGACCTCAAGTTAAGAATGCCTGCTCTCTAAGTTCTTTCCTAGCCTTAAGAGTGTGATGAGTTTAACTATTACAAATGAGGATATGGTTATAATTTCCTGAGAGGATATTTCTTCATTAATGACATGTAAGAAGGAGTACTAAAAATATGAACCCTTGTCTTCTATTTAAAAGTCATTTGATTTCCTCTTTTAAGATAGAAAGGTATGTATCCTACAGTAGTCAAGATTCAGAGACAAACACATGAACAGGTGTTAGACCTAATAGATACTGAATTCATAATAGCTACCTGCAGTCAAGAATTATTCTTTTTGTTGCATAGAGTTTTGGTTGTAGTGGAATTTATAGTTGCTGAATTTGATTTAAACTGAAATAGTGCCCTTGACACCACTAATTATAACACTAACCCCTTACGTTCATATAGCATTTTATATATATGAGATTATGGATTCACAGAAGCATAAGTTTACCTGTTATTTCATTTAACTCTCATAAAAAACCTATTGAGTAGGTCATGCCATTGACCTCCATTTTCCTAATGGAGGCTCATAGTGTTTCAGTGACTTGCCTAAGGGCACACGGTTACTGAAAGACAACTGAGAGTCAAACTCAGATCTGACTCTAAGCCCAACACTATCTCTCCTACACCAAACTGTTATCTCTTGCCATTTAATGCTACCCAACAACTAAGCTCACTCTGAACCTTATGCTTCCTTATCTATAAAAGGGAACGCAATATAGCATGTAAAATTCTGGCCTTAGAAGCAAAAAACAAGACAACACTGGGTTCAGATTCCATCTCTGACATTTCTATCTCTGTGATCATGGGCAAGTAACCTCTAGGAGCCTCTGTTTCCTCTTCTGTAAAATGGGGGTAGCAGTATCTATAGATCTACATCACATGGCCATTAAGTTCAAATTTAGATTTGACCTCAAGGGTCATCAAGTACAGATGAGAAAGTATCTAAGGTGGGATTAAGAACCCGGGTTTTGCTGATTCCAAGTCCAATATTCTGTCCGCTACATCACACAACCTGCCTTCGCATTTGAAAATTTGAAAATGCTACATAAACGTCAGTCATTGTTATCACCTTTTGGCACAGATAGACACTTTTACCCACCGCAGCTTGAACTAGCAACGGGATTGTGCTCCTGGGGGGGCAATTTGGGCAGGAAGGAATCACATCCTGATGTGTAGACATCCGAAACCTGCTCCCTCCATGAAAAGCAGGTGGATACAATGGACAGGAAACAACTTGTCTGATAATTATCTGATCCATCCGGGGTAAGAAAGACAGGCCAGGTGGATATTTCCCCCACGATCGCCTGCTGGCCTCCCCTCTCCCAGACTTCAGGGATAATTGGCCACTTTCTCTTTCCCTTCGGCCTGCTGAATGAAATCTGTGTGCTTTACCACCTGTCTGGAGCACATACGGACTAAAGAGGCCCTTCTGAAGACGGCAAGCCTCTCTTTGGAACTAACTAAGCTTATCGCCTGAAGGAGACTTTCTCATATTTTCTTTTATCCATTATTGACTTATAATTTCATCGCTAACCCTAAAAAGTCGCTAGGGCTTGCAAGAAGAGATTCTTCTGGTCCATTAGCTTTGTAGCAACTTCAAACAGGGGCTCCTGCCTCCTCCTCTCCTGCAAACTTTAGGACAGGATTCTTCTATTCCTGACTCTCCCAGGCAGTACCTCATGTGCCTTGCTGGAATAATTTCCACTACCTCTCTCTGTAGACTTTTGGTATTTCAACTGGGTCTCAGCCACAGACAATCAACAAGCCTGCAAACTATTTAGATTGCTTGATAATCATCTGTAATTGCGAAGACCACATATGTGCAAAAGATAATTTTAAAAGAAAACCCCTTTGGGGAATGAGTCATAGGCAGTCTATTGGCTGGCTGAGGTGTCTGAGAGTGTAGGGTACAGGAAAAGTGGGAGGAGGGCGGGTTTGCTGTTTTAAAAGAAAACAAGTCTCTAATCAGAAGAACTTGGATTCCAATCTGGCTCCTGAAGAAATATCTGCACCCATCAAATGAGATAATGGATGAGAAAAGGCTTTGAAAAGTAGAAAGCACTATATAAACATTTTTATTGGAGTAAGTTTTTTTAATTCTCCTCCTTCCATCCTTTCTGTTACTCCACCCCCACCCAAACAAAAGGATAGAATTATCTGAATTTTATGGAGAAGCTGCCTTCTTCCTGAACATTTTAAGCAGTTCTCAATGGCATGTAATTTCTTTGTATCTCAGTTTCTTCTTCTGTAAAATAAAAGGGTTGTAGTAGATGACCTCTAAGATCACCTTCCAGGTCTCAAATTATGTATGAGCTCATGTTCCCGACCCAAATGCTCCTTAATAGGGGACAGCTACATAGGAAACTCAGTTTTCATTCTGATCTATTTCTCAAAGCTGAAGGTCTTTCCCAGATGTTCACCAGGGCCAAATTAGATAAATGTCTGGACACAGAGATGGCATAGACACTTCTTGCAATGTGCTATTAAAGATACCTGGGTAGAGATATTATAGTATAATATATATATATATAGCATATGTAATATAATAATATATTATTATATGTGACAAATATATATGTCACATGTATGTGATTGATATATATATATTACTTGTAACATCAGATACTTTAGAACTGGAAGTGGCCTCTATCTATCCAGACATCATCTATCCTGGAGATTTGGCAAACTGCCCATGGGCCAAATCCAGCTGCTGCCTGCTTTATTTAGTATTACCCACAAACTGAGAGTGGTTTTTACATTTTAAAAAATAAAGTTTTGTTGTATTTTAAAATATAAAACCATATTTAACTCTGGTCATACAAAATCAAGGAAGGGAGCAGAGATTTAACCTTTGGTCCATTGTTTACCTAACCCTGAACTAATCCAACCATTTCATTTGTAAAGGAAATAAGAGTCTAGAGAAATCAACCAATTTGCCTGACTTACACAGGCAGTAAATGACAAAATCTGAATTCTAATTCCAGATTCTGATTCTAAATCCAATATTCTACACTCCCATTTCTACCTTAATCTTTATGGGCTCTTCCTTAGGTACTGATCCATATCTTTAAACTCACCCTGATAACCATGATGAACTGCAGTCATGTAAATAAGATTAAAAAAAGGGAGAAGAAAAGAACTCTTCTCCCCCCCCCCCCAAATTATCCACACCTGAAAGCTTTAGACTAGAATTTATTATTTTATAGTATTCCCACAGAAAGGGATCTCTCTCTTGTTGAGTTGTTGAAAGACAACAGACTGGAGCCATCAGAACTGCATGCAAGCCACCCCTCTATGACTTAGGCCAACTTACTTGATCTCATTCAGAAAGGGAAGTCTCTAAGGTCTCTTCTGACTACAGAATCCAAGAATTTGGAAGATAAATTAGATTTCAATTTTTTTTTTACCAATTTTTGTGGATATGCCTAATGCCTAATCAAGTATCAGTAACTTTAAGACATTTTTGAATTAATGACAAAATCATAGATTTGAAAGATACCACAGAGAAAACCTAGCACAATCTTCTCATTTTATAGATAAAGAAGCTATAGGCCATGGAAGCCAAGATGTTTGTTGAAGGTCAAAGAGTTGTCAAGTGATCAACCAGAGACTAGACCAAAGAACATTCAATTTAGCAGCATCAAATTTTGAATGCCTGGCTTCAAATATGAATCAATCAATAATATTAAAACTAATCCTTGGGTTTATCACCAGAAACACTGAGTTTGTTACACTAGTAACTTTCTCTAGTCCATGGATCATGATTATTTGAAAAGATACTTACCCCAATAGCTCCATGCTTCACCAAGATCACTACATGAAGAATTAGAAGACCAGAAGACCAGGTAGTCATCTTTACTACAATGTCTTTCAGAAGTTAACAAGATCTCTTTTGCTATCTATACTTTTGGGGGGAAGAAAGAGAATCCACTGGCAATTCAGGAACAAATGAATAGGAAGCCAATTATTAACTAGGCATCAAATACTGTTTAATGTTTTGCAAGCCAACTATCTTGATTAAACAAATGTGACTGATAGGTTGGGCCAAGTCACAGAACTCTTTTTGCCCAAGGAAAATTAGCATAGAAAGAGAAAGCTACCAAGAGGATGAACTCTCTGGACCTGTATATGGGTCCATGGCCACCAAATGGCCCCAGAAGTTTTCCATGAAGGCCAGATAGTTTAACTCATAGCAGAGACAATGAGATAAAAGACAACCAATACTGGATGGGTCCATGCAAGGCGTCCTTGCCTCTGCTGATTTGTCCTGAATATTAATGGGGTCCTGATTCATCAAATCTCAAACAGAATTAAGGTATGGATGGGCTTCTAATAACATCGTGCTTTATATTCATGAAAGATAAATGAAAGGATGCAAAAATGCTATTGACAAACATTGATTATGAACACTTTGAAGTGGTGCCAGGACTACACTGTCAGCTTTAAAAGTTTTCTTTAAAATCTCATTACGTAAGGATTTTACTTTTTAATTATTTTTTCTGCTGAGTCTTTGATCAGTCAAAAATGTAGCTCATATTTGGGGACAACTCTTCCCCATGTGCTTTCGCCAGTTACATTCTTTATGAGCTGAACTATTTAAAATAGCCGGTACCTGCTAGATGTTGACTCTATGTGGGCTGAATTGTCTTCTTAAATAAGGCATCATTTCAATTCACGTAAACACCTTATTTCCCTATGTTAAGTGATCACCAGAGTTTTATGACTACTGTAAAAGCCCCCATAGCTCAGGGAGTTCCCCACATCTGAGTTCTAAATCCAAGTTTCCAACTCTTTCTGTTGCCTGAGGCAACCTGCTTCTCTAAATCTGGTACGTACCTTTCTCCCCACACCGACCTTTATTTTTATTCTACATACATGCCTTGGAAAACAGTGGCTGTTTAGGGTGTCTGACTGCAGATGGGAATCTGGCTGGTGTGAGGCTATGCTTTCTTTCCCTCATTAGTTCTTAGGATGGGGTGGGGAAAAGGGAAACTCAGAATTGTATTAGGGGCATCTCTTGTCCAGTGTGTGTTGCTTTGAGCAGCCTGGACCAGCTCCCTAGTTTTTTTCCTTCATTACCAGACAATCACAGAGAAAAAGGGACCCCTCCCACACCCCTGCTAGGAGTTAAAGCCCAAGAGTCCCAATTGATGACAATGCCATTTATACTGAAAAACTCACATAATCTGAGCTGAAAGGATATCAGAGGTTGTCTTGTTTAACTCCTGTCAGGCAAGAAATTCTTTCTGCATCATGATTAAAAAGTCACCCAGACTTTGAGAGAAGAGTTCCTGTGATAAAAAGTAGAGAGTAATTGATAGGAAGTTATAAAGAAGCAGAATTGAGATTAATGTAAGGAAAACTTTCCTAATCAGCAGAGTAATCCCCAAATGTAATGGGCTGCCTAAGGAGGTAGTGGACATCCTTTTCTTCATTGGACATCTTTGTCCCACAGAGTATGTTGGGCATATTTTAGAAGGAATTCTTGGCCATGTGCCTTCTAGCACTTATACTCTGTGATTCATTCTGTGAATCTGCCACAGGATTTCCTGGGGCAGCTCACATCCTACTTTTGGAGACCTCTAACAATTAGAGAACTTTTCCTAACATTGAGCCCAAATCTACCTCTACAATTTCTACAAATTGCTCCAATTTTATTCCCTCTGAGGCAAAACAGAACAAGTCTTCCATGTGACAGTATTTCAAATACTTGGTGATAGTTATTTTGTCTTCCCCCTGTCTCTCCTTCCACCACGAAGTTATCTCTCCTGCAAGCTAAACATCCCTGGTTTCTTCCACTGGTATTCTATGTCCTTGATTGATTGGCTCAAGTCCTCTCATCATTCTGGTTCTCTCATCCTTGTATAGATCTACATTTCAGCTTCCTTCCTAAAATGTAGGATCCAGAATTGATCATGTCACCTAAACTCATCCTCTGTTGCAACCAATCTTACTGCTCCTTCATATGAAACCCCTTTTCACACCTTCCTTTTTGTTCATGTTTATCCCTCCCCTTGGAATGTCATCCCATTCTCCACCACCTATCTCTTCCAGCCCCTATTTATCAAAATCTTATTCATCTTTCAAGAACCAGTTCAAATGTCTTTTCAGCCTTCCCTAATCCCACCTGAGAATGATAACATTCTCCTCTAAGCCTCTATAATATTCAGTACTTCTCTTGTAGTATGTCACATTCCATAGAATCATAGTCTTCCAACAGGTAGTGAGAAAAACAAAAGAAAACAAAAATACATTCAGGCAAGATGAAAACTTTCACTACTATCAGGCTCCTAGTTTAGAGGATGCCTCTTTTGTACCATCCCCACCCACCCTTGGAAGTTATTGATTTTTTTAAAAGAAAAGAAAAGGGAAGAGTTGAAAGAAAAAAACATTTGAAAGAGATCAGTGTGGTAAGGAGGAATTTGTCTGCTGTACACAATACAAACATTACATATTTATGGAGTGTTTAGAATGTCAAGTCATAAAGGTGTCAGGCCATACCAAAAGTATATTAGAATTGAAATCTAACCAAAATTATGTTTATAGCAATTTTTCCTTTATATGTTCCAATTTATCAATCAAATTAAAAAAAGAAAGATTAACAGCAATACATGAATAATATAACAAAAATGTAATAGTAGTGGAGTTCAACACACAAACATTAGAATATGAAAAAATCAATCAATAAGAATTCACTAAGTACCTACTATGTGTCAGACATTGTGTTAGGGACTGAGGATACAAAGGCAAAAAAGAAACAGATTAATTAAAGATAATAAAGAAATCACAAGTCTCAACTGTTCACTAATAAATTGGAATTAGTCCCCCAATGACTTAGAATATATTTTGTATTGAAATGTTTGTGTACACATAATCATTCCCTCACCTTACGCCCCACCCCCATGAGAATATAATCTTCTTGATAGCAACCACTCTTCATTTTTGTCTATACATTTCCAGCCCTTAGCATAGTTCCTAACACATAATTGGTGCATGATGAATGCTCAAAATGAATGCCAAGTAGCAGGGAAGAACAACTAACAAATTCGAAAGTCCTTATTGTGAAAAATAATCATGTGCTAGCCTGGGAAAAAAAACCCTACAAGACTTGATTACGTGCATTTGCACAGGAGTGTTAACTCAGTCTAGTTCCCAGGTATGAAATAAAAGCATATCTGTGGAAATTAAAACATATTTTAATTTACTAATGATGGCAAAAACATTTAACTTTTTAAAAATCCAAATGGCTAAGCTTGAGAAAAGAAAGATATTTAACAAATTTACTAACTGGTCAGTGCTGAATAGATGCTAACTGATGGACATACCTTCCCTATTTGAGACATTATGGCTGAACTTCGGGGTTGCACAAGATGATCAAGGCCCTCCCAGCTTTCTATCTATGCTCTTGTGATTCCATGCGTGTGTTTATCAATGACTGGGGAGAGGAGAGTTTGCCATTTTCCAATGTCTACCTAAGACTAGCAGACAATAGAAAGTGAGACACCCACTTAGCCAATAAGGGGGTGAACTGGGTCATTGACTTGATCCCTCTGAGGTTTTTAGAGTGATTAAGACCTTGCTTTGACTGTGACTTTTCTGAGACTACTGACCCTTCAAAACTTTTCTTTATAACAGAACAGTGATAAACAGTTAACATATTTTATTTTAGGTAATAAACTCCCTCTTCTCCCTTGACCATAGCAGCAGGTTTTCTTCTTTCCATACTGCTGCTGTCTGGTCCTAAACAGAATAAATATGAAATCAATGCAGAAAAAACATTCATGCTCCTAAATCTAAAGAATGAAAAAAAAGGTGTATTCTTTTAATATGGAAGAACAAATTATTTATTTCTATCATATGCTATTCATTCGTCATGGGGGTTGGTATGGAACAAACTTAATCAATGCTCTCCCTATTTCAGAATAAAACTGTAGTGCCTCTATTCCTGCAGGCCCCATGGTGGTTTCAGATGTTATGCAGTCTTTAGATATCCAGATAAAGTCCTTCCTTCTGTAAGAAGTCTTTCCCAGCTCTCCTTAATCTTGGTACCTTTCCTCTGACACTATCTCCTGTGTATATCTTGTGTGTACATTTGTAAATGGTCTCCGCTATTAGACTGTGAGCTCTTTGACAGCAGGGATTGTCTTTTGCCTTGCTTTGCATCCTCCAGGGCTTAGCATAGTGCCTGACACATAGTACTTAATAAAGTACTTAATAAATGCTTGTTGATTTGTCTGGATTTGCTTGCCAATTTATCAAGTAAATTCATTTCCTTTTCTAGTCTCTGATATTTTTTCCCCCATTAATGTCCAAATTAGAAAAAAAAGATTCACTGTCTTTTTAATTTAAGTCATATAGGTTTATTTTCTCAACTGTCCTGGGGTTTGGGGTTTTTCCTTTGGACTGATTTTTAGCCTCTGAGGAAATGCTCCTTAACTTAGTCTTTCAAGAAACCCAATGCTTGATGTGAATATCCTGAAGTAGAGAACCTGTTCCTACACAATCTGTTCCCATATTTTGTCTTAGGTGATCATTCAGTCAAATAAGAGGACCCTTTTAGATTATAAACTAAATTGTCCAGTTATTTTAAAGAATGATTTGATTTACTTACAATAGTCAAACAGATTGTGGATTTAGATCAGAAGTAAACTATTGGTAAATGTTTAACAACTAACTCTCAAAAAAAGAGGATATACTTGTAAGAAATACTTATAAATTTAATCTGCATTGTTTACATTTTCCCTGTCTCTTGACTAAGTCTATGCAATTAACAAAACAATAAATTAAGCCTTGATATATGTTTGCCAATTTCTGAGATGTAAAATAGATGGAAAATTTAACAATAGACTTTCTTGAATCTATTTGAATCAGCTCTAGCACACCACTGGTTAGACCCAGCTGAAGTTTTATCAAAGAGTTATAGATTCAAAGGGACCTGAAGAGTCAATCTAGGTGAATCTAGTCTTGCTAGGCTTTAATTAATACTTATTTAAGTGAATCGAATTGTGCTAACATTAGTTTCCATTTCAGATGGATCACAAGGAAATAAACAAAAATGACCTTCAGTTTTGCCCTCTTCTCTCTCCATCTGTAGGCCTGGAGAATTCACTCCACCTTCTCCCTTTCAAGCGCCACCCTAGATCTTGTTGATAACTATTTGGGGAGATTCTACCAGTTTGTTTGCTATCATCTCCCACTTACTCTGGCATTCAGTTCCATATTAGTCATTTTTTATTCTGCTCACTGTAGTCTAAAGATGATGTTTATTGACTGAGAAAACAGAAAGAAAATAAAAATTGACTAGTTCTGCCTCCTCTCCATCATTGGACCATTAGTCCAATCCTACCTGAGTAGTGGTTGAGTCTTTGTTTCACCATCTTGTTTTCTCCATTATAGTTAGAATTCCCCCTTTTTTGTTCTTCTTATATCCTCAGCTTATTCTGACCTTTATGCAAGACTGTGTCACACTCATATTTCCATCTTCAATCTGTGTCTTTCTAAGATCTTGATTGGTGGACAAGTTCCCTCTGCATCCACATAGCTCTTTGTAGATAGCTCTTTGTCTTCTTTCTTGGATTTGTTTCTTTATGTGACTTCAAGATTTCATTTCTGAGAGCATCTTGTCCTTCCTGGGCTGACTGTTCCTGTTAAATTTTAGTCTATGAATTCATATGCTTACTTTTCCTGAATCTTACAGGCATTCCCCTCCTGGTCAGAGTTTGCCATTCCTTTAATTGTAAGCTAAAGTCCAGAAATCTTATCTATTATTTTAGTTTAGGTAACATCTCTAATATTATGTTGTGTTAAGTGAAAAGAAGTTTGGAAAATGGAAGTATGTTGGAAGATGAATTTCAAGTACTCAATTTTTACCCTCATTCCCAACAAAATCTTCAAGCATGGAAAAATATTCCCTGAAGTCCTATTCTGAAGTCATCTGTTCAGTACCATATATCACACAAATGGATACATAAACCATCATGGAAGATGAGGTGAACCTAAGGTTTTGAAATGAAATAATCCAGGGAAATGAGATATCAAATAAGATAACATGTAAAACACCTAACAAAACTTAAGGTTCTCTATGCATATTAGCTATTATTGTTAACAATAAACATGCTTTTTTTTTTTTAAATGAGGGTGCATCTGGTGGGAGGGAACAAAACATAGCTCTGGCTTCCCAAATGGAAATTTACCTGGAGTCATAGTTGGGATTGAAACACTCACCTGAAGTCAATGGTGATACTATTTAGACATTACATATATGATAATTTGGAACCATTTTAACCTAAGTAAATATTTTGGTGCTCGTATATACAGCAAATAATTCAGGTGGAAATGGAATAGCCAGATATTGAAGGCAAAAAGAGTCCAGTGATCTTTTCTACAATAAGGGTCACTACTTGGATGTTTTTAATCTTAAACTTTCAAGTCTTAATTTGGCGGGGATAACAGAGGGTTGGAAGACAGCCAATGGAACCCATACATGTGCAGCTGATGTAAAGTTTCAGATAAATCCCATGGTGCACATGCTTCTATAGTCATTTTTTCCACATAATCTTAAAGATGGAAGGGCTCATTAGAAATTATTTAGTCCACTTGTTTTATAATGAGATAGCTAAGGCTCAGGGAGGGTGGGTGATTAAGTGTGAATTTGCGCAGCTGGATAGTGTCAAGAGTTTGAGCAAGAACATACCTACTCAAGAATCAAGTGCCCTAGGAGCAGTCATTTCTAAGCCAGTGTCATCATCTTCTGCATACATTGAGGACTACCAAGTCATTCTACCAAGAAACCAGAACTCTCTCCCATACTTAAAAATCTGAGCATTGCCTCTTTATCATTGGGGGTTTTAGACCCCATGATCATTCAGGTCCACATCTCAAGGCCAGAATTTTGATTTTGAGCTCTAAGAAACATCAATAAAAGGAAACTATACAGTAACCCAAAATAGAACAGGCTGATATGAATTAAACAAGATCTTAGATTCTTCACACAATAATTGATTTGCTCATTTGTATGTCTTTCTTTTCTTTAATCTTTCAGCGGGGCTTCAACCTTCCCACTCACTTTTTCAAATTTTCTCTGGTTGTCTGTTGTCTTCAACTGCCTTTTCCGATCTCCCCCATCCCATCAATCATCTATACAGAAGCACGGTCCACACATGCAGCTATCCAGCCCTAACTACAAAGAGATATCACATAGGCCAAGGGAAGCTCATTGTTCTAAGTGTGTCTTTGATTTATTAAACACTACTATATAAAATTCTGCATATTTTTAGTTGGTTGGTGTTTTTCCCTGCCTCCCTCCTCCTACCTCCCCATAAGATACCTGAAGGGAGGGAAGGGAGCTTGAGATTTGGATGCCTTTTTCTATCTAGATTAGTTGGTTCACAGAATAAAGAGAATATTTGGACTGAACATCCTTTTTACTTTTGGAGGGTCAGACCTTCCTCTGAATCTCATTTTAAAATTCATGTCTTCAAGACAGCACAATGTCAATTCAATGCAAATCATCAGATTGTATTGTATTCAAACTGGTAGTTAATAAGTTAGTAATTAACTCATTATTTTTCTTTTAAATTTTACCTGTCCAAAATTTATTTTATCTTCTTAAAAATATCACAGCTTTGTTGCTATTCAGTCATTTGAGTTGTGTCTGAATTTTCATGACTCAATGTGGAGTCTTCTTGGAAAAGATATTGGAGTGGTTTGCCATTTCCTTCTACAGCTCATTTTACAGATGAGTAACTGAGGCAAACAGGGTTAGGTGACTTGCCCAGGGTCACACAGGTAGTAAATGTCTGAGGCCAGATTTGAACTCAGGAAGATGAAACTTCCTGACTCCAAGCCTGATGCTCTTTCCACTGCACCACTCAGCCCAGATATCATGCCTTGCTGACCCCAAAGTCTATTCTGGCATTTTATTACTGTATGAAGGTGACCCTGGTCTCTCAAAGGTTATCAGCAGAGGCCACACTCTGACAGGTCCCATTAACTAGAAATATTTTGTGTGCCTTTCCAGCAGTGAAGAAGGACCAACCTAGCTAAGAACAGAGAACTACATCATCAGAATGATATCATTCATTGCTTTTTGTTGAAAATGGTTTTCATTTTCAACAATTAATTTTAATTATTAATTAATTAAATATTAGAATTAAATATTCTATGAATATTAATATCATTAATAATTGAATATTAATATATAATATTCTATTAATATAATCTAATAATAATAAGAATATCAGAATAATATTTTGCTTTATGGATCACTTTCCAACTGTGAAAATGTTATTGTATAAATGATCTCAGAGAATCTCAAAATTGTAAGAGACCTCTTCCATGTCCAGTGCAGTCTCATATCAGACTGATGAAGTCATTCTGCAATATTTCTAACAGGAAACTGCCTCGCTGACTTAAAGACCTCTAGTAATTCTATTCAATCTATTTCGTAATATTAGTTCAGCCAATCTTCACTGGTTTGCCCATTCCTCATTTATTTTGGAATAGTTATATTTTTATTTAAACAGGAATGGTCATTAAAAGAAGCAGGTTATGTCAAGTGGTCAATGAATCAGTCAACAAGTACTTACTTAAGAGCTTCCTATGTACCAAGAGCCTCTGCACTGGAGACCATCCGGGAAAGAAGAGTGAAGTCAGAAGATGTGAGAAAGGGTAAGATGGTGAGCATCACATAATAACATATATGCAAAGGCAGCAATACAGTGTCATGGCTCCTGCTATTAAGACATCACTGATTCGTTAATTTATTTGTTCCTTCCCTCTATGACAATTAATAGTTAATAATATAATAGCTAGCATTTATAGAGCTCCTTAAATAGCTCCTTTATTTAGTGCTTTATAGATGACATCCAATTTTATCCTTGCCACATCTATAAGGAGGTGGGTGCAGTCATTTTATAGATGAGGAAACTGAGGCAGAAAGAGGCTGAATGGCTTGCAGCTAGTTAGTGTCTGACCTGGCCTTCCGTGACTTCTTCCAGAGTTCTATCCTCTGTAACACCTACCTGCCTTATAAATTAGATTCTTATTGTATCATTTTAATCATTATTTTAATATATTAATCATTCATCTTATATGTTTCTTTTCTAAATTGTGTCTCTAGGGGGGAAATGTAGATATTCTGTAATAAGTCTATGAGTAAAATAGTGGATCATGGCGGAGCTGATAAGGCTGATAAGACTAAAGAAAAGAGTAGCCCCAAGGGACTGTGTCCCACAAAAGTAAGTTATAGGGAAGAACTCAAAGAAAGTCTGGCTCCAAGCAAATGAAAACCATTTTCAACAAAAGCCACTTTATTTATTCTATGAACCAACTAATATAGACCAAAAAATATGTCCAGATCTCAAGGTCTGTTTTCTCTTTCAGGTAAACCACTTTGGCAGGAGTGGGTGGAGGATAGGGAGAGAAGAGAGATACCAAACAGCAAAGCCCATGCAGGTTGAGGCTTAATCAGTCAATGATGGTGCTTAGGGTAATGAATGACTCTCCCATATGTGGCCTAAATGATATTTCTTTACAGTTGTTAGGCTCTGTTAAGGATACCAAATAAATATAAGATAAGGGTTCTGCCCTCCCGGACTTCATAATTTAATTGCAGAGACAAAATAATGCATGTGTGAACGAGCAGGCAGGCATTTATTTGTAAATAACATAATATAGTGTGACACAGATTACCCAAAGAGGTCCTGAGTAGGAATGAATGAAAGGGAAATAATCAGAGACAAATTAAACACAGAAAACTTTATGGAAGAAGTGAGTTGTGAGCTGGGCCTTGAAGGAAATATAGAATTTGGACTGGGGGTAGCATAATGTGTCGAAAATGAGCTTTGGATTTGGGTGTCATAAGACCTGGGTTCAAATCCAGATTGTTCAATTACCATCAGGGTGATCTTAGAACAGTTACTTTACCTGAGACCCAGGTGCCTCATCTGGACAATAGATACATGATAATATTTGTACGCTAAATATTGTAAGATTATTGGGAAGATCAAACGAGAACGTGTAGATACCAGTATCTAATTTGCAACCACAAAGTGTTATGGCATCCTTTGCCCACTCCCCTCCCCCACCCCAGACATTCCTTTCTGTATAGTTTGTGTTTGCTTGTCTCAGAACAAGCTGATTTTCCCCAGTGGAAATACAGGCTCTCTAAGGGTAGGAACTGCTTTGTCTTCTTCTCTTTTCACTCTCCAAATAGTAAGTGGTCAATGAATACTTGTTTGAATGGAATTGTAATGTAAATGATCACTTATAGGTATAAAATATCACTTCCTCTCAAGAGGAAGGAAAGAAAATCTTATGACAGCTTGCATCTTCTTGAATTTTACCTGAAGGTAGATCCTTTCTTAATGGATGCCTAATGGATGTTGCTTCCCATAACTATAATTCTCCATTACAGATCTGTCTGTGATTCCCTGTCCAGATGACAATCTGGTGCCTTTAAGATAAATAAATACCTATATTAAAATTTCTGATAGTTTCTGATTCTCTTTTTATAGATGATTTCTATATGGTGACACTGTCAGATTTTTAAGCATTTCCCATATAGACAGAGCGAGGAATAATTTTTGTCATGGGTTATCAACCAACAGGGAGAAAAAAATCAACTATGAGCAACCTAAAAGAAAAAAAGACAAGGTCAAGAGGCTTTTTAGGAGTTTTTCAAATGTTGGAGATTTTCTTTCCTGATTGGGGACCAGAGTCCCCAACATTGCCCATCCAGCTTCCTTGGTCTCCTTGCTCTTCCATCCATGAGTCAGACAGAAGCTTTCCTGGAGAAAGAGCCAACAAATCAAGCTGCATCACTGCATGTTAGACCTGGAAGGATTAGAATTCAAGCCTTCTGATGCTACTTCAGGGTTCCTTCCTTTATACCATAGGTTCATAGATTTATAACTGGATTTGTTGTTCAGTCATTTAAGTGGTGCCTGATTCTTAGTAATCTCATTTAGGGTTTTCTTGGCAAAGATACTGAAGTTACTTGTCATGTTTGTTTCCAGCTTATTTTATGAATGAGGAACTGAGGCAAACATGAATGACTTGCCCAGGTCACACAGCTAATAAGTGTCTGAAGCCAAATTTGAACTCAGATGTTTTTGACTCCAAGTCCAGCACTCTCTCTACTGTATTACATAGCTGCCCCAACAGAACTGGAATGAAGCTTAGAAGTCTAACCACCTCATTTTACAGATGAGGAAACTGAGGACCAGCCTGGTGCAGTGAATTGTCTGAAGTCACATCTCTAGTTAGGGATCTAGACCTCAGCTGTAGTCGAACTCTGCTACTAATTACCTTTGAGGAGTCATATCTCATCTAGGTCTATCTGCATTATGTGCAAAGTGAATATTTTGTACCAGATGATTTCTGTTCCTTCCAGCTCTGAGTCCAAATGCATCCAAATTGCATAGGACTGATTGGCTCAATTATTTTTTTTTTTTGTATCTCTTGCCTCTACGGACTTAGAGAAGGAAAGAAAGGCCAGACAAGGTGAAGATATTGGGAAATGCCAGTCAATTGAGAAGGAGGTTTTAGATTGCAAATCACATTTCCCTTGATAAAGAAGAGGCAAATATTTAAACCATGGTCAAAACAAAGAAGAAAAGAAACTAAAATCAGCTCCTTTGTAAAGACAATCTCTTGCTTGATGATATGCATTTAAATCTTTTCTTCCCCAGGTGAAACATTCCCAGGACCTTCAAGCTTTCCTTATAGACATATTTTCAAGTCCCCTCACATTCCTGGTCACCATTTTCTTCATATATTGTTTTCATGAAACAGAGGAATTGTAGGGGGTCAAGGAGGGAGAAGGCTGGATTTGAGAGACCTGAGTTAGGTCTTGGTTTTCCTGACTCCAGGCCTAGTGCCTTATACCCTGAGTCACTTAGCTGCCCCAACTGGGAGGAGGAACCTTAGAAGTCTGACCCATGAAATCTTGGTCCTGGGGGAGAGATGACATTATTTCCCTCATGATGGAAAGTTCCCAGCATATATACAAGCTACCCCAATGTCAAATGTAGTTGTTTGGTCCAGCAGATTTTATTTAATTTGCTTTACTTTGTTATGAGGGAAGGGTCTTTGGAGGGAAGATATATGGAAAAATGACTGTCAAAAACAAAAGTCTCCAATACAATGAATACAAATAAAGATAATAGTCTGTCAAATCAAATAATGTTATCTATATATCTATATGATTGTGTTCCCAATACTTATGTGTGAGTAGTGTGAAAGAGAGAGAGAAAGAGAGAGAGAGAAGGAGAAAAAATAAAGAGAATATGATTTTAGAGCTGGCAAGGACCTTGGCAATAATTCAGTCAAACCCCTTCATTTTAGAGATTAGGAAACAGGTCCAACAACTATATGTGTCTCTGTGTATGACTGTATTAAAAGAAGCATGGTGTAGTTGATAGTAAGCTAGCTTTGAAGTCATTCAGACCTGGGTTCAAGTCTCAACTCTGACACCTGGAAGCTGTGTGACCTGGGGCAAGTCACTTAAGTGCCCTTGGCTACTGTCTAAGACTAAATAGCAGAGAAGGTGCCAATCTGCATTAATGGAAGGAATTCCCTTACCTGGGAATTTCCTATGCCAGGGAAACACTTCCATCTCTGACCCCATGATTGTATCGAGAAGTAGTGATGTGAGGCCAATAATAGTTTGGTCACAAACAAGGTTGTCCTGGCTTCACCCTAACACATAACGACTGACTGTGACTAGGCAAATCCTTGACCTTTCCAGGTCTCCAGGAATCTCTCAAAGACTATAAGTTACAGAAGAGTTACATAGGTAGAAGGAGTCCCTTGTACCTATGAAAATCATAGGATTCCTTCCCTACCCTGCAAAAAAGATAGTGTTACCACTAACTATGTGCACACTTACATGACAAGTATATATGTGTGTACCTCTTAGTCATATCAGTCTGATTCTATAAGCATTTATTAAGCACCTAATGTATATATAAGGCCCAATGCTGGGGCCTGGGCATGCAAAAACAAAAATTCAAAATAATTCCTGCTCTCAAGGAGATTATATTCCATTGAGGGAAGTTACACATACAGAAATTATAAATATAAAATATATGCAAGATAGTTTCAGAGGGAAAGTGGGACGATTTGGAAAGGCTCTATTTTTAATTTTTAAAATTCTATTAGGAAACAGATCATAGATCTTGAGTTGAACCTTGAAAACAGACAGGGATGCAAGAGTTAAAGGATTTCACCCTCCTGATTTTTCAACCTGGGAGGGGCCTTAGAGATTATTTTATCCAGTGCTTTCATTTTCTAAATGGAAGCCCCATTCAGGTCTGTGATTATATGTGATAATGTGGATCCTGGATGGATGATCTTTGTGGACAGGAGAATCACCAGGAAAGGCTTACAGGGGTCACTCTAGAAATGATGTGCCTCCTTATTTATTCAGAGTCTATTTAGATATTTAAACTCAATCAATACTTATCCTTAGAGCTAAAATAAATACCCCTGTGAAGTGGCAATGTCGATAAAGGGGACATTTGTCAATAACTCCCTGAGAAATGATTACCTACAAACTGATAGAAAACCACAGAGCACTAAAAGCAAACCTTACCTGAAATGTAGAGATCCAACCATGGGTGATCAATCAGGCAACATCCGGATGCAGCCCAAATATCTCCATTTGCTTTTGCACCGGGCTCCACCACTGACTACCCACATTGTTTTAAAAGTTACTGAAATGTGAGAGAAAACTCATCAGTTACAGCTATTACACTCATCACATGAGAAAGTGATGGATGTTCTCCAAGCAACAAACTAACGATACATAATCTCTCTGCTCAATTACCTTCCCCCAAAGGAAAGATAATAGCGTATAGTATTTACATGTATGGACCATTATGCAGAAGCCAAACTCCAATGTTTTGGTTCCTTCCCAGAGTTTCTGGACACAACCCCACCTCCCTCTAAGTGGAAACGAGCTCTCCTGGCTTTTCTCATTACACTTTGCCTCTATCCCATTCTACTTTGTATTGTACTTATTTGTGCATGTCATGGGCACTCCACTTTAATCAGAGTGTAAGTTCCTTGAGGGCATGACCAGAACTTTAACTAGCAATTTTGTCACTTGAGGCGAATAGCACAAATCACATCCTGGGCAAGCATCATAAAAATATGCCCTCAAATCAACTTTGAAAAATGAATTCAGTTGATAAGAAGATAAGACCCTAAGATAGAGTGGTGGAGACCCTGGGATATCACAGGTTCTCTAGAGGAGGGTAGACTGAGAAAGAGTAACTAATTATTAAATTAAATGATTAAATTAAACTTGCTAACTCAGCAAGTTGTTAAGTTCTGTTGCTTCTACTGTCAGCATCTCTTGATATTGGTACCCTGAGGCAAAGCCTTCATTGTCCTGCCCTAGTTACAACTGTAACAGGGACTGCATAATTTTTCATCGGTGTTTTCCCAGTGCTGAGCACAGTGTCTTGTACATAGCACACAGTCAATAAAAGTTTGTTCAACTGAATTTTTGTATTACCTACAGTCAAATAACCCTGAGAGACCTCCAGGTGTTCTATCTCCATTTTCTCCCAGCTCATTCACACCAATTAAACTACTTCTAGGAATTTGGTTATACAAACTACCTTTCTAAAATTATCTTGCCCTTGGCATCTCTGGAGCACTTGCACCAGAATATGTTGAGACCATGCAGACAAGGACAGTCCAACAATGAGCAGGGAGGGTTGGGTAAGTTCAGTTAAGTCTAGGCAGACAATATCCTGAGTCTGGGAGGTCCAAGAGTTATAGAACCACCCATATAGGGTTGGAGGATACAACTGGTCCTAGAATGTAGGTGCCACTGAGATGAGCACAGACCAGAGGATACGGGTTAATTGCCTTTTCTAACCTTCATAGCATAACCTAGTTCCAATTTATCTTTCCATACTGATTTTGCATTACTCCTCCTCATACAATGGTAGTAGTAACTAGCACTTTACATGGGGCTTTAGGGTTGGTAGAATGTCTTACATATGTTGCATCATTTGATCCTCAAAATAACTCTCTGAGGTAGGTGCCATGATTATCCTTATATTACAGAAAAGGAAACTGAGGCTGGGAGAAATGAGAGACCAAGGTCACTCAGTTACTTATTAGTAACTAAGGAAGGATGGGAACTCCAATATTCCTGAGTACAGTTAAACCCTTTCTCATTCACCATCTATTATATCACCAGCCTTTTTCTACATTCATAGCAAGCTGACTTACATGATATAAACACTTCATTTCCTATCTCCTTCTCATTGCTCTACAGCCCTCAGAGGGAAGTACCGTAATTTCCATTTTCTGTCATCTGAGGGTCACAGTTAGCCAAACCTATCCTAATTAAAAGAAGAAACTGAGGTTCAGAGAAGCAGAGAGTTGTTCATGGCCGTACCACTAGTAAGTATTAGAGAAAGGCTCTGAACCCTGGTTTTTCTGACTCTTAGTGCTGCACTCTACTATATACTGCACTACCTTTTCCTGGGAAAAACACTGGCATAAAGAAACTCATTTGTTGTTGTTTAGTCTTTTCTTTTCTAGTCATATCCAACACTTTGTGAACTCTTTTGGGGTTTTCTTGACAAAGATATTGGAGTGGTTTGCCATTTTCTTCTCCAGTTCATTTTACAAATGAAGAAACTGAGGCAAACTGGGTTACGTGACTTGTCCAGGGTCACGCAGTTTGGGAGTGTCTGAGGCCAGATTTGAGCTTACAATCTTCCTGACTTCTGGCCTGGTGCTTGATCCACTGCACCACCTAGCTGCCCCTCAAAAGCACAAGTACAGGTTAATTATGGTGGGGACAAAAATAATCGAGCATCCTTTAACCAGAAGGCATGATATTTGTTAAAAAAAAAAAAAGCACAGTAATTTATGTTTTTAATTTCAACCCTCAGTCGTAAAGAAATTGTCGCATTTGTTCAGTGTTTTCTGTTTTCAAAGATGGGGAAGTTTACAGTTGACATTAGGAAGATTCTGAATGAGGAGCTGTGGCTTTGGTGGGTTGTATCGATGACACTTTGTGGTTTACAAGTTGTGATCCTAGTAGAATGGAAGTTCTTTTAAAATTGCTGTCTTTCTATATCCAGCCTCTAGCACAGTGTCTTGTATTTAGTAAATGCTTGTTGAATTGAACTGAGTGGAGTGGTCAATCAATCAACTAATCAATCAAAAGCATTATTTAAGCCCTTAACTATCTATAAAGGAGACAGCTAGGTGGCTCAGTGATCAGAGCTCTGGCCCTGGAGATGGGAAGACCTGAATTCAGATCCTTACTATGTGACCTTGGGCAAGTCACTTAACCTCTGTTTGCCTTAATCTACTGGAGAAAGAAATGGCAAATCACTCCAGTATCTTTGCCAAGAAAAGCATGGACAATATGGTCTGCAGAGTAACAAAGAATCGGATGTGTGTGTGCATGTATGTATGTATGTGTGTGTACTATATATACGTACATATGTAAAATACAACAGAAAATTTTATATATGTGAATGTATGTGTATATGCATAAACATTTTTGTATGCATATGTATACATACATATAAAATAACAACTGAACAACAAATTATATATCAAGCACTGGGTCAGGATAAAAAGGACAAAAACTGCCTGAGTCCCTGCTCTCAGGAAACTCCCATTCTAACATGGGGAGATAACTTGTAAATAGCTAGGTATAGATAAGATACATACAGAGGAGATGGGAGATAATCTCTGAAGGAAAGAGTCAGGGGAGTTCTAAGCCTTTTTTTAATGTCATTGATCCCTTGGGCAATCTCATGGCACTTTATGAACCTTTTCCCAGAATACTGTTTTTAAATGATAAAAAAAAATATGTAGTAACACAAGGGAAGTTGGTTATATTGAAATGGAATTATCAAAGTATTTCTTTAAACAGTTTATGGACCCCAGATCAAGAACCACCATAAAATGGTGGAACTGGGAAAGAATTTTCTGCAGGAGTTGAGATTTGAAGGAAGCTAGGGAAGCTAATTGAAGAATCATTCTAAGAATTTTTATTTTTTTCCCTAGAATTTTTGAAGAGTATTGATGCTTGGTGGGTACTTCATTTACACAGAAAATTCCCTTAAGTGAAACTTCCTATTCTCTAACATTGCAGACTTTTGAGGCATTCCTCTACTTTGAAAAATTACTCTCCAGGCCGACCAACGGAGTACTGAACTGAGTTGAGTAAAAATGGTCAAGCAAGGGTTCAGTGATGGTGATGATAGCTTCTCCCTGGCTTCCATTTTAGTTTCATCTTTGACTGACTAATCTGCAGATTTACATGTCATATGCTGCAGCAAAGTAAATGTGGGGGTTTTTTTGGAGACTGATTTGCTCAATAGCCACCTACACAGAATTTGTGGTTGTTCATCATTTTCTGTTGTGTCCAACTTTTCATGACCCCATTTGGGCTTTTGACAACAAGGATGCTGCAGTTGTTTGCAATTTCCTTCTCTAGTTCATTTTATAGATGAGGAACTGAGGCAAAGAGGGTTGCCTGGGATCACACAGCTATTAAATATCTGAGTCCAGATTTGAACATGGGAAGATGAGTCTTCCTAACTCCAGACCTGGCACCATTTAGCTGGCCAAACCGAATTACACCCTGGTTTTATTTTTTCTTTCTTTCTGAAAGCTTTACAAACAAAAACAAAACAAGAAAAGCCCTAACCCTGACTTTTCTTATGAAAATATCCACTCTTGCTCAGGAAGCAAATGTATAAATGATACCATGTGAAATTTAAAGAGGGAAGAAATTGCGTAGTGATATAAACTTCTGATGTGCCTCTATCTGGTCTCTTATTAAAGGGTAAAGACTGTATGCATAGTAAAAGAAACAGAGGTATTTAAATCTTCTAGAATTTGGCTTTTGTTACTTAGTACCTACATGACCTTGAGTAAGCCGTTAGCCAATCAGCAAGCATTTAAGACTCTTCTGTGGGAAAGGCACCAGGCCAGGCTCTGGGAAGACAGAGACAAAAATTAAACAGCCCCTGTCCTCAAGGACCTTACTAGCATGTACATAAATAAACATATGCAAGAGATATACAAAATATACAGAAGATAAGTTGGTGGGGTACTAATAGCTGGGGATCAGGAAAGACTTTAGGTAGGAAGTGGTTCCCCTTTCTCTCAATATTATAGCTAGAATGAGAACACAAACAAACAAACTTCCCTTACTAGTCTCAGTTCATTCTGAACAGAACTTTGCTATACCCTTGAATTTATTCAATTACCTGGTCTTGCTTCTGCCTTATGCATATTTCTTTTTTAAACATCAGCTAGTTGGATGAAACAATTTGCCTCTTGGAACCTCAGTTTCCTCATCTGTAAAGTAGGAGTAGTCATAACTGCAATTCGTACGTTGCAGGCTGGGAGGCTTAACCAAGAGAATGTATGTAGCATATTTCAGTAGCTCCATGGATTTCTGATCTCTTCATGGTAGCATTCCTTCCATTGATACCGATCAAGCCCCATTCATACTTTCTCATCATTTGTTCTATTGTCTATCTTCTTCTATAAATCTTGCCCCAAGGATTTACCCATTGTTCCAGTGGGATGTGGAGGGAATGGAGCCCCCTCCTCTAAGGCTTTTGATCTGCATTGATGCAAAGGCAACCCTTGTTCTGTCTCATCTCTGCATTTCTACTGGGTAAATTTCAAATGTTGTTATCATTGCTTACTGCACAGAGCTGTTGTAAGTATTGAATGAGATAATGCTTGTAAAGGGCTAATGTTATCTTAGAACGGTAAAAATGACAGTATACTCTATTTAGAGTCAGCAGTCATACGTCTCTTGTCGACTAATCATATGTTTGCTTAAGTCTGAAGCCCTCCAGTTTAGAATAGTTATTACTGTGGTTCAATAAGAGGAAGTGGGCTTGAATTGCACAAGGGTGTGTGACTCACTCAAGTCTGGGTCAGGGAGTCAGCTTCAGCTTACCATTTGCCCAGAGAGAAGCAATGAAGTTCATTGGAAAGAGTTTTGCATTGGGAGGCAGAGAGCCTGAGTTCAAATTCTGGTCCTGCCCCTTAATATCTGTGTCTTTGGGCAAGTCATTTACTCTGACTGAGCTTCTGTTACCTATAAAACGAAGGGGATTGGAATAGAGAATCTCTAAGGCTCCTTGTAGGTTTGAATTAGTGGGGTTTTGTGTTTGACAGCTTTCCTCCAGTCTTATGGGTGGACTTAAGGTAAGAAATGATTAACCTTTATAAGAGCACTACAAACCTCCCTGTTTACTGTTATCAATTCATACAGTCTTTCTTTAGTTGTTTTATACACACACACTATGTATGTATGTATGTGCGCATGCATGTATTTATGTTTGCACGTATATCTATATATAAACATATGTATGCACATGTTTGTATATACATGTGTGTGTGTGCGTGTGTGTACACACACTAATGTAAATACACCAGGTTTAATTTTCACTGACCTTCAGCCCTGGGCTGCAGAGGCATTTTCTCTGAGCCTCAGCCCGTTAAGATGTATACACACAGCTTTCACAAAGATCTGGCTTAGCCTGAGAGGGTTCTGAGGCTTTGAAGGGAGACAAGATCTCCATCCAGGCAGTTCTAGGGAGATTACTTTGCTCTGAACAGATAACTCAATACAAAGAAGAGGAAGAAAAAGCAGAGGGGTGGAGAGAAGGGAAAGGGAAAGGAGGGGGAGAGAGCGAGAGAAGTAGCAGCAGACAATTTCACAGAGCCCAAGTCAGACGAGATATTCTCTGATGACCAAGGGGAAGGCTTTGATAAATGGTAGGGCAGCTCCTCAAATCTGCTCCCTGAAAGTGGGGGTGGATCGCTCTAGGAAATCATATGGGAGCCCCTGCTGAGGGAGGCAGGGAGACAGGGGAAAAAGTCCAGGTAATAAAAAAGTGTTAATATTATGGGACTGAAATCCCTCTGAGTATAATTCCAGACCTTTAAGTCCCGTTTTCAAATCCTGGAGAAAGAAAGCTAGCTAGCTGTTGACTCTGCCTTGTCACACTGGTTGTAAGCTATGGAATCCTGCACAACTTTTTCCTTCTTGGAGAATGGTTCAGAGAGGTATAAATAATACATGAAGTATGCACATTTATATTGGTGTTCATCGTAGGAAAAACCATTTTTAAGGATGTCAGGATCTGTACTTGAATGCAAAGACATATATGTTCAAACAAACTTTGTCATGTATGGTCCCTGTATCTGCTGCAGATACTCACAACATCTGGGACTGGATTATGTCAGTTCAAGGAAGAGATGGCATTCTGCTCCTTAGCTTTCTGACATATGTCCTATGGCAGGAACATGGTGGTTGCTATTGTTAATGTGTTTGTCCTTCATTCTCAAAGAGGGCCATCACATCAGGGAGATGATGACATGATTTGCAATTGACTTTGATTGGAGTGAGGGAGGGCTGTGCAAGGTCACCAGCCTCACTTTTTTCTCCTGAGCCATCTGGGTCCAGTGACCTGATATTCATCAGGACAGCTGGAGATGGCCCAGGATGCAAGGCAGGAGTATGGTGGGAAAAAAGCAGAAGATACAGCATCCAAAGACCTATGAGAAAGACCAAGTTCTTCCACTTGCTACTTATGTGATCTTAGGAAAGTTGATTTATCCCCATAAGCGAATTCCCTCTTCTGTGTATTGGGGATAATAACTCCTTAAATCACCTACATCATAGGGTTGTGAGGATCAGACGGGAGCATGGACATGCGGCATTTTATAACCCAAGAGCCCTGCATAAATGTGACCTCTTGTTACCATGCTGTTGATGGCAGAAGAAGAAGAGGGATGGAAGTCAGGAAAATGGAGTAGAGAAGGACATCATATAAAAAACAACAAACTTCAGAGTGATCAGTAGGGAAGAATTGGAGAAAACAAAGAAATCTGAAAGTCAACTTTCTGTATAGTTAGAGAAACATAGGAAGGGCTCGTGTGAACTAATGCAAGTGAATTAAGCAGAAACAGAAAAGAAAACCCATGCATTATCATGCATGAAAAGTATTTTGAAGAGCTTCCAATACACGTTTCAAGAAATGGCACCATCACTAGAATAAATATGTAGCCTTCTAAGGAGATCTCCATTTAAAGAGGTCTCATTTCTCACATGGTTACCCTCCTGGCAGATTTCTTTTGTGTACTGCTATCCCCTATTAGATTATAAACTCCTTAAGGTCAGGGACTCTTTTTTTTTTGGTGTTTGTACTCCCAGTGATTGGCATCAAGTAGGCATTTAATAAACGTGTGTCTATTGATTATTGATTGATATTCTGAAGGACAACATTCATCTAGATGTGTGATTTCTGGTATTTATACCTTTGTTGACAATCTCACTGAACAATCCAAGAAGTGTTCTCTGGGCTACTTTGCTTCACTTTCTCCTCTCTTCTGTTAAAAAAAATCATCAGTTTTTTCTTTTCTCCTATAAGAACTATTATTCATCACATAATTCACTCTTTGCACTTGTCTTGGTATGAGAGAAGTCTCCATTACTTTGGCAGTGTAGGATATTATTATATTATATTGACTAGAATTGGAAGAGGAGATTGGATCAGGATATATTTGGGAAACTATATGGGCTTTTTTAGTAATTCTAGGCCGCTCATGTCTGCAGTTTATGGCAGTGGCACCACCATCTTTTAATGAGGCCATATGTCTGTGAATAACAGGTATGCACAATCTCAGAAAAATCACTATCACAGATGAATGCAAGGGCAATGGAAAGACCCATGGTGAATGTACACAGGATGTACCATCTAATCAGCATGGTACAATGTAAAGCATGCTGGGCTTAGAGACAAAGGACCTGTCTTTCTACTTGGTATTGATTTGGGCTCTTTGAACCCTGGTTTTCTAAAATAAGTGGATTAGATTAAATAGCTTCTAAGAGCTCTTCAATTCAACAACCATTTATTGCGCTCCTCATGTGTGCTGTGGTAAGTGCTAGGGATAAAAAAAGAAGTAAAAGGCAATTCCTGTCCTCAAAGAACTTCCATCTAATAACAACATGCAAACAAATATATACAAAGATATATATTGGGTATGTATACTGAATAAAGAGGAAATAATTAGCAAAGGCTGGGCATCAGAATTAAGAGGAATCAGGGAAGGCTTCCTGTAGAAGGTGGGCTTTTAGATGGGACTTAAAGGAAGCTAGGGAGATTAGTGGTCAGAGAAGAGCATTCCATAGGAGACCGAGAAATACTTGCTTGTGGAACAGCCAAGAGGCCAATGACACTGAATCATTGAAGAATACCTGTTGAGAGTAAGGTATAAGAAAACTGGAAAGGCAGGAGATGGCGAGGCTATGAAGGCTTTTGAATGCCAAACAGAGAATTTTGTATCTACTCCTGGAGACAATAGGAAGTCATTGTAATTTATTGAGTAGGGCGTGACATGATCAGATTTGCACTTAAGGAAAATCAGTTTAGTGGCTGAATGGAGGATGAATTGGAGTGGGGAGAGATTTGAGGCATGCCAACTCTGCAACAGATATAACAACCCTGGAGTGAGGTATTGAGGGCATGCACCAGTGGTCATGTCAGAAGAAAGAAGGGGACACATTCAAAAGATGTTGCAAAGGGGAAATGAGCAGGTGTTGGCAACAACTTGGATATGGGGAGGGAGTAGATAGTGAGAAATTCAAGAAGACTCTTAGATTTGGAACCGGAGGGACTGAGAAGATGGGTGTTGGCTTCTACAGTGATAGGGGAGAGGAAAGGGAGGGGGGAAATTTAAGGGAGAAAATAGTAAGTTTGGTTTTGGACATATTGACTTCAAGATGTCCACAAGACATCTAGTTTGAGATGTCTGAAAGGCAGTTGGAGATTTGAGATTAGAGGTCAGCAGAGAGATTGGGGCAGAAAAGGCAGATTTAAGAATCATCAACATAGGGATGGTAATTAAATCTCTGGGAGCTGAGAAATTCACCAAGTGAAGTAGCATAGAGGGAGAAGAAAAGAGTGCTTAGGACAAAACCCTAAGAGACACCTACAATTAGAGCATGTGTTTCTATGAGCCTATGATAATGGATGACACATAAGAAAATGATCTAAAAGATACCATCAAAGATATCTATGGCTTGTAAAGGTAGGCTGGTCTTAGAGTAGAAGCAAGAAATAAGAGGTGGATGGTCGGAGTATCATCATACTGGTATTCGTGTAATATTAAAAAAAACAAAAAGAGTGTGTGGTGGGGGAAGGGGGCCTCCATCTTATTGGCTAGATCCTCCTTGGAGGACTTGTGGGAAAAAATACACAAAATGAGGTCACATAGACCAAGGGAAGGGGTGTTCCTACTGGTAAGGCCACAGTTCTAGTAAATTATAGGGAAAACAATAGAATAAGGGAAGAAGAAAAGCCCTTCTCTTGATTAGGATGGAAAAGGGTCTAGCAATTAAACAATGCACCTAGATTGCAGAGAAATAGCTCATCTATCTTTGCTTCTCTTCTGCACCTTCTCCAACTCTTCCAATATTGGTTCCTTAAAGAAATAGTTTTTGTCCTTTGTATCATTTGGTCCTGTCTTCTTGTCCTTGCATAGTTAGGTGGTACTATAATGGATAGAGTGCCAGGAGTCAGGAAGACTCATCTTCATAAATTCAAATCTGGCCTCAGATACTTACTATGTGACCCTGGGCAAGGCAGTTAAACCTGTTTGCCTCATTTTCCTCCTTTGTAAAATAAGCTAGAGAAGGAAATAACTCTAGTATCTTTGCCAAGGAAACCTAAATGGGACCATGAAGAGTCAAATCTGACTGAATCACAACCAGTCTTGTCCTTTGGCTCTTTGGAAAGGACACTGTCCATTTTCTTTTAAAAAAAGACATTGCAACTGTTGTAACTTCAGAGAGTAGCTTTCTCTCACCTCTGCGATTTCCTCTCAGAGTGATGTCCTGAGCTGATTTCAATTTGAGGATTAATGTAGCCAAAGCACAAAAATCTACCATTTTCTGCATAGTTAATGATCTCCATTACACTCCTCCTTCATACTCCCAGCTTAGCATAATCTTTGGAGCTTATGAAGGCTTACAAGAGACTTAAAATTCTTCTTAGGCAAGGAATAGTTGTTATAAGACAATATATCGATGAGCTAATGTATATGATTCAGAAACTCACTGTGTTAACTTTTCTATTCGGTCTTCCCTCTATGTGTGCAAAGAAGTGGAAGGGAAAAATTACTTAGGTTAGTCTCTACAGCCCAAATGCTATCTTGTAAAAAGAATTTTTCAAACTTGACCAGAAGCTGGGGCAACAATGCAGAGAGCTGGGGTAGAAACCTGTCCCTTAGCCTTGATTGGGTTACGTGATTCCAGTAATTGGCATCCTTCTACTTGCTTATTTTGAAATGAGATAGCTGTAGGGCAGAGGAAAGAGTAGTGCTTGAAACTCAGGAGGCATGGATTATAGTCCTTGCTCTGCCATAGATGAGTTGCATGACACTGAGCAAGTCATTTTGCCTTAGTTTCCTCTTCTGTAAAATAAGGGGATTTGATTGGATCAAGGGTGGGGAACCTGTTTGACTGAATCCAAACTTCACAGAACAATTCAAGTTTGGATTCAGTTGAAGAGCTGCACTTGAGGACCTTGAGGGTCAGATGTGGCTTTGAAGGCTGCAATTTCCCCACCCCTGGACTGGCTGATTCTTTAGGTTCCTTCTGGTCCCATGATCTTCTGGAAGGTGCAGCTAGTTCCAGGATACATTTTATTCTAAGAGTAAAAATTTTGTCTTAATCCCGCTGCTCAGAATTCCATTGTGTCTTACTGAGTTTAGAGCAAACTGAACATTCAAGTTTAACAAACTAAGTACCTACCAAGTACAGATCACTACGATAGGGGTAGAATGTGAAACTAATTAATACATGATCCTTGACCTCAAGTACTTTATAGCCTAGTAGGAAAGATGGAAGCACAACTAGGTGGCGCAGTGGATAGAGTGGAGGTCTGGAGTCGGGAAGAGTTTACCTTCTTGAGTTCAAATCTGGCCTCAGACACTTACTTAGCTGTGTAACCCTGGGCAAGTCACTTAGCCCTGCTTGCCTCAGTTTCCTCATCTGTCAAATGAGCTGGAGAAAGAAATGGCAAAGCACTCCAGTTTCGAGGTCAAGAAAATTCCAAATGTTGTCACAAAGATCTGGACAGAACTGAAATGATTGAACAGGGGAGATGGAAGATGTTTAGAAGTAACTATACTGCAACACAAAATTAAATAATAAACATATAGCAAATGAAGAAAGTTGTATGTGAAATCTAATGAAAGAAATGGGGAGATCAGGGAAGGCTTCAACAGAGCAAGGTACTTGAACTGGGCCTTGAAATAGATGGATAGGAATTCAAAAGATGAAAGGGATTTCAGTAACCTGGGTTTGAATCTAGTTTCTGTGACTCACTATATGTGAGACCATGAGCAAGTCACTTAAACTCCTTAAGACTTAGTTTCTTCATCTGTAAAATGGTAGCAATAATACTTGTAGTACATATTTTCCAAGGCTGTTTGTAAGGCTCAAATGAGATAATTCATTTAAATAATTTTGCACGACTCACTCTACAAGTTCTAACTCAAATACCAATTTCTCCTTGACACTTGCCCTAATCCTCCCAGTCAAAAATGGTCTTCCCTTCATCAGTTTCACAGTTATTATTATTTTTTGTTGTTTTTTAATTTTCCATTAAGAGGAATTAATTTCTTCTCTTTCCTACTTCCCTTCCTCAACCTCAATTTAAGAAAGGAAAGAGAAAAACACAACTTAGAAGAAATAAGTGTAGCCAAGCAAAACTAATTCCCCATTGATCATATAAAAGTGTATGTTTCATTCTACACTCTGAATCTCTCACCTGTCGGAAGATGAGTAGCATTGTTGGTCGTTGGTCCCTGGAATCATTCTTGCTCATTGAATTGACCAGAGTTTTTTAGTCTTTCAAAGTTGTTTGCTTTTACAATATTGTAGCTCTTGTACAAATTATCCCCCTAATTGCTTGCTTCACTCTACATCATAAAAGACTTTCCCAGTTTCTGACAGTACAATAATATTTCATTTTATTTATATACCATAATTTGTTTTGCCATCCCCTAATTGATTCACATTCCTTTAGTTTTCCAGTTCTTCATTACTACAAAAAGAACTCCAAGCTGATAGTGAAGGACTCAAAATGAAGTATCTTTGGGATGTTTGACCCTGAAAAAGAATCTTTACATTTAGCAATTTTTGGAGACAAACAACATTAAATATATCAAGTTTTAAAGTATATATATAATATGGATATACAGATATAATAGCCAAAGAATTTAAGGGAGAAAATTAAAACTTTTATTAATGTACATTAAAAAAATACTCAAATATCCTAATAGTAATAGAAATTCAAGTCAAGGAAACCTTAACATATCATCTAACATACACCAAGATGGGTAAAATAACCACACACAAAAAAGATAAAATTCAGTGCTGGTGCCAAGGGGAAGCAGGAATGCACATGAATTGTTGGTGGCACTGCAGACTGAAGCAAACATTTTGGAAATCAGTTTGGTAATATATTGTCACAAATATTATGATGCCACATTACCCCAAAATTCCATTATTAGAATTTGATTTTAAAAAGCATCATATTCCAATGGATCTGTGCACCCACTGATGCTAGTATTTCCTCCATCAGTGCAAAAAGCATCTCCATCAACACTTTAGTATCCTGGGTGATTCTTGTCCACATTCTCATATAAACCATTTATAAGGGGTCTAACAGATGAGGTTCTTTCTCTAGATCACTTGCTATCAATAGATACCGATGGGACACAAAGATTGTCTGTTGCTTGTCCTTTGTTCTCATATGGCTGATCCCTCTTCTTTTCCTATCTTACAACTCTCTGATAACAGCTTTTACATCACTTCTCCTGCATAATTCTTCATGAGACATATTTCCAGCCTTATTTACAATCACCCAAAGAACAATGATGATATATACATATATGTATATATCATATATACACACACATATACATATATGTATATATCATCATTGTTCTTTGGGTGATTTTCAACTTTAATTCTTCAGATTTTTGTAGTATTCAATGACTGGTAGGTCTGACCAAATCATTCCTTTGCTCAAGTTTCAGTGGCTCCCCATGTCTTCTCTGCCCTAGAATATTGGAGTTCCCTCTACAAGGGGCTACAACGGTTTTGATTTTTTTTTTTGCAATGAGGAGGGGAGGTGAGAAGCCAAGAAAATAAATTTTATTAGTTAAAAATAAAATGTAATTAAAAGATCAAATTAACCTGAAAATGTGAAAAAAGGATAGGTAAGAGTCAGAGTGTGAAGGAAAGACTTTAAATGACAGAGTAGCTTGTATATATAACAGAGGAGAAAGGGAAACATCTAAAATTGCTTTATTTGTAACTGCAAAAATAAGAAGCAACCCACAAAAATGATTAAGAATGGCTGAATAAGTTATATATGATATGTATACAGTGGGATATTATGAAGCTGCAAAAATTATAAATGTGAAAAATATAAGGAATTATGGAAAGACCAAATATGCTAATATTTGTGACACTATGTAAGGGATACAAAGGCAAACTGACAAAGACAAATATGTATATACTCAGATTACAACCATATATCGCAAAGAAAACAAAGGTAAAAACAATACAACTCCAAATAGGTATGGAAGGGAACACCAAACAAATACATTTTTTCTGTAAATTTGTTTGTTTCTATTTGTTCACTTCTGTTGTAGGTAGCATTTGATGCCTTATTTTGTGGTTTTTGTCTGGTTATTTTTTATTATTAAGTTTATGATAAAAACGTAAATTGAGAATTAAGACAAAGGCTTTCACACTGGGATATTTTTATTTTCTTCTGATTCCTTAGGAGCAGATGAGAAGAGGGTTGGAAATCTTTGGATAATTTGCCAAAATAATGTGCTTTACTTTCGGTTACAGTGATAACTGGAAATAGCCTACTTTTTGTTTATATAGTATTAATTTTTGTCATTCTTATTATATTTTAAAGGATCATAGATTTAGAGCTAGAATGAACTTCAGAGGCCATCTAATCTAATTCCTTAATTTATTTTTCCTTTTTTTTTGCAGATTAGGAGACTGAGGCCAATGAAA
This sequence comes from Potorous gilbertii, assembly GCA_028658325.1. Lineage (NCBI taxonomy): Eukaryota > Metazoa > Chordata > Mammalia > Diprotodontia > Potoroidae > Potorous > Potorous gilbertii. The sequence goes on from CM053769.1 coordinate 539,873,836, forward strand.
AGGTTACATGAGTGGGTTCAGGTCACAGAGTAAATATCAGAGTGGAATTTGAAGCCAGCTCACCTGACTAGAGAAGCAGTGCACCTTCCACTATACCATTCAGTATTCCCTTTTACAGAACAAAAAAACATACATTTAAAAATAAATCAAAGTATAATAATTCTAGAACTGGGAAGGACCATAAAATCATGTAGCTTAACACTCCTCCTTTCACAGGTGAGGAAATTGAAATGCCAGTTTGAAGTGACTCGTTCAAGTTTGCCTAGGTTGTCAGTGGCAGTGCCTACACTGGAACGTCTGACTACAAGATCAGTACTCTTTCCGTTTGTCAGTCTTTTCTGCTATTGTTGTGGATAAGATAGAGAAGTGTAGGCTATCTTGTAGGACAATTAGATATATTTGGAATGGGTTGGATAACCAGGTCTAAAGAACAGATCAGTAGGTTAATATCATCATCATCATCATCGTCATTGTGTCATCATCTTTTTTTGAAATGTTTCATATAGGTTATTTCATTTGATACTCACAAGAATACCTGGAAGTAGGTGCCCTAAACACTCTCATTTTGCAAATGAGGAAACTGAGGCTGTGAGAAGTTAAATGACTTGCCCAGGATCACTCATCTAGCAAGTGTCTGATTTGAATTCAGGTCTTTCTGACTCTATATTCAGAACTCTATCCATTATGGAAAATTCTTGTGGATTATGCAAGGCATTTGTTTTAATTCTATACTGCTGAACATTCTTGGCAATGAATTGGATGAAGGCAAAAACCATACACTTTTATATATATATAAAAAGTAAAAGAGGGAGAGATTTGAACTAGCGTCCTCTGAATCCAAATTGTTGCTATTTTTTCCCTTACTGTACCACATTGTTTCTTGGACTTAAGTCATGAGGACTGGTTTATGAAACTGTGAATGTTTAGTCTAGAATAGAGAAGCCTCAGGGATGGAGGATGAAGTGAGATAGCAGTTATGTTTAAGTATTTGAAAAGCTGTCATGTGAAAGAGGAATCAGATGTACTCTGTTTAGCTCTAGACTGAAGAACCAAATTAAGGTTTGATGTCTGGGGGAATAAAAGCAACTTGCTTATGATCAGAGACCTCCTAAAGTGGAATGGAATGCCGTGGGAGGTAGTGGGTTCCACTTCTTCAAGTAGAGGCTGAATGGACATTTGTTGGGTGTGTTATAGAGGGAATTCTTCTTGGGTTTGGGTTGGACTTCATGTTCCCTCTGTTGATTTCCAACTCTAAAATACTGTGATTCTGTGAAATGGATGACTTTTTCTTTTATATAACTTGTCTGTAGAGATTCAGCCATGCAGAAGGGAGCATAGAAGATCCATCATTAAGTGAAAACATGGGATGAGGACAATATAGATACAGTCTGGGATATATCTTACAGGAGTCTTTAAATATATTCCTTAGTATGATGGGGCCCAACGTCATGAACTACATCTCTTAAATCATTGGAGAAACATATAATATCTGCTAAGGGACTGCTAGAATGTCCCAATTGTATCCTAATGCAGTTATGTTCCAGTATTTCTATGGAAAAGACATATTATTGCTCCCAACAAGGATTAGGGTTAATAAATTACTCTTCAGAAAGCAGGATACAGATACAATGCAAATACATGAGCAAGTATAATAATAAAAACAGGGAAAATTAATCATATACTAGTTAAATAACCTCTAGGCTTGGCTTGGTGTCAAGACAATAGAAGGTCTAAAAACCAAGTCTGTCTTAGAGCTGAAATGAAAAGATAGACAATTCCCAAGTGTAAAGAACATTTACCCCAGGTGAGTTTAGTAGACACACATGGATCAAGATGACTGCATTTAAAACATGGTGCCATTTCTGGAGTGGCTTCCATGTCACCACACACTATGGCTTTTGTGCTCCGAAGACTGCTCATTGGAATTTAAAGTTATCAATAATAAAAATTCTCAAAGATTGTCTAGTCCAATCACCTCATGTTACAGATGGGGAAATCAAGGACCTGAGAGAAGTGATTTGTCCAAAGTCAGTTTCTTGCTTTTTTAGTCCAGTTCTCTTTCTGCATTCTATAACTTAAATTATGTTCCTACTTAAAATGGAACTTGAGTTTGAGGGAGGAATAAAAAAAATAATTAGAACCCAAGAATCAGAATATACGTATTGAGTACATTTAGGGGAATTAGTATTGTTCACTAACAGGGGAAAACGTATAAAATTCAAATGCTACAAACATTTAGAGGTGTAAGAATAAGACTCTACCCCCAGACATTTTGTTTGAGGAGAAATAGGGAAAGGTAACTCACAACGTCTGACAGCAAACATGTGAAAAGTACCATAGAAGTTGTCCAGACAACCTATCAGCAGAGAAAGAAATCACTGTCAACCAATTAACCGGTAAGCATTTATTAAGCATCTACTATGTGCCAGGCACTGGGGTTTCAAAGACAAAAATAAATAATATCAAGGGAGACAACATATATATATGCATACACATGTATATATGTATGCACATGCATATATGTATACACACATATGCATATATACACCTATATGTGTATGTATGTACACATATGTATATATATAATGTGTGCATATATATGTACACATACATAATATCAACTAGAGATATAATATTATACAAATGTATGTCTATAAACATGTATGCATACCTGTGCATATATATAGTGATGTATAGGTATACACATATACTTGTTTATATGTGTGTACATGCAACTAGTTCATGAGCTGTACAAAAACAGGCAACAGTCTGGATTTGGACTAGGGGTCATAGTTTGTTAACCCTTGATCTAGATGTCTCTAAGCATATTTATTGCCATGGAGAAAACACATCTGAATAGTTGTCTTCATTTTTTCACAGGTTTTGGAAATATGCATATATAGCTGCCATCTGGCAGCTGGTGCAGTGGATAGAGTGCCAAGCCTGGAGTTGGGACAATGTGAGTTCAGATCCGATTTCAGACATTAGCTGTATGATTCTGGGCAAGTGACTTGACTTCTGCTTGCCTCAGTTTCCTCATCTGTAAAATAGAGGTAATAACAGTATTTACCTCCCAAAGTTGTTGCGAGGATCCAATGAGCTAACAATTTTAAAGCACTTAGCTCAGTGCCTGGCACACAGTAAGTAGTTTATAAATGTAAGCTGTCATCATCATCATCATCACCACTACTTCTTGGGTCTTCTTAGCCATGGTGGTCACCCACTCATTCACCATGTATTGAGTGTGCATTCAGTCACAAAGGGCCATGGCATGATGCAGAAGTGTAGTCCTTCTTATCTCAAAGATGACCAAAGTCAATGACAAAAAGTGACCCAGTCATCAAAATTAGTCACAACACGTTACAACTGAAATATCGGGGCAAATTCTTTGAAACAATCACAACTCCAATTGCCCAGCAGGGTTAGTAAGTCTTGGGGCACTGGGAATAAAGAGCCATAGTGATAACAATGAAAAAATGACCATTTGCATTTATAAAGTTTTTATATATTTCCATATATACAAGTTGTATATATGTATGTATATAATATATAATACAATACATATAATAACATAACATATAAAGTATTTATATATTTCCATTTATTAGCTCACTTGATTCTCCACAACTACCCTGTGAGGTTGGTACCCAAAGCCCTGTTTTATGGATGAACATGAGAAAACTGAGCCTCAGAGGTCTGAGTTCAAGGGCGTTTAACTGAGCAGTGGTACCTGTTCCTTAGGAACTTTCCCATCCAAAGTCTAGGCAGCCAGAATTGCTTTAACTTGTGACATTTTTCTCCTTGTATAAGTTGACCTTTGATGTTAATAACAGTAATGGCCCACATATATACGTTCACACAGGTATTTTACTCTTAATAGGACTGACAGTAGATTAAGTCGGTTGCTCCTGGATCATCAAGCATTCTTAGAGATCGTACAGTCGAACAATCAATTAACAAAATGTATTTTGGGAACCTTCTGTGTGCTGGGTATTATGTTAGGTGCTGCAGATACCAGTAGAAAAAAATGAAATAATATCTCTCCTCAAGGGGGTTGTATTTACTGGGGTTGAAAACGTACTTATATAAGTATACGGAGAATAAATATATAAACAAACATAAATTAGAAATTGAGGAGATCCAGAAAAGTTTCACGTAGAAAGAAGGTGGTGCTTGAGGTGTGTAGACTGGCTTCTGTAGATAGGAATGCACTCTGCCCAATTAAACTCTTGAAGATGGTAGGTTCCCTCCTCTCCCCATTTCTGTCCTCCTCCCAAGGCTCTGTAGAATTTTAAAGGTATTAACAATGGCTAAGCATTCTCTTTTTGCTTTTAGTAGAAAGGATACTAGTGGTCCTTGGACCACACTCCTGAGTAGCTCCCACAGTCAACACTCAGCAGCTAAGCCTACTGGGTTGTGTCTGTATGTAGGTCAGGAGTTTAGAGGTAGGAGGTGAAAGGTGGGGGTTGTGGAAGGAGGAGGGGATGGGAAATGGGGGAGGGGATCCATCATACAATGGAAAAATTGCATATTTATTTCTCAGCATTTTACAGAGTGGGAAGAAATACCAGAGTAAATATAGAAAATCAGTTCAATTCCCTAGTGCCTCTGTTAATCTCAGGAAAATTGGTAAATTAACTCTCTTAGACCATTACAGAGCAATAAAGGGTTCTCTAATGGCTTGAAAGCTTTAGTGTTTCTCCCAAAGGCTGTTTACATGACATCAAACATCTGGATATGAGGAAACATCTGGAAGAATGACCCAATCTTTGACTCATAGACTGGATGCCTGCCACTGCACTGACAGTGGAGGGGTTGTGCTTTTCTCTAGGGAAACATTTAACCTCTCAGAGTCTTAGTTTCCTCATCTGTGAAATGGGGGTACTAATACTTGCACTACTGGCATCCTTGGGTTGTTGTGAGACTCTAATAATATGATTAATATTGGGAGTTTAAAAAACCTCAAAATGGTATATAAATGTAAGCTTATTTATCATCATTAGTGTTGCTAGTCTTTGAGAAAATTGGATTACTGATGGTTCTGCTACCTATAAATGGATCTTTTCCTCTGTAAGTTTAGGATACATGTAGCACCTTTTCCTTCCAAAGTCTTGGGACAAGAGGCATGGTGCTTTATAAATAGTATTAAAAATATTAACTCATCCATCCTCAAGTGCTGATTCTTCCTTCTGTTCCTTGAGAGCAACCATCGTACAATGTAAGGTGGAGTTGGAAGATCTAGGTTCAGATTCCTTTTATGATAAATATTCCCTGTGTGATGTTAGACACTAATCTTTCTGAGTACCAGTTCCTCACCTGTAAAAGGAAAGGATTGGATTTGTTTCTAGCTCCAAAGGTCTGCTCCTATGATCCTTGTCCTTCACAACCCAACGTGCGATTCCATAGAGATACATACTTTTTGTGAATATCATTCAGAATTTGTGAATATCTCTTAGAATGGCAGAATTCTCCAAAGAGTTTCTCAAGGACAGGAGGAAACTTTACCTTGAGGTATCTATTGCTGAGTTGCCTTTGGTTGTTGATGTCTTCTTTGAGGGTTTCACATCTACTGTCAAGAACAAGAAAGCTTGGGGTATTGATATACCCATCAAGAGCTTCTGTACCATAAGGATCATGAGCAGCATTCAGCTGTATAATCAGCTCATAGGTAGATGACCTTGGGTAGCTGACTTTCCAATCTGAGCCTCAATTTCTTTCTTTGTAAGGTGAAGGGGCGAAACTAGGTGATCTTTAAGGATCCCTTAAATTCTAATAATAACTGACATTTACATAGCATTTTGAAGTTTCAGGAAGCCCCGTGGAAAGAGAACAAACCCTAGAGTCAAAGATGTCTACTACCTGTGTAACCTTGGACAGATCACTCAACTTTTCTGCATCTGATTTTCCTCATTTGTAAAATGGTAGGGATTGGATTAGATGACCTCTGAAGTCCCTTTCAGATCTACATCTATGACCCTATGATATTTGCCACTCTGACTTGACCATACCTCCTGTGGGTATTGTCTAGGACATGAGCACACTAAATATTGATGTCTGTGGGTTCAGGCAGAAATTTTTCTAATGTCCTCCTCCTCTTACCGCCCCCCCCATTCTAGTTTTGCCTTAGTCTTGACTCCTAAGCTCATCTCCTACAACCTTCAGACTTGTGGATGAAAGAAACAAACACAAAGGCAGAGGGAAGGTTGTCAGGGGATGCAGAGACTCTGGATCCAAAGCAATGTGAATGAAGTATGAATGGCCCATGACAGCAGACGAGAAAGGAAGACAAGCACGTATTGGGTACCTACTATGTGCCAGGGATTCTGCTAAGCACTTTACAAATATTGTCTCATTTGATTCTTACATCAGCTCTCACATCAATAATAGATACTATTATCACTTTCATTTTACAGTTTAAGAAACTGAGGCAAACAGAGATTTAATGACTTGCCCAAGGTTATGCAGCTAGTAAGTGTCTGAGGCAATATTTGAACTTAGGGCTTCTGACCCGGGCCCAGTGTGCTACCTAATTAGGTCCTATATTGTTGAAATTCATTCAGTTTAGACTGAGGTTAGAAAGTATTACTACTCCTATGTCAGAGGATAGAGGACATAGAGGTAAAGTTGTTATCAAGAAGACCAATCCAAATCCTACCTTCTAAATTTATTAACTGTGTGATCATGGGTAGGTCATTTAAATTCTCTGAGCCTCATCTGTAAAGTAGAGATAATGGTACCTGCTATAGGCTAAAATGATCTATATAAATTTTGGTAAATTTTCAAGTGCTATAAGTATGTAAATGTAAGTTATTATGTTACAGATGAGGAAACTGATTCTTATGTTAAGTAATTCTCTCAAAGTCATGTAGCTGTTGTGCCCGATTTTCTGTTCCAAATTCCAACATTATTTCCAATATTCTAGGCAGTAGGACCTTTGACAGTGGAGAGCAATTGCTTCTTATAATTCTCAGGTCACAGTAAAGCTTTCCAATTAAACTATGACTTTCCTTCCAATTCAATCAGGGCATTGCCCCTTGATGTCTTCCTTTCTTCTCCATTCAACTTTGATTTGGGTCCAAGCAAGGACTGGCAAGGAAAAGCATCATCAGACTATCTCTCTTGTTTCTATTTCTAAAATCTCAGTAGGAGCTTCCAGGCACCTTAGGGACCTCTTTTTCCCAGCAGCTCTTTCCTCATTTTATGGTCATTTATCAACCAACAATATTTTACCAAGTATGTGGGATAGGCCCAGCCTTGTTCTGGGCACCTAACCAAGTATCTTATTCTACACTGCCCTGTTCACCTATTCATCATTCACACTATATAGGCTGGCTCTGTGATAACTTAGCATAAGCTGTGACATGAGATATCCTCCTACTCATTAACTTTCATGAGGACCTGTGATAGTGCTCTAATTTGACTCCAAGGTCTTCAACGACAAGGACCCCAAGGTCCTCTATCTTCCACCCAGTTTCTAGAGCAGGGTTGGACCCGAAACATATAACCTTAAAGGACTGTCTGGTTGACTCCCATTTGGAAGATTGAGAGCACATCACTTCATTTGTTTGACTATTTCTCTGTCAGAATTCTTTGTCAAGAAGCTCAATGACCTCCCAGGTAGTTTATGGGAGTGAGTTTGAACCCCACAGGGGAAGCCTCAGAGGAAATGACCTTGAGGAGTGCAGTGAGGAAGAATTCTCTCTGCAGGGGCCTGGGAAGCCCTTGCTTTGAATGTTATTACTGCAGTTGAACACTAGAGGGCAATAAAGTCCAGGACTATCTGCCAGCCATCTGCATTTCATGCAAAAGAGGCTTGTTTGTGCACCTGTCCACGGTGATACCTTCTGCTAAATTTCAGAACAAAGACCTGATCTAAAGGTCTTTGGTGTCACCTTCTCATGATCAACCTCAGCTATCATGACGGTGGGCCTGCATTCTGGCTCTCTTTGGCCTGGAATTCCTGAAATTCATCCCAGTCTTTATGACAATAAACATACCCAGTCTGTAGGTCTCCTGGCATGATGACTGGAGCCAGCATTGGAGTGAGAAGGACCTGGGTTTGAGTCTTGCCTATGATTCATATTGACTATGCAATCGTGAAAATCACTTGTTTCAACTTCTCTGTGCCCAGTAGATCCCCCTCAGTATTGGTAGAGATGCCTATACCAATGAAATCAGAGATGTCCTATACCATGCCCTGAACATGAGTCATTAATTCAGGGCACTATTTTTTCCCAGAGTTATTTTGTTTTTTGAGGAATTTCACCAACCCCATCCCACAAAAACTCAGACAAAGAAACAAACAAGCAAGCACAAAAACCCTTTTATAACTGGCCCAGAGATAAGGGCAGTATGGGTTAATGAATCAGTCACTGGCTTTTAAGTCCAGGGGCCCGGGTTCAGATTTTGACTTGGTAATTTACCGTGGTGCTACTGGGTAATTGTTTCACCAATGGAGGCTTCATTTTCCTTCTCTATAAATATTTGGAGGTGGAACGAAATGATCTCTAAGATCTGTTCCATCTTTAAATCTTGTCATCTAGTAAAAACCTACTGTCTCTCCTTTCCACAACAGTTAGAAACCATATGAGGTCTGACAGGAACGGGGAGAATGAACATCGAGATTGCAAACTGAGCCTTCTGTACAAGTAAGTGTATCAGAAATCTCACTGACAGAAAGCTCATGGGCTTGTTCCTCAGGAAACCAGGCTGGCCCTCGAGGAACCATTTCTCCAGGCCTGGCTTTCTTCCTGTGTTCTCTTTCCAAAATGACACTTTCTTGTTCTTTTCCTGACTCAAACTCCAGCAAGGATTCTGTAGGGGGAACAAGAGTCTTAACACTGGCAGCTGATTTCTATTTATGGGCACCCCGCCTGCTAAAGATACCGAGAATCTGACAAATGTCAGATCTAGAGGAGACCTTAGATTCTCTTGTGTCCAGCCCCACCCCTTATTTTACAGAAGAAAAAACTGAGGCATAGAGAGATGAAATCATTGGCCAAAGGCCATATAGCTAATTAACCTGAGTTAGAATTTAAGGACTCTTGCTGAGATTTGAGTATTTGGAATAATTAGTCTCAGCTTTAAAAGAAAAGAGGCCCTTTTATATTCTAATTGACAATTTAGCTATACCCAAATTAGGTTTTAAGTCTGAACATATGCATATGTATATTATGCGTGTATATGTATGTGGGTATATCAATCTCTATGTATAATACAGGCAGATATTCTCTATTTAGCTCTCTATTTATCAAATCACCTGTTTAGAGAGTTCATCTTAGCACCAGGAAGACCCATGTTCCAATCCTGTCTCTGATCTAGGCTGAAAGTATGACAGGTCACCTAGCCTATCAATGTGCCAGACAACCCCTGAAGAACATAAATTGTCCAGAAGGTGGTGATCTGTACCAGTAGAGAAAATCCTCACCTAAGTGCAGTCTATATTTGTAGCTAGAGATAAAGATGGAGAAGCAAGACAGATACTGACATACAGATATACACACACATATGTAATAGAGGTAGACATAGATGTATAGATATATCTGTATACCTAGAAATAGAGACTGTAGATATCCAGATGCATGTTTCCATATATGTATCTAGATATAGAAAAGAGAAAGATATAGGCATATAGTGCATATGTATGTATATATGTACTTGTATATCTATATATCTATCTCTATATCTAAATACATATGTGTACACATGTATCTCTCTCCTATAGCTAGATACTTCTATATCTAGATATATGCATGTATATACATATATATCTATATATTGATATAGAATAGTGACATAGTTATGAGTGCATATGTATATATGTACCTGCCCATCTAGCTATCTATCTAGATTCAATAACTAGACACATATGTGTACATACATTTATCCCAAATCTATATCTAGATACATATGCATATATATGTCATATGATACATATACACATATGTATCTAGATATAGGAGTATATGTACATATGTACCTATATATCTACATATCTATTCTATGTCTAGATACATACATGTATACACATGTATCTAGATACAGAATAAAGACAGATATAAGCATACATGTAAATAGTGTATGCCTATATACATATATGCCTATACCCATCCTCCACTCTAAATCAATATCATACATTTTTTATGAATCTCTATATATACATGTATATAAACACACGGCATGCATACAAACACCTTAAGTCAGTTTGTCCTTAGAAATAATGGCAGAGAAATAGTGACAGGAATAGAAAACAGTGGGTATGTAAGATGAGAATACCAACAGCACCTCTCACAGATGTGGAGAGGATCAAATCAGGTAAGAAATGCAAAGCACTTTGTGAGTCTTAAAATCTCATGCTGTAACTGTTAGCCATTATTGGGACGGTCAGCACTAAGGGACTATCCTAAGTTTTGAGATGCTCCTCTGGGCTTTACCCATTTTCACACTGAGAAAGAGGTAAGTAAAGGGAAAATCTCCTGTTTAGGCAGTTTGGGAAAAAACAACACTGACCACGGGCAATAAGGTAGAGTTAAAAGAACCCTGAGTGGAGGGGTCAGGAGGTTCAGTCTCAGCTCTGATAGGATGGAATCATTTTCTACTCTCTTCAACAGTAAAATGAACAGTTTGGATTTTTCTGATCCTGAGGCAGCTCTGTGTCATGGAAGAGGGCTATGGTTCAGGTTCTAGTTCTACCAACTTACCACATATGTGAACTTGGGCAATGCCTTTTACCTCTCTGAGTCTTAGTTTCCTCATCTGTAAAATAAGAGAAGTGGACTCAATGGCCACAATGGTCCCTCCCAACTCTAAATCTCTAATCTGAACATTCATCATTCTAGAGAATTCAATTCTCCACTCTGGTAAAGACTTGACTTGAAAGAGGATCCACTTAAAATATACCGAGTAATAAAAGTTGATCTAGGCAGCTTGGTGTAGGTCAGTCGTGCCAAAATAAAACAGAAATGGGGAACACTAAAGGATACATAAAGATCACTGTGAGTCACATATTGACTTAGAAAATGATGCATTAACATTATCTATGTTCTATTGCATTTTTATTTATTTTGATAAATATTTCCCAATTACATCTTAATCTGGTTCTGACCACACTCTGGAGTGGTGCAAGCTGCAAGGGTCCTGGGCCTTGTGTTGGACACCTCTGGTGCAGTGCTTGAATTGGGAGTCAGAAAGACCTGGTATCAATTCCTACCTTAGTCATTTTCTGGTTGTGTAAACCTGGACAAGTGGCCCTCTGGCTTTTAGTTTCCTCATCTGTCAAATGAGGGGGTTAGAGTCCCTCCTGACTCTAAATCTGTAGTCACGTTTGATTTTTATATAGCAAAGTACAAGTTTGCAAGCCACTTTCATCACCCCCTATCCCTGCCCTATTTTTCACACACACACACACACACACACACACACACACACACACACACACTGTGAGGAAGGTTGGCAGCATAACTTATTATCTTTGTTTAAAATATGAGAAAACTGAGGTCTGATGACCTATTCACGGTCAATCAACCAGTCAGTCAACAAGCATTTTGAAAGCGCCTACTATAGGTCAGACACTGTGCAAAGTGCTGGTGATACAAAGAAAGGTAAAAAACAGGTCCTGCTCTCAAGAAGTTCACAGTCCAATGTGGAAAAAAAAAACCATTCAAACAATTAAATATAGAGAAGGTAACTGCAGAATAAACTGGACATAATCAACAGAAAGATGGCAGGAACGTTGAGGGGGGTGGGGAAAGGCTTCTTGCAGAATGTGGAATTTTATCTGATACTTGAAGGAAGCTGAGAAAGCCAGGAGGCCAAGATGAGGAGGGAGAAAGTTCCAAGCATGGAAAACATTTTTTTCCTGGCTGTACACTTTGTATGGTAATGATAACCTGGCTATATGGAAACGGGGCTTGAACCCAGGTCTGGTGAATCTGTGACTTATCCCTAACATGTTGCTTCTTCTCAGCTCCCCAGCCCCTGCTTGCTCATAGACAGTCCATGTTTGGAATTTTCTCTGGCCCAGAACCTCCTTCCTTTCAATACCGGCATGCAAACAAACTCTTCTCCGACCTATTCCTCAGTGAACCCTTTTCTCAATTTTCTCCCTCCCCACCTTGCACAAAATACTTGAACCCTTCAACCCTGCCCTACCAGCAGCAAACAGAAGCCCCCTGAAGAGCCTGTACTCACACCCCTTCAGAAAGGAAGAGAAAAGAAAAATTGCTTTAAACATTTTCAGGCAAGAGTTGATTTCTCTCCCTCTCTTTTTGGCAACTGTGTCAGACTCCTACCTGCTTCTTTGAAAGTTTGAATGCTTAGTTAGGTCAGCGGGGGAGGCCAGGAAAGCAAAGAACATCTCAACTTCAGCAAAACTTTTCTTTTTTCTTGGGAGTGATTGAATTCTCTATTTTATACCTACCTCCTGACTGCTCATGCTCCCCAAAAGAGAAGCGTTTCACCTTCTTGAAAGGCATTCATGATATGCCTGAAGAGGCGAAAGTCAGGTTTGGTCATTCTCCAATTCACTGCATTCCCTGCCTCGTTATGAGTCGGTTCCGGGAAAAAGTCCTTCTTCGTGTAACTGGTGATTTATAGAGGAGCCAGCAGTCATCCATCACCTAGCGAACCAGTGTCACCAGCATTGGGGATAGGGAGAGGGACTGTCACTCCCGGCACGAGACAATTCTATCATGGGCTCATCCTTGCTGTCTGTCTCTCCTTGGTGTTCTTCCACCAGAAATGAGAGAGAAGACAGGTCATGGCTATAAAAGCACCCTCCTAAGGCAGAAACAGTCTTATTCATGGAGGTCACAGCATGGAATCGTTTCTTCCCAACATGGTATGTGCATGCACACACATATACACACACAGCCACAGATATACACGCATTCTAGGTGAAAGGACGCAGCTCAAAATCTTTTGAGTTGTCCTTTGCTATAAGACCCATGGTCCCCTGTGAGAGGCTCAAGAAGGTCTCATTCCCGTCAGCAGTCTAGAAGACCGTACTGTTGCTACTGCTGTTCAGTTGTGTCCAACTTTTCGTGACCGCATTGGGGGCTTTCTTGGCAAAGATACTGAGCTGATTTGCTCTTTATTTCTCCTACATATTTTACAGATGGGAAAACTGAAGCAAACAAGGTTAACTGACTTGTCCAGGATCACACAGTTAGTAAGTATCTGAAGCTGGATTTGAACTTAGTTCTTCTTGATTCCAGGTCCAGCATTCTATCTACTGCACCACTTGGCTGTGCATATGCTCCAAAAGAGACAGGGCAATGTTCACCTGACTCCATTCATGAGTCTTTATTCTTTTCGGGTACAGATTGGAATTGTGTGCTCACTAGTTATTAAAGAGGAGAAGAAGAGGGGATATCCAAGGGAGGGTGTGGAAGACAGGAAAGTGACAGGGGGAATGGGAGGGGAAAGAAATAAACATTTATGTCCCAGATACGGTGCTAAGTGCTTTTTACAAATATTATCTCATCATTATATCCTCACAACGATTCTTCAGGTAGGTACAGGTGAGAGGAGAGCACTGGGCTTGGTAGAAAGGCAGGGAAAGGAAAGAAGAGAAAGGGAAGAAAGAGCCACACCTAATATTTGCGAAAGATCTTCTGCCCCCCTTCCAACCTTCCCAGAAGGTTCCAATTATATAGATCTTCTCAAGTTTCTGCTTTCATTCTTCTTTTACAGTGAGATCCGACGGGATCTTAAAAAAAAGAAAAAGGAAAATGCGTAGGGAGGGACTTGTCTCTCTGACTACCACTCAACCTGGTCAGTCCTTAGCACGATTCTCATATGCCCTCCCTCTTTTATCCTCAGGAGAGAAAAGACTTCACTTCCCTTTTTCAGTATCAGGAGGTGCAAGCAGAATGCTACCCACCTCCCACTCCCCAAGCAACAGCAACAACCACAACAGCAAACAAACACAAACAAGCAAATGTTGCTTCTAGAGGGGTTGCCAAAGAAATCTCTTGCAATGAATTGAGACACCTTATTAAGAAAAGGATGCTGGAGGTGGCTTCTAAAGTTGACAAAAGTTGACAAAGGAGGAAAAATCAATAATGCCTGTAGGGAACTGTTGGGAAACACAACAGTTAATGAGAACTGGACCCCATGATACATGAAAACAAGGCAAGAAAGTCATTAGTGTCTCAGTACTGCTCAATAGGTTAGGTATTAAGGCTCCATTTCAGTAGGAAAATGGAGGCCTTCTTAGGCTATCTTCCATTAGAAGGACTGTGTAGGCTGCATGGAGCAAGACACTGAAAGACTCTTCTTGGGCCATGGTCCATTTGCATACCCAGGAAATCCATGTGACAAGCCTGCTTTCATCAAGCAGGACTTGAACAGAGTTTGGTTTTTCCCAGCTCGAAAAGAGCCATATGGTCCACGTTCCACAGAAGACATTTTAACAGCCAATGAAAACTGTGTCTTGATAGAAGGGAGCAGTTGTTGCTGGACAGAGAGAGGGGGAAGGGCAGAGGGAAGAAATGATGAAATGTTAGCACAAAACCTGTATGCGGGCTACATGGAGTTGCCCTTCAGTGTGGGACCGCAGACTGAAACTAAAACAATTTTGTTCTGTTTTGTCTAGGGGCTATTCCCATAATGAAAGGAAGATGTGTTCAATAATAGAGCATGTCTTAGAGACCCAGAGAAACTTCTGGAGTTGCTCCTTGAATCCCCAAGTCATATTTCTCCCATGATCGAAGTTTACAGTTTCTATGGCTCCCAATTTCCCCATTAAAATAAAAAATCTAACTCCAGAAATAACATCATGTTGCGTACATCTTCCTTCTCCCGTCTCTTTGTGCTCTGATACTCCCTGCCGGTTATGAAGTTAAAAAATAAATTCACATCTGTCCTTGATCCTGTAAGGCAAGAACATAAAAATACAGCAATACAAAAATGCATGTTTTTTTCTCTTTTTTCCCCACCCCACCAAAGGCCAGCTCCAGTTTAGTGCTCTTGGTTAGCATGAGCTCCTTTACATGTGTTTTTGATGCCGAAACTATAACATTTTGGCTTTTCCCCCTTCTCAAAAGTGCTATCCAAATAAATAAGAATTAGAAGATGTTTGTTCAAACCAAGAGTTATGACCTAAGATTCTTGCTCCTTTTCTGACTCCAGTGAGAGGCTTAGTAATTTAATCCTGATACTTAAAGGCATGTGTTTTATTTTTATGGAATCCATGCATGCAGCAAACAACCTGTTTTTCAGCAAATACGTAAATGATGAGGCTATTTCACATGTTCGTTAGTCAAAGTTAAATGGTATCTAAGCTGCTTAAAGCCTTCTATCTGTCTCACTGATGGTTCATTTTAATTAAAGATCTAGAGACCAGAATAGTTGTATGGCCTCTACTTGCACATGTCAGGACTACATTCTGCACCCTGAATAGCCATCTCTCAGATGTGCACTGTCAGAGCCAAAGAAAGGAAGAATAAAAGGTGTAGATGGTTCATTGGACATCATTGCTTGGATGTCCTGTGGGCATTTCAAACTTAGCCTGCCCAAAATGGAACTTTTTTTTGTTACCACATTTTGGTACCACATTCCAAACCTACCAAGGGAAGAAAACATTTACCAATAGGAGTATGCGATCAAAAAACATTGGAGACCACTGTCCTATACCAATACACTACTAACTTTATTTCATTTCAAACTCACTTCTTTTCCTAATTTCCCCATTTTGGTTCATGGCACCTCCACCTTTTCAGTCACTCAAGTTCATGACGTAGGAATAATTGTTGGATATTCCTTCTCTTAATCCCCATATCTAGCCAAATTCCATTTCTTGTCTATTCTACCTCCACAGCCTTTTATAACTTGCCTTTTCTCAAGTCACACAACTCAGTTCTTTCATTCCCTCTACATTATTTAGCCTATTGCAACAACCTCCTGCGTCATCCCTAAAACTAGTTACTCCCCTCTGTAATTCATTCTCTACATTGCTTCCAGACAAACTCCAAAAACATAGATCTGATCAAGTAAAACTCTTCAAGGACTCTCTACTGCCTCTAGAATAAAATATAAAATCTTTAGACTGGCATTGAAAGCCATGTCACAATGTAGCTCCCACCTAAATTTCTGGCCATTTTGTATTATTTTCCTTCTTGCATTTCCATTCCTAACTGTCCTCCTAACAACATACCATCTCCTGGATCTGTGTCTTTGTGTGAGTGGTCCCTTATATCTAGAATGGACCCCTACATCATCTCATCCTCATAGATATCCTGCTTCCTTTCCAAACCTGGTTCAAGTGACATGGTTGGCCTCCATGTGGCTTTCAGGGATCCCTAATTACTAGCTTTCTCTCTCTTGAAATTACTTTGCATATATTTTGAATTTATTGGTAGACATGTAGAATGTAATTGCTTGCTGAAGTTGGGGATTATTTCATATTTATCTTTATATCTCCAATGCCTAGCACAATGCCTTGAACACAGGAGACTTAAAATATTTGTGAGATTGAATTAGATCAACTTGAGTCTTCACTACTGCAGCATCAAATGAAAAAACATGAACTACTTGTAGCAGTGTCATCTTCATGTGTGAGAAACAGTACAAGCAACATAGTCAGAGGGGTAAGGTAAGTGAGAAAAAGAAAGTGGCCAAATGCCATTGGTGGATGCCAAAGTAGGATTGCTGATGTGTATCTTCTTACCAACTACAAATTAGAAAAATTTTGTCAAAGGGGTTGAATCATACTGGCTTAGATAAACCCCAGACTTAAGCTATCAAGATTGATCTCCAGTACTTAGTACAGTTCTTAGGACATAGTAGGTGCTTAATAAATGGTTATTGATTGATTGACCTCAATATTTGCAGGTGATAATGGGAAACGTAAATAAATGAATGCTCAAATGTTGTTGATTCTACCTGCACAAAATCTCTCTTGCCTCCTCTGAGTGCACGTCTGGCCAAGTCACCTTCCTATTCAACAAATTCTGGTGGATGCTCATTATTTTCAGAATCAAGTATGGAATCCTCTGTTTGGCTTTTGAAGCCTTTCATAACTTAGCTCCAAGCTCACCTTTTCAGTCTTCTTACTTCTTGTATCCCATATGTACCTTATAATCCAGAAACACTGGCTTCCTCTCTGTTACTCTTAACCTATCTCCCAATTCAATGAATTTTCAGTTTGTCTTCCATTCCTGGAATTCTCATCTGTCTCCTGGCTTTATTCAGCTAAAATCTTACCTCTTCATGAACACTTTTGTCATTCCTCCTTAGTGCTAGTACCTCCCCTCCGGAATTACACCCAATTTACCTTGTATAGATCTTATTTGTACATAATTATTTGTGTTTTTCCCCCTTTACATTAGGAGTTTCTTGAGAACAGGGACTAGTTTTGCTTTGTCTTGTATTTCCAGGGTTTTGCACAGTGCTCAGTACTTAATAAATGTTTGTAGACTTGAATTTGACACATCATATGGTGTTAACCGACTTTTCATTCTTGTATTCCCTGTCTTCTTACCCAGACAGTAAACTCTTCAAAGGCAGGGACCATATCTTAGTCATCTTTGCCTTCTCCACATTGGCAGGCATGAGGATCTATAGATAATAGGCTCTTAGTAAAAACTCATTGACCATTTGACTGGAGGACCCATCTACTATTAGGTAGAACTTTTTCTTTATTTCTTGAGCCTGGAGGAGGATTTATCTTAGGTCATAATCATAACTATGTCCTAGAAAGCAAGTGCTTGGACTTCTATCACTACCAAAGTCCTTTCACTTCTTCTTGGCTATTGGAGAAATTAGTATTTGGCAATACATCAGAGAATTAAATGCTATAGGTATACTCTGGGATCATAGTGTTCTAGTTCTACTAGGGGTTCTGAACAAAGTGACCTGTACAACCTTGGAGAGGATGTGGGAAAGAAGAAAGGAAGGTGGAGCAGGCAGAGAAAAGAGGTTAGGAAGGAAGGAAAAGAAGTTGGTCATGGGACCAGTATTTGGGAACGGGGGGGGACAGGGAGGGGCAAATTTTGTTCATTTCTCCATAGACTATGTACCTACTACTTTGAATCATTAAAAGACAGCCCACAGAAGACACTGTTTTGTTTTGTTTTTTAATCATTCTGGGTAATTGATGGCTACTCTTTGTTTTCCTTTTCATAACCAGGTGGCTTAAGTAAGACATGGTTTTTTAATATGGTGGTCACAGTGTTGCTTAGTTCCCTTCATGTTTTCCCTAGCTGGAGTATATGTATAAGGGAAAAGTGGGAGAAGGTTTGGAAAACAACAATATTCACATGAGTACAACTAAAGTAGTCCAGGTAATAAAATACTTTTTTAGGAGAGGGGAGGGTAGTTCTATTTTGTCTCTTTGAGGAGGTCTCCTTTCAAGGCACAATGCTGTTGTAAAAGCAGGTCATGATCTTGTTTAGGAATCAGGAAGGATTTGTGCTTCCATAGTTGTGTGATCCTGAACACGCCATAACCTTCTCTCTGGATCTCTATTTCTTCATCTGTAAAATCAAGATCCTTTTCCAGTTCTAATAATTTATATTTCTGAGGCTTTCAGTGTAAAGATGGAGGAAAGTAGACCCAACTCTGGGAATTCTGGGTCATTTAGCACATGAACCCCCTTCTCAGATTCCCTGACTGAGGGTGAAGGAAAGGCTTCAATGAAGATGGTTCAGGCATGCACCCTTTGGTCAAGCTCAAGGTCTGTCCAGCATCACAGGTGGTTTCCAGGTTAATTGCAACCGGCTCAGTTCTCTTACCCTATCCATTTCTGTAACTTGCAGACATACAAGATGAAGGAAGGTTTCCTATAGACCCTTTGCTTTCCTCAAAACATCCACATAGTTAAGACTAGCCCCCCAGAGACAGCTGGAGGTAGATCTCAATGCTATTGTGAACTGCTGCCCCAACTTCCAAGTCCATAAATAGTAGACCACTCACTGCTTTCCACTGTTCTCCAGAGAAGAGTCACAGAAGCTAGTTTCAACAATTATCATCTCCATCCTTAAATATCAATACCTATGCTTCTTCCCAAAAGGGCAATAGGTTCCTTAGCTGGAAATAAAAAGTTGAAGTGTCCACGCCCAGATTTCTTTAGAGACAGCTGAGGCATTAATGCAGGAAGGTGTAGTTCTGTGGGTTCACACATAGAATTTACTATCACTCAGTTGCAAAGGAGAATGTTCCCCTAACCTATCAATGAAATGTTGAACTATAACTCTCTCTTCAATACTGAGGCAACCTGGAGTAGTGGAAAAGAACCAAAAGACCTGTGTTCAAATGCTACCTCTAACACTAATTAGTCATATGAATATGGGCAAATCATTTACTTCCTAGGACCTTTACTCATTTGTAAAATTAAAATGGAAATATTAATACTTGTATTACCTATATCACAAGGCTGTTGGAAAAAAGTATTTTGTAAACTTCCAAGTGTTATTTAATATGAGCTATTATTATAGCCAAAGACTTTCTTAAATGATGAGAACCTCCCAGAAGATGCATTGGGGAATTTCTAACTTTACTGAGGCCTTCTCAGTTAACAAAGGAAACTACATCATTTTTAAAGCCCTTCATAAACTGGACTCTTCCCACTTTTCCAATCTTTTTACATTTTACTTGCATCCCCTCTATGATCTGTGACATTTACCTCTACTGCCTGCTTTGTGAAAAAAATACTCCATCTCCCAACTCTCTTGGTTTTGGATTGGTTGACCCCATGCTTGGAATGTTCTCTTTTCTCATTACTGCCTTCTGGTTTCCCTGGCTTTCTTCAAGATTCAGCCCAAAGTAGAACCAGAACACTTTATATGATGATGACAACATTGTAAAAATGAACAAACTATGAAAAACTGATCAATGCAATGACCAACCATGGCTCAACCAAAGGACTGATGAAGAAGAATACCCCCCATCTCCTGACAGAGAGGTAATTGACTCAAGATGCAGAATGAGACACATATTTTTGGACATGTCAAATGGGGAAATTTGTTTTGCTTGCCTGTGCATATTTATCATAAGACTTTTGTTTCCCTTCTTTGCTTTTATCCCCTTTCTACTGCCATTCCCTAAAATCCAGGGTGGAGGATATTGGAGGGAGAAAAAAGACATTTTTTAAAATTGAAATAATTAATAAGAAACGATTCTATTCAAATCCCACTTTCTTCAGGGGGCTTTTCCTATCACCTTCCTCAACACCACCTGCTTCACACACACACACACACACGCACACACACACACCGCTGAGATTATTTTTCATTTACACAATTATTTTCTATTTGTAATGTTTTCAAATAGCTTGCATTTATAATTTTTTGCATGTTGTGCAGTGACTAGCACCTCATAAGCACTTAATAAATACTTGTTGGTTGGTTGGTTATTGTTTCCTCTGTTAGAATGTCATCTCCTTGAGCATAAGGACCAAGTATTCTCTATTCTTTGTATCCCCAGGGCTTAGTAAAATACCTGGTATAAAGCAAATGCTTAATAAATGTTTGTCAGTTGACTACGTGTATAACAGCAAATACAGTTCTGAAAAGAATACTCACAAAATAACTATATCTTGTGTAGAAATTTGACTATTCATAAAATACTTCAGTGACTATAAGTGGTAAACTAAATATGGTTTAGAGACATTGATTCCTCTAAGTTGGTGGTGATATATTCCTGTAAAACAATTTTGTGTAAGCTTCTGACTTAAGTTCTCCCCCACAATTTCTTCTCAAGTCAAGAGAACCATGAGTCCACTTTCTATGTTCCAGATTCATGTTGACTCAATGACTTTTTCAAGAAACTTCTTTTATAATCTACCTTCTGCCTCAAACATAAGGAAATGGACAGTTATGTTAAAGAAATGCAGTTATGTTAAAGAGAAAAATAGAATTAGAGGTTTAAGCAATTATTTGATCTAACTCCTTTCTTTTTATAGATAAAGAAACTAAAGATGAAATGCTTTGCATAAGGTCACAGAGGTAGATAAATAGTAGAGTCAAGGTTTGAACTCCTATTTTCTGATTGCAAACCCAGAGCTCTTTTTTCTACCCCATCATGGCTCTGTTGATTCTACTGTGATGCCAGCTGGACCACAAGGCTTGAGTGTTATCAGAAACAAAAGCCATTTTCCAAGGCAAAGATTGTGCTTCTGCCTATAGTTCACTAGTTCCCTTGCACTCCAGTCCAGCCTTCTTGGTGTGGGGAATTATGGTACTTAAGATTCTAAGCAACTTTTCAGTAATTATCATACCTTCTGTAACTCTACATGACCATAACTGTATCATGGAATATACAGAGGTGCTGCTTTTACGAGACCCCACAGTCCATTAGGAATGGGCCTCACTAATGAACGTAGGCAATTTGTCTTGATATAGTCCCATGGGGACTTTTGCAGATTGCATCACTCATTCTCCTAAGAGGAATATTAAAAGCAAATAAAGGCCTTCCCCTGTCAACCCATAGGACTCTTCTAAACTTGGAAAGGAAGCTCTGATTCCAGTTTACCTTGCCCAGGGTGGTGTCAATGAATGTGCCATTCCATCTCTGTCGCTCAAAGGGCTCCCTGCTGATCTGCAACAAGGAACCCCCAAAGCCTTGTTGTTCAAATAGGATAAGGATTAAATGGGAAAAGTCACATGATGAAAGCTTTCACCCTTGTGAAGTCTTTTTTATTCTCTTGCTGGTGGAACCTATATCGTTAATTAAGAAGTGTTTTAGTTCACTAAAGCAGTCAATAATTTGAAGACTTGCTTTTGAAATAGAGGACAAAAGACAAGCAAAGTCAAAATGTCTATTCATAATGACAACTCAAAAGTCAAAATATGTCACTCATTGCACCTCCTATCTCAGCTGTAGTGCAAATTTCTCTGGTTCTTTGGCATCTCCAAATTATTTTGAAGAATTCCTTTTCTATGCTAACTTTGAACAATTCTACCTCTCTGGAACATTTGCCTTTAAGAGATGATTCAGAGATGGATTTAGGGATAAGGGGATACTAAAACCCTTTAGCACTGTCCAGCTTTAAAATCTGACTCCCATTTGGAATATTAGATATGCATCTTGGAGGTGGATCAGAATCATAAATGGGATGGTGAATAGGGCTTTGTCCCAGTGCATCAGCATCAGCCAGGGCACACTTCCTCCCCGAGGTGGTCCTATGACATCTCTCATATCTCTAGTCCATTGGCCCTGAGCCAATTGGCATGATCATTCTCAATCATTTTTCCAGCCTGAGGTTACCACCCACAGGCTATTACTGTGTTACTTTCCTCCTAGGGCTCACCTCCTCCCATTCCTATGTCCCCTACTTGCTGCCTCCCCCAACTACATCTCCTCATCCTCTCAGAGAAGATCCACCAGGGACACAAGAAACACAGGGAAGCACAAACAATAACAAAGGAAAAGTTACGCAGATAATCAGACCTCTATAGTTGCTAATTTCCTAACCCAACAATCAATTCCCACGCCTACCTTCTCGTGTTAATACATTTTCTTATGTGTTTGACATAGCAATTTTATGTGTGTGTATGTGTATGAGTGTGTGTGTGTGAGTGAGAGAAAGAATGCAATTATCCCCATTTTACAGATAAGGAAACTGAGGCTCAGAGAATCTCAACTTACCCAAGGTAACATGACTAGTACAGAATGGAAACAAGACTTAGGTCCAAGCCTTCTAATGTAATTCCTTAACAACATCGTTTGGGGGAAGGAAGTAAAGCCTAGGATATCTTGTCTGGTGGAGTACTTTTATACATCCCTAAAGAAGTACCAGTTTTGAAAAATTTGAAAAAAATACAACTTATAAGAAGATAAAGCCCAAGAACTTCGGCCTTCTAACCTGAATTCCCTAACCTGAATTTAAAACAACTTGATGACATCATTATGATTGGATGACATCTAATTTTCATAGCCAGATACTCCAAATTGAAAAAACATATTATTAATGTAGCCGAGAAAAACCACAGAGAGAATATCCTTGTGCTTGGTCATTTGTTCATTCTGTGGAAGGGCTGACATGATCTCTCAGGTAGAATTTAATGTGAAATGTAATTTTGACATTGAAAATATCAGAGTGAAGTTCCCCACAAAAACAAAGCAGTATATACCTGTTGACTCTTTGCCTCTCCCTATCCACAGCACCCTGGTTTCCAAGCAAACTCTTTCAGAGGCCATGAAGAAAGGTTTTCTGGCCTCAACTCACATGTATGATTGTCATAGGGTCATCCTGACCTTACTAAGCACTCCTTGTAGACAAAATGCTCATCATTTTTCATGTTCCTAGGGGGAATTGCTGCATTCAATGCAAGCTGAAGTTGGGCTTTGTAGTCTGAGGCACAGCTGTTGATGAGTCATAAGGAGGAAAAAGACTGAGCCATTTTGTGTCTGGGGCCAGGGTGAGGATCTATTCCTCCCTGGGTTTTCAATGTATGCATTTGGGGGTTGAAACGAAAGGCTACATTTGGCTTATACATGCTTGTTGAGTACCCTCTCAAAAGTGCCTGAAGCAAACATCTGGAAGATGAAGATACAGTGAGTGGGTTAACTCCCTAGCCGTTCACAAAGGGTTAAATATGATGCCCAAGTGCTTCTAAAACAGGTGGCCTCAACCCAAAATAAAGCCTAGAGCATCTCTGTTTCACACTTGTACATTCAACCATTTTCCTAAATCACTCATATTTTAGATGTAATTCCTTTGTCCTTTCGGAAAAATAAAGTCTTTTTCGGTTCATTGTGTTTATCCAAATCTTTACCACAATGTACTTTGTAAGGTACTTTTGACAAACCTTAGCTTCCAGGTATAATTAATGTCCATTATAATTATTCAGCTAACAAATCACAGAAGGCTCCCAAGAGGACCAGAGGAGAGTGAGAGACTATTTATGAAATCATATTTAACACAGTCTTATCTTGCCACCTATAAAAAAACATCTGTCTGACATCCTACAAATAAAAACCACTCCAGTTCTCTGGCCATTTTTATCATGGTGACTTGTGACCAAGGTGATATGTAGTGGTTATGCTACACACCCACACACACACACACACACAAATACACACACACACACCAAAACCCAAGCACAAGAATCAGTCTGAATTTCTATGGAAACCGCTGGAGCACTGTTGTCTATATGCTGCTGACTGATACAACCTACCTTGTGACCAAGAAAACAGAAAAGAGGGAGGAAAAAAAGAAAGGGGTCAGCATTTTCTGGGCTTCTTTTCAAATGCAGCCATCTGGCCCAGAAAAGAATAAAGGTTGAAGGGATTTTTTTTTACTGCCCCCCCATCCCCACTCCCAGCCCCCCAGGATACTCAGCTGAAATCATAGCAAAAATATGTTGCCTGAAGAACTAATGAGTTCCATTCCCCCACCCACTCTCAAAAGAGAGTCATAAGCATATCTGCACAGTTCAGTGTCTATACACAATTAAAAACACAATCATGTATATGGAATATCCTAGACCATTTAGAGAAAAACTCCCATTACCTACTAATGATTATATTAAATATATGTTATAATGACTACGAATGATTAAAAACATTTACAATTGGAACTTAAAAAATAAAGTATTCATATGCATTGTCTTATTTGTCAGTGTTATCCCCATTGTACAGCTGAGAAAACAAAGGTTCAGAGAGGAAGAAGCTAGTAAACTGGAGAAATAGGCCTAGACCTCAGGGTCTCCTGAAACCCAGTACACGTCCAGTGTCATGTGGATTTGGCTTTTGGCAAGGCAAGCAAATAATGGGGTTCCATGGTACACAAAGGAAATGTACACACACACAAAATATGGCAGACCAAGACAACTATGTAACTCAGCCCCCTATTAACTGCCTGGTACTGAACCCCATACTTTACCTCTTATTACCAATTTTTATTCCCCAGTTTCACTCCAACCCTACTTCAAATACCATTTCCCATGGAATACTACCCATTATTCAGTCAACAACCTCCATCTGACACACTAACTTTAGCACCACATTGAGCAGAGGAAGTTTTCATCCACACATCCGTTCTTGCCCACTCTGAATCAGGAAAAGTTCAGTCAACCATCCTGAATTCTCTCTCCACATCCAGATGCTGGTCTGTCTCATTGGAAGAAGAATCCAGAGAGGTCAGAGGGAGGCACTTTTGGTCTCCATGCTCCATGGTACAGAGATAAGAACTCAGCAACAAATTGATTCACTTAATGAGCTGGAAGAGACCATAGAGATCATTTCATTATGGAATCATGGGTCTAGGGCTGGAAATGAAGCTGGAGCCAATCCCCTCATTTTATGTATAAGGCAACTGTGACCCAGGGACATTTAATATCTTGCTTAAGGTCATGTTGATGCTCAGTATCAATGGTAGAATTTGTACTGAAGTCTTCTGAATGTAGAACCAGTGCTCTGTTTGATGGATCGTGAAATTTAGAGCTAGATTTAATCTTGGAAATAATCTAATTGTATCATACTGTAGGAAATAGAGAGCTAGAGCAGTGAAATATCATGCCCAAAGTCATACAATTAGGAAGCTGTGGGGGCAAGAATCAAACTCAGGTAATCTGCATCCATTATACCATAGTGTCTCATTTGACAGATTAATAAACTGATGAATGAACAAGTGGATGAAGGAAAAAAAGAAGTTATGAAGCACATACTTACTATGTGCCAGGCACTGTTAAGATTTAAGGATGCAATTATAAGCAAGCAACATAGTGCCTAACCTCAAGGAGTTTACCTTTTAATAAGAGATGACAGCAAGTACACACATAAATCAAATGATGACCTAGAGAAATGTTCTGCACAGGGAAATCAGAGAGAATGATGATTGGAGTAAAGGAACAATTGATTGATTGAGATGTTTTCTCAGGAATGATAATGTTAATTTGATTACTGTTCTCAGAGCAAGAATTAGAAGGTAAGGTAATGGGGTAGTGGGGCAGGCAGTTGGATATGTAGAGTCATCAAGTTTCTCCTGGAGACCCCAGCTGGTGACCCAGAAAACAAAAAAGAAGGAAACAAAACAGAAAGAAATGGTTGACATTTCCCAGGATACTTTTCCTTTTTCTT
The DNA here is from genome assembly GCA_028658325.1 of Potorous gilbertii. Classification (NCBI taxonomy): domain Eukaryota; kingdom Metazoa; phylum Chordata; class Mammalia; order Diprotodontia; family Potoroidae; genus Potorous; species Potorous gilbertii. Next base: position 539,899,858 of record CM053769.1, read on the forward strand.
AAGCCTCTTAAGGAAGGTCAAGTGTGAGGTCTATGGGAATCCCTCCTCCAGTGCTAATGCTCTTCTAGGTCTAAGGGTCTGGAGAAGGTTTGGGAGTGGGAGTCTCTTCCATTGTTGTGGCAATAACCAAAGATAGTTTTCCCTATTCCCCTTCTCCACATTTTAGTTCTGTTTTGTAACTTTCCTAAAACCTCCTTGATGCCCTAAATCCAGGGAAGATTTCTGGAAATAAGAGATTTTTAATTTCCCGAAATACAGCAACAACAGTGAAATTCATTTCCTGATTTCCTGGATATTTTGAAAAACAAATACCTTTCTCTGGAGCAGTTAAATTGGAGGCTTTTCAAGTATTGTTCTACAATAGAAAATTGCTCTGCCTTCAGCTGCCTCTTCCCTATAAGAATTCATTCGATGAGAGAGACCATTAAAGTTTTTTCTCCTCTCTTCAGACTTGGCACTACATACATTCCTGACCAACTTTCCTGACTCTACATCTTAGTAAATTCTTCCTGACAACAGTTAGTGACAAGCATGTCAAAAACAACAAACTCCGTCATCTATATGGGTTATCAATAATTTAGTCTCTTCCCCTCATGAGAGCCTGTGTGTTTTGCAATAATGAAATATATGATTTTAAAAATAAATAATAGACTGTTGTCAGCCCGATTGTAGCTAGAAGTTATGAATTTGATTGATTGATTGAGCATTTGACTTCATTCTCTCTAGCAGGATCAAAGAGAAACTCTTCCACTTGCCCAAGGCCACTTGCAATTTATTTAGAGACTGTGTTCATATCCCAGCAGGTAGCAATATTGGACTGAGGTACACAGAAAATCAGCTCTTTGAGGTTTTTTCCAAGTCTAAGGGATGCAACAAATGAGTTTTTTTTTTAGTTCATTTAATCATTAACCACTTAATCACTAAAAACAAGACATTATGTGTTTTGCTTGTGCTGGAGTACTCCGGGAAATGGGAGGAACTCAGGCTGCCATGACAGAATCTGGCATTTGAGTGTGGGCCTTTTAAAAATGTGACAGTCTCTAATTTTTTATTTATGTGGCACTTTTTCCCCCCTTAACTAATCAGTGTGGCAACAGCCGTGCTGACACCCCACTGTGACAGGCGTATGAATTGCAATGAGGAATCTATACAGCAGCCAACATAGGGGAAACAAAAGCTCAAGGTATAGAGGAGATGTTTGTAAAACAAATACTGTGACTGTTAGACTGGCACAATGGAAAAAAATAAGACTCAGATTTGACTGTGAACTCTCCAGACCATGGGAAATATAGCTATGGAATTAACTCAGGCTCGATTCTCTTTGCCTGTTTTTATACCCTTTCCCTGAATAAGAAGACAGTGCCCTTCTTTTTCCAAATTCCTGGACTGTTCTTCCCCTCATTGTATAATAGTCTTCCTTGGGCTTATAAAAACAACACATACATAAAAATCTGGACTGCAAGCTACCTGAAGTGGGAGCAGACATGCTGATGAGCATTCAAATGAGCAAGGCTAAAGTAGAAACTGGGAGCCGGTCTTAACCAGGGTGCAGGGAATGAAAGAGATAGGATGTGAAGGCCTCAGGATATCCATCCACAGAGGGACAAGCCCATCTTAACAAGTACAGGTTATGGTCTTAGTTGTTCTAGCAGGGGAATGGAAGAAAGCAAGCTTGTCTTCTCTTTCTAGCTGCCTTCGTCATGTGCTGTCTGACCTCAGGCAAGGCAATTTAATAATCATCCTAATGCTTTATACTTCATAGTGCCTTTCATCCACAGATCTCAAAGCACTTCACAAATTCCAATTCATTAACCTTCACAACCCACCCTGGAGGAGGATGAGGGGGTGGGAGCATTCCCCCTGTGGTATAAGCTCACAGTTGGAGGCACGGGAAAAAAAAATCCGTCTTTCCCTCAAGGTCATATGAAAGTCGATCATGAAACAAGGAAGTGGGGCTCCAGAGCATTTGACTTCAGATCTGGTTGATACTGGACTTTGTCACCTCAGTTTACCTGTCTTAACCTGAGCTCAAAATTCTTCACTTAGCTGCGAACAGAAGTGTAAGTACAGAAGGAATCCAAAAACTGATATTTTCCCCCCTTTTGAAAAATTTCTTTTAAGTGGTTTGAAGGCTGAGAATGCATACACAAAATTGTTCCACTGATGCCCAAATGCTTTATCAGATTGATCTAAAGACCAGTTTGTTAGACCAGAACTAAATTCAGTGAAACTATTAAAAATTATGTTCAGAATTATAACGAAAAGTTTCTGAGGGAAAATGTAGTTGAACATGGTAGAGGAGGACAACATCAAGATGACTAGGAAGGATGTAGTCATGTGCTCACCATCATCATTGATTCAAAGGCATCCCACAGGGCACAGATCCCTGGGCAGTCCGCTCTGGTCAGGTACAGTCATGCTGGTACCGTGATGGGGTACTATCATGGCAAGTCCAGAGAGTTATGTGACCGTCATGGGGCCATTGAGGATAGCAGAACCTGCGAGTAAGGAAAGGGACTTGAGGGTGGTCTTGGGTGGCATGGAGCCAGAGGAGGACTGACATGGGAAGGAAGTGAACATCTCATGTCAGTACCCTGGAACAAAGTCTCAGATGCCTTGTGCTAATTACAGTTCTGATTAAATTCCCCAGCTTTTGGAATGAACTAACCATTTAATTCAACCAAAACAGTCAAATTGGCTTGTAAAACAACATAGTAATGAGGCTTGGTATGAATGCTTCCTAATTCATGAGATCATAGATGCATAGCAGAAGGGACCTGAGAGGATATTGAGTCTATCCTACATGTCTAGTATGTATGGCTTGCTTTCTGTTATGTTCTATGTGACTGTCAGAATAGATTCTCTCATATGCTTCACCCTCTCTCCTCTTTTTAAACCTATAATGACGTCCTTCCTTCCTTTTTGTCTTTTGAACTCCAAGTCATC
>CM053769.1:539903303-539950051 GCA_028658325.1 Potorous gilbertii
TCCAGTGACCAGATATTCATCAGGATGACAGGAGATGACTCAGGATGAGGCAATTGGGGTTAAATGACTTGCCCAAGGTCACACAACTAGTGAGTGTCAAGTGTCTGAGGTGAGATCTGAACTCAGGTCCTCCTGACTCCTACACTGGTGCTCTATCCACTGCATCACCTAGCTTCCCTTAATGCATAGGCAAAAATATGTGGGGTGAACAACAGTCTTGAGGATCTCAGAACCAGATTAAAATGTAATTGGGAAATATTTGATGAAATAAATAAAAATTCATTCAAAAATAGATAATGTTAATATGTGGTTTTTCTGAGTCAACATGGCACCTATAGAGATCCTTATATATGGCTTAGTGCCCTCTCTCCCTCCACATTTGATTTGACATCCCTCCTTTACAGGATAGAGAATTTGGCAGCTAAAAATAACAAAAAACAACAACAAAATGTAAGCAAAGGATTTCAGCATTTCGTTTAGAACAGTTCAAGCATTTCTAAAGTACCTATCATGTGCCAGATGTTGTGCTAAGCACTTTAGAAATACCTCATTTGATAGAATAAACGCTGAGCAAAGGAAGACTAGCTGCAATTTCTCTAGTACCTGTCTTTGTCAGTACCTAGAACCCCTCATCTATCATCTAGAGAGGTACTAGACTAAGAATCAGAATATCTGAGGGATGATGCCAATTATTAATTCTGTCTGACCCTGGGCAAGTCAACCATCTGTCCCTCAGTTTGCTCATCTGTAAAACGGGGTTAAAAATATTTTTGCTGCAAGGTTCCAGTAAAGATCCCAAGATCATATGATCTAGGACTGGTAAAAGATCCAAAGATTAGAATCTTTTTTTTTTCTTTAACAAATAAAGAAAACAAGGTCTAGAGAGGTTAAGTGATTTACCGGATCACAAAGATGTCAAAGAATAGACTCAGGGTTTCTAACTCCAAACACTCTTTCCACCAAGGCAAACTACCTCCTTCTGTGAAAACCCTTTGTAAACATAAAACATTATCTAAATGGAAACCAGTATTCCTACTGTCATTTCCCTATATGTGTTGATCCCTTCAGTGGAATGGAAGCTTACAGAGAGCAGGAATTTTCTCTCTTTTGTATTGGATTCCCTGGGTCTTGCATAGGTCAGGCACATAATAGGCACTTAATAAATGTTTATTGATTGATTGGATTATCTTACCTTTGCATTCCCTATATCTAGCAGGAGTCGGGCATATAGTAAGTCTTAATAAAAGTTGATTGATTGATTGGATTGTCTCACGTCTATAATTCTCCATGCCTATCACAGAGTCAGACACATAGGATTTTAACTCCTTTATTCACTCATTCATTCATTCATTTATTTATCCATTCATCTTGAGTTATATATCTGAGAAAGACATATTTCATCAGTCAAAGCTATCCTAATAGGTGAGACATTTTACAAATGGAGAAAACAAAGTGCATGGAGTCATACATGGAATGGATGGAGGAGTCAAATTCAAGTTTTCTCACTCCTGGTCTGAGTATTTTAGCTGCCACTAAAGTCTGGCACTACTTCCAATGGATTCAAAAGTAAGAGAGCAGTCACTGTACAGGAGGCCTCTCTCTGGGGAACAGGGCTCAGAGAGATGCTCCCAGGCTAGGAGAGTTCCACTGTGGCCTCATGTGGGGCCATTTTGTGGCTGAGGTCACCATGTAGCTGCTCACGTCAGCAAGCAGTCTTGGGTCGAGCTTTTATGTTCACCAGTATCTAAACCTTAGGTGGATGCTCAGGCATGAAAAAGGCCTACATGCCTTCAGGTGAGGACAGAGTGTCAGAAAATAAATGCTTCTCAAAAATTTTCCATTGCAGGCAGCCTGGAGACAGGCACAGTCAGTCAGAACTTCTAAAGGTTGGCTTCTGTTTTTCTTCCCTGCGCAGCATGCATTTATTGCTTCAGTATACCTGGGGAAAGGCAAAAATAAAGCAAAATAATAAAACACCCAAGACAGACAGACACACACACACACACACACACACACACACACACACACACACACACACAGCTCAGAGAAGCCTCTATGATTAAGCCCTAAAGGGCTAGTTGCTAATCACCGTGGATGGGAGAAGTCCTCCATCAGGCTCCTGCCTTGTTTTCCACTGGTTTGTTAAAACCGACACAAAGCCCTTCCCTCCCCCACAAACACACCTGAACCTTTCGCTTTGTTCCCCAGAGCACAGACACCAGAGCTGCTCAGAAATAGCTGAGCTGGGCTGCATTCTGAGTCTAGGCATGCAAATAAGTAACACAACCAAATGTGTCCCACATTGCTTCAGAATGCCTGAATTTTTTATGCATTATATATGCTTTTTTTTTATTGTCTCCTTGAATAACTGATACACATTCCTACTTTGACAAATAGAAGGTGATATATATGTATGTATGTATGTGTAACATAGGTACACATACATGTGTACACACCTCCCACACACACACACACACAATGCAAGGAGAGAGAGGGACTCACCATTGCACAAACCATGCTTACTTGAAGGAAAATATTTTAAGCAATTCAACTACTGATCTGACAAAGAAAGGAAAACATGTTGATTTTTAAAAATTCCTTAGAGAGAAACCCTAGTTCCCTTAGTTCACTTAAAAATAGAATCTTAGACTATCAAAGCTAGAAGGGACTTCAAGACAGACCAGTCTGATCTCCTTTTATAGATGAGAAAACTGAGACCTTCGGGGGGCAAGTGACTTGCCCAATGTCACATTTAGGAAGTGGAACTCAGTTTCCCCCAAACCAGAAAAAACTCTTTTTTTCCTGATTGGATGAGGGGAGGCCAGTCGTGAAGAACTCATCAGTTTTTGTAGACCTTTTTTTTCCATACTTGCTCCTAATTAGGGTGGAGAAGCAAGTGATGCTCAATTCTGGGACCCTCACAAGAGTGCTACCACCACCCTCACCTTTCCTCCCAACCCACTATCAACAAGAACTGAGCTAACTTTGGAGAAGACATCAGTTCACTTCTCACTGTTGTCTGCCCTTACAGCCAGAGGCTAGACCCGGAATATCGACCCTCCTGCCAAATACCTCTGTCTCTGTGGTATTTCTGGTTTGGCCATTGGAAGGAATTGCTGGACAGATCACAAGGAAGTCCATTCCGGGGAGATTCCTGCCAGATTTTTTTCTCTGAGACTTGGGGTGACTAAGATCGCTTGGATAAGGGTTTGAATTTCAGATAGCTTGTCTGAACCTGGATTTGAGACCTTTTAAGAATCCCAGTTGCGTTCCAATCCTTAACCACACAAAGAAGAACGCTAGGAGAAAAACACTACAAATCTTGAAAACCTGAACACTGACTGTTCTCCACAAAACCTAATAAACTGTTTGGTTTGCAATTGCACTTGTCCAAGGACTTAAAGCATTTGGTCCCAGCCTGCATTTTTCTTTACAAACCACCTCCTTTCTTTAGCTCCACTCCACCCATACCTTAGCCTCTTTTGTTCCTCTCTCCAAAGCTATGTTACTTCTCCCTCTGGCCATCCCCCTCCCCAACCTTCTATTCCCCCTCACACCTTTACTCTGCTAACCCTATGGACATTTATACTTAAAATCCCTCCTTGGATCCCCTTTCCTCTATGAAACTCTCTCTCCCTCTCTTGACATGTCTTCACAAAGCACCTGTGTCTTCAGGTTTCTGAATCCAGTGACTTGGTATGATCATAAAAATAAGGGAAACCCCATCCCCACTGAGCCACCCATAATTCCCCGGATTTCCATTCCACCCAAGCAGCAAGTGGGAGGCCCGATATTTTGCCTGGTTCTATAGTGTGGCCACTATGGGTCTTCCAGAGAATAAGTCTTTGGAAGCTCTATTAACCCTTTTGGGTCATAAATATACTAAAGGATGCTGGAGAACTTGTGAGAATACATGCTCCTAGGAACCCATTGCATCAAAATAAGTCCCCAGCAGCAGTTTATGTAACTAGAGAATGGAGCCTCATAAATTCTAAAAATACAATTAAAAGCAGCAATAGATACTTCCACTCCTCTTTTTAACTTCCCTTAGGATTGCATGATCTCAGAATAGAAATGAATAGATATTTTGGCAAGAGCTACTTTAAAAATGCTATTTATACTTAAGTGAGTACAAATAGATGCTCACAGGATTCAAGTCCAGTCCTTGGTTTATTTGCTTTGAGTCTCAGAGCCAGACATCCTGATTCCATAGCTGAATTCACAAAAATACATCAATGAGACAAAGTGTTTTCACCTACCCATCAACTCCCAACCCTCCTTGCCCTTTAACAAGCCTGTGGTCTCCTCCCAAAGCCAGGGCATTGTCCAAGCACTATCTTGGGTCTGAGAGAGCTATTGGAGATTAGCTCTACCTTCCCAATAATCCACTAAACAGAAAAGGGAGTTCTTATAGGAGGCTTCTCAGTGGTGAATCTATCTAAGACTTGGGGAGAAAAAGAAGGGGATTCCCAGAAATATTTCACTGGCATTAATTACATCCAAAGCAAGCATAAATAATAAGGCTCCTGACTTGGAAGCAGAAAACAGTTGCCATATACAACAATTCCCATAAAGTCTGTAGACTTCCCTCCTCTCCCACACAGCCCCCCTCTTCACTGCCCTCAGACTGTTCCTCAATCTCCTTGAAATATTTAGGCATTTTGATTTAGAGACAAGGAGTAAATATATTTATTGGAACATTTAATAATATCTGATGACCTGCAACACCACTGCCTCAGTTTTTGTTGTTTTTATATTGTAAGTTTCTGTAGCTGTCATCAAACATCATAAAAGCCAATCATGCCTCAAGTCATCAATATTTATTGTTCCTTTTAGGGCTGAGTCTGTTTTCAGTTTGTGGCAGATGGGTTTAATTTTTTAATGGAATAGTCAAACCAGCCGCATCTAGTATAAAGTACTAGATCAGTCCTGACATGACACAATTGAGATATTTAGACAACTGGAGGAATAAATATGTTTGGAAAGAGGGAAGGAAAGAAAGAAGGAAGAAAGGAAGGAAAAAAGGAAGGAAAGTAGGAGAGAGAAAGGAGAAGAAATCAGAGAGCACAAGACTGGAGGCTAAAACAGAGTGGAATCAAAATGACCTATTACGAACAATTAGTTATCTCTCACCTGTTTCTTCCCACCTACACTTTACCTCTGGGTAGTCTGAGAATTGTTACTAAGATAACCCTGCAGTGCTGTGGTCCTTCAATAGGGCTGCCCAAGAGGGAAGGTAAGCAGAGACTCCACCAGAAGACAATACTCAATTGCAAATGCCCAGTGGTTTGGGTGAATGCCTGTCCCCTAGTTTGAAGGATGGTTCTATGTGAACATTAAAAAGTGAGAAATTTGCAAGTGTTATATTTTCAAATTCCTCCTTCATATTTCTTCATTGAAAACTTCAGTTTACTAATGTAACTCAGTGTTTGACTTTTCCCTACTGACCAACTATTCCCCTGAAACCTCTCCTCAGTGTACAGCCTTCTGCATAAAGGTCATCATAAGATACAATCAAGACCAGCACTTAAACGAAGTTGGGAATTCAGTAGAATCTGACTTCATTGTCCCCCAAGTTTTCCTTTGATTTTTCCCCTCTCTACCATCTTGGGTTCTCAGGGCTTATCCAGTGACTCTGGATAAGGATGAGGACTCTACCCTTTCCAAACTTGTTCTTGGGAAATCCTGCTTGTGAAAAGTGCTTCTTTGCATCAGATTGGGAGTTCCCCTAGGACCAGGGTTACCATTTGCCTTTCTTTGTAGCCCTAGCACTTAGCCCAAGGTCTGATATAGAGTTGAAGCTTAATAAATTTTTATTGACCAAGTGATTTAAGTGCAAATGGCTGATAAGTCTTATTAATATTGTTAATGTTAGCTTATTAACTTTACACAGGTTTCCAAGTTATCTTACATATATTTTTCTCACAGAGAGTTAAGTTCTTTAGTAGAAAGACCGTTGACCTGAGAGTCAGAAGATTTGTGTTCTAAGCCTGGTTCTGTCCTTAACTCTGTGTGAGAACTTGTACTAATCATTTCTTCTCTGGCCACTGCAGCCCTGCCTACAGAGAAGACCATCTTCCTTAGGATGTAACAAGGTATAGTGGTTATGTGGGTCACACATTACCCAACAGGCCTCAGTTTCTTTACCTGTACAATGAGGGAATTAGAGCAGTCAACTCAAAGGTCCTTCCCAGCTCTAGCCTTCTATGAGTCCACAACTCAGGATCTATACTTTTTCTATTGCCTCAGTTTATCTCTTTCCATCATTTCAGCGGAAATGAAGCAAACAGGCATTTACTATGTGTCAGGCATTGTGCGAAATAATCTCATTTGATTCTCACAAGTATTATCTCTAGCTAGATAATAAAATAGCTAATTTAATGGCCCTGGAGTCAGGAAGACCTAAGTTCAAATTAGGACTCAGATACTAGTCACATAACCCTAGGCAAGTCACTGTTACCTCAGTTCCCTCAACTATAAAATGGGGAAAATAATAGTGTCTACCTCCCAAGGTTGTGGTGAAGATCAGTTTACAATATTTGTAAATCACTTAATGCAGTGCCTGGAACATAGTTGTCATTTAATAAATATTCCCTTCTCCATTCTAAAGTTATGGAAACTGAAGTTTACAGTGACTTACCCAGGGTCACACCATGAGGAAGTATCTGACTGAGACCAGATCTGGACTTAGCTCAATTCTCCTGGAATCCAGGTCCAGTGCTCTATCCACTGCATCACTACCAATGCTTCTGATAGGGATAACATTTTTGCTAGTTGTTGATTTTAGGGGAATGATGGAAATTCTCAGATAAGTAGGTTTGGGGGTTATCAGTAATTCTGCATGAGTCTCATGGAGCTTATTATCTAGTAACTGAGAATGAGAGGAAGGTCAGAGTCTCAGCTAAGGACTACATTCTGCCAGGCCACCCCAGCCCCCAACATTAGAGAAGACAGCTCAGAATCGAGGTAGCCTGAAGAAACTGTGTCCTTTTCCTTCCTAAGGTAAAATGTGACCTAAGCTGCCACTGTACCTTGTCACACCCCAGGGGAGAGGAAAGAGACGCAAGGCCCTGTAGGGCCTCACCTATTGGGGATAGACACGGTGCACCACAACTTTCCCCCCACACGGCCTTTTGTGGTGACATTAAAGTCAGGGAGAAAAAAGGGAGAGAGAAGGAGAAACCACGACAAAAAGAGAGTTTCCAAAAAGCTCCTGGCAAAAGAAATAGGTCGGACTTCAAAGCAACCCAGCAAACTCTCCATAATAGTCCAAACCAGCACCTGAATTCAGAAGAATAATACCTCAAGTTTATGTAATAGTGCTCCAAGAAGTTTAAAGAGTTCCAGGTTGATTCCCCTTTTTTTCTCACTTTTCTTCATTATGAGATGGGGAGGGGGTTGAGAGAGACTCATTTGATGGAGGGGGCACTGAAGGACAGAGAGAGGTACAGTGGCTTGCCCATGCTCAGAGAACAAGTCAATTGGAGGCTTAATGAATCAAAACTCTGAACAAGTCTCTGTGAATCCTGTGGGAGCTGGGATCTTTCTGTTAGGACATAAAGTCTTAGACAATTAATATCTTTCAGATATCCTGATTCATGGCATCGTAGATTTAATAGGGACCTCAGAGATCATCTAATTCAATCTCTTCATTTTACAGGGGCCCAGAGAAGCTACAAGTAATGATAGTCAGAAGTAGGATTTGAACCTATGTCCCCAGATTCAGAGCTCCTTTGTCTGTATCATGCTGTTGTGTTGTTTTTTAGTGATCTGGGAAAGCCTAGCTTGATTGTGCTAGTGCCAGAGGACAAAGAAAAGGAAAAAGAATTACAGAGGATCATTCAGATAAACATAGGCCTACAGGTACACTCTGAAGAACAGGAGTCATTGATGGGCCCATTTCACACACATGCATTTCCCCCAGAACAGCCTGTGTATTCCTTGGTAGAAGGATATCAAATCCTCCATCGGTTCCTCCTCCCTGTTTGGATGAGCCCCAAACATCCAAATGCCACCCATGTTTTCCCATGTTGGCTGAAATCCAGTACAAGGCTTTGGAGCATTATATTACCTGTTAGACCATTCCCAGTCCAACCTTGCCTGAGTTAAGATGGCTCCATGCCATTCTCCCTCAGGGACTGAGTTTGCAATCCAGAGCCCACCATGGAAAGGAGGAAGACTCATGAGGGGGCGGTAGAGTTGTAAGTCTTGTTCAGGCAGAAAGGGGTCTTGAGCCTCTAAAGTAATGTACGTTCCTGCCTTTGGTGGAGAGAGCCCTACCCAGTCATGGGCTTCTGGTAGGATTATCTGATATGAGCTAAAGAAGTGTCAGTACACATCATTTACCGAACATCTCTATCACAGCTCCACCTTCGCTTTGCCCTCTGCTCTCCCCTTTCCCGCCACCCTGAATTAGTTCTGTTGAAACAACAAAAGTTCTGGCTTCTGTCCTTAAAAAGATTCAGTCTAATGAAGGAGATTGGATTCACATGAATGAACCCATGTAAGGAAAATACACAAGTCCAAACTGACATCAGGAGATCACTCTGTAATTGTCAGGAGTTGTTAACACTCATGAAGTGGTTGGATCTGGGTGGCATGAATTAAGGAAGACTTCCCAGAGGGGGTAGGTTGTGAACATGGGCTTAGAATTGGGGAACAACTAAATTGATCAGGAATAGCAGTCAGAAAGTGAGCTGAGGTGTTGTAGCCTTACTCAGTAATCCTAATTGAAAAAGTTCTAGAATTAAATCAGAGATCCAATGGCCAAATGAAAGACAAAGTACTTAGACAAAATTGGAAAGACCATGGGAATGGCTGACCTTCCATGCAATCTCCCTAACTTCTGGTAAGATTTCTAGGTTTGGTGACATTAAGGAGACCCTCAACCCTGGAGAAATAATGACCAAACCAAGGATAAAAGCTCAACCAGGAGGGTCAGATAAGAAACCTAGGAGTTGCCAGGCCATTCTGTTCTCCCTAGGAGGAAATCACACCTTCACCTTCAGCCTATCAGTTAGTCCCTGAATCTCACTGCCTACCAGGGAATCTCAAACAGAGAGCTCTCAGGAGGTTGGAAACCAATTGTTCTTTGACTGAATGGATGCCAGAGGGTTGAACCTCTTTCTAGTCCAGAGCCCCCCACCAAGTTATAGATTCATGGCCCAGCACTGAGGATTAGGGCCAGGTGAAATACAGCCAAGGGTATGCTGGAGCCAGATCTAACTGGCTTTCCCAGCTGATTTGTAAATTTTCGATGTGCATATTTGCACCTCAATAATTGGCAATCTCTATAAATGATAGCTTGAAGGATAGTTTTGTTAATTACATAGACTTAGGAAAGTTAATAATGCAGATTAAATTTAAAAATATATGTGCACATGCTTTATAGAGAGTCTGGTTGTTAAATATTTACCTGCACATCCTTCTATTACTCTAGGAAAATTTCTGGAACTCAGTAGGAGTTCAATAGAAGACTCAGGGAATGAAATTATCCCGAGACTCGTTATCCTCAAACTAGAAGCTAAAAATAACAATAAATAGGTAGCATTCATTTAGCATTTTAAGGTTTATTAAGTGCCTTATACTCACTACCTCATCTCAGTCTCACAATTATAACACAATAACAAAACACCCCCTTGGAACAAAATGCCCTCTCTCATTTTACTACCCAGTCTGGTTCTTGGGAGACTGCTGCATGGAACAGAGAACAGAGCTGTGTCTTATGGTTTGAACATAGATTTAACCTGAGACCTTAATGGTGAAAATAGCCCTTCAAAGATGCCAACATTCAACCCCTCCTCACCTTCAGAGTAGACCTATGAGTTTATGTTTACGTAAACGATGGCTAGAAATAATTTTTCTCTTCTCTTTCCTTTGGCAGTTTTTTCACCAGATAGACTTACAGACAGAATGATGAACAGTGGCTTCTTCTCATCCTCCTCTTGATGATCAGTCTAACCAGTAATGTTTTATCAGTGCCTATCTTGCAAATCTGCCCTGCCACTCTCTGAGGTCCTCTGTCATTCCCCTGTGCCCTCCATCTCTCCAGGAACTGCCATCTGACTTTCGGATACGCTCTAAGGAGTCCTGAGTTTTTCCATTTGTCTATCACTGTATCCTTAGGATTTCTGGGCCTTTCCATTTTTCTCAAAGATGAATAATGTTATGTGTTGTCTCCCCCAATTAGAAAGCAGGGGCAGTCTCATTTTTTTTCTATTTGTGTTCCCAGCACTAAACACAGTGATTGACATGTAGTAAACATTTCATAAATGGTTTTTTATTCACTCATTCAAAAAACTGTTCTAGGAATTATGAGAAATGTGTGTGTGTGTGCATGTGTGCGTGTATGTGTGTGTGTGTGTGTGTGTGTGTGTGTGTAAAGTAAGTCATGAGCTCTGCCCTTAAGAAGCTTGAAATCTAATTGGAACAATAAAACACAGAAACACAAATGTATGTGCACACACATACATACACACACACAGAGAACTACATAAAGAGGTATGCTGGTACATCTTTAACAAGTGACTCTCATGGGGGGAAATGACACATTTAAATTTAATCTGCATTGCTAATATTTTCTCCATTATTTGCTAAATTTTAGATAATCAACAAAACACTAAATCACAAAAGTGTTCTGTTTGCTGATTACAAATGCTCACACTGAAAACTTAACAGTCACTCAAGTAGGAGTGAACTAGCCCTAACACACTGCTCCCTGTAGTTATATGTGATGCCCTCCCTCCCCACTCCTCTACTTCCACTCAATCTAAATCCTGTTCGTATTTCTAAATCCTGTTCGTATTTCAAAACCCTGTTCAGCTCCCACTTCCTCCTAGAAGCCTTCTCTGACTACTTTAGCCCACCCTGAGCTTCCCTTCTTCTATACTTTTAAAGGACTTATTGTCAAAATTACTCCTCTGGCACTTAGGTACTCTCATGTGTTTTGAATTATCTACGTATGTGGCCCGCTTCCTTCGCTAGAGTGTGAGCTCCTTGAGGCAGGGACCCTGTCTTACACTCCACTGTATCTCTTCCAACCCCCAGCATTGTTTTAGGGACAGCTCAGTAGATTCCCATTGAATCAGTAAAAAAAAAATAATCAAAACAACTTTAATGGGCTTCAAACTTTGTTCTTGGCTCTAGGTGAAATACAAAACAATAAGATTTAGTGACAGTCCTTTCCCTCAAGAAGCTTATTTCTAGTAGGAAAGATAAGACATGTACACAAATATTTGTTATGCAAAATAATAAAAATGTCAGGAGAAAGGTTCAAAGTGCAATGGGAATTGAGAGGAGAGAGCAATTACTTTTAGAAATAGGAGAGCCAAGTTGACTTCATGGAAGAAGGAACATTTGAATGGAGTAGGATTCAGGTAAGTAGAGATGGGGAAGGGCATTTTCCATATAGAAGTGACCATCTGACTATAGGCACAGAGCTGGGAAAGTAGAGGGTATGGTTAGGAAACAGTGAGTAATATAATTTGGCTGGAGTGTGGGGCACACAAAGTGGGTGAGAGGATAAGATGTTCCCAGAATGCCAAAGTGAGGAGTCTAAACTTTCTTTATCTTATAGGCAAAAGGAACCATTCCGGATTTGCAAACAGGGGAGTGCTGCAATCCAAACTATACAACAAGAAGATTAATCTGTCAGCAACTCATAGACGATATTGGAGAGGGGAGAGACTAGAAATGGGGCACCAGCTAAGAGGCTATTGCAATTATCAAGACAAGAAAAATGACGAGAACTTGGACTAGGGAGAATGGAAAGGAGGGAACAGGAACAAGAGACGTTCTTTGTGGAGAGAGAACACAGGTCTTGATGAGTGATGTAAAAGGGGGTGGAAGAGAGAAAGGAGTCAAGATGACTTCAAGGTTTTAAGCCTTGGTGACAGGGAGAACAACATTCTGGAGTCAAAAATGGAGAAGCTAAGATGATGAGCAGGGATGGTTGGGGAAATGATGTTTGCTTTTAGATTTAAGATTGACATAAAAAATAACAATAGTACACAAGGCTGCTAAGGAGAAAATGAATGAAACAGACACTTTGTTCAGCCCCAGCAGTTCTGAGGAGGAGTTCAGCCACATGGCTCCTTGGACAACCTCCTCTGTCAGGAAGCACAATCCCATTGAATTCCATAGTCGTTATACCCCATGCTCCCCTTTCCCCCTCCCCACCCCCTGCCTTTTCTTCCCCCGCAGAGTCAGAAGGCTGGACGACCAAGACAGCAGAGATGGGGCGGCCAGCTTGTGGGTGGTCTCCCCAGCTGATCTAGTAGATTTCTACTTTGAGAATCAGTCTTTAAGGACTCAATCCCTCCCCTTTCCCCCCTTTCTCTGGGTTTTTTTCCCCTCCCAACTGAAAACAGCTGGCAACTTATTCAGAGACTTCCAGGAAGGAACAAACTCCCCTTTCTTGATGAGAACACCAAGGACAAGAGGTCTGTGTTTGAATGTTTGCAGGTTTCACCTGAGATAGGGGGACCAAGGGTGCTGCTCTACACCAGGTCTGCAGGAAACACCAAAAGCTTATTATGGGTGAGGAGTTGGCAGGTCTACTTCCAGCTGTGCTTGATTCTTCTCATCAGGCTGACCAAATGTTCTCAGGCTCTGTCTCTCACAGTCCATAAGGCTTAATGCAAAAGCTGTGTCAGATTAAAAAAAAAAGCTACAATTAACCTCAGGTTTCTAAACTTAGAGGTCAAAGTCCAAGAAGATCTGCTCAGCATGCCCCAGAGGCTGCTGGAACAACATAACCCCAGGGAAAAAAGGAAATAGGGAATGATAATTTCTTTGGAGACTCCATCTGAGATGATTTGGAACAGGGGCCTAGCTTGGTGTCTCAGTGGTTAGAAGGCAGGTGATTTATCTCATTTGTCAGGCTAAAAAAAAACCAAATTTTGAACTTCTTGGACCCAGAGCAAGGGAGTAAATAGGAATTTGTCCCAGGACACCAACATCTAAGGGGGGTACACCTTCCTCTCCATGGTGATCATGGTCCCTATGCTTTCCCTCTCTGATGCTCCAAGTCAACAAATGAGGAGCCAAAGGGCAGGGCCTTCCTTTTCTCCCTTCCAGTGTGGTGGCACACTTCTGCTCCTGGTGGCCCCTTCCTCTCTACCCTTTGTAGGATCAGGATTGAAAGTGAGAACATACTCTCTCTTGGTACAACTGCACACACTCACAACCTTCTCTCTTCTTCTGCACCCGCCCAGCCACCCACACAATTGTTTCCATACCAATTGATAAAGAAAATCTATTCATAGTTCCAACTGGATCGAAGAAAATATGTCTGCTTTGAACAAAGGACATTTGTCTGTTCTTAAGGGAGAGCAAATAATAACAAAAATGGCCACAACTCAAGGATGGACTGAGTTCAGTGCTTGATTCCACAAACAGGAATGGGGGAGAGGAGGGTCGATGCTGACTGGGCCAAATTCCTAGCCTAGCTTCTTATCCCCCAACTTCTTAGAGTACTGGTCTGGGAGTCAGAAGACAGATTCTTAAGTTGACCCTGCCTCTGACTAGCTGTTGCTACCACTGACAAATCTCTCTCTAGTTCAAAGATTTGGAGATGGTTGGCTTTAGTTAATGTAGAGGGGTGGAGCAACATTAACTATATTTCATCCGCAGTAAACAAGATTATTAAATTATGTAAGTACAGCAAGAAGTTGTGACTTTTTCCTCAGGAGTAGGGAGGTACTGACATAAATAACTCCATCAACATAGATCTCAACTTATCTATGTAGTAGGTCAGTCCTTGGGAGCTGCCTGAGCTACATACAAGTTAAGTGGCTTTTCTCGCATTACAGAGCCACGTGGCACATGGGAGGAATTTGAACACAGGTCTGACTCTCCATCACTAGAACAATTCACTATGCCGCTTCAATTGATCAGTTGAGAATTTTATTAATTGCTTACTATGTGTTATATGTGGTGTTAAATACTGGAGATACCATGAAGAAAGTAAAACAATATCTCTCCTTGAACTTACAGTCTAGAATTCTTTACAGAATCATAAAATATTATATTTGGAAGGGTTGGCCAAACTACCTGCTATATGAAGTCACTTTGTAAACTGTCAAAAATTACATCACTGGAAGGTAAAAATAAGGAGGTATTTTGGCATAGTGGCTAAAGTCCTGGACTCAAACCAGGAAGTCCTGGCTTAAATCCCACCTCAGGCTCTTCCTATAAGTTCTGTGACTCTAGGCAACTCAAATTCTCTGGGGCTTACTTTCCTCTTCTCAAAAATGGGGGTCATAATGCTTGGGCAGCTAGGTATCAAAGTGGATAGAGTACCTGGCCAGCACTCAGGAAGACCTGAGTTCAAAAGCAGCCTCAGATACTTACTAGCTGTGTGACCCTGGGCAAGTCACTGAACCCTGTTTGCCTTAGTTTCCTCATCTGGAAAATGAGCAGGAGAAGGAAATAGCAAACCACTTCAATATCTTTGACAAGAAAACCCCAAATGGGGTTGTGAAGAATCAGACATGACTGAAATGATTGAACAACTTCACAAATAGCACCTACCTCAGTGCTGTTGTGAAGACAAAGTGAGACGGTACCTGAAAGCACCTTGAAACATAAATATGACATAAACACCAGCTCTCACAATGATGCTACTGCACAGTGACTCTTTGCCAGTGCTCTGCCAAGGACCAATACTGCAACTAATTACTGCTGTAACAATGTCCTCCTTTTGGTTAGGGCTTTAAATTTTTGGAAGCTCTTTTCATTCAGATCCTCTCATCTGATAAATGCAAAGCCTCTGTAAACTAAGTGTAGCTAGAACTATCCCACCTATTTCACAGCTGAGGAAGTTAAGGTACAGAATAGTTAAATGAATTGCATAAAGTCACACTGCATGTTAGCGGTGGTGGTAGAATAATCTGCCATTGCTATTTTAGGCTCCCTCTGGATAATGCCTTCAAACATCCAGGACTTGTTTTGGTGGCCCAACCAAAATGGTCTTGGCTATCTCTGGGAAAAGAAGGCCGGACGCCAGCCTGGCATTTGAGGCCCTCCAAAATTGTCTTCCTGCCTGGTTGTTCAATCTGGCCTGCTGGTTCTTCCTTGTATATGACAATTTATATCCTGTCTCTGTGGCTGTGCACAGATATTTTTCCATGCCTGAAATATGTTCTTTCCTCCTGTGTAACTCTTAGATATTTCTCTTTTGGATAAAGTGAGGACTTCCTTTGCGGGGGTTCTCTCTCAAAATCCCTTTGTATCACTTCTTATAAACCTGGTATATTTACTCCTGTCTCTTGTCATCTCAGTAGAATATAAACTCCTTGAGGCCAGGGACTGTTTTGTTTTTGCTTAGCATGAGAGTAACAAACATTTCTTGAGTTGAATTGAATTCAACTGAACTGACTCTACCTCCAACCCTACACCTAAATACTCAGCATTCACATAATGCCTTCACTTCCCAAAGCATGTGTTACATATGTGTCTGATTAAGACAATGGGGGAGAAGCAGGTCTTTTAAGACCCAGTTCTGAGTCACATAATAGTTAAGTGAATAACCCAAGGCCACACAGTGTTTCAGTTATAAATCAAATCCATTTCCTAGACCTGGTGCTTTCCCAGAAGGCCGCCCTATCTCCTTCTCTTTGGAAACTTTCCTTCTCACTCCAAATAGTCTTGCCAATATTAAAGGAGAGTCAACTTTCACACCATTCTGGGTCTTTGAGAGGTTTATTTTTTCTTTTGTTGGGGGAGGAGGAGGGGAACGTGGGTGGTAAGAGGGTGTTGTTTCGAAACTATTATTAGTTGCAAAACCAAGTAGACAGAGGACCCTCGTTTACAGCAGAGATTTCAACTAATTGTGGAGGGGAAAGGGCTATAAGGGAAAGGGTTGGAATGCTAGAGATTCGATATCTGTTGGAAGAAGTAACTGACCATTCAGGATGCCCCTGAGACACCCAGAGCATGACTGAGATGGAGAGGGAAACTCTTCCGATGCTAAGGCCTTCACAGACTAAAGATTGTTGGAGAAAGTCACTTAGAGATCATCTAGTTCAAACAGCCCATTTTACAGATGAGAAACATGAAATTCAGAACAGTTCAGCAGTTTTTAGAGTTTGTAGATGGGGTTCTTATGTTTATGGGCAGTGCTGTTTCCTCATCTGTTGTTTTTGCTTCCTCATCTATCCAACTGTAGTTGAGGTCTTATGAACTCTATGGTGCTTTCCATTTTGAATTCAGACTCTGACTTATCCAAGATCATGCAGATAAATGGTGGCAGAGCTTGGTCTTAGAAGGCACTTTTCCTCTCTCTGATACCTAGTGCCCCACTGCATTGTAAATGCCGCATCCCTTATTGATGATTTTTGAAGTATCTGGAGCAGGAATGAGAGACAGTATGGCTTGGTGGTTTGAGGCCAAGGGTTGCCCTGAAAGTCTTGAAAGCCTGGATGGGTTTTCTGTCTCTGGTACTTACTGATTGTATCATCCTTGGCAAGTCACTTAACTTATTGCTGACCCTAGGGTAACTCTCTAAGATTAGAATGGTTGAAAGAGGGAGATCCTGCCATTGGAAATGTCCTATACCAAAGAAAGCCCAGGTTCAGTGCCATCTCGGGCGGTCATGAGGGGAGTAAAAGTAGGCATTTTGGCTTCAAGTCTCTCAGTCACGTTGACTCAGTTGTCCTGGGCAATAGCAGTGGAAAGTCAAGAAGGCTGGGGACAGTAAGCAGCAATTCTGACTTAAGTACTGCCTGAGTATGGGCACGTACTTGTGTGTTTGTGCCTTCCTGATTCCTGCCCCTCAGCAATCTCTTCTCCACGAAGGAGCTAGTATGAGTATCGAGTCATTTCACAAGTAGCCTAGAGCAAAAATTAGTCCTTCATGTAGATTTCTACATCAAATGTTGGGTTTGGGTGGGAGCTATGTAAACAGTTGGGAAGCAGATGTAGCCTGAGGTGTAACCACTTCTTGTACACAAGTGGAGGAGGGCAGGGAGAAAGGGGGAAGGGGGGCAAAGAGACAGAGAAAACAAAACCTTCTGAATGGAAGATTCCTCAAACGGTACACCCCATGGGACTTTAAAGACCTACTTGTCCAATTCTTTCCTGTTACATGGGAGGAAAATGAAGTTCAGAGAGGGCCAGTGACTTTGCTAAGGCCATGGAGCTAGGAGTGACAGCAGGGATTAGAAGCCAGGTCTCCTAAATACCCAATCCAAGAGTGTTGCAAAGACTTGAGGAAGGAATAACAAATATTTCAGATGCCCTGTGACAAAAGAGCACAGAGTCCAATTCCTTGAGGAAAGGGTATTTAATGACAGCTGGAAACATTAATGGACTTAAGATCCCTGACAGTGAGGCCCTGAGTTCTTCAGATGGTGACACAGAGTCCATTAAACTCTTTATGCTACAAAAAGCCTAAATCCTATTTGCTGTGCTCCAAGCACATTTCCTCCGTCCAAATCAACTAGGCAGACATTTAGAAAAACTACACTGTGCTTGAACTGATGAACCTACCTGGAGGGAGGGGAAGGGCCATGTATAAGCTGCAAAGGTCCCTTTCTATTCAGATTTCTGTGGCCAAAACTCAGCTTTCTGTGATCAGAACCATCCTGAGGCATAGCTCGAAAGCCAAAGAGATTTGTCTTATAAATCCCCCTTTCTCAATTTTTGGTGGCCCATTACTTCCAAGAGGAATAAAACCTAGAAATTGTTTGGGACAGTTTCTCATTTCAACCCCTTACACTTTTCCCATCCCAATTTACCTTAAGCCCTGAATTCAAATCCAACCTCAGATACTTCCTAGCTATGTGACCCTGGGCAAGTCACTCAAAACTCTGTTTGCCTCAACTTCCTCATCTGTAAAATGGGTATTATAATAGTAGCACCTACCTCCCAGGGTTCTTGTGAAGCTTGAAATAATAACTGTAAAGCACTTAGCACAATGCCCAGCACATAGTAAGCACTATATCTTGTTCAGTTGTTTCAGTGTTGTCTGACTCTTCACAACCCCATTTGGGGTTTTCTTGGCAAAGATACTGATGTGCTTTGCCATTTTCTTCTCCAGATCATTTGACAGATAAGGACACTGAGGCATACAGAGTTAAGTGATTTGCCCAAGGCCAGATTTGAATTCAGGTCTTTCTGACTCTATCCACTGCACCACCTAGCTGCCACAGGTTCTATGTAAATGTTAGCTATTAATAGCTAGATTGCTAGCTGTGTGACCTTCAGCAAGTCATTTCTAGCTTCCTCCTCTGTAAAATGAGAGAATTAAGCCAGATGATTTCTAAAGTTCCTTTCAGTTTTGTGTCATTCTGTGATAATTAGCTTCTCTGAGCCAATTGCTTCATCTGTAAAATGGGGAAGATAAATAGTACTTGACCAATGAATGTTAGCTATTTGAGGAAAGATACCATATCACTTTTGTCATTGTAGCCTCCAGCTTTTAGCACAGAACCAGACATGTGGTATGAGCTTAATAAATGTATTTTGATTGATTGATTGACTTGCCTGTCTGCCTTGATTGACTGGTCTCACAGGGAATTGGGACGGGGTGTTATGGGTCAAATAAGATAGCATATCCTGGAGCACTTTGTAACTTCTAAAGTGCCATACAAAATTACTGTCATTGTTTGGAGCTATATCTTCAACAAACCAAGGTCCGAGGAACTTGGCTGAGGGGTGTAATCAAAGCCTAGGGTATAAGAAACTTCTGACTTGAAAGAATTATTGCAAAAAGAAGATGCAATGGTCTTGCCCCCCACCCCCACCCCCAACACCTTGGAATTCACCTTAGCTCTTCCTAAATGGCTGTTCTACCCAGAGGCCTCTGAGGCAGCAGCAGTTGTCCGGGATGTTGATCAATCAGCCTTTTCAGAGGCTGTGGAATATATGGGTGCATACATCATCACCTCCCTGATGTGATGCTATCAAATCCCTGCTCTGACTGAGCTGCAGCATCTGAGGGTAAATACGCCTGCACTTCAGCACCAGCCAGATATTTCCTGTACCAGGAGCACTCCACATTTAAAAAACAAGTTGGCTGCACAGAGCTGTCTCATTCATCCTCGGCTTGTACAGCCTTCTTGTTTCCAATTTCTAAGAGGCTGGGGGCAGGGAGAGTGAACTCCCTTGCTCTCTAGACTCCCCCTAGGAGTAAATCCTTCTCTATTGACAGAGAACAAACAAAAGGACCAACCCAACAAACAAGAAAGCCACGCCATAGGATGGCAAGTGCGCCGTGTCCCAGGATGGAAAATGCAGGAGAAAGGAGAACATCACCATGTACCAAAAGCTCCTTGGTTCTGGAAAACAGTTTGGTTCTTGCCCCAAACACCTCCCCGCTCTAGCCTGAAAAGGCCGCGAGATGGCAGCATTTCTGAACTTTCCCACTGTCTAAGTGGTCTCCCCATGGTGTGCTGCCTGATCTGGTCAGTCCCCTAGCCTCCCCTGTGTGCACAAGGATTCGGGGTCTGTAGCTGGGCTGCTCGCCCCTTTTCAGCCAGACTCTGGAAACAGAAGGAGGCCCAGATGGACATTCTTGATCACTGCTGTGTCAGAGCTGTGTGGGTCAGCTGCCCACCCTTCTGAGAACACCTCAGAAACTGGGATCTACTTAGCTAGTTCTGCCTAGGACTGACTGCTCCCTGGGCTCCTTGGAGAAGTCCATTAACTCTGAGGTGGTAAGGGTTCTTCTTGTCCCAGGTCCTGGTCAAGTAATAAAACTGTGGAATGTCAGGGATTTTAAAAATACTTCAGATCATTTCCTTCCTTCCTTCCTCTCTCTCTCTCTCTCTCTCTCTCTCTCTCTCTCTCTTTCTCTCTTAGAAGCATATGCTAAGGTGTAATGAGAAAGATCCTAATGAGTTACTCTTCATTTATTTACTTTCTATTTACATTCATTTACTACTACATTTATTACCTATGTGACCCTGGACAAGTCATTGGACTTCTCTGGACCCCACTGACATCATCTATAACATGGAAACAATTCTAGTACCTACTTCTCAGGGCTATTGTTAATGTCAAAAGAGATAATATATGGAAAGTACTTTGAAAAACTGATGCACTGTTATTCCTACTCCTATCAATTAATTAATAAGCATTTATTGAGCATCTACTGTATTCTAGGAACTACATGAAGTCCTGGGGATAGAAAGACAAACATGAAAGTACATATCCTCAAGGGACTTACATCATGGAGGTGAAACAACATGCACAGATAAAAATGTGTTCAAACAGGCACAAGATAAATGTAAAGTCATTGGCTGGGGAGATGCATTTGCTGCTGAAGACAATCAGGAAAGGATTTGTGTAGATAGGAGATACCATGCGAGCTAAGCTTTGAAGAAAATGAAGGATTCTAGGAGGCCGAGGTGAGGATTGAGTGCATTTCAGGCACAGGTGAAGGGGAGGGGAAGCGCATTTCAGGCGTGGTTGGAGATGAGGAAGGGGCACATTTTCGGCATGGGAGCGTAGTCTGTGCAAAGGTGCAGAGAAAGGAGACAATGTCATTTACGCAGAAAACAAGAAGACTGGTTTGTCTAGACTGTGAAAGTCGAAAAAGGAAGTATTGAAAAAGCAGGTTGGGCCCAGACCGTGAAGGATTTTACAAGTCAAGCAAAGAAATTTCTATTTGATCCTCAGGATAGTAAGGAGCCATCACACTCTAGAGGACAGATGTGGTCACATCTGTGTCTTAGCACTGTGACAGCTGTATGGAGGATGAATGGGAGAAGGGAGAGACATGAGCCAGAAAGAAACTATTGTAACAATCTAGGTAAGAAGTGATGAAGATTGTTAGTAAAGAGAAGGGAATGGATGTAAGAGATATTGCAGAGGTAAACAGCAAGATTGATCAATTGGCTAGTCATGTGGGGTTGAGAAAGAGTGTGGTCTAGAATGACTCAGTTTGTGGCTGTGAACCTGGGTGACTGAAAGGATGAGGGTGCCCTTGATATTTAACATTTATATAATAGTTAATAGTTTACAAATATCTCATTTGTGTCCTGACAATAGCCCTGGGAGGGATGTGCTATGATTGTCTTCATTTTACGGATGAGGAAACTGAGGCAAGCAGAGGTTAAATGACTTTCCCAGAGTCACAGAACTAGTAAATGGTTGAGGTAGGATGTGAATTGCAAGGCTTCCTGACTCCAAGTCCAACCGCCTGACCACACCTTCCAGCTCTACAGGGTCCTACCTGCTAAACCTCTTTCTGTTAATGTCTAATGGAAATCTCCTCCAGAAAGTCTTCCCTGACTACAGCAATGTAGAGTGATAGATGAATTGTTCCTTTGAACTCCACATAACCTCCCCACCATTCATTAGAATTTTGCATAAATTATCTCATATTCTGATTAACTATTTCATGTGTACATCCTATCTCTTCACTAAGATGGCAAGTTCCTGAAGAACAAGGTCAATATCTTATATTACTTGGTATACACTTCAGTAATAAGTATGTAGTGAAAATTCAACTGATTTCCATGAAAGGCCCCCTTGGAGCTTGCATAGGTAGTTTCTCATTTTTAGGACCTAGAAATCTAGCCTATTCATTCACTCAGCAACATTTATTAAGCATCTTCTGCATGCAAAGAACTATGTTCACTCTTTAGAGAAATACAAAGATAAAGAGGACATGACTTTGGACCTCATGACACTTAACTTTTATTGGCGGTGGGAGAATAGACATGCACACAAATATGTAGTCCTACCCAGAGAATGTAGAATGTAGAATCTTGACCACTTACCCTATAGCTGAATGGCTGGGGAATTCGTGAACCTTTCACTTTTTCTTTCTATAGCCTAGGCTTACAACACAATTCTTAATGCGTTCCTTATGTGAATGTGAAAGGAATCATTGGATTTAGAGCTAGAAGAGACCTCAGAGATCCTTCAGAATAAGCTGAGGCTGGCAAGGAAGTTTAAGGACAACAAAGAGGGTTTCTTTTTTTTTTAAGCTATACTGGGGAGGAGAGGAGGATGAAAGATAGAATAAGACCACTG
The DNA here is from genome assembly GCA_028658325.1 of Potorous gilbertii. Lineage (NCBI taxonomy): Eukaryota > Metazoa > Chordata > Mammalia > Diprotodontia > Potoroidae > Potorous > Potorous gilbertii. The sequence goes on from CM053769.1 coordinate 539,925,288, forward strand.
CTCAGGGTGGATGGGTCAATGATAACTGATGACAGGGAAAAGGCAGAGCCCTTCAAATATCACTTTGCTTCCATTTTTTTTCTGCCAGTGATCTTTGGATTGGAAAGGACAGAACAAAATTGGCTAATAGGGAACTGGTTCTCAAGATAAGTAGGGAAATGCTAAGAGAACGCCAAACTGCCCTTGACAAGTTCAAGGTGTGAGGCCCAGATGAACTGTATCCTCAGGAATTGAAAGAACTGGCAAATATGACCACTGACCCTCTTACTGCTGGTGATCTTTAGAAAAGCAGAGTAGGGGAGAGGCACTGCATCACTGGAAAAAAACAGAGATCTCCCCAATTATCCAAAAGGGAAGAGGGCTGAATCTGTAAACCATAGATCATCATTCTTGATTTTTGCCAAAATTCTAGAAAGTATTAAGGGGATAATTAATAAACACCTAGAAAAGGGAGCAGTGAAAGCGACGATGGCTTCATCAAGAACAAGCCTTGCCAGATTCATTTCCTTTGCTGACAATGTTATTACACTGGTAGACCAAGGAAACTCTATAAAATTAGTTTACACAGATTTTAACAAAGTGATGGATAGACTCACAAGCTGTTCTTGATATGGGGATGACAATAGTTACAGTTATGGGCTGATTCAAAACCAGTCAAATGGCTGAACCCCCAAAATCATCATTAATGACTGGATGTCAGCTTGGAAAGAGATCTCTAGCTCCAGGGAGCTTTGTTTGGCCCTGTGCCATTGAAAATATTTGTCAAATTACTTGAATAAAGGAATAGATGACTTGGTTGCCATATTTATAGCTGACACAAAGCTAGGAGGGATAGTTAAGTTAAATAACAAAGAAAGAATTCAGAAAAGTCATGATAGGCACGAATATGAGGAGAACCTAAGAAAATGAAATTTAATAGACATAAATATAAAGTCTTACGCTTAGGTTCAAAAAAGCCATATGAATAAGTGCAAGATGGTGAGACAGTAGGTCATCTGAAAAATACCTAGGGGTTCTAAGGTCTGCCCCAAAAAAATTTCATTAAGGGTAGAGGCAACTTCCCCTGTTTTATTTCTTCAGGCTTAGCACCATATAGGCACTTACAATTTTAGGTGTTTAATAAAGGCTTATTGAATTGAATGGCCTGACATGGAAGTCAAAAAAAGTAAATGAGATTTTACATTGTTTAGGTGTTGAGGACTGGGAAGGTATAGTTCCATTGTACCCTAGATTAAATGTGCTCTAATTAATTAATTAATCTAATCTAAATTGTTCTAGATTATTTTGTTCAGTTTGAGATGTCATATTTTCAGAAGGATATTGATGGAAAATGTACAGCAGAGGATCTGAGACAGTAAAAGCCCTCTACTTGAAGACTTATTTAAGGAAATGAAAATGATTAGCCTAGGAGAAGAGAAGAATTCTTAATAGCCAATGTAATCTTTAAGTATTTAAAGTGCTATCATCTGGAAGGGCTAGACTTGTTCTGGTCATACCCAAAGGGTAGAACAAAGACCAGTGGGGGAAAGCTGCAGAAAGTAAATTTAGACTTGACAGATAGGGGGAAATGATCTATGAATTAGATAAATACAAAAATGAAATGGGTTACCTACATGGTAGAGGCCTCCTGTTCACTGTAATTATTCAAGCAAAGTGGTATAACTACTTGTTGAGTACATGGTAAAGAGGTTTCCTGTGTAGAAGCAGGTTGGATTAGATGGTTTCTAAGATTGTGAATAGTGATTATTGCTCCTTATACTTGTATCACTAGAACCTAGCACATAGTAGGTGCTTAATAAATGTTTGCTGCTTGATTGACCCCTTCAAAGTCTGATCTGTGATTTCTCCCACTTCTTTCATTTTACAGATAAGGAAACTGAGGCACAGAGAACTGAAGTCATTTCTCCAAGGTGACATGGGTAGCAAGTGGTTGGACTGGGATTTGAACTAAGAACTTCCAGAGCCTAGGTCTGGCACTCAGTTCACTGTACCACAAAGAACTTCCCCGAGGCAAAGGACTAGGAAGGTACTGAAGCTCTCCCAGGCATAATGCAATCCCTTCTGGCTTGCTTTAGCTCCTTTGTTCAGCTTCTTCATGGCCAGTGTCCACAGGACAGATACGTTCCCTCATTCTGGGTATCTAACTAGGCTACTGAGGTAACTAAAGTAATAAATCATCCAGTGCATCTTCTGCGATGTCTTTCCATTGTGGGGATAGATGGAGTCAATTCAGCACCAGAAAACTGATCAATTCGATCAATTCAAATAATCCATGAAAAAGAATCACACCTACCAAATGTCTGAGAGAATCATCCACTTGTACATTAAGGTATTTCTTTTGTGAGTGTGAATGGGATCAGAGGATTTATAGCTAAAAGGGACCTTAAGACACCCTAGATTTGAGTCAGTGGAATTGTTACTTACCTTCTCGAAGAACCAGTTTACTTATCTGTGAAATGGGATAATTATACCTGTAATGCCTATCTCCCATGACTATTGTAAAAATCAAAAGAAATTGTGTGTAAAGCACTCTTTTTAAAACATCTACTGTTTGAATTCTGACTGGTATTTACTCCCTGTATGACCTTGAATGAATTATTCCCTCTGTCTGAGCTCAAGTTTCCTTATCTATAATATGAGGAGTAGGACCAGGTGACCTCTAAGGTCCCTTCCTACTATAAATCAATGCACCTATGCTCTTTTTATGGAGACAGTAGGCAATTAAATAACCCTGATTTAATCTAATTGGATTGAGTGGTCAATTTAGTCTAAATGGTTAATCCAATATCACTATGTCAATCAACTGACCAGAATATATTAAGTGTCTCCTATGTGCCAGGAGTGAGCAAGGAGGTGACACAGAGGCTAGAGCACTAGGCATGGAATCAATAAGACTCATCTTCATAAGTTCAAATCTGGCTTCAAACATTACTAGCTTTGACCTGGGCAAACCATTAACCCTGTTTGCCTCAGTTTCCTCATCTGGAAAATTAGCTGGAGAAGGAAATAGCAAACTATTCCAGTATCTGCCAAAAAAGCCCCAAATGGGGTCATGACTGAAACAATAATTGAACAACAACATGCCCCAGGAACCATGATAGGCATTGGTGAGACAAAAAAAAATTAATTAAAGTCTCTGCTCTCCATGAGCTTCTATTTCATCTGAAGAGACAAAAATCTGCCTATTAAAGTGTGTGCAGTATAAACAGAAAAAAATTACAAGATAGTTTAGGAAATGTTTTAGGAAAATTGCCATTAGCAATTGGGAGAAACAAGAAGGGCTCCCTGTGGAATGCAGTGCTTGAGATGAGTGTAGAAAGAAGTAAGGGTTCCTACCCAGGAGAGGGGAGGAACAAATGCTTTCCAGTAAAGGAGGCCAGCCAGGAAAAAGTCATGGATGTGGGAGAGAGAGCGGTAGGTGTTCTTCATTCCTTCTCCAAGAGGACCAGTGATGTCATGAGCATAATGTCTTGATTTGCCAATGAATTGGATTTGAATGGGGCAGACTTGTGCATCAATTTCTGCTCTCTCCTCCAGAGTAATCAGAGTCCAATGGCAAGACCAATGTCAAATTGACTGGCAATGACCCTGGGTGCAGTAGGTGACTTTGGCCTTTCTCAATTAAGGATTTCCTAGGTATCAGTTTGTCCCAGGCAATGTCCATATGATGACTAAGAACTACATAAGAATTGAGACAAAAGATGGCCCAGCTTACCACCCTAAGGATATCAATTTGGGAAAGGAAGATCTTCAGAGTTTCCATCCAGAATAGAAAACAATTGCTATTTATACGCATTCTAAGCCATCAAAACCTAAATAGTGAGCTTCAGAAGCTTGCACTGAGCCTGTTATTAGCCATTCATTGAAAGCCAAAATGATTTGGGTTTAAAGGTGTAGTCAAGTAGCTCTATTTGAGACACAATGTGCTTTCTAAAAGTCTGTTTTTCAGAGCTATATTTCATGAAATCAAAAAATGAAAACTGAACAGGACAAAAAAACAGGATAAACACGTTTAAAAAAATATGAAGAAGAAGAAGGAGAAGGAAGAGAAGGAGGAGGAGAAAGAGGAGGAAAAGGAGGAGGAGGAGGAGAGCATTTCCTAAATTCTGTTTGGGAAATTGGAGGTTGGGTTCCCAGAGAACTGCTGCTATGTTTCTCAGGTAACATGGTAAACACACTTAATACAAAACCTTCTCCTAAGAACCTGGTTCCTTCCCACAAATACACACCGCATCCACGGAAGGAGTCAGCTTAAACATAGACCATCATAGTAGTGGGGCACATCTGTAAGAAATATGTGTAATAAGATTTTACTCACATCACCTCCTCTGAAAATCCTTTTCTCTATGTAGAGATCTCATGCAAAGCCCTTATCATACTTGTTGTTTACCTTTCATTCTCAAAGAGATCCAATGAGATCAGGAGTGTGATGTCTTGACTTGAGCATGAATTGGATTTGAGTGAATCAGACTTGCTTGGGAAAGAGAGTGCCATGCACCTAGAACAGTAAGCAAATCCATCTGGCCAGACTCAAGAACTGCAGGGAGGAAGGTTAATCTATTACAAGCTTGGAAAGGTAGTTGGGGCAAGGAAGTTTGAAAGACTTTAAAAGATAAACAAAGGGATTTGTCTTTTATCCCAGAAACAATAGGGAGCCACTGGAGTCTGTTGAGGAGTATCATGATCGTATCTGTGCTTAAGGAAAATGACTCTGGCATGTATGTGGGGAATGAATTAGATTAGAGAGAGATCTGAAGTGGGACACAAACCAGAAAGCCATCACAATAGTCTAGCCTGGGAGAAAGATGATGGACTAGACTGAGGAGGTCGGTGTGTGACTAGTGAGAAGAGGAAGGTAAAAAAAAAAAGAGTTGTTGTGGAAGTAAAAATGGTAAGATCTGGCACGGGCTTGGCCACATGGGACACAGGGAGGTAAAGATTTGAAGATGATGCTGAAGTTGTGAGTCTGAGTAACCAGAAGGATGATGGCATCCTCACCTGAAATGTGAAAATTAAGAAAAGGAGATTTGAGGGAAAATGAATGAGTTCTGTTTTGAACATGCTGAATTTGAGATGTCTATAGGACATCTACCAAGAAGCAGTTGGTGAGACAGGACTAGATTTTAAGAGAAATACTGGGCCTACACATATAAGCCATTTTCACAGAGGTGACAATTAAACATATGGGCAGTAGGTAAAGAGGTCACCAAGTAGGGGAGTATAGGGAAAGAAAAGATGAGTATTTTCATTTACACTCACAGTCAGGGTCATAACATGCATGATAAGTCATCCAAGGAGTCTGAGAAGCAGGCAGGCAGGTTGGAGGAGAAATAGGAAAGAGTAGTTTTACAAACACCCAGAGATAAGAGAATATCCAGGAGGAGAGGGTGGTCATGACTGTCAAATACTGATGAGAGGTCAGAAAGGATAAGGACTGAGAAATGACCTTTGGATATGGCAATTAAAGGGAAGCAGAGGGAATGAGTATTTTCATAGAGCCTTACCATGGGCTAAGTACCTTACAAATATCATCTTATTTACAACAGTCCTGGGAGGCAGGTACTATTTTATCATTCCCATTTTACAGAGGTTAAATGAATTGTCCAGGGTGACACATGGTATGTGTCTGAAGCTGAATCTGAACTCAAGTCTTCCCGACTCCAGGCCCATCACTTTATCCACTGCACCACCTAGCTGCCTAGATCGTTAGCAGCTTTGGGCAGAGTAGTTTTAATTATGGGAAGAGGATGGAAGCCAGATCATAAAGGTTAGTGAAATGAGTGAGAGGAAGTGGAGGTAAAGGTTGTACAAAACTGTTTTTAGGAGTTTGGGTGAGAAAGGGAAGAGATATATCAGATGATAACTTGAGTAATGATAGGGTCCGGTGAACATTTTTATGTCTATGGGAGACAGCTGTGTGTGAAGGCATGCAAGGTTGTTAAGGAGAAATTAAAGATTACAATTAGAGAGGAAGCAATGAGGGGCAATCTTCTGGAGAAGATAGGAGGGGGTGGGTTGTCCTTGGCAAGGAGAAAATCTACTTCAACTGGAGGAAAGGAGAGAGCAGGAGATGATGCCAAGGGATTCTAAGAAGGAGACAAAGGGAGCTCATGGCCTAAATATCCTCTGTTTTCTCAGTTAAGTAAGAAATGAGGTCTTCTTCTGAAAGGGTGAGAATAGAGAGAGGTATAGAAGATTTGAGGAGATAAGAGAAAGCTTGGAACACTGGTATAGAGAATCAATTAAGGAAGAGTAGAAGGATTGCCTTGCTGCAGTGAGGCCCCAGGAGTTAGCAAATATATTACTAAATTATCCAGTCAACATAGTTACGTGACTTCCTCCAGTTCCAATCAGCAGCATGAGAATAGGAGAGGAGGACGAAGGCAGTGGGGTTAATCTTTGGATTAGGTTTTGGCAAGGCATGAGCAGGGATAGAACAAGAGATAAAGGAATTTTTCAGTAGGACACAAGATCAAATTGACCTGAATAACTATAAGATTAAGATTTGGAAGAGAAGATAGAATCACAGAAGAAGCAACAGACATGTACTCATTAGAAAATAAATAACAGAGAAAACCGTATTTTCACCTGGTTACAGTTTTATGTGGTGAAATCCCACTGAGCCAGACTCAATATTCTTGTTTTCTCTGCCTACTTCATCATCTTCCTCTAGTTACAACTGGACTCAGATTGCTTTCATTAAAAGTTTTGACTCACTGGATGACTTCAGAGGTATTCCAGGGTGATCCCTCCCCCCAAACCATATTAATATAAAGATATCTTTGTTCCCTTAGGTCACTGGAGAAGTTCTAAGTCTCCCACAGAGAAAGGAAAGAGATTGCTGTCCTCAGTCTTTAGGTCTGAGTCAACGGTCAAATCAATCTTTACTACTGACTATGTGAGATCAGTGTAGTATAGAGGGAAGAAATAAAGGATCAGCATCTAATTTTAGTTCTTTATCCAATATATTTTGGGTACCTCTTCCTTATTTTCTTGCTTTCAGAACCTTTTGGCTGATGAAAAGTAGTCACCAAACTATAGGAAAACCTTAATGTCCAGAATGCTCAGGAAGATGTAGTTTAACTTGAGGATTGAGGTGAAAATCTTTTTTGTTCCAGTCCTAGCTATTGCCAAAAGGTTCTAAAGTGGAGTAATTATCAGGGTGTGGTGAACACAGCTGAATCTGTCTATAGCAAGGCCTTAAGTGGTCATTCTGAACATAGCATATGGAATGTTAGCACTGGAAGGCTCCCCTTAGAATGAACTAATTCAAGACCTTCATCATACATAAGGGGATACTGAGGCTCCAAGAGATGAAGTGATTTGCCCAATGTCACGCAGCAAGTTGGTAGCTAAGTCAAGACTAGAGCCCAAGTCTTCAGAGTCATTGACCAAGGCCCTTTGTGCTAAAACCCATTGCCCCCTTATTCATATAGAATGTCCACTTCTTGGGGACAAGAACAGTTTCATTCTTTCATATTCATTTCCCTTGTGCCTAGCACAGCCTCTGACATGTGGCAGGAAATGAACAAATGATTGTTGAATTGAGTTTAACGAATGAATGGAAAACAGATCAAATCAAACCCAAATCCAACTCAGGCCTCTACTTCCCTAACTCCTATCAAATGTAATTAGACAAGAAATAAAAATGAAAAACCTTTCACTTCTATCACCAAGATCATTCTTATTTTCCTTCAGGCACTGGGTAAAATCTTCAACTCTCTCTTTTACCCCAGACATGCATAGGTTCTGGGTTAGGCTTATTCTGTTTCTTCAATGCTGGTCCAGCCTCCTCTAACCCAGTTCACTTCCCTGTCCCCAGGAAGAAAAGGGGAGCAAAGTTGTCCAAAACCAAATCATTTTACTCATGCAATTCTCATTGAGTTCAAGTCCAACCCTTCCCATTTCTAAGATTTCTTCCATTCCTTATGCACATGCACACATATGCATATATAACACACAATTTAAAAGGTTTGTATCCCATCTGAAAATACTTTCCTGAATGGCAACAACCTCTCCAAAAATGTTTTGATTAGTTAAGTGTAAATGAATTAAAACCATATGGATTAAATCTCCCCTGTAATACACATAGTATTAACTATTGTGGGCAAATGCTTAGAGAAAAAATACACTGGGAGCGGGGAGGGGGATACATATTGGCTTCCAAACATTAACAAAATCATCACCATCATGATCCTTGGAGACATTCAATCCATCCCAAATATACCCAGGTAATCTGCTCTGGGTCATGGATGCCCTCATTAACAAGCAACTCCCCAAGGTTCCCTGCTCACTTAATAATGCCAGGTTGTGGGTTTGGGTTTTTTTTAATGTATTTGTTTTTACAGGTAAGTAGATAATCTTGGGCTGAAGCTTAATGAGGCCTTGGAGGAGAAGCAGAAAATCAAGAGCATCTTGATCAGGCTGCTGTTACTGCAAAATCCCTCTTTGAAAGCTGGTAAGGCAACCAATTTAGAAGAACATTGGAAACGATCCTACCTCTCAATGTGTCTCTCATGACCTTTCATGCTACCAGACCATCTGCTAAGAGGCTGGCATCCCAGCCTGGGCAAGTGCTTTTCAGGATTCCAGTTGAGGTAGTAAACAAACTGGATTGCAGTTTGTCTAGTACACAATCTGTGTGCCGCTTCGTCTAGCCTGACTCCCAGATGGAGATGACAGCCCTGGCTTTGGATGCTCATATTTCTTGAGATCTCTCTTGGGTACGTCCTACAATCCTACATGGTGTAGAAGTTATTGCATGGACTGCTTTAAGGAGCCTAAGTGACATCTTGTCCAACTCTCTCCTTTTACAAAAAAGCAGACTGAATTCCAGAGAGCTGAAAAACCCCGTCCAAAGTAGCATAGTAAATTGGTAATAGATCTGAGATTAGATTTTAGATAACTAGCTTTCTAATCTAGCCTTTTTACTATCTCTCTAGTGTCTCTTATCTTATCTCCCTATTAAATTGTATGTTCTTTGAGGTCAGGGGCTGTATCTTTTTCATTTTTTAATTTTCCAAGCTTTTAGTATAGGGTCTTACATGGAGGAGATATTAGATAAATGTTTGATGAATGAATGAATGAATGACTCATTGCCTACCCAAGATCTTAGTGGAAGTTAGTGAATTCACAAAATTTCTTAGGAACTCAAGGTATATTTATTTGGAAGTTTTGGATCTATTTCTTCCTTCCATTGTAGCTTTTCTTAACCCTATCTTTAGCTTCAAATGAACCCATAAATGATTTTCCTATAGGTCATAAGAAGCCTACATCAATTAAATATAAAGCATGTATCTTGACTCTAGAATAATTAAACTGAGTCTATTCACATAAATCTGCTTATTACTTTATTTCTATAGCATCAACTCAACAAGCATATACTGGGTGCCTACTGGGTGAAAAGTATGGCATTATAAAGACAAAATAAAGCAGTTCTTGACTCCCAGGAGATTATACCTTGACAAAAATCACTATCCCTACCTCGTTTGTCCTTTTCCACATATGGCCAGATTGACCCACGATAAGTCTTAATTGTACTCTTTCACAAGGGGACCTAATTTATATGGCTAAGATTGGAGAAGACTAAATTACCTTTTTTAAACTTTGTTAACTAGGGAAAGAGTGGAATATATTATAAGCCAGAAGCCTAGGAGGCTGAATAACAAACTTACAGAGCTAGGACTAGCAATTTTGCCACATAGAGCAGTCATCACAAAATGTGTCCTCAGATTGGCTTTTTAAGACAATTTCAATTGGAAATAGGAAGAAAGATTCCATGACACACACCTCCTTTCGGAGGGATCTTAGAACACCACAATACTGTTGACAGGAATGCCAAATTATAGGGGAACGGGAGCTTTACTGAGGTGTAGCTAACAGGGGAGGAAGCAGGCCATTTAGAAATCTCAACCTATTTATGGCTGTGACCCCACATGTCAGCAGTGTTAGATAGGGGATTCCTATTTGGGGATGAATTAGACTAGCTACTCTGAAGTTCTTTCTAAGTTCGAGACTCTATTATTTTATGACTTTCATTCTAATCCTAACATTGCTGTACTTGCTTAGCACTGTGCCTCACACCTATTAAAAGCTTAAAACAATGTTTGTTGATTGACTGACCATAAACAGGTCATTTAGCCACTTTGGGGCTTAAGTCATCACCCTTGTAACTGTCCCCACATCTACTTCAGCACTTGTTGAGGGTAGGATCAACAAGATACGTGTAAAGTCTGTGGACCTCTTCAGGAGAAATCAGATAAAAACGAGAAGGCTTATTTTAAAATATGTAAATTTACCTTTAAACCATCAACATAAAGACTTTCCAAATGAAACAAACTTCTTAGCCTATAGAGTTTACATTTGTGATACTAATAGACGGTGATTTCACAAAGGCTGCGTATCTTTTTATACTTATACCACTGCTACCTGCTCAAGGAATGTTCTCCTTCCTCATACCTACTCTCACTTATCTTCTGAATTCTACCCATCATCCTTTACAGGACAGAACAAGTGCTACCTCCTCCACCATAGATGACTGTTCTGGTCTCTCACACACTCCTGCTTCTATGGTTAGCCTGTTCTATTTTGCATAATTTTCATTTATATCTCTGTGTATTTTAACCCCTCTTCTTGACTACAAATCTCTTGATGAAAAGAACCGCATCATTTATTTCTCTCCTTCTCTCTACACCTCCCACATTTCTCTGTGCGTAGTAGAGGTTTAGTAGATGTCCTGTCGAATAAAGTTCTTAGCATTCAAAGGCTTTTAAAGGTTTTCCTGCATGACCATTTTCTGGAACAATATATGGAGAAGCTCACTGAGAATGACGATCGTTAGGATAAATATTTTGAACTGTAATTGAAAGCATGGAAGATAGCCAGGGAAAGTACTTGAAAAAATGAAAACATTTTGAGATACGTAAAGATCAGAAAATTATCCAGTTTTCCTGGATTATAGAGTGCAGATTTTATAGATGTGGAAATTGAAACCTGAAGAAGGAAAGGGACCTGGGCAAAATCATCCAGCTTGTAAGGGGCAAATTCAGGACTTGAACCCAGGCCTACATCCAGTCCTCTTTTCATTTCTCAATGTTGCTGCCTTTCGGTTGTGCCAGATGCTTTTTTCAGTGTCTTTCTCTACTATCTACTGTTGAACTTGACTCATAGTAAGTATTTGATAAATATTTGTCTAATTCCATCCAAACAGAATTGTATGAACGGTATTCAATAGCCTATATTGGAATCTGAAAAAATGCTTTTCTCTACTTCCTTGGTGCTATAATGCAGTGCCTTTGTAAAAGACAGTCCCACTCTCTTCTGCCTCCTCAGGGATCTTCATTTGTTATTGGCAGCTGACTCAAAGTGAAAAACTATGGGAAACTTGAGAAGGGAAGAAACCTAGCACATCCCAGCAAAGCCCTCTACCAGGTTGTGGGCCAGTTGGGTGTATGACTCAAATTATTTCTCTGGCCCTGAGCTTTCTTTGGAGCCCTAGACAGAGATTTCCAATTGGCCTGCTGGATACCTCCCCTTGGAAATCCTGCTACGATTCCAAATTCAGCATCGCAGAAGCAGAGGTCACCTTTTCTCCAACCCTGCTCCTCCTGACTTCCACCTTACCACAGAGGATGTAACTACTATCTCAATTCACAAAGGCTCAATATCTCAATTTTTTATTGTTCTTTTCCTCTTGTCCTTAAATGAAATTAATCCCTAAGTCCTATAGACTCTATCCTCCTACTTTGTCCTTTTCTTTCTATTCCCCTGCCACCAGCCTAATTCCAACCCATATTACACCAAATTAGACAATTAAAATTGTCTTGTGCTATAACATAGTGAATGCTTAACAAGTGTTTGCTTAGTGGGAAAAAATGTGACCAAATGAATGTCTGAATGATTTGTTGCCATCTCCATTGGTGGCACTGATTTCTTTGGTAACCACATTGGGGACAGCAAAAAAAATAAAGAAAATGGGGTTAGGGGGAGCAACTGTATAGAAGAGCCTCCTAAACAGACCTGAAATGATTCCATTTATGTCAACAAATATTTATTAAGCGCTGAAGATTCTATGGAACCAAGAGACTCAGTTTCTACTCTGCTGTCTCCCTCCTTTCTCTTCTCCCAGTTCATTCTTTGCCTGTTAGTCACCCTTTTCTTGACCCACATTTCATTCCCTTCCTTTTGATAAGGTAGCAAGGGGTGGTGGAAAGAGTCCTAGACACAGACTTGGGTTTGAATCTTGTGACCTTGAGAAAGTCATTGAAACTCACTTTCTTCAACTATAAAAGAGATGGGTGAGCAAAAGTCTCCTGAAGTTCTAAATTTAGGGATCCTGTAATTGATTCTCACTCCTATAGTGACACTAAGAATTCCTTCCCCTTTACCTGCCAGTCCTCTTTAGATACACATTTTCCTTTATCCTCCCAACCCTGACCAAATTCTTGCTATGATTGGCTACCTCCCTTGCTTAGCTCTTTTTCTTTAAGTTAGACTCCTGCACTGCTTCTTCTGGGAGATTCTGGAAAGGAGATCCAATGGATTCATTTTAGAGCCCAACCACTGAGTGTTGCAGAAGTGACAGTGTTGGGATGGGCTAAGTTTCTAAGTCAGCTTTCCTGGATCTTGTGATTGAAGCAAATTCCTGTCCAGCCCATATTGCTTTTAGTTAAGGTGTACCCTCCAGAGATTTAGGAAGAACATATGATTTGGTAAAGTACCTATCCTCAGTTGAGATACAATTTCCAGACGTATAAGGAAAAGGTATAATTTAACAAGGCAAATGGCTAATTAAAATAAATGATCCCACTAGACCTGGATTTGAATTATCAGCCTGTAGGATGAGAACTAATGACCCTGATCATTCAGCTTCACAAGCAAATAATGGTGCCTGGTCTCTGGAAGGCATAATGTAGCAACTTGAGCAAGTTATGTGACTAGAACCTGAGACCTCCTCTCTCTGGGGATCAGTTTCCATATCTGTAAAAAAGGGCAAATTGTTAAGATGTTCTCTTCCAATTTTAATACGATATAAGTCTATATGATTTTGATTACAATCTACAATAACTCCTTCCTTCAATTTGCCCTAAAGGCAGAAGTTTCTCTAGTGAGCCAGACCTGGTAGCTTTTAAGTAAGTCCCATTGCCTACCAACCAGATCCTTCCTTCAGATCTCCTTCTTTCAGTTCAAATCCAGGTTTCTTTTCTCCACCACCCCTCCCACCTTGCAATGCCCCAGAATCAAATGCCAGGGTGGGCAAGTGGCCTTGTCCTTTTGCATCTGAAAGCCTGGAGGATGAGTTAAGTGCCGATTTGCCCTTCAGAAGAGGACAAGTAAAACAGAAGGTGTTTCAGGGAGGTAGGCCCAGGGTGGAAGCAAGCTGTCTCCCCTAACCTGATACTGTGGTTCTCCATTAGGTTTATTGTTTAAATGGTACCCTCAAGTATCAGCACCGAATCCCACCCCACCCCCAAAAAAACACCAGGAGTCAGCCACACCCTTTGTTGTAATTCACAGCTCTTTCAGACTTGATTTCCCTTAGGAACTGCATTATTAAAATTGAATGAATCCAGAGTTCACATATGTTGCCTGAATGCTGCATTGTGCATCCCCTTTTCCTTTTCTTCCTCTCTCTCTCTCTCTCTCTCTCTCTCTCTCTCTCTCTCTCTCTCTCTCTCTTTCCCTCTCCCTCTCTCTCTCCCTCTCTCTCCCTCCCTTTCTCTCTCTCTCTCTGTCTGTCTCTCTCTCTCCCTCTCCCCCCCCCTCTCTCTTTCTAAAACCTTGCTGTCATTGAGTGGCATACAAAAAAAAAATCCCCCACACTCCCACTCAGAGGACTGAGACATGGGGAGCAGGAGCAGAGGAGAGGTTGTCGCCTCTAAAGTTCAGAAATAAAAATGACTTTCTCTTTTCAGCTCCTGTTCCCTGATGTGACACTGTGATCAGTATCAAATACCATATGGCAAGTATTTCTGTAGAGAGCTTTCTCGGCTAAAATAGATTTAACCTACCCGTTGCTCTTTGTGAGTCGAACAATGCCAGCCACAATAAAGAACGGTTATATTGTTAATAAATGAATAGTCCCGATTCTCTATATTTACTGTTGTGCTCTGTGGCTTACCTGCGAGGAATGTTTGGCTGCCTCTATTGAGAAAGGTTATGCTACGCGAAGGCGCGGAGCCGGCTTCGCGGTAATGAATCAATAGGAGCCTGCAATTAACGAAAGGTTCATTCTGAAATGGTAGGAGCTGCTTTTTGAAACAGGGTCAGTTTTCTCTGCACCCTGTCTCCCCCCAGTCAAAATGCACCATCGAGGTGTCCTGGTGCTTTGGATGACTCGATTTACAGGGGAAAACATAGTCCAAGGTTTAGGTTGTGGGCTAGGGAGAAGGCTGGGTAGGGTTCCAGAAAGTAACTTTTCCTAACAAAGATGTGACCGTTATCTGGGATAAAATAATTACCCTTTGTTTTCCTTCTTACAAAGGAGAGTTGGGCACGGCGGGCTAGAGGGAAGGGATTTCCAGAAATGACATGTAAAGGAAGAAAATAATAAAGGAGTCTGATTCCTGATGAGTCTTCCAAGATGAGAAAAGGAATTGAGTTAAAGGCAAGGTGGAAGGGTGAGAATATTCTGAGTTAACTCGAGTCAGGCAAACTCAGGCTCAGCAGGAGACCCAGGAATTTAGCTGTAAATGGGCTTTCCTCAAGCCCAATGCCCTTTAAATAGGCCAGCATAACCTGCCTTTTGGAATCCTGCTCTGAGAGCCACCAAAGTAAGACAGGACTTGGTTAGGAGGAGAGGGGGTGGGGCAGACCAGTTTCTGTTGTTTCTATAACTTTCTGCCTGTCAGTCCAGGCACACAGGGTTTCATTTACATAGACCCTGGCTGCTTATTATTAAATCAGGGATGCTGGGGAAATGGAGTTAAATTAGGGGAGATCAGAGGCTTAGATAGGTAAGGATACTCTATAAGAAACCGCCTGTATTATATAAGACACTGGTTAAATCAACCCTAAGAACAAAGGGAACAGCCTGAATGAAGAAACTCCCTGAGCCAACTGCAGAAACCCCTCTGAGCTGAGGAAATAAATATTGGAACCAATAGGCACAATAATCATATTTTTAAAGAAGGCCTAGGCCTCCTTCTCAAGCCCTGGAGCAGTAGCTCCCTCTTAGGGCCCAGTTGAGAAGGGCCCATTGAAGGGCTAGGAACCAACAAGAGGGACAAGGGCATATTTTAGCTGAAAAGAGGGGAGAAGCTTCAGCCCACTGGGAGAGCCAGAGGGGGTGCAAAAAGGGGATGAAGTCTTATTGACTGTACATTTTCTAAAAGACCAGAGTGCCTCTTCAAGGTATAGGCAGTTCCCCTCTTCCCCCTGAAACTCTCAGCAGAATGGCCCAGGAGCTGCCTCTCCAGGTGTATACCTGGGGTAAAAGTGAGCAGCAAATGATCTAATCACCATTAATGTGCCGGCAGAAACTGCCAGCCTGACATCTCTCCTAATGGCTGACAAATGTCAGGGTGACTTGTATGCTTTTTTAGTTAATTGAATTGGTTAATTAGGTCCCAGAGGCCTAGCTGCTAATTATGAGCTGTAGTGGAATATGAGCTTTAAAAAAAATGATGCAAGGAAGTTAAAACAAAAGAGAAAAAAAGCCCACCAAAAACTCCTTTGTATTCTTTACAATCTGTACTGTTACCTTCCCTTAATTTCTGACCTGCCACATGTTACTGCCTTCTTGATGTGCTCAAAAAAATAGGGCAAGAGAATCTCCAAATCTGCCTTTTTCCATGGGAGCATCTGCTCAATCAGTTCCCCGTTCATTAATTTTCTGCCAATTAGCAAGGAAAAAAATGGTAGAAGGGAGAGGGGAATTTTTTTTTTCAGATTTGCATCTTAATCTGTCACTTTGTGAAGAATGTTGTTTTCCAAAGTTAAGTGTTCCCTTCATTTTGTGTGAAGGAGGTGGTAATGTCCCACCCATACACAGTCATTATCAGCAGAAGGGAAATGGGACTGCCTGAGACAAACCCACCTGTTGGCTCTACAAGGACTTTCCTGAAAAAAATTGCAGGAGGCAACTCTTGAAGGGAAGGGGATTTCATGGTGGGTCTTATTGTAACTAGGCACTTTGTTAGTTGCCCTAGTTTGAAGATCCTGCATATAAGTGTTTACAGAATGGGAACTGTGATGAAATTCTATTTCCTGGGCTAAAGCAACTGAGTCTTGGACCGGTTGCCAGTAAAGGTCTCAGTGATGTTTCCTTTATGCCCAACTCTCAAGTTAGCAGTAACCAAAGGTTTCTATCCAACCGGTACATCAAGGCTGTCATCTCAAGGAATCTGAGAGCCTCACACCTCAGAGAGACAAAACTGAAGATATAAATTAAACATCTATTAGAGTTCTTCTTACTGTTTAGGTCTCTCCTTCCTCCTTCTACACCCCCGCAGAAGGAGAGCTGGGGCTTTGTATGACTGGTTAAGAGACAGAAAGAAATGACCAACGAATAAGACATGACCATGATAGAGAAGTTCTATGGACCAGGTCACTTAGACTTAGAGGAATAGAAAGGATGTGGCCTACTTTTTGGTCTCTGGAAATAGGAATTGAAGGTCTAAGTCAGAGAGAAAATTCAGGGAAAAACAGAAGCAGCAGGTTTCTGCTGGCTGTGGTCTATGCCTGAATCTAAGACTCCCGACCACAAATGATGAACTAATTATGCCCAGAATCATCATGAATTCCCTGCCCAGAGTGGGAAAATGATGGAAAAACTCCAACATTAAGAACTCCAGTTTGTACCAGATCTGAAGTCCATACCCCTTACCTTCAGGTAGAGTCGGAAGTTGAGTCTGGACTCAGAGGTCTCAAATCTTCAACTAATGACTATGTGCACTGGTTGCAGGAAATGGACATCAGTTGGAAATTGTTGTGTTGTCTATCCTCCTTTTCCTGCGCAGGAGAGGAGCAGTCAGGAGATTCTACAAACCAAACTGTGTATTTACTTGAACTCCCAGGTTTGGAGTGGCTGATACACTATCTTGAAACCGCCTGGGTCAAGCAAGTATTCAAACTAGATGCTATATTACACAAATGGTGGAGAAAAGAAGTATCACTGAACAGTGAGTGAATAAGAAAGTTAGGTTTGGTGTAAGAAGATCTGAGTTCAAGTCTCTCCTTTGACAATACTGCCAGTATGACCTGGAAAAAGTAATATAATTTCTCAGTGGTCACTATATGGCTGTGTTGGAAGAGAGAGTTTCCCCATTGGGAGTTCTCCATTGCAAAGAAATAATAGATTTAGTCCCATCCAGTCCCATGTGAAGAATGAAGCACTGTATATATTTGAACATACTCTGCTTTTGCCATGGGGAATCATTCCCACTTTGACTAAAAACTAATGAGAGATAGTAACTTTAAGGATGAGGTGGGAGTTCATGGTAGGATGGGGTCTGGAGCTGATTCTGATTGGGGAAATTTGTATAACCACACCCCACAGACTGCCTGTCATAGAGCACCCAGAGAGAGATGGAGCTGGATTATAAAATGGTGTCCAATCTCTGAGAGCAACAGAGAGGTCAACTTCCCCAATACTTCTGCCGAGCAGAGGGAAATGTCGTAACTACCAGGTGGGTTTGGGACTTCTTGAGCTCATCCTTCCTGACGATAGGTTTCATTCAGTGACTAGAAGCTTTACCTGGTAGGTAAACAGCAGTATTGTCAATGCCAAATAACTCCAGTAAGGCAGGAGGTTATGTGGTGGATACAGTTGTGCCCTCAGGGTCCTGTCTGTATTTGATACATATTATAGCCCCATCTATGGATGAAGCATTTAATCTTCCTGAGGCTCAGAAAACTCTCTAATTATTGTAGAAATTATAGAAAGGTTGTACAATGCATGCCTCATTTTGTACCGAAGTCTACCACCTTCATTTTCATTCAACCTCTGAAGTTATGAATGGACACTGTCCTGCTGGGTTTCAGTATTTATCTGCTTTGTTGGAAAGAGCCCTTACATCAGTGAAATCATGAGTCCTTCAAAATGCAAATATGTCCACCTCACTGGGTAACTTTTATAAGTAACTAGTGCTCTTTTCATCTCCTCTAGACACATCTCATGATTGCCTAGAATCATATGGACTCTTAGAATTGTGGTAGTTGGGCCCTTACTTCTGATTGGCAGAAAATATCTGAGGAAATTAGAAGTGCCAACAGGACAAGGGGCAAACAGAACACACTAGAAGCAGGAAGCCCAGATATCTGATAGGCCAGTCTTATTCCTCAGGGAAGGAGTGGGGGGAAATCAAGGCAGGCAGGTGAGAGGGAAAGAAGAAAGAGCAACTCAAAGACCCTTTGTTTCAGCTTCGGAATTGTAAAATTAGTGCTATCCATGGCAACAACTTATAAATGTACATTGAGAGACACACATCTGAATAACTTATTAAGAGCCTGGGTTTGCTTTCATGTAACCTCTAAAAAGATATTTAGGATATCATTATAAAAATATGTAGAATTCTTGCCAAGCTGGATTTGGCTGCTAAAGGAAGAAACTAAATTACTTGGACTTCACATTCTCAATTCTTTCAAAATCCAAAGGCCAAAAATTACCTGGCATGAGAAAAAGGTCTCCGGCAATGTAGATGCCACATCAGGGGATGAGTAAGTATGAGGACTTTGTTTTACCGATCCAAGTTCTTTTCACATTACATTTACATTCTAATTCAATGGCCCCTGGTCTGAGGCAATCTGGAGGCGGTATCTCCTCTGGAGAATGCATTTTTGATACCTCTTAAGCCCAAGAGGGCAGTAAAATGGATAGAGCACTGGCTTTAGGATCAGGAAGACTCATCTTCATGAGTTCAAATTTGATCTCAAACACTTACTAGCTGTGTGACCCTGGGCAAGTCACTTCACCTGTTTGCCTCAGTTTTACCATCTGTAAAATGAGCTGGAGAAGGAAATGGCAAACCACTCCAATACCTTTGCCAAGAAAACCCCAAAATGGGACCTTGAAGAGTTAGATATGACTGAAACAACTGAATATAACAAATCCAAGGGCATTTGGGAAATCCCTTTAGACTTCTCAAGTCTAGGAATGACTCAAGAAGAAGCCATCTGCAACCAACCAACATCCTGGCAAACAGTATATCATGCTAAGAAGTCTTCAGGGAAGAGAGATTTTGGTGAAGCTTGAAGTCATCAAAATTCTTGAGAAGGTGAATGATATGTCAACCTGGCGAGGTAAGTTAACTTCATGTCAGTAATCATGAAAAAGTAAGAGGCCTCTAAATTACCTCAGAAAAAGGTGTGTCTATCATGCTCATAGAATACTAGAGCTAGAATTGACTTTAGATATCTAATCTCAGTGGCTAGATAATTATCTGAGACTAATTTTTTTTGCCTATATTCATATGAAATCTGTGAACATATCTAAAAACCTCTCCTGTAATGCAGACTGGCTGTGTAGCCCTGAGCAAGTAAGTCATTTACCCTCTCAGTAGCAAGAACACTTCTCTAAAAAAGAAGGCACTGACTTATAGTGGTAGAGGATGGTCCCCCACCCAGAAGTTCCCTCATCTATACATTTCACATATCAATGAAATCACAGGTTCAGTCCCTATATTCATGTCTATATATGTATATATACACACCCATATGACTCAGTGTACTTCAATGTTGAAAGGGCCTACTAGGTCATCCCATACATGAAAACTTTTGACAGCACATGTGACAAATGGTCATCTAGAGTTTGCTTGAAGACTTCCAGGGAAGGGGAACTTACCACATCCAAGGGCAATCCATGATACATTTCTTTTGTTAGGATGTTTTGGAGAGAGAGAAACAGAGACAGAGAGAGAAGAGGTTTACATTTTCCTTTCTGATAGAAAAAACCCTATAATTTATGTTCATTTTCTCTTCTTCAGTCTTTGGCAGAAATGGAAAATAACTAACCACTATCCTTGGCATCTTCCTTAATCATACTTAGAATCATAAAGTTGGAAGGAAGTTGAGCAATCATCTTCTAATTCAATCTATCATGCTTCAGCTTGGTAAGATGGCACTTCATTTATTGGTAGAGGGGATTGTCTGTTATAATTATAGTAAGTATAAAGTATTTTTCTATTATAAACTTATACTTAGAGAGTTTTAAATTCTAATAAATTACTGGTAAGTGGGATAGGGTGGGGACTGAGGTTGGCTGGTAAGTGTTTAACAACTGGTTCTTCAGAAAACAGTAGAATTGTATTTTTAGATTTACTCTTCTTTATTAACATTTTCACCATCATTTTTTAAGTCTAAATAATCCACAAAATAATTAATCTTATAGTATTTGCAATTTCAGTTTCTTGGTATAAGTGCTCACTTAACACTCTCTTCTTATTAGAATTGGCTCCAGTGCAAGAATCCTAAAGCAAAGGGAAATGGATAGAGCAGACAAGTGAACCATAGGAAAAGATGGGGCAGCTAGGTGGCATAGTGGAAGAGAGTAACAGCCCGGGAGTCAGGAGAACCTGAGTTCAAATCTGGCCTCAGATACTTACTAGCTGTGTGACTCTGGACAAGGAAAGAAAATAAAGAAAAGAAGGAAAGAAAGGAAAGAAAGGAAAAAAATAAATCTTAGTTCTACTAAAGAAGTGGGAGGCAGGAGCCTCTTGGAAACAGGAGTGTCTACCAGAGAGTCTAGTGTGTAAGCCTCAAGAGTTGTTTGGTCTACTATAAGTATGAAACTGCCAGTTTCAGGAAAGGTGGTCAGATTGATATATGCCTCATGGTCTCATACCAATATGACCTCTAAAGAGTTTGGAATTCAGGTGCCAATCTAGGGCAATAGGTATGGAAACCACACCTCTCCTTAAATGACAAAATCCAGCCTTAATCATTCCCTGGGAAACCAGAGTCAAGAAAATCCAGCAGATCAAGAGTGACCAAGCACTAACTTTTAGGGGCCAAAGCCTATGAAATCTTTTAAAAAGTAAATGAGGGGACTGCAATATTCTATGTAGGATGGCTTAGAGGCAGACTATTTAATTTTTTTTTAGAAAAACTATTTTGTGGCTAACCCCAAACCACTCAGGAAGTTATTAAACGCATTAACTCAGCAAAATCAACCCACTCCATCTTGCACCTCTCATTTGTGCCAAAGGAAGTCATGTTTCCACACATGGAATCTAAAGGTAGGGCTCAGACACAGCCTCCAACAATTTCTTAGCAGCACAGAATGCAATGTTGTGGGCTTCACCTTAGTTACAGGGAGTGAGGATACAGAAGAGATATCTGAGAGTGAAATTTGAAATTCAACTATTCCTGACCTTAGAGCCTTCTTCTACACTGTACCTCCCTTGGTGAACTTTGTTATTGAAAGCCAGAAATGGACAAAAATATAGATGCCTTTTGACCCAGAAATCGCACTGTTAGGTATGTAACCCAAGGAGAACAAAAAACAGAAAAGAAATGTCTTGCCTACACGAAAATATTCATAGCAGAACTTTTTGTAGTAAAAATGAAAATGAAAAATGAAAACCCTTGACAGCGATATGACAATGGTCATCTAGCCTTTGATGTAACTTTGAATAACTAGAACTTTGCTCAAATTAGGAATAGCTAAACCAATTGTGTTACATGAATGTAATGAAATGATCACTCTAAGAATAGATAAATATGAAGAATTCAGAAAAGCAGAGGAAGATTAATATGAACTGATTCAAAAAGAGGTAAGCAAAACCAGGAAAGCAATATGTACAGTGAGCAAAACAAGATAAACAGAATGAAAACAACCAACCTCTCCTTCCCACCACCCCTGAAATTTTGTACACTATATAATTATAATGAACAAACTTGGCTTTGAAGAATGGATGAGAAAAATTCCTCCCTTCGTTGTGGAGTTGAGAGATAATAGGTGTAGGACATCAAATATACTGTCAGATTCCTGGGGAGGGGAAAGGTATATATGTACCGTATGTATATATGTATATTTGAAAATGAAGTTTATGTTTAAAAAAATCAATAAAAATTTTTAAGGAAAAAAAGGGGAGAAAATAAAGCAAAGGACAAGAGTGAGGCTCTAAGACTGCATTAGCAATAACAAAGTAATACAAGAGAATTTTAGCACTGCCAAGGTGATCAGATCCCAAAACTGATTGGAACATACGATAGGTCAGTTATATCTTGGAACAAATCAGTGTCTCTAGTTAGGAAATTGAAGGAGGAAGGGGAAACCCAACCTTAAATTAAATGGTCACATATTTCCTTTAGGAAGTAGAGGAAAATAAAACAGATAAGTCAGAAACAGTCAGATCTTTTCCCTTTATCATTTTCTGCAGGAAGAAACAGAGAACCAAGAGTATTTTGGGTCAATGAATTGATTAGAAGAAAAAACCTTCCAAAACTAGCTGTTTTTCTATCCTTCCTCCTATTCCCTTCCCCCATGATTTTGAAAAATCTGATTAACTTCTTTGGTGTTCAGTCAGCTGGCAGAGAGCTTGGGGACTTGGATGGGGGAGAAAGAAAAGGGAGAAAATTGAAGAGAGAGGTGGTGGAGGAGGGGGTTTGAGACAGGAGGAAAGAATGGAGAAAGGAGGAGAAAGAAACAAGAGGAAGAAAGTAAAGAAGAGAAGAAAGGAGGACAGGCAAACAAGAGAAATGAGGTGAAAAAGGAGAAAGAAGAGGAGGAAAGGGGGAAGAGTCGAGACCCTCATCTGCTTTAGCCTCCTCCCTGGCCATTGCAGAAATTTTTAATCTTGCCTGCCTTCTGAATATTGACTGACTGGGCATTGACATCCCACCTGCTGGGGCTACTTTCCTTATTGATAACCAATGGCATCTTGTCTAAAGTTCAAACAGTGACAGGCAGCTTTCATGTTTGTAAACAGTA
Source organism: Potorous gilbertii (assembly GCA_028658325.1). Lineage (NCBI taxonomy): Eukaryota > Metazoa > Chordata > Mammalia > Diprotodontia > Potoroidae > Potorous > Potorous gilbertii. The sequence continues at coordinate 539,948,158 of CM053769.1, forward strand.
TTGATCTGCATAAATAAACTGGCCATTAGAATTCGGGATTAAACAAGAATGAGGATACAGCATTTGTGAGATTAAATCCGGAAGCAGTTAATTAAAAATGAGCTAGGAACCCAGAGCCAATTAATGCAAATGTGTCTCAATCTATGAGTTCCCGCCCCCCCCTTCAAAACACCCCCATTTCAACCCAGGCTTTTTATTCTGCTGCCAATATGGTCCCCAGGGTAAAAACAGGTCCAATTTTGAACTGTTTCACCAGCTCCCTGGAGTCTTCCAGTGCCAACATCCCCAAAATAGGAGTTAATCTGCATTAGTATGGGCAGTGATAAGGGGTCTACAGGAAAATTTAAGTATAAATGAGTCCAGAGTGAGTGACAATGATAATGACATGCATATATAGAGATATGTATTGTGAATGTGTGTGTGTGTGTGTGTGTGTGTGTGTGTGTGTGTGTGTAACATTGTATGGTTGGTGAAATATTTTATGTTATCTCATTTTATCCTCTCAATAATCTTGTGAACCAGGTTCTATTCTCCTATTATTGTTCCTGTTTTACAGTTGGGGAAACTAAAGTTGAGAACAATGAAGTGACTTGCTTACAGTCACTCAACTAATATATGTCTGAGGGAGAATTCGAACTCAGGTCTGTCCTGACTCGGTTCATCACTCCATCCACTGTACAACCTGGTTGCTGCTAGGCTTATGCCTAGTGGAGGTCATTTGTCATGGTCACTCAGTTAGTATTAGAGGCAAGAGATAACTCAGGACTTCCTCACTCCATGTCCAGCAGTCTAACCACTTTACCAGCTTGCCTCTTTTCATGGGCATAGAAGACACAGGGCTGTTGACAGGGTCAAAAGAGAGGAAGCCTATGAAAGTGCTTTGAAAAGCTATAGGGGTGTGGGCAATGTGATTCAGAGGGAAAGAAAACAGAATTTGGAATCAGAGAACCTGTGTTCAAGTCCTGGTTCTTCAACTTGCTACCTGAATGCTTGGACAACTTGAGCTCCACCTTTCCCGGGTGTAAAGTGAAAGTCCATCTGAGACCATAGATTTAGAGTTGGAAGGAACCTTAAGAAGTCACCTCTTCCTCTCTTTTCACAGTACAAAGAATCAAACTGAGACCCAAATTGGTCAAATGTCTTATCCAAGGTCAAATGAGCAGATTCAATGTTTGCTCCGCTCCATTAGGCTGCCTTCATCTTAGGCAGGGAGCAAAATTTATCAAATGCCTTTTTAAAAAATATTTTTACAGGAAACTGAGACTCAGATGTATTAAATATCTTGGCCAGGCTCATATAGTCGGAGAACTAGGATTTAAACTCAGGTTCCCAGACTCCAAATGCAGCATTTTCCCCATTGAGTTGTGACCTCTAAGGTCCCTTTCAGATTTAAATCTGGGATCCCATGACACTGAGTCATACAAACGTAAGGAAGTTGTTATTAGTTCTTATTAGAATCTGAGTTCAGTTTCAGCCTTATATACCTATTAGAACCCTAGGCAAGTTCCTTAACTTCTATTTGCCTCAGTTTCCTCAGTGGTAAAATGGGGATTAAAAATAGCATCTACCTCCCAGAGTTATTGGGATGATCAAACAACATATATTTGCAAAGTACTTCACAGCATTTAAAGTGTTATATACATGCTATTTTTTCATCTTTATTTTAAAAATAATTTTTATTGATGTGGTTTTTTTAAATCACCATAGTTTCCCCTGGTATTCTTCCTCTTCCCCCCTCCCAGATAGCCATCCATATACCAAATATTTTTATACCAAAATTTAATAATTGATCAACTGAAAAGTCTGAAAATATGTAGCACATATCACTGTTGTGTACCTCTCACCTCTGCAGTGGGTGGGGTGGGAGTGTCTTTTCATATCTCTTCTTTAGCGT
>CM053769.1:539950151-540044166 GCA_028658325.1 Potorous gilbertii
GCAAAGTACTTCACAGCATTTAAAGTGTTATATACATGCTATTTTTTCATCTTTATTTTAAAAATAATTTTTATTGATGTGGTTTTTTAAAATCACCATAGTTTCCCCTGGTATTCTTCCTCTTCCCCCCTCCCAGATAGCCATCCATATACCAAATATTTTTATACCAAAATTTAATAATTGATCAACTGAAAAGTCTGAAAATATGTAGCACATATCACTGTTGTGTACCTCTCACCTCTGCAGTGGGTGGGGTGGGAGTGTCTTTTCATATCTCTTCTTTAGCGTCATGGTTCATTCTTTCTTATTTTGTAAAATCCACTTCTGTTTTTTTGTGGTTGTCTTTTCCACTTCCGTCATTTTGTTATGGAGGTCATTGTTATTAATTATTATTTATGTAGATCTCCCACATCCATGACCTCAGCACACGTTGGCATTCTTATTCAGGTCCTGATAAAGAGGATAGGCATTAGTCTAAACAGCAAGGTGACTGAATTGTGCAAGGATGGGGAGAAACTCCAAGAAAGAGTCAGGGAGCAAGCAATATTCTGTTCCTGATATGAGTGAGGTTAGCTCCAGGATTGGAATGCTTAACTTATGTGCTTTTCAAGCTTAATCATAAGTTACAACAAGCTACACCCCCTTGGGGTATTTCATTTACATCATTTTCTCTCCCAGGGGGCTAGAGGAAGAAAAAATATCCGTTGCACAGGTTTGGAAATTAACTGCTTGTCACTCACCAGCTTGGAACAGGATTTGGAGATCATATCCTTTGCTCCAGAGCCCTGGACAGGTTCTTCCATTAAGGAGGGAAACTGCAGCTGGAAAAAGACAGAATGCAGCAGTCGGGGAGCTCAGCTCCAATGATGAAAACCAGTTGCAGGCAGTTAGCATGGTAACAATGAGACTTGGTATTCATAGGGCCATCATTTATCTAGAGATCTCTAAGCACCCTGTACACCAAAATTATTTAACCCTGTAGAACTGGCTTTTTGAGACAGAATGTGAGAGCATGGTCCTCTTCTCAGAACAAGAGGGTGTACACACAAAATAACTTTCCTCATTCAAACAGAAAGTGTATTAGACTGAGTAGTCAGCAGACCAAGAGGCTAGTTCCCACCCTGCTACAGCTGTGTAGTGTGACCTTGGGTGAGCTACTCTCTCTCTCTGGGTCTCAGTTTTCTGAGCTGTAAAATGAGGGGGGGTGGACTTGGTGATTTCTAAGGTTCCTTTTAGCCCTGACATTCTATGACATCTAAGTCCCCTAAGACTCTGCTGGCCATTTTGTAGGATGCTGTGACTGACTATACAGGAAAGAGGCTAATTGTTTAAGAAAAATACATAGATAGCTCTGTCCACTTCAAAACACTCGGCAAGTCTGTAAGTATAGTGGAAATAGCATTACATTTAGAGATCTCCCATTTAGAATTCATCAGTTGCGTGGCCAAGGGTGAATGCTTTCATTTCTGTGATCCTGTTTCCTCATCTACAAAATGGTGGTGGTGAAACGTGTCCTACCTACTTCATAGAGTGGTCATGAGATTAAACTGAGATTAAAACCCTATGTAAATGTTAGCTGCCATCATTCTGTAACTGCTCTTCAAGCTAAGACAAACTGCCTTATTATTTTATCCGCACACCTTGTTTTTAATGGAAGATGCACAGCTCAGCTTAATCCCCTTCCCTGGTTGCCAGTAATTTCAAATGACTTTGGGCTGTTTTCAAAAATAAAATCTATTTTTAAATGGCAGTGATTTACAACTGTTGACTAGAGTCAAAATAACTTGTCATTGTCTCTGAAGGAAATTCGTAGACCGCAAGATGTAGAGTTGAAGGAAATTTTAGAGATCTCACACAATTCCCTCAATTGGAAACTGAGGTCCAGTGGGACAGATCCCAAATAAGGCAGTTTGTCTTAGCTTGACAGATTAGGGAAGAATGACTGAGGCTTTTCTTGGAAGTCAAAATGTATACAGTGTTGAGAGTACTCATCATCTTTCAGTGGCATAAAAAAATAATGGTTTAGTAACTAATTAGCAAGAATCAATAGTTAAAATATGGCATGCCAGTAACTTCACCCCAGTGTCCAAGGTGGAGAAATGACTAGGTATAGCTCTCTAGACAGCTTTAGTGACTGGTCCAAAGTCATACAAGTAGTAAATAGAAAAGCTAAGACTGGAATTCAGTTCCTTTGACTTCAAATTCAATAGTTTCTCACAATTCTAGAGATTCTGTGTTATTGAGGTTGTATTTTTCTTGTTTTATTTTGCTTTTAAAACTGGCAGTATCTTTGCAGTGACTGTATATCATTTCTTTTTAAAAAATATTTTAACATTCATTTTTAAAATTTTGAGTTCTAACTTCTCTCTTTCCTTCCAGCCACTCCCTCCACCCCAAATCCCCGCTCCCATTGAGAAGGCAAGCAACATGACATCAATTTGTATCCTTTCAAAGGAAATGCTTTGAAAATGCAGACACTCATTTGGATATATGAATTCTGATATTTGTTAAATTACATCGAACCTTATAGTCATAGGTGGTACTTTAGCTAGTGTAATTTTCATATGATTATAAAGCATTTCTAAATTAAAGAAGAGATATCTATAGATAGAATTATAGATTGCCAAAGATTGAAATATCCTTAGAGATCATCTAGTAATCAGATTTGGGGAACCTCCAGCCTCGAGGTCATATGTGGACCTCTACATCCTCAGGTGAGGCCCTTTGAATTCAAACTTCACAGAACAAACCCCTTTAATAAAACGACTTTTTCTGCAAAACTTGAACTCAGTCAAAAGACCACACTCAAGACCACACAAGCCCTGATAGTTTAACCTCCTCATTTAACAGGTGAGGAAATTGTAGTTTAGGTAGGAAAAGTAACTTGTCCAAGGTCCTTTGGCTAGGCAGTGGGTGAGTTCTGATTCCAACTCTGCCCCTAAGAACCTGTATGACCTTGAGTATGTCCTATTTTTCTTCTCTGGGGTTCATTTGAATCTCTGGTAAAATGAAAGGAATCTGCACGTCCTAAGATCTATTCCAGATCTTAGAACTTTCAAATTATGTTTCTGTCATATTTCTATCACTTAGTTCCATGGAATTAAGGGGTGTTAAGGACCAGACAGGGTTGAGAAATCATTGTAGCTTGAGTCTTTGACTGAGAGTTAGGAAGATCTCATTTCTAATCTTATCTATACACTAGCCATGTGACTCCAGGCAAGCTACTGGTTTCCTCATCCGTAAAGTGGAAGACTAACTAGGAATCTCTATGGAAAGTACTTTGAAAACCTTAAAATTCTATTGAAATGTTAGCTGTTAATATGAGCACTTTGAGAGCATATTCCTTTTCTATTTGTACTCACCCGTGCTTTGCTGACTGCTTTCCATATAGCAAGCCCTTAATACATGCTTTTTCATTCATATAATTGTCATTAAATACCAGCAAATTGGCTAGTATTATTTTGGAAGGTGACTCCCCTTGAGGAAGCAAAGAGCAATGATTTAAAACAAACTGGGGACAAAAGTGAAAATTGGATCCCTTGGAAAGCTATTCCTTCATACAACAATAGATGTATGTCTGTTCTTCGCCAGGCTAACCATTTATCAAGTTTTTTTCTTGTGGACATACTTTCCATTTGCTAATCACTAATGGTTTGATTTTCTAATCATATATCCTTTGCTCAACAGAGGGAATTAGAATATTATTGGAATGTGAGTCTGTTGGATATCCGATTTGGGAAATGTGACCTCTGTGTCTATCAAGTTATACAATAATGAGAACGGTATTTATAGAACATTCTCCCATTGACAAAGCGACTACTGTACATAATATTCTACTTGATTCTCACAACAGCACTGAGGCCAGTAGTGCTAGTGTTATCCTAATTTTGTAGACTAGAAAATTAAGACTAAGAGAAGTCATGAAAGGTCATAGTTTTATGGGTTTTAAAGGAATTTTAAAGATTTATTTTTTAGAAATTTAGTTTGAACTTCTCATTTTATAAATGAGTAAACTGAGGTCCAGTGAAGGGAAGTGTATTTGCTCAAGGTCATACAGGCAATAAATGGTAGAACCAGGTCTCTAATTCTAGACCCAATATACTTTATACTCTCTACATTTCCACTCAAAAGGGAGGGTCATTATCATCAGGATATTTTCATATCCTTAGCTGGCAAATGGACTAGGCCATATTGGATGTCTATATTTGGAATCCCAACTACCCAAATTACATTCAAAAGCATTCTGGGTCTTTCTCGTGAACTCTTGGGATATGATCCAGGATAGTAATGGATAGGAGTCAAATTGAAGATGGCCTATAAACCAAAGGAGATAGAAAGTTGCCCTATATGTGCAACCCCCACCTTCCACAATCCTTATCAATATGGCAGTCATTATATCACAAATCAAAAATTCAATCTGTATGAAATAGAGGATGATATTTTCCCCTGTACTGGACAGAGATTCAATTGGTTTTCAAAGATCCAAAAATTCTGACTAGGGCCATGATGAAGGTGTAGCCAGGGTTACATGATTGTGAGCTAAACAGAGAAGGTGGTTAGCCTAGTAGAGGACTTTTAAAATAGTTTAAGTACCTCTTTCTGTTTCAGAACTTGAATATCTAAATGTCCCCCTCTTCCTGATTCTTATAAAGATTTCTCTATAAGTATACCTAATCAGTCGTATTGCTCCTGCCTCCAAAGTCCTTTGTTCTGTTGCTTTCCTGCAATTTCTTTTGTTAATTGCCAGCTCCTAGTGATTTCCATCACTCTAGTTGAGACCCTCACTATCTCTCTCTTGCATAACTGTAGTAGCTTCCTAACCAGTCTTCCTGCCTACCCTTTCAGCCTTCTCTTGAATTCTCTCTGTCATGTAATCCATGTTGCTGTCAAACTGTTCCCTAAGCTCATTTTTACCCTTTCTCATACACACATCTATATTTACACCATCCTGCAATACCATTCTCATCTTTTACTTGCCCCATCATTTTCACTTATTGTTATTTTCCTCATCCTTCAAAACCCAACTCAAATGCCATCTCCTCCATAGTCTCACAGCACTATGTGCCTGTCCAAAGTGGACTCTATCTTACATCAAGCTCTCTCTTTGTTTTATATATATATATATATATATATATATATATATATATATATCATCTCTCACCTAAAATGATCCCTCCTTTAGCTTCCTATACCTTCATCAGTGTGTCCCATTTAGAGCCTAGAGGGATGCATAATAGGCATTCAGCAAAACTATGTTGAAGCAAATTATTAACAACAAAAGTATTAAAATTACCATTAATAATCCACATTTCTATAACCCTTTGAATTACTTCTTCACAACAACAGTACTATAAGGTAGATAGGCTATATGTTATTGTCCCCATTTGACCAATGTTGAAACTAACCTTTCTTGATCCCCTCCCTCTTTAAATGAACCTACATTAATATACTTGTGCACATGTAGCCATCCCTCCATGACATGTGTATCAATTCTGCTTTTGTATCCTCAGAAAATAGCACAATCCCTTGTATACTGCATTAATGTTTGCTGAAATGAATGAACTGAGGTCCAGAGAGGATAAATGATTTGCCCAAAATTATACAGTTAATAAGTTCCAGGGCCAGAATTTGAATCCAGATTTCCTCACTAAAGAATCAATGCCCTTTCTGAGAAACAGAGACACAAAGAGATAGAAACAAAGACAGACAGACAGAGAAAAAGACAGAGACAGACATAGAAACAGACAAAGAAAAAGTTATCAAGTGGAAAGTCACTGGTGAAGGTGTACTTGGGTACCTATTAAATGAGGAATCTGGGAGCATAGGGAAAAGTCCATCCTCTAAAGCAGTGATGTCAAACACATAGAAATGGGGCCTATGAAGCCATATATAAAAATCTCTATCAACTATATATTGGCTTAGAAAACCATATATTAATATCATTTATGCTTTATAATGTTTTTATTTATTTTATTATTTCCCAATTATATTTTCATCTGCTTTGAACCTCCCTTGGTAGAGTTGTGGGCTGCATATAGCCCATGGGCCATGTGCTTAACACCTCTGCTCTAGAGCTTTGCCATGGCATCCAGCATCCCAGGTACCCCAGCTCATAGAATATCTCCTCCTAAAGCATTCAACATAGCAGGAATCACTCTGCTGGCCCATGAGCTGGAAAGCATGAAATGTACATTTGGGGGCAACTGTAAAACCCATGTCTATACCATACCAGGGCAGGCACAGGAGTTCTCAAACAAGACATGGATTTGTGTGCATTTCTTCTGCATAAATACTACCACATGTGCCTAAAGTCCTTGGATCATTTACTCTATGCTGACATGAGTCCCCTCAGAAGAGTTACTATTTGGTTAGGTAAATGTTTTTCCCTCTGAGCATTCCCCTTCTCCCTTCCCCTTCCCTTTCCCCTTCTACCCCCTCCCCACTCCCCCATCAATATCTTACAGATGTTAGAACAATACCCTGAATGAATAGTTTCCCACAGTGGAATGCCTGTATAGTAAAGAATGCAGAAATGATTTCTGGCTGTTTCTGACACCGCTCCTCAAGTCTGATTGAGGCACCCACATTCTGCTGCTCATGGACTGAGTACTCATTCTATCACTTACTGCCAAGCATTAAATGCTTGTTCCATAAACCTGGTGTAGATTATCACTTAGCTGTATAGATGTATCTAATAGAATTAAATAGTTTGGCTCCTGACCAGTAACAGATGTGCTACATATAATGCAATAATAATGAGATTGAAACCACCATGTAATGCCAAGGGAAGAATGGAGGAGAATTCATGTCGCTCCAGTGAAGCCAGGAATGCATAGTAAGAAGTAAACGGAAAGGAAGGTTATTTATTTGAATTAAACAAACTTTAACTTTCTAATCTCCTGGATTAATACCTTCCACACATCCTCTGATATCCTGGTGAAGGTCTACATCAGTGTTTAAGTGTAGTCTGTCCCATGTTTGGGCAAAGCTACAGACTGGTTTCCCTGTGTGGCTTTTAGCCCAGAGCTCCCCAAGTCTCAAGATCCTGTAATCAGATTATGAAGGACTAAATCTTAACTGAATATCAGTAGAGGTTGCCTATGTAACCAGAGCCAGCCAGGTCAGAAAGTGAGAGTTAGGAAGAGGAATGTCTCAATGCAGACAAATCAGAACCAGTCTGGGGTCTTGGTGTGGCCTCTGACATGCTGGTTTTGGTGAATGGAATATTGGGTCCCATCCTTCCCTCTGAGGCCTTCCTCAGAATTAGGACCAGCTGCTGGGGGAGGGTGCTTGGCCCTGGCAACATCTCTCTGTGGACCTGATTCCTAGAAGCCTGGAGCCAACACTTGGCTCCTGTGTTAGTTCCCTGTGTATATGAAGGTTCATCTCCCATTTCATCTTTTGCCTTTTAGCATAATAGATTTCTTACAACTGGAAGAGGCCAAAACAGAAATTTCCTCTCTAACAAACCAAGCAAGTGGTTATCTAGCCTTTGTTTAAATCAATCCAATGACCAGCATTTATTAAGCTCCGGTTATATGCCAGGCACAGAGCCAAGAAATGAGACAGTCTTTGTCCTTAAGGAGCTTGAATTCTATTGAGGAAAAGAACCTGCCTCCTTCACTTCCTTACAATCTCCCTGGCTCCCTCCATTCTGCCTCCCACCTCCACCCCCCATCATCTTCCTCCAGAAACTTTTAAACTAGATGAGTGGTTCTTAACGTTTTTGTATGTCCCAGACTCCTTTGTCAGTCTGTGGAAGCCTATGGACTTCAGAATAATGTTTTTAAATGCATAAAATACAATACATAAAATTACAAATGAAGTTAATTATATTGAAATATAGTTACCAAGATTTTTTTTAAAGAACAAGTTCATGGACCCCAGGTTAAATATCCCTGATTGTAGTAACCTAAGAACTTGGATCTTTGGATCCTGACCCCTTCTTTTCTGTTCCACCAACCAGCTCCAGAGTCTTATATTCCAGTACCTCCAGGATCCAGAATTTTATCAAGTCAGGTACTTAATCCTCTCTCCTCCATCCTGATGAAGACGAATATTTCTTGACAATCAGCCTTTAAAAGCTGATGTGACCAAAAAGTCCTTCTTACAGACATCCTGATAATGTCTCTATACTTATCTAGGCTGGTTTTCAGACAGTAAATAGCCTGTAGATGGGTCCATATCTGAAATCTTTCCATGTATCTTAGATCTAAGTATATAGCCTTTGAGGAGGCAAGGTCATTTTCTAATCAAGATGAGGCATCAGAGTAAATCTTTTATAAACTAGAACACACACCAAAAATACAGCAGTACCAAGTGTCTTGCCCACACTTTGGCCCTAGATCTGATTCTGGACATGAAACATATGAGCTATCTATCTCTCGAAATGTAAACCTATCAGAATACAAAGGGAGGGAAGCAAAACCAGAAAAATTATATGTCTATATATACATATATACCTACAGCTATATAAATTGAAGGAGTGAAAAAAAATTAAACCAAGCCTTGTATAATAATAACGAGCAAATATTTTTGGCCCTGGAGAAGAAAGATGAAGAACTACTTCTTCCCTTTGCAGAGGTGAGGGACTATGAATGTGGAATATTATATACTGTGTGGATATGGTTTCTTAGTTTTAGAGAAATATTTTTTTCCTCTTTTAATTCCTTGTTATAAGAGATGGCTGGGGGAAGGGGGATGGAGGGAAGGAGAGTAAGGAAAGATCAGAACACAGGTATAACAGGATAATATTGAGAACTCTAATAGAGGCATAGAGGAGAGGGCCTAGGCACAAAAACAAAACAAAAAAACAACCAAACTGAGAAGGCACCTAGCAGTTCAAGGACTGATTGAGTCATGAGGGATAAGGCTAACAGTGGCCAAGACTGGAGCCAGAGCAAGTCAGAAGAAGAGATGGAGGTCTGGTTTCTAAGATGTGAGTAGACTCCAACCATGGGGGTCAGAGAAGACTGGGAGAGTATCATAGAGCCTGGGTAGTCCAGACAAGTAGGTAACTTGCACCTGAAAGTACCACATGGGTGGGCTAGGTGTAGTTGCAGGAGAGTTTAAAGAAAGAAGGGAGGATACCCAATAGGACTTTTGGGGTTTGGAGTCGATAAGATTGACACTGATGGTCAGAGTAGGCAACAGGGTAAAGGTGGGCAAGACAAAGATTGGTATTCAGGAGATCTGGCAGTAGGAAAAGATCTGTCAGGGAAATTAGTATTGAAAGCCCCAACCACTGGGCCAAAGAAGCTAGAGTGTAGGTATAGGGTACTTGGGCTAGAAGGAAGGAAGGAAGGAAGGATAGTATTAAGCATCTGCTGTGTACTTGCAATGACTGAATAGCAGCGATCAGAATCGCCAACACTAAGTAATTGGGTGAGGTACAAAAGATGATTAGTTGTAAGACTGATGATGGATCTACAGTCTCCTGAAACAGGATCTCCTCATGTGCTTCCTATTCAGACTGGGGCAACTCAAGGTCTTTCCATTTCTCTCAGGCTCAGAGGGTGATTTAACTTTAGTTACAGAGCACTGACTTCAGATCTGGGAGAAGATTTAGGAAATATTTTATAAGTCACCTAAAAGTCAGACAATGTTAGGCAGAAAGGTGCCAGAAGACAAGAAGTATTGATTTGGACTGCAGACTAGAACTGTGAGGAAAGACTGTTCTCCTAATGCTTCGAAATCCAGACATACAGTTAATTGATAGATTCAATGTTCATTGAGTGCCTACTTGGTGTTACAGTATTATCCTAGGAATTATGGAAAATACAAAGTAGAAGTCATGGTCTCAATTGTCAAAGACTATAAACTTTCAGGGAAGAGAAGATATACACAAACATGAAACAATCAGAGATATCCCTTATATTATGGATGGAGGTCTACGAATGCCCTGAGCAGATGATCAGTAGGTTTCACAGTTTTTCTCCTTCTCTACTCTTTCAAGGTCACTCCAGATAGGACAAAACAAAACAAAACAGAAACAAGAACAAAAACTGTCCCCAGTCAACAGCACCACTCGGTGGCTCCAACAGGAAAGTACGTGGGCTCTGAGTTCCCTCTCGACCACCTCCTTTCTTTACTCACAGGGGACTTAGGTCTATACCATGCTTCCTTCTGTTCCGCTGTCTTGCATCGCTCCCAACTAAAATAAACCTCAGGAAATCCTCGTCTCACACACATCCTCTTCCAAATCTTTCCCAGTTACCTCAGGAAAATCATTCTCCCTTTCTTCCTTTCTCTTTTCCTTTGTTCTATTTATTTGTGAATCCAAAAAAACCCAACAGCCTTCATCATGACAGTGAAGTAAGAGTGGTGTTAGTTGTATAACTGAGTTAAAGGAAAAGGAGGCCTGTAAATTTTGAAGTTTAATTAGACATCAGAAAGGACCAATGCCATCATCCCATAAAACCCTTGACAAATCAAAGACGTTCCCTTCAGAATCTTGAAAGTCCCAACCGCCTACTTAGTCCTCACTAATCAAACTTTCTTCTAGCATTAGCATTCAGGATATAGAGATATAGAAAGATATATGTATGTATATGTATCCACACATATACATACATACATATATGGGTATATGTTAATGGATATGTGTGTAGATATGTGTATACATATGCACACAAATATACATATATACATATGAACATTAGAAGAACCAGATATGTCAATTGATGCAAAAATTTTGCTACAATTTTACTTTGAGATAAAAATTTCCATCCAATCTCTATGTTCTTTGTTTTGTGGATTAAAAAATTGTACTGTCAATTGATGCAACTTAGTCATTCGAGGTGTTCTTAAATTCCATTTCTTCTAACAATGACACCAGCTGTAATTCCTGCTGCAAAAGAGGTTGAGGCTGGTGGAACTTTTTTGTTCCCAAGGCAATTGGTGTTGAATGACTTGCCCAGGGTCACACAGTAAGTGTCAAATGCCTGAGGCTGACTCCTCCTGACTCCAGAACCTCTACACAATTGCCCCTGTGGAGCTCTTGAGGTTAGAGATTCTGAGTTGCAGCTAAGTCAATCAGGTGTCCACACTAAGATCAGTATTCCTATGATGAGTATCACTAAGTGGAGGACCTCCAGGCTACCTAAGGAGTGGCAAATTGGCCAAGGTGGGAAACCAAGGTTCTGGGTTGAGCAGAGTAAGACCAGGACCACCGGTAACCTGGATACTTGCAGCATGGGCAAGATAGGGAGACTTAGTCTCAAAAAAAGAAGCTGGGGAATGGCCGAACAAGTTGTGGTATATGAATGCAATGGAATACTATTGCGCTATAAGAAATGATGAAGAGGAAGACTTCAGAGAGGCCTGGAAGGACTTATGTGAGCTGATGCTGAGTGCAAGGAGCAGAACCGGGAGAATACTGTACACAGTAACAGCCACAGTGTGTGAGGACTGTTCCTGATAGACTTAGCCCTTCACAGCCATGCAAGACACAAAATATTCCCAAAGAACTCTTGAGGCAAAATGCCATTCACATCCAGAGAAAGAACTATAAAATTGTAATGTAGAATGAAGCAGACTATTTTCTCTTATGTTATGTTTTTTTTTAGTTTGTTTTTTCTCATGGTTTCTCCTATTCATTTTAATTCTTCTATGCAACATGACTAATGTAAAAATGTGTTTAATAAAAATATATGTGCAGAATCCATATAAAATTGCATGCCATCTCAGGGAGGGAGAGAGGAGAGAGGGGGAGAAAATGTAAGACTTATGGAAGTAATTGTTGAAAACTGAAAACAAATGAGTTAATTAAAAAAAGAAAATATGCACTGATGAGAAATGGACAAACCTTTTTGAGTACTCAGGTAACTATGCCCAGAAAGTTACCACACTATGAATACCCTTTGACCCAGATATAATACAACTGTGTCTACACTCCAAAGAAATCAAATAAAGAGTAAAAGAATTTATAGGTAGAAAAAAAGAAAGAATTTGGGGGAAGGATTTCCTGTCAGAGAGTTGATGGAGTCAAAAAGCAAAATGAGATACTTTCTTCTCAGCTTGGACAATGCAGGAATTTATTTATGTTTCTGGACTCTGTTTTTTTATGAGGGCTTTCTCCTTTTAAAAATTTATTTTTATTTTCAGTTCCAAATTCCCGTCCTTTCTCCACCCCTCCCCCACTCACTGAGAAGTCAAGCAGTATGATATCCATTATAGATATGAAGACATGCAAAACATATTTCCACATTTTTTATTGTTCAGTTGGGGGGAGGCAGTGGGAGAAAGATAATGAATGCTTGTAAAACAAAAATTAAAAACGAAGGAAAAGTATCTGTGAAGAGACCCTTCCCTCTTAACTCTTCTTTTCCTACTTCTTAGACAATGGGGGTGCCTAAGGAAAGCCACAGGATTACTTCTTTTCTCCAGTCTTGACACAAAGGCTCCCCTCTTCCACTCACAATCTGGAACAGTTATCACAATTCTGAAGTTACTAGTTTGACTTTAGTGTCCTTTGCCTCCCCGTTCTGAACAGTTTTCCCTTATGGTAAAGACCCCTCTTACTCCACATTCTTTTAAATAAACATTTTACAAATATTATCCTGTTTGATTTTCAAAATGGTACCTGGAAAAAAATAGGATCCTGGAAAATAGTGGCTATCCTGAGAGATAGATACTATTATAAACCCCATTTTACAGCTGAGAAGACTAAGGCTAAATTGCTTGCTGGGGTCATACATTTCGTAATTCTCCAAGGAAGTTTTAAATTCAAGTCTTTCTGACTCAAGATCTTTATCCATTGCACAATCTAGCTGCTTGTATGACTACATCCTCTCTCTCTCTCTCTCTCTCTCTCTCTCTCTCTCTCTCTCTCTCTCTCTCTCTCTCTCTCTCTCTCTCTCTCTTTTTCTCCTCCCTTTAAGGAAACTTATAAACTTTCTCACACTGAAATGTATAAATGACTGATAAGAGCTCAATGTGTTTTTCTTTTCAGGGCAACTAGAATTTTAACAGAGTAGAGAGTTATGAGCTAAAGAACTGTCTAATCATGGAACTGCAGGTGCAAAATGTGTTTTAGGGTGAGGATCCTGTTGTCCCTAATTCAGCAAAGCTCAGCTTTTGTGTGTATGTGTGCTGGACCCTTTGGACAGTCAGCATAATATTCTGAGAACGTTGTTTTTCAATATATAAAACATGTAGAATTTCAAAGAAAACCAACAATAACTGAAATAAATTATCAAAATATTTTAAATAATAGTAACTAACATTTATATAGAGATTTCTATGTGCCAGACACTATCCTAAGCATTTTGCCACTATCATTTTGTCCAGTCCTCACAACAATCCTAGGAGGTGGAAGCTATAATTATCCTCATTTTACAGTTGAGGAAATTGAGGCAAACCTAGGTGATAGGACTTGGCCAGGGTTAGTCTTACAATTAGTGAATGTCAGAGGCCATTTTGAACTCAGGTCTTCCTGACTCCAGATCCCCAAGCTCTATTCACTGTGACACCTAGCTAGTATTTCCAAAGAAGTTCACAGACCCCAGATTTAGAACTCTAAAAAATTACAAAGAATGCAATGCTGCCTAGTTCTAATAATCCCTTACACTAGCGTTCACAAAGCTTTCACACTCATTATCTCCCTTTGAAATAGGACTGCTATTGTTATTCTTACAAATGGAGAAACTAAGGCTCAAAGAGCAGGACAAATTTGTCAAGAGTCACCTTGACCTAGGAAGGGATGGAACTGGGATTTGACACCCTGTCTTACTCCAAACCCACTGTTCTTTTCACTATATAAAACTCTGGTGACTTGCATATGTTATATACATATACATATATACATACATACATATATATATATATATACATATATATGTATAGATATAGATATAGATATATGTAGAGAAAGAGGACTAAAGGCCCCTTCCTTGGTCTGGGAAACAATGTGTCTTTGTTCTAGCACTTGGGTATATCCTTGCGTTGTATCATCCATGCTCAACCTGCTCCAGTCATGTTTCCTACATAGACTCAGCTGCTGTCCAATCAACAGCTCATTAACTGGATCTACCTGTGGGCATTTTATTTAATTATCTAAATTGGAATTTAGTCAGAATGCTGAAGTCAATGTCCTTCCATTTTCAGAGAGCTAATTGCCACCAGTGGCATAGACCCAGCCTCCTACAGAAGGTGGAAGATAGGTTATCATGGCTCAGTGATTTCGTAAATGTACTCAAAGTCAGGAGTTTTCTCACCCTGTGCCCATAATTAACTTTCCAAAAGAGCCCAGGAGGAAGGCAAAGCAGAGTCTGGATGAGAAGTAGGTGCAAGTTGGTGGGTTTGGAGAGATTCTTTTCCTTTGCTGTTCCACGGATTATAGATTTGTCTTGTCAGAATTAGACATAATAATTTTCAAGAAGTTTTATAGTTTTTATTATAAACATTACATGTTTTCAAGCCCTGCAACTCTATTATAACTCTGTCCTGAGGGAGCCTGTGGCCGAGGTCAGTTTTCTAATGTAGTCCTCTCGGAATAACTAACAAGAATTAGAAGGTAAGCTCACTAAAGCCAGGGACCTTGCCCTATTTAAACTCTATATCCTGAGCCCCCTCTTCCATTCAGTACAATAAGCCCTTCATAAATGTATATTAAATTCCTTGAGGGTAGGGAGTGAGTTGCAGATGTTTTTATCCCTATCACTTAACCCAATGCTTTGTATATAAGAGGCACTTAATAATCATTTGATGAATTAATTCAAATCTCAATGGCATGAGTCTGAGATGGGCCCAATCTAGAAAGACTTTTGGTGAGATGTCAAGGATGTCACTGAGAAATGTCAGTGCACTTAGAGACATGGGACCTTTTTGTTGAAATTTCCTTATACACTCATGATGTCACAAACCCCTATAAATCCCTATAAAATTATAAGATTTCTTAGAGTGTCTTGTAGTCATGACATACAACCTTGGGTGTGTTTGTCCTTCATTGCTGAAGAAGACCATGCCATCAGAGAAATAATGACATGACTTGCACTTGACTTTGTTTTGAGTGAGGGAGAGTTGTGCAGGTCATCAGCCTCACTTCTCCTTCAGAGCCATCTGAATCCAGTGACCAGATATTCATCAGGATGACTGGAGATGACCCAGGATGAGGCAGTTGGGGTTCAGTGACTTGCCCAAGTCACACAGCTAGTTAGTGGCAAGTGTCTGAGATGAGATTTGAATTCAGGTCCTCCTGACTCCTTCACTGGTGCTCTCTCCACTGCTTCACCTAGCTGCCCCAGAGTCATGACATAATAGAAAACAGATTGCCCAAGGAATCAATAGACCAGAGTTCTAACCCTACTTTAGCCTCCAACTCATTGTGTGACTCTAGGGAAATCACTTTACTTCTGAGTCTCAGTTTCTCCATTAGAAAAATGAGGAGGTTATATTAGATGATCTCTAAGACTCTCCCAGCAGTAAAATTATATTATTATGGAGTACAATGCAAAGGCAAGAACTGGATTTGGAATCCTAGGATTTAGATTCAGACCCCGGGCTTTGCTGTTTGCTGGGAGACCCTGGGCATCTAGACCAGTTGGCACCTCTGAGTCTGATGCTTCTTATCCATAAAATGAGAGGGTTCTGTAATTTTTAGCTCTAAATCTATAATTTTAGATAGTTGAGAACTAGGGTGCTTAGATGCAGCCTCAATCTACCTTGCTTAGAACATGCTTGCAGGGGACCTTTTTCGATTCAATAATAGAATTTATTGCCTTCCTAAGTCCTGCTCAGATTCCACAGTGTGTTACAGACATGACCCAGGTTCTTAAATAGGGCCTCAGAATATTAAAAGTTATGGCATATCCCACCAAGCAATCCACGCATCAACAAATACATACCACCCTTATGAAATCACAAACATTTTGATGTGCCAAAGTTCAAGGTGATGCTGGGATAGTATTGGGCAGCTAGGTGGCACAGTGGACAAAGTACCAGCCCTCCAGTAAGGAGAACTTGAATTCAAATATGGCCTTAGGCACTTCCTAACTATGTGACCCTGGGCAAGTCACTTAATCCTGTTTGTCTCAGTTTCCTCATCTGTAAAATAAGCTGGCAAAGGAAATGGCAAAACACTCCAGTGTCTTCACCAAAAAAAACCAAATGGAGTCACAAAGAGACGGACACCACTAAAGTGACTGAACAACAAAAGGGGATATTTATTACGGTTGTTCTTAGGAATATCCCTATCTTGTTTACTCCCAAGCAGCTGCAGAGGTCACCAGGACCTGCTGAGGGTCTACTGAAATGCCCTGTTACATATACATCCCTCCCTTGACTATTTTTCTAACTCGTCAGAAATCTTTGAAGGATTTTTCTAGCTTTAAAATTGTGTAATTCTCAAGGACAGTACCAGACAGAGAAAGCACTAGATTAGAAGTCAGAGGCCATGGATTTAAATCCTGGATCTGGGACTTGTGGATGAATAAGAAAAATGTTACTTGGTGCTGTGATCTCCCTGGTGCTGAAGCTCCCTAGATTTACAGAAGGCTCATTGTTTTAATTTAGTTTTGGTTGGGTGTATATATACATCATAGAGAGATGTGATGTCAGAAACATCAAAACCAATCTGTACAAGATTTTCTTTGACACAGAAAGAAACTGAGGCTCCAGAGTGCGGACATGAGACCTCCAGTATCCCATTGCAATAGCCTTCCTTTCCTGGGGCTTGCCCTCCCCCACAACTACAATCTCTTCCTGGGGTCCAGCGTTCAGGGCCTTGTCAATCCTGTTGGGGAGGCTTTGGCTATACTCTGTGGGGGGAGATAGACTGCTTTGTGTGTTGAATGTCTCTGAGTATCTACTATAGGAAGGACACTGTGCTGAACCCAAAGGGTATAAAAAGAGCATAGCCCGCTTGCATCTCTCATTTCTTCCTCCCCTTTCTTTTTCTTCACGTCCTTCTTTCTTTCTCCCCACCCCCTCTTCCCTTCCATTCCCCAACCTAGAGATGATGCTGTTCCTTCAACCATGCAGAGATTATTCATTTCTTGGCAGGGAATTTGGGACTCGTAAGAATTAACATTTGGATTGTGTTTACTAGTTTAAAGGCGCCCGAATTGCATGGGGGATTCAGTTGCACAAACTCTCTTGATGGGGAAATCAATGACAAATTGAGGAGAGGAGGCCTGGAGGATCAAAAGCAAGCCCTTCACAATCCTTGTTTGAAAACAGCCTCGGAGAGTGATTTATTACTTTTCTACAAGCGGAGCCAGTGAGAGGAGAGGCCCCTTCCTGAAGTTCCATCACTGACCACCAAACAACACTGCTCGACCCTTTCCCAGTATTACAGTAGATTAGTCACAGGATATTTCATTTTAAAGCCAACCCAATGTTTTCCTACTGAAGACAAGTCTCTCTGAATGTTTATTGCTGTTATGTTGGAATCCTTTTTTCGCTGGGGATGGGATTTGAAAATGGAATACATTTCCTGTTGGAGACCCAGAGCTGGGAGCTATGTACAGCGCAGAGCCCTTGGCTGGCTCCAGCAGTAAATAATCACTTCTGTTCCAAGAAGGCGTTCTCCTTGGCGAGCCTTCTCCCACACCTGTGGAGAGCAGAGCTTCAGGCCAGAGCAAGCACTTCATCTGGATCATCCCTTGTGACATCATCAGTCAGGCCCTGGCCCTTGGAGCTCCAGGTTGTTGGAGCCGTGGCCCAAATGCTTCAAAAATTAAAAAGGTGGCAAGCTGCTCAGAGAAGAGACATGTAGAAGAGAGTGGCCAGTATTTCTTTGTATCTTTTTTTTTTATAATAGACCTTTCTTTTCACCTCCATCCTCCTGTGTGAAAGGGAAAGAAAGCTTTTATCTTATCAAAGCAACCACTCCTAAGGGTTACCGAAGAGTTTGTCTGAGGTTTGTTCCACTGAGCCTTCATGTTGTAGATGAAGGGGAGTAGAGGGAGATGGATGGACGGATGGGTAGATGTTTGCCGTAATTCTAGGCTGTTTCTACAGATCACAGGATTGTAGTTCTAGAGCTGTAGGTGACCTTAAAGGGCATCTGATCCAACCCCTTCATTTTACAGATGAGGAAACTGAGGCCCAGAGAGATTAAATTGCCAAGGTGTCACACGGGTAACACATGGCAGGGTCAGATTTTGTGATTCCTAGTCCATTCTGCCTCCTATGTGGTCTATACACAGAGAGACAGAGAAATGGATGGATGGACTGGTACATATAGTCCATGTTTTACTTCCCATCCAGCCATCTACCAGAATACCCAGATCTATCAGCCAAGCCCTGGTCATCTTCCCTGCCTCCCCACTCTTCCTCTACCCCACTATTCTCTTACCCTAGGAACAGTAATAAAAATCAATATTACCATTACAACCAGAAGAGGCATGACAATTACCTCTCTGTGGTTCCACTCAAAATCCTTGTTAGTGTCAACATCAAAGCTTCCTTCCCTGATCACCACTTCCTCATATAAATGCATTGTATCCACCTATTAGAAAGTAGAAATTATCTCACTTTTCTGTTAGTAATCCCAGCCTCTCTGGCACAGGGCCTGACACATAGCTAGCAAATTATGCAACACTGATTGATTGATTGATACAGAGTGATGCATAGACAGGGATGGATTGAAGGAATGGTGAATAAGTAGAGATGGAGCTGAATAGATTGACAGGCAGCTATATAGCTAGTTAGTGATAAAATTTCACAATTATATACAATTTTGAGCTTTACAAAACATTTCAATTCAATTTGATATGTGTTAATTATGCATCTCCTGGGTATATGAAGACAAAATGAAAAACATTCCCTGTCCTCAGAGAACTTATAAAGAAATAACTGTGAGGTGAGTTGTTTACGTATCATTATCCTTCAGGAAACTGAGTCTCAATGACTTATCCTTGGTCACATATGTAGTAAGCCCTGGAAACAGAATTGGGACCTAAGTGTACTACTCTTTCCATTAGCTATATAGTGTCTTGATCCAGATATGAAGAGATGGCTATATGGATGAATAGAGAGCCACAGATTCTGAGTACTTCTAAGTTTGAAATGAGTGAGTTGCTAGAATTATAAGGATTTAATTTCAAGCTAACTCTGTGTTTCCCGTCTAATTGATCATTTCTGTCTCATCACTTTTACTTTCTATCCCTGGTCCATGGAGCAGAGGGAGGATTACCAGGCTGAAAGAGCCTTCATCCATAATATGGACAGCACCAATCATTAACACTTCCAATAAGGTTTTATTCAAGTGCACTATCACCCTGGTCCAAATATGGACCACATTTTTTTCTCTTCATGTCTGCCTTATATAAAACTTGATAGCGACCTATAGAATTGGTGTTACTTTCTCTCTCTCTCTCTCTCTCTTTCTCTCTCTCTCGACACTTGTGATTTCATTGGCATAGGGAATTTTCAGTGATAAAAATTCCCTCTATCAATGCACATTTTAACACCTGCCTTGCAGTTTATAACTTTTGTTACCTGGAGGCACTGAATAATATAACTGGATCACATAACCAGCATGTGAACCTGGGTCTTTCAGACTCAGAAGCCACTTTTCTATCATTACCACATTAAACTAATTATACATCCCCTCCTTTTCCAAGAGATTTCATTTTGTATATGCCACATATTCAGGAGTAGCTTAGAATTAGAACAGCATGATATTAATATTTTGAACAACTTGTTAGCAAATTGAAGGGTTTTTTTCCCCCACAGAAAATTTTCCAATGTTTGCATTCCTAGATTTGGGATTTCTTTTTTTTTCTTTCCTCACTAAAAATATCCCTGTTCCTCTCAAAGTGAATGTTAAAGAATCTGGCTGTTTCACCATCATGTGAAAGCCTGAAGGCTAGGTATCAGTTCAGCCTGTGTTGCTTGTTGATTGACAAGGCTGGGAGGTGTAATGGAAGCCATAATGGGTGAAGGAATTAGGAAAGGTAGGCGTGGTGGCCGGATCTCCTGTATGACTTTGGGCAAGTCATTTAACTCTTTGAAATTTTAATTTTTTCAGCTATAAGGTCATAGAATCATGAAAGTACAGATTGTATAGAAGAGAACTCAGAGGTTCTCATTTGACCTGCACCTGAAAAGGAATCATTTTTATAAAATACCAATCCCTCCTCCTCAAAAATGGTCGTACAGCTTTCATCTGAAGACCTTCGGTGATGTGGAAGTTACTACCTCCCAAGGCTGCCCATGTATCTCTTGAACAGCTCTAATTGTTTTTATGTTTTTTCTTCTATTAAATATTTTCTTCTATTTCTTCTATTTTATTTTCTTCTGTTTTTCATCTGTTTTCTTCTATCTTCTATTTTCTTCTATTCTTCTCTTTTTTCTTCTATTAACCTAAATCTATGTCCCTACAATTTAACTCTTTTATTGGCCTCTGAGCCAAATGGAACATGTTTAAACATGGAAAGTTCTTTAGATACTTAAAGACAACTTTCATGTCCCTACTAAATCTTCTATTCTCCCAGTTAAATATCTGGAGTTCCTTCAGCTAATCTTCATATGACATGATTTTTAATTCCTTCATTTTTCCTGATTAGTTCATTCCAGATTCCCCCTAGTTATCTATGTTCTCCCCAAGATACAATACCCAGTACTAACATAGTACCCCAGGTGTGATCCAACCAGGCTGATGCATGAAGAGACCATCACTCCTCTTGTTTGGGACCCCATGCTTTTACCAATACAGCCTAAGATCACATTAGAAGGTTGTTTGGTTTTTTTGGTCTGTCATGTCATGTTATTTACTAATATTTAGTTTACAGTCCACTCTAACTTTGTTGTGAGGATAAGATAATCAAATTAAAGTGCCTTCTAACCAGAAAGAGCTATTAAAATACGAACTATAATTAAGTTGTAGTGAGACAATTCAGATTTAGTGCAAGACTCTGAAACCTTCCAATATTATAGTAGCACTGCCCACCTTATGCACTTTTCTTAGAGATAAATTTCCCTTGCCTATGAACTCAAATAAATGCAAAGGAGAGAGGACCCTCAGCATATACACTAGGTAGTGGTAAGATGTTCCAGTAATATAACTAGTTTTTTGTTGAACTCTAATGCAATCAAGAACTGCTAATCTTCTCCTGGGGAACCTAGACAAAAAGTCTGCTTTTCATTGGACTCTAAGTAGATTTTGGGCCCTTGGAACTGGTTAGGTCTTTCAAACAAATCTCACACTGGGAACCTATGCAGATTCCACCTTCAGACTTTTATTTCCAATATTATTTCCCCTGTCTTACTCAATTCAAGTCAAATCAAGGGAAAAAAATATTAAGCTCCTACTGTTGTGCCAGGCTTTGTGCTAAGCGCAGGAGATATCAAATATAACAAACAAACAAATAAATAAAAGGATAGATAAGTAGATAGATAAAGGAATAAATGAATGAATGAATGAACACACAAATAAATAAATTTAAAAAATTAAAAACTGTTTGCTCTCAAGGAGCTCACAATTCAATTCAATTCAAACAATGCTCAGATCTTAAGCACTTGCCTTTACTTTTTTGTTTTCAATAATTCAATTTAATTCTGTAGGTATTTGTTAGCCCAAAAGGAAAAATGGCCTCTTTCCTCAAGAAGCTTCATTTGCCTGGGGTCTACAGGGACAATTTCTGTTATTTCATTCCCTTCCTAATTGTGGGGATATGCAATGTTGTGCTTTGGTGGGGATAGGGCAATGGCTTCAATTCAGGCAGTTTTCCAGGGCTGGTATATGTGTCATGTTTGAAGATACATAGAATTTATAGAATATTTGCCCACTCACCTTCATTTTAAATCCACCAAGACTTTGCCATAATAAATTATGAAGAGGGAGTGTGGAATAGTGGATAGGGAAGTGTAATTGCAGTCAGGGAGATCTGGGTTCAGATCCTGCCTGGTTGTGAGATCCTCAACAAGTCATTTAGACTCTCTGTCTAAATTTCCTCCTCTGAGGTGATGGTTAATTCCTTCCACCTACAAATCTGTGATCCTACACATGCAACTCTAGAATAACCAAAATGTTATTAGAGATAATGCAAACCAATCATCTTAGTTTATATGTGAACACATTGAAGTCAAGTTAAAAATGCTCAAGGTTGTAAGGAACAGAGATAGGATTTATAATTTGTTTATATTTGTATTTTCTGATTAACACATTTGGGATATGCATGAACACATTTAATCTTCAGAATAGATAACCCTACAAGGCAAGTAGAAGCAGTACTACTATTGCCACTTTGCAGATGTGGAAATTGAGACTAATACAATTTAAATGGCTTTCCAAAAATCACAATTAGCAAATGACAAAGCTGGGGACTGAATGTAGGTCTCCTCATTCACTTGTGCAGTGTTCCAATCAAGGCACCCAAGGCGTTGATAGGACAATTCCTATTAGCTCAAGTACTCCATCAATATATGGTTGGCTACCCCAATATTCTGCATGAAAAGACTGATGAAGAGACTTAGGAAACAATGCAATTTACTATATACTGAAGCAGCAAGATGCCTTGCCTTGTGGTGCTCCTTAATAATAACCTCAAGCTTGGTATGACAGTATGAGCTGAAATACAATCTCCCATTCCATCTTGGCTGACCTTCCACCGTGCCCAAGAAAGACCATGTGCTTTCCTACATGAGTAATTTTCTTCATTTTTTTAGCCCTGCCTTGAATACCCTTTCTCCTCCTCTCCTTCACTCATGTCAATATTACTCATTCTCAGGTTCCAGTTGCAGGAAGCATCCTACAACAACTCCAGTCCACAGAGATCTATCTCTTCCTCCTCTACATTCTTCTGACCTTTAGAACCACTGGATCTACTTGGATGCCATTGTATGCTATCACTGTTTTCCATCAACTGTTTGGTCTTTAAAGACCTTCACCCAGTGCCTCCAGACCACCTAAGTTATTTCCTTTCATGTACTCCATGTACCAGCATAACTGAATTAATCACTGTTCTCTGTATATCTCATTTTATTTCTAAGCAGTGCAGTAGAGTGGAAGAATGCTAGATTTGGAACAAGAAGACCAAGGTTCAAATCTTGCTTATGTCCTTTACTACCTGCCACCTCTCTGGGAGTCAAGGGACTCCTCTGTAAAATGAGGGAGTTGGACGAATGATGTCCAAGAGCCCTTCCACCTTTAAACCTGTGATCCTTTACATAAGCTGTTCCCTTATTACTGGAACATATTTTCCCTTAATTTCTCCCTCTTAGAATCCTTGGCTTCCTTCCATACTCATCCCAGGTTACTTCCTCCACACGTGATCAAACATGATTTCCCAGTGGCTAGTGATCTTCCCCACCCCCACAAAATAACTGAATAAATTCTGCATTTACTTTTCCATCATAAGTTTCTTTCTCCTACTAGAATAGAAGCTCTTTCTGGGAAGGGACTGTTTGTTTTTGCTTCTGTATCCCTGGTGCCTAGCACAGTTCCAGGAACCTAGTAGGTTGAAATGAAAGAATGAAGGCATCTGTTCCTCTCTGAGCTTTATCTTTCTTAATCTAAGTGATGACGTTCAACTACACGATCTCCTAAGCTTTCTTCTAGTTTTTAATACTCCGTAGTTCTTTGTGAAAGTGCTTTGTGAACTATAAAGTACTTTACAAATATAACTTGCTATAATAAATATGACCTTAATAAATATGATTAATATGTGCTTTTATATTCGCTCATTGAAGAGCAGGAACCATAGCTCATACTTCTGTATCCTATAATGCCTTGCATAAGACTCTAAATCTATGATCCAATGAGTCCCAGTAGGTATTCAGTGAATAATTGTTGAATTGAACTGGGGTCTGAGCTGTTTGATATGCTCTGAGGTTAAGTCTACCCACAGTCCCCCTCCCCCCTAAACATTGCTAGTACACGGAGACAGTCCTAGTTCCCACACATGTTCACTGGCCAGACACGTGTGTGTTGTGTCTCTTGGCCAAGCCTCACTCCAGCAGGCCATCGCCATAGGCAATTACACTAGAACAAAGCCCTGTCTCAATCTGAAACCGTCATGAAAAAGTCGGCCACAGGGCCCCCAGACTGACAGGCTCTGCTTGGTCTTCTTAAGCCAAAGAGAGCTAAGTGAAACCTGCTATCCACTCCTGCTGCCCTCCACAGGGTCTTGGGGTCCTGCCCATCAAAAGAACACCTTCCGCACGCCATCATGTCAATGCCAGCTTCCAGGCTGAAGAGAGCTGCTCCTTCTATTGATCAGAACAAAGGCACTGGGTCCCTCCTCCTCCACTAAACAAACTGTTAAAACTCCTGACCTTTGGAAGGAATAGCAAGAATGGAAGAATTTACAGCTGTTTGTTACAGGTTGAGTCTCTCTGGGTTATAGAATGCATGCTTCTTAAAGTCTGAGCCAAAAGCTCATTCCCTGGCTGCGTTCTCAGAAGCTGACTCTCTCTCTCTCTCTCTCTCTCTCTCTCTCTCTCTCTCTCTCTCTCTCTCTCTCTCCCCCCTCCCTCTCTTTCTCTCTCCTTTCCCTCCCTCTCTTTCTCTCTCTGCTCTATTCTCTCTCTCATCTTACTTTCTCTCTCTTTCCCCTCCTCTTTCTCTGTTCTCTCTCTTCTCCTCTCTCTCTCTTTTTCTCTTTCTCCTTCCCTATCTATCTTTCTCTGACTCTTTCTGTGTTTCAGTCACACACACACACACACACACACACACACACACACACACACGAATACATACACATCCAGAGCTATAAATGACTCAGTGTAACCACAACCACTTGCCCCTAGGCCTGTGGGCTGGCATTGACCAGCTATACAGCCATCTGCTTCCAAGACCCCTCAAAAACAGGGACAGAGTCATTTGTCCTCTGTGCCTCAAGAAGGCTAAAACAAAGTCTGACATCTGGACATGGTGAGGTCTGGGTTTCTTGCACCGGGTCATTAGCCATGGTCATGGGAGAGAGATGTTCAAAATTGCGGGGGAGGAGCAGGGAACAGTGTCAGAGGAAGCCTCACTCCAATAAAGCTAGTTCTAAGTACTCAACTTTATGAAATCCTTTTCCCTTCTTCAGCAGGGGTCCCCAACTAGAGGATCTTGAAGCTGTACCTGGTAGTTCCTTAAGCAAGTAACTACTTCTCCAGGCCAAGCTTTTACTATTGCCATGATTCCCAATGGTGAAAGAACCACAGGAGACAGCAGAATTCTGAACTTCCCAGTTCTATGCAAGGCCTTGCTTGTCAATACCCCCTCACCAATACATATGTCCTCAAGGACTCCATCGCTAATGTCCTCTTACCCTCCTTTCCCTGGGTGGTTTCAGAAAAAATCGTTCTTTCTCCCAATGTCTTTGTAAAATGTCAGTTAAGAGAAGAGAAACATTAAGAAATAATAAATCTAATAGTAAAAAAAAGGACTATATATCCAAATTGTATATTAATCAAAGGCTCACAATAATCACTTATATCAACAGAAAAGCAGTGAGCTGGCCTCTGATTTAGGAACCCCTGGATTTAAGTTCCACCTATAGCACATTCTGGCTGTGCAATCTTGGGCTCATCACTGAACTTCCCAGTGGTCTAGGCACTTTCTAAGAGTCTAAGTTCGTAACCTAGGCATTAACAAAGACTGTAAGTAATAGGAGGTGCTGGTCTTCCTTGGGAGAGAAAGTTATTCCCAGTAAATCCCCTACATTGATGAAATCACAGGTTTGGCAAATTTTTTTAAATGTGTATAGTACTTATAAATCTTCAAAGTAGTTTCACATTGGAAATATAATCTCATTTTCACAACCAATATAGGAAATGCTCCCTCTGGTACTCCTCTCACATTTCACAGATGAGATTATTAATGCTCAGAAAGTCTCAGATACTTACTTATCCAAGGTTACATGGTAAAGTAGTGATAGAGTCCTGTGCATCTTCCAGGATATGGTTTGTCTTTGGGAAAATCTTTGAGATAATCCCTGAGCTGAGGGTTAACTCAGCTTTAGGCACTCCGTGGAACAGATAGCTGCTCCTACTTGATACATTGGAGGGAGAGGGGAAGAACACCACAAGGTGTTTCTGTTTTGTTTAATTTTTTAAATCAGACACCTTTTGTTTGTTTTTACTGGAAAACTGACATTAGTTCTGATGGTGAGGGGCTCTGGTCTCTCTTTCCCTTTCTACCACACAAGTTCAATAGAACTGACCGACTTGGGGAGGGTGTTCTTCCTACAGCACATGGGATGAGTTAAAGGATTGGCTTGGATCCTGTGGGCTGTTCATACTAGCCAGGACATTACATACTCCTTCCCTTATCCCCCACCCATGAGGCAAAACCCGTCCTTGAACATCTGGGGTTCACAGGAGTTCAGCTTCTCAGTCGAGTGCCGATGTGGAACCAATCCTTTATATGGCATGCGTTTTCAGCAGAGTGGCTTCAGCCTAATATTCATGAGAAACAGGAGATCAGACCCCAAGAGACTCCAGGTTCTTGAGATCAAGGAGAATTCTCTAAAAAAAAATCGGTCTTGAACTCGCCTCCACCCTGACCTTGGTGCTTTAACTCATTGCTTTGCTTTACTCTTTCTGTGCTTCCCCTTCCTCCTGTTCCTCCTTGTCTCAACTACTGGAAGAAGAAGACATAGGGTACCCAAGGGAAAAAAAGAGAGGGATTAGCAGAGATCATCAGGGAACTACCCCAAGAGTAGAGTTGCTTAAAATTGGGCCTGTAGAAGGTCAGGAATTGACCATGGGAAAAAAACCACATGGTAAAATCCAAACCCTTTGTCTATTTGGCCCCTATCCACTCTTAGTCTCATGCTCAGCTATTTGGCTGTCGTGGTCTGGGAAGAAGGAAGAATGTAAGCTTGACCTTCAAGTTGGGTAGGATTTGAGAAGGCAAGAGGAGAAGGAGTGATAACATTTTATGAAGGGGGCAATAGTGAGCAAAAGCACAGATACAGAAAAACTTCAGAGGAAAAATAGTAGCCTGTTTGGCTGTTTATAGAGAGGGATGGGAGCTAAGGCTGGAATGGGAAGGTGTAGTCAAATGATGGAGGGTATTGACTGTAAAGCTAAGGAATTTGAACATTATCCCAGGGACTTCTGTGCTCATCTGATCTAACCCTCTTTTTTAGGATGATGAGGAAACTGAGTCCAGAAAAATGAAATTATTTGCCCAAAATAGGTCCTAGGACATAGGTCTTCTGATACCCAAAGTATTATTTCCACAGGACCAGATCTTCAAAACTAGAAGTACTCATCGGAAATGAGGAGACATGCTATAAGCCAAGGGGATACAAATGGACATGGGAAGATGGGCCAAGATCTTACTGGAATTTCGGATTAGCAGGGCTCCAGAAATAGCTGTGAGGCACATAAAAATGTAGGGAGGAAATCGCTGGCTGTGCAAGTTGTCCAAAGTCATCAGGTCAGCCAGCAATGGTTTTTTGGGTTTTTTTGGTTATTATACTGGAGGATATTGGATAGATCCTACTCTTCCTTTGCCACTACACTAAGGCAACATAAGAAAGTTCAGATAGTGCCCTAAAGATGTCAGGTACCTCTTGCTGCTGTGGATATGCTGAAGCCTTCATTGGCTTCTTCATGTCTCACTACACACCACACCGGGGTCATGAGAAATCTTTTTGCCCAGACTTGGCCATCCCCAAATGTCTCGGTGTACTCACAGTGTAGTCATGGGGACAATCACCCAGAGATGTCCAAAGTCAAACTGGCCTATTTTATGGTCCTTCTATATTTTGTTCCATCTCCAGTCTCTGTCCCTTTGCATAGGCCAAGCTTCGTGCCTAGAATGCTTACTTTCTCTACCTCTGCTTCTTGGAATTCCTAGTGCTCTTCAAGGCCCCATTTAAAAGCCACCTCCTACAGGAAGTCTTTACTGATTTTCCTTGTCATTAGTACAATACTCTGAAACCACTTAGGATATATTTTGTATTTCCTTGTCTAGGAACACGTCTTTCCCCCAAATAAATTCTTTGAGGGCAGAAATTATTCTTTTTAACTTTATCTCTATTTTGAATTTGATTCATTCCTGTAATTTCATGGGTATAGGGAATTCTAGGTGAGAAAATACTGCCTGTGGATGCCAACTGGCAACTAATTTTGTAATTGAAAGTGTTAGAGAGTCACTGGGAAGCATTGAGAAGTTAGGTAACTTCCCTATGGCCACATAAACTATATATATATATATATATATATATACATATACATATACATATACGAGAAGGGATTTGAACTGAGGTCTTCTTGACTCAGACCCAGTGTGCTAACTATTATGCCATAATACCCTAAACAATTGTAGCTGGTCATTAAGTGCTGATTGAATTCTCTAAACTGAGGCCATGTTTCAGAAAACATCAGCCTAGCCTTGCCATTGAATTCTCAATTGTGTTCCCAGAGGACCCTTACTCACCCAACTCCATTCCACTTTGAGTAGCTCTCTCTTTGACCTGATGGGCCAAAGAATGAGCAAGTAGCTGTTGCCAAAGCTGATGTTCATAGAGGGTCCCTGGTGGAGCCAAGTATATTTACAGAATTCAGAAAGACACTTGGCTTCCTAGGTTGCAGCAGGGAAGAGCATTTTTCCCCAAGTCCCAAGTTATAAGCTCCCTTGGGCATCTGTTTCTGTTTGCTCTCCCCAAAAGCTGTACACATATGTATGGCCCACTGGAACCAGATGCGTTTCCAAGAAATTTCTTTTAAAAGTTAATTTCTTAATATTGAAATTCCACTGGTCATCATCATTCTGCCCAAAGGCTTTCTTCCCTTGGATACAGCCAAAAATCAATTTAAAGTATATGAACTAATTTGATTAGGAAATGGATATGATTGGCAACAGTGGGGTGGGAGCTGATTGCATGTCCTTGATGCCTAAATGACTTTACTTCTCCCTAATCCTAAAGTCTTTGAAAATGGGACAATTTCACTGAACAAGAGACTCATCTCAATTGAACAGTCAAGAGGTCTCCTCTGGGCTTTCCAGAGCATCCATGCTGTGTCAGTACAATGTCAGTTAGTGGGGTAGTAGAAAATGCCACCATCTAAACTTGATCATTGCTGGATTCTCTGATAATGTGATTATATTATTCCATAGACTTTTGGAGAAAGTTGCTGGATCAGTTTGTCAGTTCTTTCTTTTCTACCGAACTAAATAGGACTGAATTCTACTGAACCCAGTTGTTCGAGTGGGTGGTACTATCCCCTTGAGGACCTCTTGTTTTTTAGAACCGTTGTGAATGTACAGGAATGATGCTAGAGAGAGTGGGGGTGAAGGGAAGCTATAGAAATCTATCTCCTTCATTGTTTCCTGTTATGCATTTCTGAACATTTTCTGGGAGATCTGACTCATGGTTCCTAATTTAACACAAAATGTATCAAATCAGGTCAGGGGAAAAACCACAATCATCTTGCTTAGTCCTACTTATGGCTAACCAAAAATTCAGGGAAACATCCATCAACCATGCATTTTGACCATATCTTTCACTCATTACAATACTTTTTTCTAAGATAAGTATTATGAGACAGAGATACAGACAAGCAGAAACAGGGAGACAGAAAGAGAGAGGGAGAGAAGAGAGAAGAGAAAGAGGAGAGGAGAAAGAGAAGAAAAAAATCTGTGTAGAGATTCATATTGGAAATTGGTATATTGACATTGTTAACAGTACATCATAATGTTACGCCGCTCAGGATTTTTTAGACCTTGTGATTTAGAACTTAAGGGTTCTTTTTGTAAATCTCAAAATGGGAACCTGCTGATCTTCCAGATTTTGATTTTTATTCACTTTCCCCAAATGTCTATGGAAGAATCTGATCACAGTCATAGAATTTGGGGGACCCAGAGTTTCCCTGATTATGGCATCTCTTTGAAGCATGAATCCCTTCTGCTACATCTGGACAAAAGACCTTCTAAGTGATGGGAAATCACTACCTCCCAATGATGGGAGCTTAAAAGAGTAGAACCACCCACTTTCAGAGAGCACTCTCATTGTTAGAAGTTTTTTTCTTATAGTGAGACAAAATCTATCTCCCTCTAACTTTCACCCATTGGTCATAATTCTCTTCTTCCACACTAGATAGAATAAGTTACTCCCTTTTCCATCTGATAACTTTTAAAATGTGTGAGAAGCATTCTGGGTTTTTGTTGTTGTGGTTGTTAGGGAAACTGAGAAATATGCAACAGCATATGTTGACATAGGAGAGACCACTCCACACAATCTTTGATTTTGACCTTGCAATGAAATTAAGGTGCTCTTAATAAACAATTTGCATAGCCTCAAACCTCCCTCTACAGAAAATCAGAATGGAAGACTCCAAGTGCATGCCTGGGGAGATCATGTCGACTAGCCTGAGCTGGGCTGATAACCCGTCCCGAGCCTGCCAAACCAATCCTCAGAGCCATGTACAGCCCTGAATAAGTAGTAAGATCCACCGCCACATACCAAAGCAGCTCTTGGTAACACCCACCGGTCACAAGGGTGAAAAGTTGTCTGTACCAGATGTAAATCTGATATGCAGCTGTTGACGTCTGTTACTAAATTGATATGATTAACTTTTTTTTTTAACATGGTCCCTTGTTAAATACATTCAGTTTCTAAGACCTCAAGCTATCACTACTGCAGTTTTTTCTAAGCGGAGTAAGGTGAACTCCTTGTCTCCTTTGGGCCTACCCTACAAATTGCTTTTCAATAATCCCAGAACCGGGAGCATAGCCCGCTGGCAGCCCTGTTCTTCGTGACAATGAGACTCACAAATGCATCACCCACAATTATAACTCTCGCCTTGATGTGAGACTGAACTAAAGGTAGAGTATCTGGGTCTAATTAAGGCAGCTTGCACTCAAACTGATAAGGACTTGTCCTCATTACAGCTGAAGGAAGGGGAAAGCAGCTGCACAGGCTGGTGGGGAGTTGGGGAAATTTCTAAGACATTTGGAAACATGCCTTGTTTTAGTATTCTAAAATGGTATTCTTATTTCTATGCCCAGTGCCATGGGCTCATTAGCATGAAGCTGTCTGTTCCTCTGTGTGCCCATCATAAAAATGATCATCAAAGTGGGCAGGGAGTGTTGAAGAAGGGAGCTTGGGAGTCTGATTAGGATGGATAAGGGGCTTTGAGTTTGCTGATACAAAGATATTCTCTGTAGAGAAGAATTGGGGCATAGTATGGTGGATAGTGATGGACTTGGAGTCAGGAAGATATGAGTTCAAATACTGTCTTGGATGGTGTGCTCACCTGCCTCAGTCTCCTAATCTGTAAAATGGGGGTGTAATAGTAGCATCTCTCTCATAGGGTTGTGAATATCAAATGAGATAACACATGTAAAGAGTGGTGCAAACTAAAGCCACATACAGGCTAACTGTTTTTAATGTTGCTATTAGCACAATTACTATTATATTAGATAAGACACATCCACTTTATAAAACTTTCAAGTGCTATAAAAATGTGAGTTATTGTGGCCCCAACCACTATCCAGATGGACCATGTTCTAGCCCACTCAGTGAAGAATCAATTAAAGCACCTATTAGAGTATCAAAAGACAGTGTTACCTTTTTTTGGTTATTTAAATCTATTTCCATTTGCTCATTTTAATCTCATTGAGAAAGCAACCCAGGGCTTCACATAGACCTTTGGTGTTTTGTAGATTTCCAAAGCACTTACCATATAATACTGTAAACTGAAATTGTCTTTGTGTCTTAGTCCCCTATTAAACTGTAAGTACCATGAAAAAAGGGTCTATATTTTCTCTAATTCAGGTATCCTACCCGCAAAATAACAAGACAGTATTCTACAGAAAGGTGGCACTTAATGAATGATTGTTGATTGATTGATGGATTGAGTGTATGGATTAGGGAATGAAAGAGAGAAAATGTAGTCACAGTAATGGCTCTTTGGCCAATAAGAAGCTCCATTAAACATTCTTTGTTTGAGATGCAGTGAGATACAACAGAAAGAATGTGAGATTACGTGTCGGAGGAATTGGCATTCCAGTGCCAGTTCTTCATTCACTGTCCATATCTTCTTTAGAAATATAGCTGTCTTCCATTTGGAAGAAAGTGGACTGGAAGCCCCAAGGAAGAGAGCTAGTCTCATGACCTGGTCTTAGGAGAGCACTCAACATGAGTGGCTTTTTGGGTATGGAAGCTAGGCGGCCTTGCTCTAACCGTCTTTTGTTGTTACTTACCCATCCAATCATGTTCTACTCTTTGTCCCTCTTGGCAAGGAAACTGGAATGGTTTGCCATTTCCTTCTCCAGCTCATTTTACAGATGAGGAAACTGAGGCAAACAGGGTTAAGTGACTTACTCAGGGCCACGTAAGTAGTGTTTGAGGCCAGATTTGAACTCACATCTTCCTGACTCCAAGTCGATCACTCTATCCTCTGGCCCATCTAGTTGCCTATTCTGATAGGCTTATCCATTTACTAATTTCACCAATTTCCCTGCCATGGTTTAGGCTATTTATGTCCCCCTGCTACACCTTGTAAACAAGCCTCTGTCCCAGCCCCTCAGACATTGTCTTCTCTACATTTGGCCTGTTTTTTCCACAAGCCCTCTTCAGTCCCAGGATTCATTGAAAGGAAACAGCAGCAAAACTTCCTCTCCCTTCTGACTCAACTCCTGTTCTTGGCTTCAACCTAAGTCAGGTGAGACAGGATACTCATTGGCTATGGGATGTTGGGCAGATCACTTAACCTGAGCTTCAGCTTCTCTCCATTATATCCATCAGTTCTCTATCCATTATATGCATTTTTCAAGCCTCATCTAGCTCCAGCATTCTATGCTTCTGTGATTTTGGAGGAAGGTCATGGAATAAGGTACTCTGGCCTCTTATTAACCATTCTCTTTCTCTTTGGAGCTAATCAACATGACTGAGTGACATTGAGCGGGTGATTTCATCTATCTAGCCTTAGTTTCCTCATCTGCAAAAATGATGAGGTTAAGCTAGATGATCCCTAAATTCCTTCACACTTCTAACATTAGTCTAGGTTTCTATGATTTCAGTCCAGAAGGTGGCAAACAGAAAATCAGGGGCATGAACCAAATGTGTTACTCAGTGGCTTAGCTGTGGATCCCCCAAGACATCTTGGATGTGAGACTCTGGCAGCTGAAGTGTGCATTTCCACAGGGTTGCTGACATACAATTAATATAAAGTCTGGGAGGCTGTTTGGTACCCTTCCCCGCCAGCACAATGAGAACTAATGAACTAAATCTGAAAGCATCAGCATAAGATTTTGACAAATGCGGTGTTTGCCTATTGAGAGGGTGGGAAATTATTATAAATAGCAAGCTGAGCTTGTTTTCAGGCATGGACACTTCAGGAACAGCGGCATTATGGCCTTGCTTGGCTGTTCAATGTGTAAATGATTTCACACTTCTGCCACTGAATCAATTGGGTGTTTCTCTGTTTAAGAATTGCTGGGATAAAATGTTTCCATCTCTATAGTCGGAGCATGTTCTTGGCACTTCAGGGGGCTTTTGAAAAGCACTGGTTTTATATTTAAAAGTAAAGCATTGTTATCAAGAATTTTAAATTTATTCACCAGCAATTCAGAAATGACTGTGCCTTAAGAATCTCCCCTGAAAGAGATATAGTAGTGGGGCACCTAGAAGAAAAAGGAAGTTAAATATCAGATGTATCTACTTAGCTGTAGAACGTCAACTCTCTGTTACAGGAGGTCATGCCAGTGGTGGGCTTGGCTAACCTAGATAAAACAAAAAAAGCCAGAGGGTTGGGGAAACCCACAGAAATCAATGGAAGTAAGCCTGTGTCCAGATTTACCTACAGGAAACGAAGTGACCGTGAGAATTTAGGGATCAGTTTCTGAAGCTTCCATACACTGCCTCTGATGCTCCTATAAGATGGCGTTTCCCTGGGTGTGCTTGGGGTCTCCAATAATCCAGAGTGGGCGCATTTCATAGGCAGTCATTCCTTTGCTATTCTCAAATATGAGGACCCCAGTTTCAAAGTTCTTACCACAGCCGTTTTCTGATGAAATCTTGGCTGCTTCAGTAGGAAAAGTCTCAAGTGAAATGAATTGTGTAGGACTTGATGGAAAATGGATGAAAATGATGACTTGTGCTTTGAATAAGATGCAAGGAAAAGAGAGGGGGAAAAGAGGAAAATGAGAAAAAAGGGGAGAGGAGAAAGGGAAAGAAGAAAGAGAGAAGAGTAAGAGGGAAGTTAGGTTATTTCTGAAAAACAACATATAATCCTTGTAAGCTCCTTGAGGGCAGTGACCATATCATATTTACCTTTCACTCTCCCCAAATACCCAGAAATACAACACTTAAAACTGCTTATGCCTTACTAAGTTATGCCTAGCACAGTGCTCTCTAAACAGTCGATATTTAATAAATGTTTACTGTATTGACTAGTAGGTGCTTAGAGAGGACAAAATAGAGTAGTGGATAAAAGGCCAGCCTTGGAATAAGAAAGTCTTGACTAGTACAAAGTGGCTTGGGGGCTTTAGGAAAGTCTGTTTAACCTCTCAGGTGATTCTCTAAGACAATAAATTTTAGAGAAGTTGCCATGTTACATTGGTGGGGGAAATTTCCACATTGGAAGTTCCCCAAGCCCATGAAACGGCTGTGGACCAGAATGCACTTGGTTGCTGTTCAGTCATGTGCAACTCTGTGGGACCCTGTTGGGGTTTTCTTGACCAAGATACTGGAGTGTATGCCATTTCCTTCTTCAACTCATTTTACGGTTGTCTCAACTGAGACAACAGGGTTAAGTGCGCAGGCTCACAGAGTAAGGTTCAGATTTGATCTTGCTGCCCCCCAAAAGTACTTCGTAAATGTTAGCTGAATTAATGATGAATGAATAAATGAATTTTTCCAGGAAAATACTGTCTGATCTACATATTACCAAAGTAACAGGCTGTCCTGACTGAAAAGACAGAACAGACAGAGAAATAGGTGGAGATAGAGAGAGACAGAGAAAAAGTCAAAAGGTTGCTTGGCAGAAGGCATAGGGTAAATGAGTCAATCTAGGCCTGTTCTACATGCAGACAAGATAAAAGAAAGTATTCTGTCTCTGGTCTGTCTTACGTCATATGTCTACAGCCCCATTACACTACTTTTAAAGCATGACATTTCCTCTGTGTTGAAATCAACACTTTTAAGGCTGTGTTAGCATAGCATAAAACTGGTATCTATCCACATGTATAACGTAGGAAAGGACAATTATCTAGATAGCACAAACAGCCTTAAATGACTTTAGGGCCAGATGTTTTCTGGCCGCAATTAATCCATTTCACTGTGCTTGTGAGGATCGGCCTAAGTGCACAATTTTCCAAGTGTTTTAGAAGGTCATAGAAGGTCATCAGTGACTCAATGGCTTGCAGCAGGAGTCTGGGCACCACTGTCTGACCTCCCACTTGGTCATCTTTGCTTTGACTCTGCCCTCAGAAACATATTGATGTTCCCTGTCTTAGGTGCCTCAGATGATTGCTCTAAAAAAATCCCTCTTAGAAGATCATTAAGTCTATATTCAAGTATATTCAATATTTCAGCATGGGTGGAAACAAATAAACACCAGGCTATTGTCCCAGCAGCCTTTCACAGTAAGCCTTTCAAAGACAGAACTATGATCACTGTAAATTGAGCTAAGGGGCCTCCCTCTTATTTGAAAAACAGGGGCTGTAAAATGTGTTTGACATTTTAAACCTCTTCTGACCACCCAATGTCTGCAGAGGCTGTGAGAAGTGTTGGGGGGAGGGGAGGGGGAGGTCCTAGGAAAGAGAACAAAGCTTTGACTGTCATCATTTACACTAAGAAGGACAGTGGTAGATGGTACCCCTGTGCTCCACCCTGACATCTGCAGCACCCAACAGAGGCACAGTCTTCAGGAGAAAACCCTGTAGGACGGACGGCAATCCCAAATGCTCAATTCATCGGACAAAATTTGTTTGAAAACAAAATAATTCAGTGCTGAGTCATTTATTTTTAAAGACTTTGATTTTATCACCCTCTCCCCTTTTTTAACCAATTGGAAGAAGAGTGCTAAACTTGGAGTCACGAGACCTAAGTTCAAATTCCAACTTACTGCATGTTTGATCTTGGAAATGTCACCAACTTCTCGGGGCTTCAGTTTCCACACTTGTAAGATGATAGGGATAGTTTTAAAAGCTGTAAAAATTCTGACCAATACAGTCAACAACATGATTCCAGAATATAAGTGATGAAACATACTACTCACCACCTGATAGAGAATTGATGGATTCAGGGAGTAGAATGAGACATTTATTTTTAGGTATGTCTAATGCAGGAATTTGTTTTGCTTAACTGTACACATATGTATTACATTTTTTTCTTTTTCCTTTTTTTATTCTATTGTTAGTGTTGGGATGAGAGGGAGATCAACACTAAATTTGATGATTTTTTTAAAAAAAGGATGAGGTAGTTGGACTAGCTAAGGTCCCTACTAGCTGATGACTCTATGACCTTCTGACTATAGGAGGTTAAAATGGACAGTAAGAGAAAGTGAGTTGTTTTGCCCAAATACTTCAATACAGCCACTTCTGCCACCAAAAAGTTGTACCTTGGTTCAGTTGAAAGGGCTATGGCTTTGGAGTCATAAGCCTTGGGTTTGAATCTAGCCCTGAGTCAACCAGCTGGGCACATGAGGAAAACTTGTCTTGAAGCACCAGATAAATATGAGCTCTATCTTGTCTCCACCAAAGTCCTCCTCAAACTCTTTCCCATGGTGAAGGAAATGACCTTGGATTCTCAAAGGCTGCGTGTGCTCAGGCACATCTTAACAATCTGGAAAAGCTTTAAGTATAGGACAGAGGATCAGACTCTGGGTCCGTTTGGAAACTTTTACCTTCCTCATGAGAAGAGACATACCAGGAAACCAGACAATAGATAATGGTCCCAACTGTGGTAGGTTCTAGCTTCACCATCAGAAAACTTCATGAGGGTAGGGATTATTTCATTCTCTGTATTTTGTATCCCCAGCTTTTGGATCAGTTCCTAGAATATAGTAGGTACTTAATAAATGTTCTCTGATTGATTAATTGAATTTCAATTAGAATTTAAACTCCTTTAGGGGAAGGATTGCTTTGTGGGTTTTTTGTCTTTGTACCCCCAATAATTAGAAGCAATAAGGTTAATAGGTTAGAGAGTTGACCCCAAGGTTAGGAAGATATGGGTTGAAGTCCCATTTCTGACACATTCTGACTGTGTGACCTTGAGTAAGTCATTGGCTCTTCAGACACTCCTCCAAGACAAGATATTGTTCTACTTTGATACAGAGAGTTCTTCACTCAAGGCTTCATACATTGATGAAATCATAAATCTACTTTAAAAAATCCCTAGTGACTAGAATGTAGCAGATAGCTAAGACTGCTGTGGACCAGCCTTGCTGAGTTTCAAGAGAATTATCATCAGGTTGGTCTGAGGGTGATAAATTTTTTGAACCTCAGCAGCTCTCAAAGACCAGCTAAGTGGTCAGTAGATGGAAAGCACAGATCCCTGAAATACTCTTGCTAGTATTGTTAGGACTCGTCTGTGAGCCTCTATTACTTCAAGTCTAAAAGTAAGACTTCTAAGATCTTTTCCACCTCTAACAGCAGGACAAGCAGTTTATATTAGTTTAGGGGAGTTGTTTTTACACCACTTTTTCACTGAAATGGTCAGGGAGGGGTCAAGTGATCTTAGATTGAATTGGTTGATTGCTTGGGTGTCCCATCCGCAGACAGCCTGTACTTCATCAGAAGCTCACTAGGATTGCTAAGTGAGGTCACACAGCAGCTGCTGGATTCCAGGGTGTCTACGTGATGTGAAGGGTGCATGAATGCCATCCAAATGTTTCTCTTGAATAGCTTTAGACACTACAGATAAGTTAGTCCAACCTCTTTATTTTACAAATGAGGAAAAAGACTCAGAGACAGAAAGTGATTTTTGCCAAGGTCTCCCAGCAACTAAGTGGCAAAGGCAGGAAGAAAATCAGTCTTGACTCTCCATCATAGTAGTGCTTTCCACTGTTCAACATGGCCTCTTTTTACTTATTGTTTTGTGGGCAGGAGCTTGTGTTTTCTGATGTTAGAAAGTGTTGTGTCTATAAATGCCACACTATGAAGTTCTCAGTTGGCTAGACAGAGAAGTCACAGGTTGCCCCCTGAGAAAAGTCAGCTCCTCTCTGCTCCCCTTAAAAAATGTCCCCAAAGCATCCTGTTTAGTTTCTGAAACTTTTAATATTAATCCCTCCAACCCATGGAATCAAATATTAACGCCTTGACTCGAGGTAGCTCAGTTGACCACTTAGCCAGCAAGGACCTGATGAGACAGACAGAAGACAGGTACAGTCTGAAATGAGGAGAGTGAGGAGGAGATATCCAACAGGTGATTACTATTCATGCTTTGTTTTCAAACCAATGACATCTTGGGGTGATATCTTGGTTCAAGCATGAACTGGATTTAAGGGAGGCAGAACTGCACAAAGTCATCAGCTTTACTCTTTCTCCCAGAGTAACGGAAGTCCAACAGCAAGATAAAATTCCGGACAACTGGTGAGGGCCTGGGAGGTAGTAGATGACCTTAGTAAGCTCTAAGTGTTCATTGGTACCTGCTTCATCCACCTGTATGGCAATTGGAACAAATTGTTCCTATCCTCCCATTCCACTGAGGGAAGTCTTCACATACTTGGGGTAGACATCCCCCAACTTACTGATGGGATATATGTCCCCATTATGTGTGTATAGGGTAACTGTGAGGAGGAGGGAAAGGAGGAGGCTAGACAGCCAATCCAGTAGATACATGAGCATGGAAGGAGCACTGAAAGGCAGGGTGAAGGGTACTAGAAACAAACACAGATCTACCAGTGCTACAAAGGGTGGAGTGGAGTGAGAATAACTGTTTTTATTTCATACCACAAAGTGTTTATCTTATTATTGAAAAGTAATTTATTCAAAACAGCTCAATCACAAAATGGAACCTTAAACAAAATGGAGTCGGTCATGATAAGTTGACAAAATTATTCCTGCTATCTTATTTAGGTAATAAAACTCATTCTCACTCAGTGGAGACCCTTGCAGATCAGGACTTGAATTCAAAACCATTCCCAATGATATTCCTAAGTGGATCTAATGAACAGGTAAGAGGAGAAGAATGGATGGCAGGGAATGACAGTCTCCATTAACTACTTCCTCTCAAGGGAATGCTATTTCACCAACATTATGCTATATTAGATTTATATAGCAAAACTTCCCTGTGATACCTTACATACATCATCTCATTGCAGACATTATCCCTCATTCTCTGCACAATAGCCCTGTAAGGTATGTAGCATAAACATTATCACCCCCATTTTACAGATAAAGAAACTAAGGATCAGATTCACAAGATGACATAACTCATAAGCAGCTGAGTCAGTCTACAATCCCTTGCTTATTGACTTCAAGTCTAGGGCTTTGCTCTTTAATATCTCCTTGAGAAGAAATGTAACTAAAATGGAGAAAACCAGTAGGATTTTAGGTGTTGGGAATTTAATAGAAAATGTATGTAATAGAAAATGTCTGGCAATTTCCATCCATCGGAGCACACATCCCAGCCCTAGTTGGAAAGATGATAGGTGATGAGTGAACCTGTAACATGGCCACGCTTTAGTGATTGGACACAAATGCCTCAGCCCCTAATATTAATTTATCCAGTCTCAATTATTTCTGCTTGCCGGCTGCTCCCCTGCATTTGTCTGCACCCAAACAATGCTGGCTGCCTCTTCACCTGCCTGACTTAATAGGCCCCACACGGCATTTCCTTTCCCCCTCCTCTTCAACCCCAGGGGGCCTAGGGAT
Organism: Potorous gilbertii; assembly: GCA_028658325.1. Lineage (NCBI taxonomy): Eukaryota > Metazoa > Chordata > Mammalia > Diprotodontia > Potoroidae > Potorous > Potorous gilbertii. Next base: position 539,989,864 of record CM053769.1, read on the forward strand.
CATTTCCAGGCCCTCCTCACATTGCAATGCTAAGGGGCACCTGGCAAACAAAAAATGACATTTCCAACCCTGGAGGATGGATTTTCTCCCTGTTCTCAAATAGAGGCACGCAGAAGTGTAAGATGAGCTATCTGGGGTTATGGCTGGCCTTTGGGTAACCCCAGACATCTTCTTGACTCCCTATATCCCCCTCCAACATTTCCACGTAAAACCTTTATCACTAACGGAACTAATTGCCTGTGGGTTAGTTGGGGAGTGGCAGCAACATCTGGGCTGCATACTGTAAATGCCACTGTAAGTTAACCTTTCACACTCTTTATACTGAGGATAGGGGAAAGGGTGGGTGGAGGACAGGACAAGGAGGCTACAGCTGTGCACCACAGTCTTCACACCCAGGCCTGCCCTCCCCTCACCCCAAGTTACTGCCTTACTGTTTTTGTCACCCCCTTGCCTATCACTTGGTCTAGCCAGTTTTATTTTGCCCTGTCTAATGTTTTTTGCCTGATAGCTAAGGGGCCCATTGGTAATAATTGACATCACCGCCCCCCCACTCCCAGAACAACTGAGGAAGGCTTTCCACTTGGTGGTAGAAGGATTAGAGTTTCTGTTGATCACACTAGCCTGGGCTAATGCTTCCCATTGAAGGGATTTGAGTGTTTCGTTCAGGTGAATGGTTTAGAAGAGGAGAAGAGGAAAGGGAGGAGGGGCAGGGAGGAAAGGAGGGGAAGGAAAGGAGACCCCAGGAGATAAGATTTCAAAACTCAGTAGGCAGACAAGAAGGGGTAGAGAGAAATTCAAGGCGTGTGAGTGAGTGAAAGAAATGTGTGACGCAAAGCTGTTAACTCGGCCTTTATAGTCGGAGGTTTGCTTGAAGAGATGTGGGATGTTGCCCATTACAGGAGAGTTTATGAATGGAGAATCAGACCTGGATTGCACATAGGGACAATGGAAGAAGGGAGGTATGGGGAGGACATTGTGTGTCTTCCGTACAATGACATGAAAGCAGCCCAAGGAAACAAAGCTGAAATGGGGCAAGGGCAGGCCTCCTCTTGTAGTTATTTCTTTTAATTGCTCTCCCATCACTTCCCTGTGGTTTGATCCTGGAAGCATAGCTTCCAAGTGCTGTAAGGGACCTAAGAGATCATCTTGTCCCACCCCTTCACTTTACAGATGAGGAAATGGAGGCCCAGGGGGGAAGTGACTAGCCCAAGGTCACACAGCCAGTGAGTCTGAAGGCTCCCAGACCAAAGGAACATCTATGATCACAGGCTGAAAGGCAGGAGGAGGGTTGTTAAGCTCTTTTCCTTTAATCCCTGTAAATGTGGGATAGCAGAGAAGAGTCTTGCAGGGACTGCTTTGGAGTGCGATGTCACCAGCAGATGGTGACATCAAGGCCCAAGCACTGAAGCTTCTCCCTCCTGTTTGCCTGCCTCCTATCTTAAGTGTCCATCAATGTGGGCCCCATCCGTTGTCTTTTCACTGCTATAGTGAAAGCCACCAAGTTCATTTCTCAGGGAACCATGGAACCACACCTTTCTAACTAAGCACTGTGGATTTTTAGGGTTAACTGTGTATTATCTCTCCCTTCACATCACAGAAAAAGGAATAATAATATGAATTAAGCTAATAGGATCATGAATTTGAAGCTGGAAGGTAACTGTAAACTTCATTCCATTCTCTCATTTTACAGGTGGAAAAACTGGGGCTCAGTGGGAGGTTCAATGATCCGGCCAAGATCATGCAGGCTAAGAAGTAACAAAGCAGAGATTTGAACCCAGGATCCCCAACTCTAAATCCATGGCTCTTTCCACTTTACTATCCCACCACCTGAGCTAGCAATCCAGAAGAAGCCTCGTTTATCAGATAGAGGACCAGACTTAGAGGAAACCTACTTCAGATATTTACTAGCTGTTTCGCAATGGCTCAGAACCAAGAAACCTTCTAAGTCTCTATGTTATGGACAAACTGCTATTTTATATTGGTAGGGGATAGTTTCCACGGATTGTGGGGATTCCCCACACTGATGAATTATAGGTCCAAATCCTCCCTACCCCTGTCCTCAAATGTGAAGCTGCTAGTTATCTAAGTATAATCTGTTGGTTCCAACTATCTTGATGAAGTTTTTTCTTTCTTCAGCTACAACAATCAGCTATTTCATTCAGAGGAACATGCATGCTTTGGGTTATCAGAAAAGCAACGTCAAAACCCAACCTATGTCCCTTTGTTGCCAACAAAACCAGAGCCAAATTCATCACCCAAGTATTGTGATCTGCTTAGCTCAGGTGCCTCTGAGGATCTGTCCTTGTTTTTTTCAGGCAATCTCTGTTCTGTTTTATCTCCCCATGTCTTATCTTACACAGTGATTTTATCTTTAAGCTGCCTCAAGTCCTTCGGAAATGAGCCAGCTACAAAGCCTAACTAAATAGTAATAGTCATTTAGTACACCATCAGTATTAATTCCTAGGGGAATTTTACAGAGGGAAAAAAATCAGTTAAGAGAATTTGTCTTGGCTGGTGGACGGTTGTATATGCCAAATCCTTCCACCTATTTAAACATCATATTTATTGAAGAGGGATCACATGGTTCAGAGAAAGGATAGAGAGCTGATTTCTAAACCAGAAGTCCCTGGTTCAGATCCTATATCTGACAACATTGGCTATGAGACCCACAACCAACTCATTTAATCTCACCATGCTCTGGAAAGCTCACTAAGACTATAAGCTGCAGAGAATATGCCAGGTTATGGTGGCACAGGGTGTTTTCTCACCTAGCAGATCCTTATAATGACCAAGTAAAGGGAATGTTGATGCATGATTTTTTGTTTGTAGATGATTGTGCACTCAATGCAGCCTCTGAAGCCAAGATGCAACAAAGCATGGATCAATTCTCTTCTGCTTGTGCTAATTTTAGCCTAACAATTAATACCAAGGAAACACAGGTTGTCTACCAGTCAGCACCACACTATCCATATGTAGAACTGTCAGTTACAGCAAATGGAGAAGTTTTGAATATTGTGCGTGGGTAAGTTCATGTACCATGGCAGTAGACTTTCCAGGGCTTCACACGCTGATAATCAGGTTGAGGCTCCCATTGCCAGAGTTAGCCCAGTGTTTGGAAGGCTCCAAAAGAAAGTATGGGAGAGAAGAGGTATTAGACTCCCTACCAAACTGAAGGTCTACAGAACCATTGTGTATGCCTGTGAAGCTTGGAGAGTCTACCATTGCCATGCCAGGAAACTGTATCGCTTCCATTTGAATTCTTAGGAAGATTCTGAAGATCGCCTGGCAGGATACTATGCCAGACACTGAGCTCCTTTCTCAAACTAAACTGCCAGGCATTCAGACTCTATTGCAGAGGGTACAACTCCAATAGGCTGGCCATGTTGTTTGAATGCAAAATGTATGCTTGCCTAAAAGACTATTTTACAGGGAACTCACACAAGGCAAGCGCTCACATGGAGATCAGAAGAAGTGATACAAGATCTCCCTGAAAATCTTTGGAATTGATTGCATGACATGGGAGACACTGGCACAGGACAGTCTAGCATGGCGTACCCTCATCAAAGAAGATGCTGTTCCCTATGAGCAAAGCAAAATTGAAGTAGCTCAAAAGAAACAGGAAATACACAAATTTAGACAATCCACCCCTAATGTTTACATGTCCTATTTGTGTCCAACCTTTGGCAGAGCTTTCCAAGCTCATATTGGCCTGATCAGCCGTAGTTGAACACACTGTGACTTGGCTCTAACATAAGTGATGTCATTTTGGTCCTTTCAACAATGGAGGACAACCAACCAAGAAACATTGAGGAAATCATAAATCTAGTTCTTGTCTTGGATGGAAATGATTCAATAAAATTCTCCTGTAATGGTTTATCCTTGAAGACTATTCCAGTGCTACACAAGTGTTGTTAATAATAATGAGTTGATATATATATATATATATATATATATATATATATATATATATATATATACTCACATAGACATGAGCTTTATTCAACAAAATAAATATAAGTATATCACTTCAAGACTTGCCAAGTCCTTTATATATGTTACTTCATTTGAACCTCAAGGCAACCCTGTGAGTCAGGTGATATCATTATTCCCATTTTACAGATGGGGAAACTAAGGCAAAGAAAAGTTAAATCACTTGCTCAGGGTCACACAGCTACTATCTAAAGCAGCATTTGAATTCAAATCTCCTTGACTCCAGGTCCGATGCCTTATACTCACTGTACTATCTAGCTGTAGGTATCAAGTATGGGTCCATTGACAAACTGTGTCATTCAAGCACCAGCTTTGTTAAGCTCAAGGAGTCACATTACCTGATTGATCTCAAGGTGATGCATTTCCCAGAGATTTAAAGACTATTTACGAGCTTCCAACTCCTTCTATGGAAGAGATATTTCCTGATCCTTGAGGCACTGAGGTAGTGATATGGGATAAGGACTGAATCTGTGACTTTCATAGTATAGGGAACTCCCAGATGAGAAAACTCCCCTGATGCAAGTTGACACTTTCTTTGCAGTTTGTAGCTTTAGAGAGTTGTTTGGAGCACTGAGAAGTTGGCTGACTTGTCCAGGATCACAGAGCAAGTATGTATCAGAAGTGAGATTTGAACTCAAGTTTTTTTGATGCAAAGGTTGGCTCTTTCTTCCAAGTGTTTGAGAAAAATAGTTGTTTGTGACTGTTACATGAAATTTTGACTCACTTGATCAAGAAAAAAAGTTTTTATTTTAATTGACTTTTTGTGTATTTTGTTTTTATTAAGTTGACATTTTTTTCTTAGCTGACTCGCATGGATGCGTTCATTAAAATCACTGGCCCAGAAGAATGAGCAGGCAGACTGAAGTGGAAAGGGGATATTTTTATCTGGGTAGTTTGGACTCTAAACACTACCACTGCCGCTGAGCTAATGAGGGGAAAGGGGACATTAAAGCCTGAATCATACAAATTAGCAAACCGCACTGGTGAAATAGAGACAATGTTGTAATGGAATCCAGGAAGACCCTCAGATCTTCCAAAGCTCCCTCAGGTACTTGTGTGATGCTGAGTAAGTCACAACCTCTATCTGCCTCAATAGGTAAATGAGGAGATTGGAGTAGGTGTCTTCAAAAGTCCCTTCCTGCTCTAAATGTGTGATCCTAAAAGCATGTGTTTAGACACTTCTCTTCCTCCCTCCCTACTTTTCCTATGTTAATTAGATGAGAGCTTTGTATACATGACCCAAACTAGCAAAATGGTGGAAAAAGAAGGCCCAGGAGAACTGTATCTGTTGAGATTTCCAGTTAAGGATATTTCTACTCTACACCACAACCCCCAAATCCACAAGATATTTATTTCCCATGTAATTGCAACATTTCCTTCCTCATGTTGTCAGAGCATTTCCAGATGTGAGAAAATGACCAACGTGCTCATATAAAAGGTGAGTAAATAGCAACGTACTGATCAACGATACTGAAGAAACCATTCTAAAGAGGTCAGCTGGAATTACAGAGTATTTTCTGCATTGTATAAGTACTTCAGGGAGGCAGTGTCATGTAACGATTAAGAAAACTCAGGAAGACCCGAATTCAAATCCTGATCCTGATATATACTAGCTGTATAATCATGGGCAAGTCACTCAATCCCTCAGTGACCTAGGCATTAGTGACTTATTCTCTAAGATTATAAATTACAGACCAGTCACCAAGTTCCAAAGGTGTAGCCCTGCATAATGATGAAATCATGGGTCTGGACCCCCTAAAAATGTGCTTCGTGGTGGTAAAGACAACATTCAATAAAAACGATTGCAGAAAAGTTCCTTCTGCATTGGCAATCCAACTCATTGACAATAGTTCAACGTGATACTCCCCCAAAGCTCCTGTATAACCCAACCCTTAATCCAAGCACCAAGTCCAGTTTTACACCTTGTCTCAGTATCAAGCTAAGCAGTCATAGGAGACTGGAAAAAGAGGGGTGAGGAACAAGTGAGAAGACCCTGTCATTAGTCAGCTGTACAGTCCTGGGCAAGTCCCTTGCTTTCCTTGGTTCTCATCCTCTTCCTCTGTGAAATGAGCCTGGATGGTCTCTTAAGGCCCCTTCCACCCCTAATAGCCTATGACTTGACTGATTTTTTAAATTAATTACTTTGTTTTCAGTTTTCAACTTCACTTCCCTAAGTTTTAAATTTTCTCTCCCTTCCTTCCCTCTCCCTCCCTGAGATGGCATGCAATCTTATATGGATTCTATACATACATTCTTATTAAACACTTTTTCATATTTTGGCTGATTTTTTAAGAGGGAAAAACATTATTCAAATGCCTTCAGACTCTTTCCTCTCTGTATGACTCAAAGCTTTGTCAGCTATTTTGTTTTTAAGTCTAAATTTTGTCATGGTCAGAATATTCCTTGTGTCCCCTGCCACAGCCTACCCAGGGTTTCCTGAAGCTGTCACAAGCCCACCGCTTGCCTTACAGCTCTTGTGAGATGAGCCACCCATCAGTAGAGCTGGAATGTCTACAAGGAATACTTGAAAATTAAAAAGAAAAGTAAAAATAGATCATAATAGTACTAGTGGGACAGAAAGGTCAGTTTCCGTTCGTAGGAGATCCTGTCTCCGGTGATTTCTACATCCATGCCAAAGGTTCCAGACTTAGCTAATTTATTACCCACATGTGAAGAGAAAATGAGAGAGAGGAGAGAGGGAAGAGAGAGGGAGAGGGAGGGAGGGGGAGAGAGAGAGAGAGAGAGAGAGAGAGAGAGAGAGAGAGAGAGAGAGCACGCATTTTTTGAGCTATTACCATGTACCATGAGGGCAGCTAGGTGGTGCAGTAGATGGAATGACAGGCCTGGCCTCAGGAGGACCTGAATTCAAAATCGACCTCATCCTAGCTGTGTGATCCTGGATAAGTCACTTAAACCTGTTTGCCTCAGTTTTTCCTCATCTATAAAATGAGCTGGAGAAGGAAATGGCAAAGCTCTTTCTTTGCTAAGAAAACCCCAAATGGGATCATGAAGAGTTGAACACAACTAATCGACAAAACAGCAACAACGTTTTGTATTGTGTACCATACTAAGCACTAGAGATATAAAGAAAGGGGAGGAAAAAAACTAACCATGGTCCCTGGCTTCAAGGAGCTTATATTCTAATTAGGAATACATACACACACAAGTATGTATGTATATATGTACACACAGGAGGCATATACACATATACATAGGATATATACAATATGAATGGAAGGTAATCTCAGAAGGAAGGAAGTAGGGTAAGAAAAGGGTAAGACTTAAGCAGATTCAGGGCAATTTGGAGATGGAAGTAAGGAGAGATATTTCAGGCACTGAGGACAGTGAGTGCAAAGTGACAGAGCTGGGAGGAACTATATGAGAAACAGATTACGAACCAAGCGAAGTTAGATCATAGAGTATATGGAGAGGAGTAATGGGTAAGAATATTGGAAAGATAGAAAGGGCCAAGTTGTGATAAGCTTTAAAACTAAAGAGAAAAAAGAAGGAAGGACGGAAGGAGGGAAAGAAAGAAGGAAGGAAGGAAAGAGAAAGAAAGAGAGAAAGGAAAGAGAAAGGAAAGGAGAGGAATAAAAGAAGAGAGAAAGGAGAATGGAGAAAAGAGGGGATGGAGGAATAGGGAAGAGGAGAAGAGAGGAAAGAAAAGACGGACATCAATCGTTTTCCAAAGGACTCAGTTTCCTTTTTCTTGTACATTATCTTGGGTTCTGGGAAATAAGGGGTTTTTTAAAAAATTTGTTTGTTTTCCTTTTTCTGGAAAACAAGCTGCCTTCACCACCTTCTCTACAGCTCTGTAAAAATCTTTCCAAAATGTAGTGTCTAAATATTTACTACAGGGTAATATGGGTCTGGTTTAATTTCATTTGTTTTTCTGATGATCCTCAGCATTTGATGTGAGAAAGAGGCACAGTGAAAACTGTAAATATTTAGAAAATATTCAGCTTGGTGAGAACTCTGTCAGTTCTGAACAGTTCCAGCTCTTTCTCTTTTTCTGGCAAGAAAAGCACCCATATTCACTCACAGTCGTGCCTAGTGAGAAAACACACAGGAATGAAGATGGAGCCTAGGTTGCTCTGAAATAAACATTTCCACCAAACAACCAGCCAGGGGCAAAACAAGCTGTATCTCTACAAAAGAATTACCTTCAATTATTAATAAACAATAATACTAACATTATTAATTATCTTTAAAGTCTTCTCTTCCTTTTCCTCTGTCCTCAAAAATGCTCAAGATGGCTTTTTATAACGTTCACTAATCAGTCACCGTTGTTCACGGTTCAGTAGTTTTTGCTCATTTGTTTCTCAAGGATGTGTATAGGATGTATATGGGGAGATCATCTTACTGAGGAAAAAATGTGGAGTCATGTGACCTAGATTGAAATCCTCCTGTCTCTGCTACTCACTAACTGCATGAATTTGAATCAGTCACCTCACCTCCCTGGGCTTCAGTTTCTTCATTTGTAAAGTGAAAATCTAAACTAGATAACCTCTGAGATTTCTTCTGACTCTCTGTCTATGATGCTGGGATCCCATGAAATTTTAAAATCTTTTGCCTGGTGTTTGAGGCCCTGCTCAGTCTGGTATCATTTTGTATTTCTAGTTTTACCACAAGTGACTCTTCTCCAAGTATTCTATGCTCCAGTCAAACTGGACTATCCTTTTAATTCTGCTTTTCATACACACACACACACACACACACACACACACACACACACACACGCACACCTGTGTTCGCTTCACTTTGTAAGTATATATGTTATTTCCTATGCCTAGAGCATCCTTGCTTCCCCGTTTTTGCCTGTCAAATTTTAAATTTTAATTTTAAATATTTTTTTAAATGTAAAAGTTTTAAAACCCAGTTTTAATGCCACCTCCTCAGCAAGCCTGCTCTTCTCTCCCTTTACACTTAACATATAGTATAAAAATAATAGATCTCATTTCTATGACACTTATGTTTTACAAAACACTGTCCTCAAAATGCCCATTTGTGGGAGGGCAAGTATTAGTATCCCCATTTTGCAGATGAAGAAACTGAGGAACAGAGATGATAAATGACCTGGAATGAAAGCTCATGCTTTCTAACATCAAGACCAGTGCTTCTTCAATTACCTTTTATTCCTCTGTGTTTATGCTAAGGCTTCCAGAATTTGTCCAGAAGTGGACAGTATGTCATCTGAGGGTCAGCCTGAGTACAGAGAAGTTCACTACCAGGATGGTCCCTGAGTGATCAATTTTTTGGTGACAGAAACTCTCTAAGACTATCTACAAAGACATAGAAGCACTGTTGTGCATACCGCGGAGGAAGCACCCCCCACCCCCCAGGGCTGGATTCTCACATTTATTATTTACTTGGTCTATACTTTTGTAATAGGCTGTACTCTACAAGGTCAGCCTCACGTGTTATCATCTAAGTGGCCCTCCGAATAGAGTGCCGAGTCAGGAGGATTAGAATTTGAATCCTGTATCAGATATCTGTTCTACTGTCATAAAATCCTAAATACATATTATTTTTATTATTAACAATAATAATATGTACTTCCTCTGGCTCCTAGGATGGTGTTTTGCACAGAGTGTTTTCTGATCAAATCAGAGAACTCTTTAAAACTAACTGTATTGGGAAATTGATCATCCTGAGACCAATGTACTTATGATACCCTGAGCTTAGCAAGCTTGGTCCTTGGATGACATACACAGCTTGTCACTGGGCTGCAGCCAGGTGGTACAGTGAGGAAAGGACTGGACCTAGAATCATGAAGACCTGAGTTCAAATCCTTCCTTCATCACTAACTGTTGAATTATTTTTGAATCTGAATCTTGTGTTGGTTCTGCCCAAGTAAGCATTCAGACTCTAATTGTTTTTCTATATGTTTCCTCAGGAAGTCAATTTGGCATAGGGGAAAAGAATAGTGGGATAAGGATTCTTCAGGCTTGGGGAGAGGGCGGACAGTACTGCTGATGCTTATCTATAGACAGTCCACATTCCCTTTCTAGGGATATATATTATCATATAAGTCCACCCTCCCCACCACACACTCCAGAGATTACAAAGCCTCAAGGGAATGAATACTCACTCCTCCTTGCAAAAGGATTACTGAGCCCTAAACTCAACAATCTCTTCAACTCTAAAATTTCATGAATTTAAGTTCCTATTTGAGTCACTTCAGGAGAGGTTGTGCAACACAGTGGAAACCATCACACCAAGAAGAAGCCTGATTAAAATACCAGTTCTGGTGCTTAACTACTACCTAACCTTGAAGGAATCATTTAACCATCTTTGTGCCTCGGTTTCTTCATCTGTAAAATGGACTTATCTTCCCTAATCCTCAGAGTACTGTGAGTTTCAAATGAGGCGACGAGTGTGAAGCTCTTTCAAAGCTGCCCATTGTGATACAAATTCAAAGGTTTAGTTCAAAATAATGACCCCAATCCACTTTTATTCAGGTTCTTCCAATAACTGGGTCATTACAAAATTAATTAGTTCCTATTATTAAAGGAATCTACAAAAGCAATGTTCCTTTTTTTAAAAAAAATTACTGAAAGTGGCTTCATCAAAATGATGTCACTGTAGAAAAATAAAGTTTTAGCAGGGATTGTGTATTTCAGCCTTGGGTCCTACAAATACGGACCAGTATATAAGGAATAACTCCCAACTTATAGAAAACAATGACTGGATCTGGCCGAGGTCCTAGATCCACTCATGCTTATAGTAGAGAGGGGTCAAAAATCATTGAATTCTAGAGCTGGAGGGGACCTCTGGTAAATTGGTCACAGAGTAACAGATTTGGGAGAGATCTCAAAAGCCATCTAACCCAAACTCCATCTGAAGTAGAATTCTCCCTGTAACTTAACAAGTGGTCTTTGTGCCAAAAGAGCAGCTTGTAAGGAGGAATCCACTCTTCTTGAGGAAGACCATGCCACCTTTGGATTGCTCTACACGGTAGGAAGATTCTTCTGTCCATTAAATCTACCTTTCTGATAATTGCACCCATTGCTCCCAGCTCTGCTCTTTAGGCCATGGAGAACAAACCAAATCCTTTTTTCCTCTGCCTTTTTTTGGCCCAGTATACAGAGTACTAGATTGGAGACAGGAAAAACTGAATTCAAATTCAGCCTTAGATACTTACTTGCTGTGTTACCCTGGGCAAGTCACCTCATCTATCTCAAAGCCTCAGATTCCTCCTCTGTTAAATGGGGATAATGATGACACCTACCTCACAGGATTATTGGAAGGACAAAATAAGATAATATATGTAACATGCTTTGCAAACCTTGAATTGCTACATAAATGCTATTATTATTAAAGATGGTCATTAGATCCCCCCTAAATCTCCTCTTGTCACTTTCCCTTCTTTTTAAGTCTTCCCTAATCTGCTCATCTCCAGTTCCTTCAACTGATTTCCACCCAAACTTTTCATTTTTAGAGGCAGTATGAGGTGAGGCAGTGACAAATCCAAGGTTACATAGTGACCTGGTGACTGAATTGGACCTAGAGCCAGGGTCTCAACTCTGATTCCCATAAACTCTGCTATCATAGATTTATGGTTCCTGGAGAAATGAAGTATTGTAAATAGTGGTTCTCTGATGGAATAATATCACAGGATTGTAGATGAGGATTCAGAAAGGACTTTAGAGGCTGCTAAGTTCAATCTCCTCACTTAACACATGACAAAACTTGAGTCATGGCATGATGAGTGATTTTCCCGTCGCAGAACTGTGTCTAACGTTGCAGTAAGTGTCTAAGGAAAGACTTAAGCTCAAGTCTTCTTCACTCCAAGGTCAGTGCCCAAGATAACCTACCAAACTGCCTTACCCCTTTCGGTGAAGGGTCACCAAGCAACTCTCAATCATCAGTCCCACAGCCTGTCCTTCCCCCATCACAGCTTTGGTCCTTTCAATCATAAAGGTTTTTAATCTTCAAGAATCTCCTTTTTAAAATGAGAATTCACCTGTGGGTTGTGGGAAGAGCCAACCTCAATCATCAGTTCATACCTTAGCAAGAAAGGGACAAAGAATAGGTACTTGGAGAGGAGTAGGATTCTACTGAGTCAGGTTCTTGTGGGAGAAACAAAAGGGACCAGGACAAAATCCCTTCATGTCAATTGTGTTTTCATTTTCTAATCTGGCAAATGACAGAATAGGATGAAATGATCATGGGGTTCCCTCCAGCTTTAAAATGCTAGGATTTGGAACTTTTCCTGTTTCACATTGGGACTAGGGTTGTCTCTGATCTAGGTAGTTCTTTCTGGGATGCCATGAGGTCAGCTATATACCTTGAACTCCTGTCACAAAAAATAGCATTATTTTATTTCATATGTGCTATCTCCTTTCAAAATGGCCTGGAGATTGAATCTGGTTGCTGTAATTGCTTTGCATACCTAGAGTAGCCTTAAGATGCCACTATCCAACAATTGGTCTTCTGTGGCATCAACTCAATCAAGTAACTAGCTTATTTCTTACTATTTGACTAGTTATGGTGCTGTCCATTGGACCCGGCCTGCATTTTCATTTACACCCTGTCATGGTCCAGAATTCTAGTTGCTGAACCTCGGGCTGTCTGCTTAGGCCTAGTCTGGAACCCCAGCTTCCTATGGCACTATAAATACCACTTTAAAATGAACCAAAAAGACTACACTCCTGGAAAGTGGGTCTCCTTCCTTTCTCCTCCCCCTTCTACAACAGTGAGAAAAGTACTAAAACTCAAGTAAAATAGCACTCAGGTGCTAAACAGATTATGACTCACAGCTGGAGGCAAAGAAGTTGCAATTCTATCCAATTACACTAATTTAATTGGGTGTTAAAATAATCCAAGAGTCCCAACAGTAGTCCTCTAAGCCCGACTGGAGTCTCTAATGATAGGGAGAAGAGGTGAGCCCTTGATGGGGAGGGCGGTTAGGTATGAAGGGGAAGGCACATAGCCCAGAGCAGCGCTTAGCTCAAGTGGCCTTGGTAGGTAGGGTACCATTTTCTGGATGGAGACATTAACCGTTGATCTGGTTTGGATGATGGGCACTCTTCTCCAGATTGGGACAGAACCACATAGAGGCCTGTTTGGAGTTGTAGTCTTCAAACGCTTCCAATTCCTTGGCCATCTAATTCACCTACTCTAGGCCCTGTCATAGCGGAAGGAGGAGGAAGAGGAGCGGTAGTGGTGGAGGTGGCAGTAATAACGAGAAAAATAAATGAGATTATACTTACAAACTTTAAGGTCCTATGTAAGTTCTGGTATTACTGTTGCAATTTCAGTCCGTGGGTCACTTATCTAGCAACCCCCTCCAGGACCTACTGGAGGAAAAAAGAAATTTAAATCTTACTACTCCTGTGTAGAAACCCTCTCTTTGGGCCAGACTCTTCTTGAGCAACTCATTTCCCTTTTCTAGGCCTTTTGATGTTCAGTCATTTCAGAGCCCTCTGAGGTTTTCTTGGCAAAGATCCTGGAGTGCTTTGCCATTTCCTTCTCCTCATTTTACAGATGAGGAAACTGAGGTAAACAGAGTTAAGTGACTTTCCCGGAGTCACACAGCTAGTAAGTGTCTGAGGCCAAGTTTGAATTCAGGAAGATGAGCTTTCCTGTTGCTCTATCCACTGAGTTAGCTAACTGCTTCCTTTCCAGCCTCATTTTACTGTAAAATCGGTAGAGAGAGGAATAAATGATTTGTAAGGCCCCTTCTAGCTCTAATACGTTATTATTCAGCTCCGACACACATACACACACACACACACACACACACACACACACACACACAAAACATAGCTCTACAATTCACTCTACAAGCATTTATTAGACAACCACAATGTGCAAGGCCCTGGAATTATAGATAGAATAAAAAGAGTCCCTGACCTCAAAGAGTTTGTATTCAGCTCTGGAGTAAGGGTGGGGAGATGATAAATGGAAGATATGACATTTACACAGAGAAATAAGAACAAGATAATTTGAGGAGGAAAAGAGCTTTAGTAACTAGGGGGATGGAGAAAGTTTTCCCTTAGAAGCTGGTCCCTGAATTGAGCCTTGAGGAAGCTAGAGTTTATAAGGCAGAAGTGAGGCAATCAAAGTAAATAGCTTAAGTAAGAAGGTTCAGAAATCAGAGATTGGAGACTAAACTCGGAGAGCCACAAGTAGCCTATTTATCTCCCCAAATATAACAAGCTCCTTTATGTGTCTTTTTATCATTCACCTAATGGTGGGTCCTGTACTCAGTGGGCTTTCACTGTCTCTTATTTGATTAATTTCAGAATTACTGGGGACAAGTGGCATTGTTTTTATTCACCATTTATTAGTGCTCTCTTAGGAAATGGAGAATTATGCCAGAACTATGTGCATAGGTCAGGGGTAGAGTACCTGTGACCTTTAGGCCATATGTGGTCCTCTAGGTCCTCAAGTGCTACCCTTTGAATCTAAATTTCACAGAACAAGTCCCCTTAATAAAAGGATTTGTTCAGTAAAACTTGGACTCAGTCAAAAGACCAAACCTGAGGACCTAGAAGGCCCCATGTGGCCTCCAAGGTTCCCCACCCCTGACATTGGTAGAGCACAAGTGTGAATGTCTACCTGCAATCAACAATCTGAGAACTACCATGTGATAAGCAACCCCAATTACTACTTGTATGACCCTTGGCAAGTTATTTACCTGGCCTCTATAGCCTCAGTTTCCTTAACTAAATGAGGAAGTTGGATTAGATATCCTTTGAGGTCCCTTCTCACTCTAAATCTAGAACCCAGCACTTCTTATACTCAATCCCTCTAAACCTGACCTACCTATAATACGGCAAAGGCCCAGCCACCAATACAGCCCCAGATAGGTAGATGAGAGGTCAAAAATCTGCTCCTATCTTTCCAGACTCAACGTCAGGTCGATGTTGTTATTAGCTGGACTGACCTTGTGCCTCAGATGGAGCATCTCCCTTGGACCTTGGCCATTCTGATTCATCTGCCATCTTCCTTCTCTGGGTCTCGAGTTTGTCCCTTTGTGCTTAAATCTTGGTCTTGACACCTTGTTTTCTCCTCCATGTTCTTTGAAACTAAAACCCTGCCTTAGTCTTACGAGCCCTACCATCACCTGCTCTCCCTCCCCTCCACACAAACCCCATTAGTTGTGTGCTGGTAAATGATTAACAGGACACACTTTTAAATTTGATCAGCATTATGAATATTTTCTCCATTATTCTTAAGTCTAGGCAATCAATAAAACAACAAAGTACCGATATTTAGCATTTGCCAATTTCTGAGGTATAAATGCTCACAATGAAAATTTATTTTTTTTTGTAAATGGTATTTTATTTTTTCCAATTACACATAAGGTTAGGTTATACATCACAATGAAAATATAACAATGTGCCCCAGCACATTCCTGCCTTGCCCCCTCCAAATCCCAGCCTCTTTGGCTGGGTCCCACTCTGGCAACCAGCATTCCCAGCCTCTCCTTGCCTGCCTACATCCCTGCCCACTCCTGGCCTCCAGATTCCTCTGACGTTCCATCCAGCTGTACAGTCTTATTTCCTAATGCCTACATTTGAGACCTTCCCAATCTGTTCTATTTTAGTAGCTGTCTAATCCCTGGGTCCTAGTCATCTTTGATCTGACTGCCAGTCTAAGCCCCAGAATTGTTATATAGATTTAGAAGAATGTTCCCTTAACTAGGGGCCATAGACTGGCAGAGACTTTGGGGGACCATGGGCTTTATTCTGCACTCACCCACCTTGAGTCATTCACCCTCCCTGTGGCTCTGTATGAGGGATACAACATGGGGTCAAAAGTAAGAAGGGGTAAAGAATACAAAAGTGAAAACCTTCTCATTTTAATTGGAAAACTGCTTAAACAATATAAGGCCCAGTTTATGACATTGATTATATATCCAGATACCATGTGGCCCCTTTACTATACACCAGAATGCAGCCCTCTGGAAAATCCTTGTGGGGACTGTTGGTCTAGCATTCCTAAGGTCAGGGTGAGCACTAGAGTCTTTGATCAGCCCTGGCTGCTGGAACCAAGGGCTGACACAGTATTTTTGTGTTGTTTCTTGAAATCTCTGCAGGTCAAAAACCATGTTTCTCTCTCAGCAATTGTTTCTACCCTGGGGCAGGTCAAGATCACTGTGTCACTGTGTCTGATGCTGCCCATTGACACCCCTTCTGGAATAGACAGACACTAACCTGACTTGATTTTTCAGTTTTCGAAAACAAGTTTGAAAAATATCATATGGGACAGACTGAAAAGAATCTTAACCTCCCCATTTCCCTTTCCTTTTCTGAACCCCCTCCTCCCCAAACCAAGAGATACTGTCAAGAACCAGTCAAATGCCAGCTCACTGTTGAAACCCTGATGAGCAGCAGCAAAGGGAAAGAGGAGGAAGCCATCCTCATGTTGACTCATCACAAGTCACAATTTTTGAAGAGTTGGGTTGCTTTTTTATTTTTTGTTTTTTGTCCCAGAGGAGAAGAGAACTGAAAGAAAAACCAGGAAATTGACTGGGATTCAGAAAAGAAGTTGGGAAAAGGATAGGGAGAGAGGATGTGATGAGTTTTTGCCCTGTTGGCATGCTCCCATCTATCCATGCCAAAAGCTACCCAGTCATGAAGCTTCCAGGGATTCATAAGATACAGTATCTCACTTCCCAGGTGGGTAAGGTGTTCAAAGACTCAGTGCTTGGATTGGATTGTGAACAAATCCATATTTTTCTCTTGACATCCCCCTCCCCAGTCCCGACTGCAATTTCCAAAAATAAAAACATTTAAAAATGGGATCTCATAATTAACAATAAGTTATCTTTCCAAGTCCCTATGCTCTTAGGTCTTTTTCTAGAGGCTAAAAATGGTTAAGCTGGGGAAGTATATAGGGACTGAGGCAAATCCAGTGACTTCCAGATGGTCAAACCAATACAAAAATATTGGTTGCCACCCTGATTACAGTCAAATAATGGGAATTCCTAAATTGTGACTACACTGTAGACAGTTTGCTGAGGAGGCATGGAAATAAGGTTGACCTCCTAGTCTATTCTTTTGACAAATAGATGAGGAGATAACAGATTGAAAAAAGGAGAGGGTGAGGGGTTGGTTTCAAGGTTTTCTTGTGCTCGTGGTTTCATGACTTTGACAGATACATGGAAAGTGGCCCTGTCGTCTAGAGTAACCAAGCCCAGCCTGACTAGTGAGTATGTGCACTAGAAAGATCACACGTTCCAAGGGGGAAGGAAGTAAGTAAGACTGAGGGTGAGAGGCAGCTTGCATTTATACTCATAAGCAAAAATATCCCTTTTACAGTGAAACACAAGCTTTGGCCAACTCTCAGTGGTACTTGCTAATAAGGGGAAGCAAGGTTAGGGAATAATCCAAAACCTCTTTGTATTTGGCTTGGCAGCAGATTCTGTAGAGGCAGAGCGATGAAGAAGAAGGGATGCTGGCATTGCTGTCTTCTATCTTAGGTCTCCTACTTTTTATTTGTGTGACCCTAGGCAAGTTACTTAACCTCTAAGGTCCCTTCCACATCCAAGTCTGTGATTTTACAATATGGTGTTTCCCCCAAAAGATCACCCTTCCAAATTATGTTGTCCTTTGATGAAAATTTAAATTGGTTTCATTCTTTGAGCATACACTGGTGCCCTTGGGAGGTGAGAGGTGGGAAAGAGGAGGATAGCTTTAGCGGCATCCTTAAGCTAACATATATATGATGTTTTAAAACTTCTAAGGTATTTTATATACATTATCTCACTGGATCCTCACAATATTGTAGTTATTAACATCTTCATTTAACAGAAAATAGTAGCTAACATATAGCACTTTGAAGGTTTGCAAAATGCTTTACATATATCTCACTTGATTCTCTCAATAACCCTGTAAAGTAGACACTACTGTCATTCCCATTTTACAGAATGGAAAACTCAGACTGAGTAAATGATTTACATGGATAGAAAATGACAAGGAAAGAATCAAATTCAGGTCTTTCAGACTCAAAATCCAGTGCTCTCGCCCCTACCCTACTCTAGCCACTAGTCTACTACCTACTTTATTGCCTTCATACCTCCAGATGCCTCCAAGTGGCAGAAGCAGGATTCTCATATAGGTCCCCTAACTCAACATCGAGGGCTGCAGTGTAATATATCAATTACAATCTCTTTGGCAGTCCACAGACAAACCATGCAACACAGAAAGACATGAAACTGTTTGAAAATGCAACAAATTCTGCCATCATAGACTATATTCGAACAGCCCTCTACAGTTTACAAAGTATGGTCACATATTAACAACAGCTTTGAGAAATACATAATACAATTATTGTTGCCCTGCTTTACAGGAAACTGAGATTGGAAAAGGCTAAGTAGCCTTCTCTGTCAGGTTCTATTGTAACTGACGGGAGAAACTAGTCATAAATCCCCGTCTTCAAACTCCAAGTTCATTTCTTCCCACTACCCTCCACTGTCTAAAAGGCAATATTAAAATGGTTAAAGAGATAAGTCTGTATAAAAATATAGAAAAAGAGAAAATAGGAGGAATGGATCATTTTTTCCCCTCAGCACCCCAAAGGAAATCCAGGAGCCAGGACAGATGGGCTGAAGTTCCTCCCTCTTTCACTTGCTCGGTAGGTGGACACCTCCCCTTATTCAACCTCATTATTCATTCATCGTCTTTAACTCAGCACAGGGCAGGCAGAAAACATCCTTCTAAAGGTGGCTCTATTGAATTCATGAAGAACAAGATTTATGCCATATTGAGTTTAGTATTTTGCTTATTTAAATCCATCTGTATTTAACTCAAATATTAAAAACCAAGGGAATGTAAAAAGAAGTCTCATAACTTGGAGGGAAGAGGACATTGTGGGATGTGAGTGAACTAAAACTATTCAAATTTTTCATTCCTTTGAGATTGCATTGCCTGCCTTGTCTTTCAGTTCTGAAATGAGTGATAAATGGCCTTATTGTGACAGACTCTAATAGACTCAGTACCTATTGAAACAGTCCACAACTCACATATCTATAACTCACAACTTCATTCCCCTCTTCTATGATTTGGTTCATTCTTATAAATGCAAGATTAAAAAACATCTGCATCTTGCGAGATACAGAGTCCATGAACTATTACCTAGGAATTCAGCGTTAAGAATCAATTCTGTATCATGAGACTTGGGTTCAAATCCTTGGCTATGTCATATGCTAGCTATCATACTTGGACTTTTCCCTTTACCTCCCTGAGCATCAGTTTTCTCATCTATAAAATGACATGGTTGGACTAAATGATCTCCAAAGTCCCTTTCAGTTCTAAATCCTATTATCCTATAGAATATCCTATATCCTTAAGTTTTGACTAACCAAAATAATCAATATTCAATGACCAATGGAATCAAGAGATCTTTTCACAGGGCAAAGCAGATATGTCTCTCTATGGGGAAGAAAATCAATAGGAAGTCAATATTTATAATGAACAAACCCTAATATGAAGGGATAAAGTTATGGTACAATAGACAAAGCCTTGGTTCTGGAGTTAGAAGGCCTGGGTTCAAATCCTTCTAGTGCTTACTACCTCAGGTAAGTCACACAAGGACCCTGGAACTTCAATTCTCTGTTTGTAAAATGAGGTGGTCAGACTACTTACTACTATCTTCTAACTCTTCCAGGGGTTCATAACCTAGGATCTGCAAGCAAACCTTCATTTTCTGATGTTTAAATAATTGTATTTCAACATAATTGGTTTCTTTTGCAATCTTATGCATTCAAAACATTTTTCTGAGAAGGGACCCATTAGCTTCATCAGATCAACCAAGAGGTCTAATTATAGAAAAGGTTAAGAACTTCTGTCTAGGCTATGATCCTTGGGTACAGTTGAGGACTTGTCCTGAGGTTTCTTTTTATCTCTTTTTGGTGCCCCTTCTTTCTTGAGAGAGAATGGTTTCCTTTTAATAATGAAGCTCATTCCCTATATTCTTGCAAGCCCCCAAACCTTCTTCCCCCCAGTCTTTCCACTATCTAAAAAGTGATCACAGACCACATTCAACATAAAAAGCAAGATTTAGAATCTAGGGACATAAATACACTATTTCTTCTGCAGCCACACAACACTTCACAAACTTCATCAAACAACAGATACTATCATCATTCACATTTTTTTTATAGAAGGCAAAACAAAAAAACCTCAAGGGTCAGAAAGGTTAAGAATTTGCCAAAGATCACACAGCAAATCCACAACAGCTCTGGGAATAGTATCCTGACAAATTTTACCCCCTGTGTAGAAATGTATTTATAGAGTTCATGATGGGAATCTAATGTTCTTACCCAGAGAAAAATAGGTATGGCCTATATCTAACTCTTTGTAAAGAGGGGGAAAAGTATACATGAACAACTATTTCAAAGTAAAACAAAACACCAGAAAGATGAAAGAATGATGTTAATATGCTTTTTATAGCATTGGGAAGTCAATTGAGAAATTGTAAAAATTAGAGCTGGAGCAGCCTTCTGAGCCCCAAAGGGCTTCTGCAATCCTGCTCTCTGCAGTGCAGATTCTGATGTTTTGTCCACTCACGTTTTAAATATCTCAACCAATAGCTCTCCCCCTGGGAGGTTTTCCCACAGGCCAATAGATCTTGCTGTCAAGGAATTTTTCCTGATATTCAATCTCACTTATCCTTTCCTTAGCGTCATCCCATTTGTCTCTGGGAATAATTTAGTCGAGAGTGTGCTGACATGGAAAACCAGAGTGCCTGCCTTGCCTTCAAATTCATGTTCCAGACCCTCCACATATGGAGAAATAAAGGTCAAGGGGTCTTGAGACAAAGGAAAACAATCAGGCAAACACAAATCTCTCTCTGGAGCACCCTGTTTTCAGGTGCCAAGTCTGAGGGCAAAAAAGACAAGCCTGGGCGGACGTGACCAGAGCACATGTTTGCTGTGCAAGTTTGCAGGTCAGGCCCACAGTGGCCATCACAGAGCATCCCTGCTGGAGATTACAATGCTCTGGCAGGAGGTTGAAGGATTGGCTTATGCTGGGAGTTGGAGACAGAAGGTGGCAGTAGAGTATAAGTATAAGAGCTAGAAATATGGGCACCTTAAAAACCTATCCCATCCATCTGGATAAAGCGCTGCACTTCCCAATTGTTTATCATTCTTGAGGTCTAAGCGCTCATGTTTAACTCTATGAGAAGACTTGTTTTATTCCGAAAGTGGGCTGCAAATGGAGGCAAAGCTAGTTAAAACCCAAACTGTAAATACTGATGTCAATGCCAGGTTCCAAGGAACACTCTGTGGCCAGAATTTAATAGGAGAGACAATTCAAGTTCCAGACTGGAATGTTGGTCCACACAATACATGTAGAGCTATCAGAATTTTTTTGGGGGGGTCCTACAAAGGTTTTCATTTTTTAATTTTTAGGAAATTGGAGTCGTTTTGTTTTGTTTTTTTGTTTTGGCATTATTGTTTCTTTCTAGTTAAGTCAAGCTCCATCCCCTCTTCTTCATTCCTTTCCGTGCTTTTCCTTGTCTTGCATTATTCTGTAGGGTTCTATTGGTTCTAGAGCAAAGACCTTCGAGAGCAACTATTTCTGACTCTCTGCTTGCCCCTTCTGCTGTGAGCCAATTAAATATACTACCCCCAGGAAGAATGTGCTGTTTTCTTTTCTTTCCTATTTTTCCCTGTTTTCTTTTTTCTCTTCCTTTTCTTTTTATTTCCTGTCATTTTTTCTTTCCTTTCCTTTTTTCTTATTTCTTTTTTCTTTCCTTTTTTCCCATTCCTTTTTCTTTTTTCTTTTTCCTTTCTTTTCTTTAATTTTTTCTTTTCTTTTCATTTTATTTCTCTTCTTTTTTATTATTACTTTCTAATTTCAGGCATGGCAATAGCTTTCATAATCAGAACATTTTTCTCCTGAAAGTCAGAAAAATGACGCTCTGGAAATAGATTTCCTTTTCTAATACTCTTCAAACAAGTGAGATTTTTCAGTGACTATAGGCCCTCAGCTTTTCTGGGGAAAAAAAGCCACCATGGAAACTTTCTTTATGCTCTCTCAGATGGGAACACTATTGACATGTTATTCTTCGAGAATTTAGTAAACTCAAAACAACAAAACACACACACACAGGAAGAAGGGTGGGAGAGAGAGAGTTGGGCAGAGGGGGAGTTAGGCATTCGAAGCAAATAGCCATTTCACTGTATTTTAATTCTGTGTCATCAACTGGAGTAAATAAGAAATACCTCCCATTTTTATTCTAGGTGCTTTCTTGCATGGGTGCTCGTTACAGCCAAAGGAAGAATTTTCTAAATATACACGACTTCTAGGAATGTGGGTCATTAAGCTGTTTTGTTTTTTCTCCTCATTGTTTCTTCCTCTTCTTCTTTAAAGAGTGATCTTGAAAAAGACTGGATTGAAAAGGAGAGAAAAATAGTGTCCAAATAGGTTATAATCAAGGGAAAGGACAAGAAAGGCAAATTCAACCTAGAAGACTAAATTCCAGATTATCTCTTTTATAAGGAAGGGCACTTCAAAAAAAAAATTGAGAGCTGTAGTTGAGAAAAGCTAACTGCACAGAGCCAAGGTGTCAAAAGGAGCAGATCAAAATCCAAAGTCTAAGCTATTAAAAATCCTTTCCACCTGACACAGTGCCCTTTCCTGATCTTTTCTCTTGCTCTCTTGCTCAGGTGCCTTTAGGAATGTTTATTTTGAGTATTTCCTTCTAGTCAGAAGTGATCATCCTCTCCGTTCAGAAGCTCCCCTTAAAAACAGTCTTATTCTACCTCCCACTAGAAAAATAAAATTCCCAAATTAATTTTAAGAATCCTTTTGGAGATGCTTGTATTAATGTATTTCAGAGAAGACAATTCATTTTAAGGAATGCATTTTAAGTTGATGCAACTATGTTATCATCCAATGATAACTTTTTAAAAAATAATGCAACAAGATTGTTAACATTCAAAATTATTTTTTAAAAAAAAACTCAACAGCTACAATATTTGCTCCCATGTGGGCTGTGCTTTAACAGCTTTCCTTATTTAAAACCTAATTTCTCACAATGTCAAAAATATCTGTACTTGGTGTTTATAGAACTTTAAAGAACACTATTATTTGATTTAAAATTAAACAATATAATTATCATGTGACAACCAATAGTTAAAGATAGTTGCTATTTCCTTAGCAATTATGTTTAAAAAATACAATAAGCTATATATACATACACATATATTTACTTTCAAACCCAGCAACTAGATACTGTAGTCTATTAAATTTTTTTAATCAGTTTCCTTTCGAAGAACAAATATTTGGAGGTCATTCCAAATTCAATCTTCTTTAGCAAAGGTAGTCTGTAAAACTTTGCTTAATAAAACAAAGTTTCAGGTTATAATTTATTCTGGGTCTAGGCTGGTAAAAGAAGATACACCAATTATGCAGTCAATCCAGGTGAAAAACTACTCTGACGCTTCCAGATCATAGACATACACAGAGTTTATATTTTGCATTATCAAGGTAATATCATCCATTTATTACTTTGCTCTGAGAATATAGACCTAGCATCTGAGTAAACATTAAGTCTGAAGTGTCTCACCTTCTTTGCCCAGGACAAGAGATTATGAACCTGTGGGACTAAGTACTATTTCAATCAGCCAATTTGGCTGGCTGCATTTTACAGTTTCTAAAATTAACACTGAAGTTGAATACAAAAGACCTACACTACTGGTGTTGTACTATATACAGAGCACACAGTCATCTAGCCTACTCTTTCACTCTGTTCATTATCAAAATTAGCTCCCTGTTTGTCCCACTCCTATTTCTACACTCAACCATTAATTACCCAACCTATCATTAGGTGCTGGCAATGACCAACTTTTCCAGGATGCTTCTTTAAATATAGGATTTTACAGTAGCCTACCATAACTGGGGGTGAGGGGGAGATTAGCAGGTAGGACATAGGACTGTTTCTAATTATAATCCCTTTCCAAAGCTGGGATTGTACACAAAACCAATACCATTTTGTGCTCTAATTCTAGAAAAACTAAACCTTTTCCAGGTTTCATGGAGGAATTTTCTCCCAAATAGCAGTGTGAATGATAAACCGGGCTCCTAACCAGATGTGCCGTGATTTGCCTTTCCTCCCCACTCAGAGCGGACTGATGTTTTACTCATCATGTCTCTCACATCTGTCTCACTCATTCTCAACCTGTTTTCATTTGCAGGGTAAGAAAAAATTGAGGTTTTCTTTTTTGAGTCATCGCAATTCAGCGTAGCTTTTGTGAACTGGTCGGCAGAACTGCAGAAGAATGTTAAGAAAACTGAAGGAGAAAGCTATGGGAAGCAAAGAGGAAAGAAAGCAAGAGGGGGTAAAAACAAAGAAAGAAAAGCAAAAACAAACCAAATAATCTAAGAGCATTTGAAAAGGAATGTTTTCCCAAAGAGACTTTTCTTTCCATGAGCAACACCCAAGCTTAAATCCCATTGCATCTCACTCTTGGCTCTGATGCTAATTGGGGGTATGCTATCTTCACTAAACACATTCCAAGAAGGCCTTTGCAAGAAACAATTTCAACATAAAAAGAAATCATTGGAGATTCTTAAAATTTGGATCTTTTGTACCCTGACTTACCATTTCAACATTCTTATTTAAAGTTTCCTTCACAGTCCTTAGCATATACAATTTTCCAACCCAAAGAATGGGTTTTAGAGTCTCCATGAGCCCATAAAGTTCTGTCTCAAAGATTTTATTAATAATAATAAATACATCAGTCTCCATAAGCATCACCCTGAAAGGGAGAGCTATTTCTTGAAATGGTGCAAAGTTTCACATGCAGACATTAAAATCAAGCAGGTTAGTTCTTGTTCACCAGCAGACCAACTTTCCTTTCCTACTCTAGGCCAAATATATCCAAATACTAATGCAAACCAGCTCAGAAAAGTTCACACCTGCAGCAGAAAACAGCTAGCCAACTTTATGAACCATTCCCATGTTTAGAGCACGTCATTCATTTCTTTCAAGGATGTGAGGATAACTGTGATACTTTTTTTATTGCATGAGGATATGTTTCTCAGGAACCTGAAAAGGCTAAGCAGAAGCAACATGGAGATGTTTTAAATGAATATCTGACTATTTTCCAGCCCACCTAGCCCGAGTTTGCGGAATGTTGGTTAGGATCACTCTATCAACTGAACTGACAAACAGAAGCAATATGACTGAGAAGGGATTTGCAGGGTGGGTGCTATGTTTCCACTCTGAGAGGATGCTGACAGGGCCATCTTACTGCTTAATTCTTTGTTCCCCCAAATGGTCTTATTTTTAAATGAGTGTCACATCTTACTTTAGGCCTTTTGGTCAAGCAAAGCTTTGAACTGAGAAAATCAAAACTCTTAAGGACTAGTGACTAGTGAAGGTTTCCTTTTTGTGTGTATGTTTGACTGGAGTACAGTGTGTTGAACACTGAAATAGCTCAGTAATTAGAGAATGATAACTCTGCATTAGTTCATATATCCTCTCATGTCACTCTGACTTCTTAATATTAATTATTTCTTAGGGCAACTGATTAGCTACGGGGGATGGGAAAAGGTAGAGAGTCACAAATGACTTCTAGGTTACAAAATTGGATTACAGGAAAGATAGTGGTTTCTTCAGCATAAAATTGAGAAGTTAGGAAGTGGGCTAGATTTACGAGGAAATTTTAGTTTAATTTTAGCCATGTTGAGTTTGAGATATCTATGAGACATCCAGGAAGAGATGTCCAGCAGGCAATTGTTGATGCAACCATCACCAAATATCTGAGAGCTCAGGAGGGAGATGAGGGCTATATATGGTGCTTTAGGAGTTATCTTCACAGAGACATTCACAGAATCAAAAGGAGTTAATGAGGTTGCCAAGAAGGTGTGTAGAAAGCAAAAGCCCTGGAAAGTCCTGGAGTTGACTCACAAATGGAAAGTGAAACATTAATGAAGATACAGACAGAGACTGAGAAAGCACGTTCAAACTATTAACAGGAGAACGAGCTGAGAGCAATGTCACAAAAAGCCAAGGTAGGAAGGACCTTCACAACCTAACCTCCGTTAACTTTTTCATTCTTATGTTGGGTTGTATGGGGTGTTCAGGGAAGATTAACACTTCTGGAGTGAGACCTTGCTAAGCTCTTTTCAGGATTGCTCATTCACTTTTGGGGTCCTCCTCTCACCCAACTCTCACCTGTGGCTCTAAGAAATTGTAGCATGTATAGTGACCACACCCCAGAAAAACATTCCCAGTAGATGAGATAAACCAGGTTGAGGGTAACCACCAGGCCTCAAATCCATGAATAAGTTAGAAGGATGTCTACCCCAAGCATGTGAAGCTTTCACCTAGCAGAATGGCCAGATGAGAAAAATTTGTCCCAATGACTGGGAAGTCAACTGAAACAGGTGCAGTGGAGCTCTTAGAGTTTGGTCACTGAAGATGCCAAGGTCATCCAATGAATCCCAGGCTATCACCAGTCATCCTGACTTTTGTCCTGCTACTAGACTTGGATGACTGTGGAAAAGAGAGTAAGGCTGACAACTTCGCACAACTCTGTCTCACTTAAATCCAATTCCTATGAGAGTCAAGACATCACTCCATGATGTCATTGATTCTCTTTGAAAATTAAGGACAAACAGTATTCTTTTGTTAGATTATCTCCTTTTATATATTCTATGGTCCAGCAAATTGACCTTCTCTATTGTTCTCTATGCACTCCATACACTCCACACACTCCATTTTTTGTCTCCGTGTCTTTTCAGTGACTTGACCTCCCAATTCCTGGAATGTACTCTCTCCTTACTGCCACCTCTTATCATGCCAGATTTCAACACCTCAGACAGTGACTCTGAAATCACAAATCCTGGAATGGAGGGTTTTTTTGGTCTATTGACTTGAATATGATAACGATGTGCTCTCTTATTCTCTTCTCATTTATCTTAGATATCAACTTTTTTTGTTCCATCCTCAGGAGCAAAAGTGTAGAAGCTCTGCCTTGTCTTTGAGTGGTTATCATCATCTCATCCACCTTGAACAGTGATCATTGCTCTTCTTTTAACTTTTTCTTTTCCCCATTAGAGATTTTTTTAGAATCTCTTTTGGTGTCTTTAGACTTTAAACTAACTTATTCTGAATGTTAGTATGCTGAACTCTTTCCTTACAGAATCAGACAATTGCCATTGACTAATGTTACACATTGGAATTCTTCCTCAATTACCTATCATCACTCCCATATTCTATACATTTCATAAAATTTTATGAATATCTTTTGTTTTTATGTCACCTCCATTACTGAAAATATTCTTCCCCTTCATTTACCCAGTGAACTATCTCTTATAATAAAATATTTTTAAAAGGAAGAAAAGCAAAATTAAATAAGCACATCAGACAAGACTTACAGTATATGCCATGTTCTATACTTAAAGAGTTAGGGATATTCTGCAAAGGAAGAAAGATACATCTCTTCATCTCTTTTCTAGGGTCATGCTTCTTGGACATGTAACTACCCTTGTTATGGTCACTGCGCATTTTATGCTTACTTTACAGTATAAATCTTCTTAAGCTTCTCTGACCTTTTACCATTTATATTTTTTTTTCAAGGCATGGTAATATTCTACTATGTCCATCCATTGTTTAGCCATGCCCATAACACTTTGTATCTATTTTGTTTCTAATTCCTTGCCCATG
This sequence comes from Potorous gilbertii, assembly GCA_028658325.1. Taxonomy (NCBI): domain Eukaryota; kingdom Metazoa; phylum Chordata; class Mammalia; order Diprotodontia; family Potoroidae; genus Potorous; species Potorous gilbertii. The sequence continues at coordinate 540,017,491 of CM053769.1, forward strand.
CAAAAATGGCTGTTATGTGTTTTGGTGTATAGGGACAGCTAGATGGCACAGGAGATAGAGTGCCTACCTTGGAGTCAGAACACCTAAATTAAAATCCGGCCTCAGACACTTACTTAGCTGTGTGACCCTGGGCATGTCACTTCATTCCATTGGCCTTAGATCCTCATCTGTAAAATGAACTGGAGAAGGAAATGGCAAGCCACTTCAGAATTTTTGCCAAGAAAATCCCAAATGGGCAACTGAAATGACTTAACAACAACAACAATTTTAATGTATGTAGAGTGTTCCGAAAATCTTAGTGAAGGATTATGATTCAATAGCCTTGAAATATCTTATATGGGGCAGGCTTTCTGTATCATACCTTCTTGGGGATAGTATCTTCCTAGAAGGGAGATCTCTGGTCAAGAGTCTGGACATTTTAGTTACTTTGTTGGCATGCATAATTGCACGTTGTTTCCCAGAATGATCAAACTAATTTGTAACTCTACCCAATAATATGCTAGTATGCCTATCTTTCCATAGGTCCTTCACCATCAACTATTTTCAGCGTTCATCATCTTTGTCAATGTGATGTGTGTTCATCCTTTGTTGCTGAAGAACATGCCATCAGAGAAATGATGACATGACTTGCACTTGACTTTGTTTTTGAGTGAGGGAGGGCTGTGCAGGTCACCAGCCTCACTTCTCCTCCAGAGGCATCTGAATCCAGTAACCAGATATTCATTAGGATGACTGGAGATGACCCAGGATGAGGCAATTGGGGTTAAGTGACTTGCTCAAGGTCACACAGCGAGTGAATGTCAAGTGTCTGAGTGAGATTTGAACTCAGGTCCTCCTGGCTCCTGCACTGGTGCTCTACCCACTGCACCACCTAGCTGCTCCTGATATCAACATGATAAGTGTGAGGTGAAATCTCAGAGTTCTTTGCATTTGCATTTCTCTTTCTTTCAATGTAGAGATAGAGTCTAGAGACCTTTGGTTTCAACAGTATAGGGACTCCCAGCGAGGAATCATCTTCTACTAATGCAGGTGGGCACCTCTCCCGCAACTTACAGAAAAAGACAACTTACAGAGAGTTGTCTGGAGCACCCAGAAGTTTAGTGTTTTGCTTGAGGTCACTCAGAGACTCAACTCGAGGGCTTCCTGGCTTTCTGGTTGGCTCTATTCACCGTACTACACTAGCTTTCTGTTATTATATACATCACTTCTAAACACTGGATTTAGCTGATGAGCAATTTGTGTATCTAAATGGATCTCTTTAGATAGCTCCACCTTTTTCTCCTCATTGGAATTCTTTCTTTTTGTATTTTCAGCATTTCATCTCAAGAGCTTCACATCTCTTCTGGCATCTCTGTGCCAGATTATGTAGATAGAAAGACAATAATTAAATAATCTCTACCTTCAAGGACCTTATATTCTGCTAGAGAAACATGACATAAACACAGATAGGTAAACACAACATATAAAGGGATTCCAGAGGTGGGGGGTGGGGATAGCACTCAACAAATGGGGGATCAAGAAAGACTTTATGTAAGAGGCTGCATTCAATGCCAGGGATTCCAAGAGGTGAAGGTAAGGGGGATGGAGAGAAAATTCTAGGCATGGGAATTAGACTCTGAAAAGACATGAAAATAGAAGACAGAACGTCTTGTAGAATGAACTGTAAGAAGGTCAGTTTGACAGGAATGTACAGTCCATAATAGGGAGAAATATGAAATCCTTCTAGACAGATAGGATCAAGACAGAGAGTGATAGACCTTGATTTAAATTTATGTGTTTATTAGACAAAAAATTTTCCATAATTCAAATGTAAATGAGACAAAACTGTTAATTCTCCTTCTTTAACCAGAAATTTAGGAACATTTGGTCTTTAATTGTGATCTAGAATATGTGTTCTTTAACATTTTCCATCATGAACTGGAGGGCAGTCTGATGAAGCTTATGGATAAATTCTCAGAATAAATTGTTCAAATACAAAGGATTGCAAAGGAAATAATGTATCTAAATACAGTTATGAAAGCATTTCTTTTTAAAAAGTTTATAGGTCCCAGGTAAGAAGCTCTAATCTAGAGACCTAAATCTTTAAACCCTCTACTACTCTCAAATTATACAAATCAGTGAGATCAATATGAGGAAGAATTTTCTAAAGAGTTAAAACTGTGATTGATTTTTACTAAAATGGGCTGCTTCACAATGTAGTGAGTTCCCACCCACTAGGGGTCTTCAAACAGAAGCTAGATGACCACTTATCAAAGCTACCCAAGAGAAATTTCATCCTTCTTGTAGAAGTTGGCCTACAAGACCCCAGGAGTCCCTTGAAAAGTCAATGATTCTACTAAGACATATTTATTAAATGTCTACCATGAGCAAAATATTTCACTGTTTTTTTTAATGTACAATATAATACTAAATGAATACTGAGACTGATTCTTTCATTGCCTAACCTCTTCTCTGCTCCTTGATATCTAGGTGACTTCATTAACTCATTCAGGCTCCTAGCTCTGTTTTGTAATTCATTCCTTGATGAACAGTAGTACCCAGTTATACATTAAGCTTCCAAAGCCTCTCTTAGATGCTTCCCCAAGATAGATGAGAAGCCAAGTTGCTGTAGAATCACAAAGTTCTTTAAAAAATGATCACAGCAATGAAACTTTTTAATTGTAAAACAATGAACCAGAAAGGAAGAATCAAATAAAAACTGGTAAATATTCAATAAAGAATATGATTAGAGTTCTCCGAAAGAGAGTACCCACAGCTATCTTTATACCAACTTAAATCAGGCAGAAGCTCTAACAATGTGAGTGAAATGAAATAATGGATGCATTATTTCTAGTGGGACTTGTATTGCCATTTGGTCTAATTATTCTTGATATTTCACCCATCATATTAGAAGCATCTTCAGAGGAAAGAAATAACAGTTTATCTCCTTGAGAACAAAGAACAAAGTGTCTCTTTGCTCTCGAGCAGCTCAGCTATCATTATGAAGAGAACAGATCTGTCCATTATCAAGAAATCCCACTAGAAATCTTGCATATCTTACCAAATAACATCTCAACGTACTAAAAATATTCAAAAGTGAAGAAAATAGGAGCTATGGAGCCTCATTGGGAAGGCATGCTATACAGCCTGAAGTTGGAGGATGTTATTGAAAAAATACTAAGCATCGTTCTGAGAAACCTTGACCACTATCCCCTGAGTCAAATGCCCTATGGTGATCTTTTGTTTTTCTCTGGTAAAAAATGGACAAGGAAGGCATTCACTCGTAGACTATTGACTCTTGAGACTGTACAATACAGTGGAAAGAGCACCGAATTCATCGTCAGAACATTCAGTCCTGTCATTTAGTAGCTAAATGACCTTTGCTGAATGGCAGCCTCTTACAGCCTCAGTTTCTTCATCTATAATGTGGATAAATGTTATCAAATGAGATAATACTTGTCAGTCAGTGAATAATCATTTACTAAGTACCTATTTCCAGGTTCTTGGAATAACTTGGGATACAAAGAAAAAGAAAACACAAAACTCAAGGAGTTTTTTATTTAATGAGAGTATGTAAACACCTATGTACAAACAAGCTCTCTCTCTCTCTCTCTCTCTCTCTCTCTCTCTCTCTCTCTCTCTCTCTCCATATACATATATATATATATATATATATATATATATATATATATATTACATAGAAAATAATCAGGAGAGGTAAGGCACTAGAGTTAAGAGGGATTAGGAAAGACTTCCTGTAGAGGGCAGGATTTTAGGTGGGACTTGAAGGAAGGAAACCAACAGACCAAGGTGGGAAAGAGAGTATTCCAGACTTGGAATGTCAGTGTGCAGTGCTTTGCAAACCTTAGAATGCCATATCAATGTTAACCACTCTTATCAAGATTATTGTCACTATAGACGTACTACTACCTACCTTACAGAGTTATGTGAGGATCATATGAGACAATAGATATTAATACTTTGCAACCATAAACTGCTGCATATAAATATAAGCTATGATTATATGCGATACAAGGCACACTTGTAAGGATCATAGGATTTAGAGCTGGGAAGGATGTAAGGGATTGGTTAGTGTTACCCCTTTATTTTCCAGATGAGGGGAGTGAAATTGTAAGAGGTGAAATGACACACAGGTGCTTGGGGATAGAAACAAACAAACCACTATTTTTCCCAGTCTTCACAAGTTCAAATCCTAGCATCATTTCCCAAGATGGACATATATGCAGGAAGAAGTATTTTTTCACTCATACTCCCAGTGACCTTTACTGAGATTGGATTTCATGGGAAGTTGACCCTAAGCCTATAGGATGAATAGAGAAAGAGGAAGTGGAAGTCTTTCTCACCTTTCACTGTCATCCCATTTCCAGAAATGTGAAAATGGTCTTTGCTATTAAGATCACATTTAAAATCACAAGCTTCCAAGTAACAAGATACCATCCGAGGTGTTGATTCTGTTGTATGAGTGAGACTAGGGAATATAAGCCTGATTAATCAACTTGATGCTTGATTGAATATCTTGGATTATTTTGTTATCAAATAGGTACCACCAGGGCAGGCCCTGGCAAAAATTACGAGGTGAGGGAAATTTCTCTTTGGTGCCTACTCACCTTCCTTTTTGACATTTCCCCAGCCAACTGTCCCCAGCCCTTGCCTCTGATGGTCCCTCTAGGGATTCCCCTTACCCCTGCCACCTCAATCTTGCCTTCCCACTCAGTACACAATTATTTAATTATTTTTCTCCCTCCCATCAAAATAAACTTGTCCTGACTGCATTGCCTCTGAACCCCAAATTTAGTAGAGAAACTAATCTGTGCTATGTTGTCAATGGGGTATCCTTCTCAAGGTAATATATATGCAATTTAATACAAATCACTGGAGATACTATACTTTAGGTCATGGCAGTTGGTGGGATGGGAAGGGGAAACCTGGGAATATATTCTGAAGGGAGGGTCTCTTCTAGAACATGATTTCTGGGAATCAGCTGCTCCCCATGGCATATAAGCTCTAGCTCGGTTAGGGCAGACATACAACAGTCAATGTATGGGTCAAAGCCAGTTCTGGGTAGAGCAAATGACTCCAGTCCACCAATTTGATGAGAAAATGTTTCATGAGTCTAACCTACTGGCAATCTCAACACAAACTGATTATAGGTAGGGAATTAAGAATAAACTATATCTACAAATTCTGCTCTCACTTATTTAGTTAGCAATTTTCTGTCATTCAATTCTTAGAGATAAGTGGACCAGGAAATGAATTTTGTTGAGCAACTTGTCTTTGTCTGAGATTATTTGAGGACTTACAAATTTGATACTCTCTACAAATTAAAACAACAATAATATTGTTTAATCTTTATATAGTGCCATAGTACCATAGATTTAGAACCAGAAGGAACCTTAGAGAGTCTTTTAGTCCAACCTCTTCATTGACTAAAGAAGAAACAGAGGCCCAGGAAAGTTAAATGATTTATCCACAGTCATACACGGAAAGAGTAGACAGTAGACTCAGAAATGGAACCTAGGTCTTCTGTCTCCTTTTCCACAGCATTATAGTGTTCTATAGTCACAAAATTCTTTGCAGATATTATCTCATTTGATTCTCATGGCAACCTTGTGATGTAGTCAAGGCAGGGTTCGTTATCCCATTTGACATATAAAGAAATTCATAAACATTACCACTAATAGAATGCTTTTTAATTTTGCAAAGCACTTTACCTATGTTTTCTCATTTAATGCTCACCTATGAGGCAGGTGCTGTTTTTATCCTTATAGTTTATATAAGGAAATTGAGGCTCAGATAGGCTAAGTGCCCTAGGTCACACAGCAGAGGAAGAATTCAAACTCAGGTCTTCCTGACTCCAGGTCAAGCTGCCTCAGAGAGAGATTAATCATCAGGCCCAAGGTCACATAGTTTGTACACTGACAAACCTCGGTCTCCAGCCCTTCTGATTCCAAGTTCAGATCTCCTTCTATGACATCATACTATCCCCAAGTACATATTTCTCTGGAATGAAACCTTCTCATGGACCACAGACACTGATTATCCACCATTATGAACCAAAAGTTTAAAGATGATTTTCTCTTATAACGGCAGCTCACCTTGGTCTGCCCAACGTATTTTATAAACTTCGCTAACTTCAGTTAAGTGAAAGGATGTTGCAAAAGGGTGGGGAAGGTTAAGAGAACCTGCCTAAACCTGAGCTATGAAAAAAGTCCTGAGTCATTCTCCAAATATGATGGTTTGGCAAAAACCAAAAAGAAATAAAGGCCTTACTGAGCACATTTTCCCTTAATTTTCAAGCCCGTGTGTATTTCAAGGGAAATTTAATCCATATGTTTCTGATTCTTTTATGCTTAACCTATCAAAATATTGTTGAGGAAGAATTATTTGATGTCCAATAAGCATTGTGAGCCTGTTTTCTCATCCCCTTTATGCTTATTTTCTCCAAACTTGGTATCCCCATTTTGTGGTTTCCAAGAAAGAAAAGCTCCTAAGCCTCAAAGGGTTCTTGTTTCCTTCCAGCATCAGATACCCTCAACTCTGAGTGGATTTGAAATTTCAAAATTACCTCTCAGGTTCCTATTGGAAGGAGAGCCCACAGAGGTTCTAGTGCAGAAGACAAATGACATAATCTTTATCAGCCACTCTGCCTATGATGAAAATACTCTGTATCATTGCCTATGGCTTTCCATTGGTAAAAATGGAAAATTCTGCTTTCCCAAACTGCTTTCATATCCCTACTTCCAAGATGCCTTCTCTTATCTCTCCTATCTGGAAGCCATCACATTTTCATCTGATTTCCTCACCTTTCTGAGCTTCTGCCTTCTGTATTTTCTACTCTGCATTCTAGTTATGTATCAGATTAACAGCCCTTGGCAGGCAGGGGAAGTGTCTCCCTTATCTTTGTATCTCCCCTCATTCTTAGGACATACTGATTAGATTTTTGTTGAATGAAGGAGTATACAAATGACATTCAATCATAAATATTGAAAAAGTACCTATTGTGAACAAGGCCCTGGGGGCTGTGCTAAGGAAACTACAAAGATGAATGAGACACAATCCTTAATCTTAAAAAGTTTGTGATCTGGCATGGTCAGTGACCTATACACATAACAATTATAAGAGAGATGAAGTATAAAATATAAAAAGAAAGGGCTAAAGGACTATGGAAGCCCAGAACAGATAAAAAGAGCAGACAGGGTGATAGAGTAAAATGAGACCCTACCACCATTACCCCTGAAAATGGATGATGAATGAGTACCTTTGATAATTCATCATCCTTTGCAGATCTCAGTTTCCAAAATCTGGCACTAAATGACTTCCATAAACTAGACTGCATTGGCTTTTCCATGCTTATTTCCCACTGTTCTCTTAAGAAACTCTTACAATGCAGACAAACATAAATGCTCACCAGTACCTAAACATACCTTGCACTACTCGATTCTGTATCTTTGCTCAACATCTTTTCCACATCTAGGCTACCTTCCCCATTCAGTGGGAACAGTGAATAGTGTAGTTTGCTACAGGGCACCGTATGAGAAGGGAAGTAATAGAAAATAATTATAGCAATGATGATGGCTAACATTTATATAGCACTCAATGTGTGCCAGACAGTGTGATATATTGTTATTCTGTCTTGTTTCAGTCATATCTGACTCTTTGTGACCCCATTTGAGGTTTTCTAGGCAAAGATACTGGATGAATTTGCCATTTCATTCTCCAGCTCTTTTTATACATGAGGAACTGAGATAAACTAGGTGAAGTGACATGGCCAGGGTCATATAGTTAAGTAAAGCGTCTGAGCCCAGATTTGAACTGAGGAAAATGAATCTTTCTGCCTCCAGACCTGACGGTCTATCCACTACAACCCCTACCTGTGATAAGGGCTTTACAAATATCTCATTTGATTGTCATTACAACTCTGGGAAGTATTATTATGCCCATTATACAGAGGAGGAAATTGAGGCAAAGAGAGGTGAATTGACTTGCTCAGGGTCACACATTTAACAGTATTTTATTTTTTCCAATTACATGTAAAGATAATTTTCAACATTTATTTTTACAAGATTTTAAGTTCCAAACAATCTGATATGAGTTATACATGTAGAATCATGTTAAACATATTCCCACATTGTGAACTTGGGTCTTAAGTCAGGCTAGAACTAGACTTCAGAACAGGAATTCTTTACCTTTTGTGTACCATGGACCAAATTAGCAATCTGGGGAAGTCTATGGACCGATTCTCAGAATAAGATTTTTTGAAGTCATAAAATAAAATGCATAGAATTACAAAAGAAACCAAATGTTGGTGATGAAATAAAGATGGAATTTCTTCATTCCAAGTTCATAGACTAACCCCTTCTCATGAAATCTAGCCATAGACTCATGGACCCCAAGTTAAGAAACTTTAACTTAAAGATGCCTAAGAATGATGTTGGACTTAAACCTGATTTTGTGACACAATGAGAAGACGCTGAACATTTTTTTAAAGCAATGGAGTGACTCAGTCAAAATTATGCATTAGCCTAGTTAATCTTGTAACCTGTATGGGACTGACTATCATTAGAGGAAATAGCAGCTGAGGCAAGATGCCGGTTAGGAGGTTATCACGGCATTCTAGCCATGGGGCAATTATAATATACCACATTTAACGCAGGACTTTATAGTTTATAAAACACATTCTTGACAAGAACCCTGTGAGGTACACAGTGTATACAGAGGATTGTTATACCTATTTTACAGGTGAGATACCTAACTCTGAAAGGCAGAGGATTCTGCTAGTAAGTGTTTGTAAAACCCCGACTCCAGCTGGACTAACTGAATCCATTGTACTCTCCAATATATTGTCATAAAGAGATCTGAGAAGCATTAGAGAGAAACCTAATTAGACAAACCTGAATTGGAGGAGAGATAAGAGTCAGAGATGATTCTAAGGGTTTAAACCTTGAGGAGGAAAAGAAAAAGATAGTTACATTGATAGAAATAGGGGAATCAATTGGAAAAACTGATTTGGGGGAACAGTAAGTAGTTAAAAATTGGAATATTCAAACATGTTTGCATTTTAATAACCACTCTCCAGGATATCAGACCTAGGTTATAACTGATAAAGATCCCTAGGTTCCTGATGTCACTCTAGGTTACCTTATGTGGGAGGTAGGGATGCCATTAGGTGTGGTACTGGGTGTTTGCCCATTCCTTCTTCAGCCACCTGGATTTTTCTTGGACTTCTCCCAAACCAAGAAACAGTTTGAAGAGTACGTAATCTGGGGTATGTGAACTAATCAAAAAACCTCCATAATATTTTGATAACTGTATTTCAATACACAGTAAGTATTTTCCTTTGAAATCCTGTGAATTTTATTTTAAGCATCTAAAAACACTCTTCTGAAGAGTCCATGGGTCTTGGCAAAGTGACTATCAAAGGGGATCATGATAGAAAAATAGGTTCAAGGTCTCCTGCTTTAGGTTAAGCCTGCTCAGTTTTTCAGCTTTTCAAAAGGAAGACTTGGATCACCATGCCTTGACTCAGGAATCCAGAGGAGTTTTCAAATTAATAATACAAATGAAAATAAAATACATTTTTGGAGGCAGCTGAAACTAGTAGTGCTAAATAGCTAGTGTCCTCTGTTGCCTTTTCCCCTAAAAATCCTCCCTCCCAGGAGGAGTTGTTGCAAAACCAAAATTGCCTCTTCTAATTTGGTGGTTTGATTTCTCGTGCTTGAAATCTGTTGGACACCAAAAGTCACAGCGACTTTTTTATCCAACATATATTTGGAAATTGATTGCAATGTTTCCCATTTTCTCCTACTTTGTCCTTCATGCTTCTAAGGTTTCTGTTCTATTTCCCCTGGTGTGGGATTTGGATGTCCTTGGTGGAAACAGTTGGTCTCTATCAGTGGTTTTCAAGTATGAGGGATCACTTTCCAATTTTCTTCTGCCTCTCCCAACTCTAGCCTAGTCACCTAGTTATTGACTATAATCACAGGGAGTGTTTGTCAAACAAAGGATGTCTCATGGGGCAGGGACATATTAATGAGATAATTGAGCTCTGAACACATTCATTAATCATAAAATAAATATGGGGAGAGAAGATAGGAATTCTTTTGGCTCAAAAGGCAAAAATTATTGTTTGCTTTGCAAAATATTTGGGGCTACCCCTTTAAAACATCAATAGTTTTTCATTCAATGTTCAGAGGCCAAGTATCCCTTTTTCCTGTGAGTTGAATTTCTGTTCTTGTCACTCCAACTTCATGGAAAACAAGGCTTGAAATCCTCCAAGAAGTCACAGAAACAGATTTTTTCTTTAACACTTCAAACTCCAAAATGCCACTCTGAATATTCTAACAAGCTCCCTTCCATCTGTATGAGCTGTAGGAATTCCTCCTAAGAAGGTCAACCCTGCTGACACCGATGTGTCATGCTTAGAAGTTGTTTCAGGACTTGTGAAAAGGTGGGTGTGCCCCTTCATCCTGCCTGAGCAACAAGGAATCCAATCCATCTGGAGAGAATAATAACAAATTGCCAAACTAACCCTGAGAGAGAGTGTTCATACACATACACATACAGAGTGTACGAGTTCAATCTCCCCATACTGAAACAGTATATTGGGCTGGCTCACTCCCTTAAGTGTCAGTTTGACTGACTTGGAGAATTTGGGCAGGTACTAGACTTTCTGTATCTGAATTATTTCTTTTATCAGATACTGAGAGTAAGATGAGTCCTTTAAGAGGCAGAAGAACTGTCCTTTCAGATTCTATTTCTCTTTAACTAAGAACATAGGGATGTAACTATGTCTGTCAAACACACACCTGAAAGGTTCAAAGTTAGCAAATCAATGTGTCATTTCATCTACAGATCAACTAATGGCAATTGATTTTTTTTTTTACTGCTTGTCATAGGGTGACGCCATTCAATTGAGTTGACTAAGTTCTATTATTTCTCTTTTCAAAAAGTGTCCTAGACTCTTGAGGCAAAATGCCATCCACATGCAGAAAAAGAACTATGGAATCGGAATGCAGAATGAAGTAGACTCTTTTCTCTTGTGTTATGTTTTGTTTTGTTTTTTCTCATGGTTTCTTTCATTTGTTTTAATTCTTCTATGCAACATGGCTGATGTGAAAATGTGTTTAATAAGACTGTATGTACAGAACCCGTATAAGATTGCATGCCAAAGAAATTAAATTTGTTTTACAAAGTATCCTAGAGTTTCTTCTTTATCCCCCTTAATTTCCATTTAGCTCAGTCCCCAATCATTTACATCCAAATTACTATAACAGTTTTCTAATTGTCCTCCTTGCCTTTAGTTTTTTTTCCTCATTCAATCATCAAGTATGCAACTTCCAAATTAATCTTCTTAATGAAACTCTTTCATGATGTCTCTCTTCGGGTCAGAAACATATTTCTTGCTTGACTTTCAAAGTCTTCCACAATCTGGTCCCATCTTACCAAAATATCCATTACTCTGCAATAAATGTTTGTTATGTTCTGGGCACTATGCTAAGCTCTGAAAAGGCAAATGCAAGCAAACAGAAATCCAATTTTTGCCCTAAAGGAGCTTACATTCTAATGAGGTAAGACATCAGATAAAAGAAAGGTGAAAGGGAAGAAGGGAGAGGTGGGGAAAGAAAGGAGTTATCCAATATGGGTTCATGGTAGATAAAGTCCAGAGAGGCAGCCTGGAGAGGAAGGAAATTATGGATGGCTTGGGAATCATCCTTAAAGTGGAATTTGTGAGAGGAGTCATTCAATGGGGGTAGAGAGTACAGAGACAGAGAACAGATACTTCTGAGCTGTGAATTCCAGGGCTGGAGTGAGTTTTCTGGATAAAAAGGTTTCTAGTAGACAGTAGAGAAATTTGGAATGGAGCCTCTGTGATGAAAGAAGGAAAATGCATTTTCTCAACTCTCCTCTGGAGCAAGTTTGGTCATTATAATGACATACTTTCATTTCTGCCTCTTTGCTTTTATCCATGGTATTCCCACATCTAGAAAGCTCTCCTTTTGCCTTCTCTCCCACCCTAATCTTCCACATTCTAAAAGGCTGAGATAAAGTCCCAGCTCCTCTTTGGAACTTTGAGTCCACTTCTCCAAGCCCCTAGAGCATGTTCAGTTAGCCTTTGATTATATCTTTTATTGTTAGTTATTGTTACATGTGTAAGTGAGTGTGTATGTGTGTGTGTGTGTGTGTGTGTGTGTGTATCCTGTCTCCTCAGGTTGACTAATGGAGACAAGCTGTCCCCTTTCTGAGTTTGACCATACCCATCTTTGTCCAAGTACCCACTGACCTCAAATTACAGTTCATGATCTGGATAGTCAAATCAAGTCAACGAGCACTTATTAAGTGCATATTGTATGTCAGTCACTGTGTTAAGATGACGCAATGAAACAGATAACAATGACAATGATGATGATGATGACGTTCTTAAAAAATACAATCAGCAATCCATGAATATTCAGCAAGGATGTACTTTCTAAAGAGGGAAGACAACCCATATAAAGAAGCCAAAAAGGGCTGGGGAAGAGATGGAGTGAGCCAGCATGGGGTCATGGAGTGCAGCCTGACGAGGAATGAAGTCATGGTTGACCTGGGCAACATCCTTAAAATGAAACACTTAAATTAACTGCATTTTATGTAACCTGAGTCCCAGAACTGAAGCTATGGGTTTAAATAGACTGGATTGAATCCTGGATGCTCCTCACATAAATCATCCTTTTGTTCATTCCTCCAGGTAGATACCTATGCAAATATACTCGATGAAATGTCAATAGCAGTAACAGCCCAAGCCCAAACAAATTAGCTTTGTTAATTTGGAAAGCTAACCTTCTTTTTTGATACATATTTTAATAATGATAATATTTATTTAGCACTTTAAGGTTTTCAAAACACTGTACATATTTGATCCTAATCAAAACTACCTAAAAAGATATTTAGTTTATCTTCTTATTCTTAATAACTAATATTCACGATCTTAAACTCATTAATGCCATGTAGTCTAAGCAGCTCCTTTAAACCCAATGTCTGTGCTAATAACTAATATTATTAATAATAACATTAATATAACTTACAACCAGATAGTTGTCTCTTCCCCTGTCCCCACCTTGACGTTGGACTCCCTTCCATACCCCCACCTCTAGTCTCTAGTCTCTTCAGTTCCTACCCTAGGACAACTGTTCTTACCCCAAGCTGAAAAATTCCCACTTATGATATTGCCATTATGTGTTGGCTTGGAGACTATGGATCCCAGTGTTTTGAAAATCCCACCGCTTAGGTTTAGGGTCAGAGAATTGCTATAATAATATAAGAAGAGCCTCTTTCCTCTCCTACCCCCTTCAACTCTCAAATTCACCAATTTTGGACACTGAGAATAGACATACATTTACACAAATTTGTTATTTTTTAAATAGGGTAAAATATGTTGCTATGTAGTCTGTTGATCGATGTTGAGACACCATTCTTTCACTCCTGCCAGTTAGCACACAATAAAAAAAAAATTTCATTCCTGTGGTATTTGAAATATCCAGACTTCAAGAATTTGAGATTTTGAACCCTGACTCTGGTTCATCTCTAAATTTGTGCTGAATGTAAGGAGCTCATTTCCTAATGGTAAACTCCAATGGTCTGCCAGAACTGTTCAGCACTTAATGGCCGGGTACATTAGAAGTCATATGGAATGACCCTGTGGAATCACCTCCACCCTGGCTCTCTGGAGAATGTGATATTACCTAAGAGGGCTTTTCCATATTTAATTATTGCAACACCAGGCTAGAAACAATTTCAGCTCTCTACTTGTTGGTCATCCAAGAATCTAGCCTGGAATGGAATTTTCCATTCCTCCCTCTGAAGCAGAAAAATCACAGAGATTTGTATTTCTCTTGTAAAAACATTTGGTTCTGCCTATTTGATACTTCCCAAATCTAGTACTCCAACATGAAGCAAGGATATAATGAATCTTTTGGCCTCAGGATACTTGCTTAAGTGGGTAGAGCCTCAGAGGCCACACAAAATACTAGTTCTATGGGTCTAGTTTTAGATTATCTCAAAATTCAACTCTTGGAGCTTACATGATTTGATTCTCTGAGATTTTTTTAAAGTTTCAAAATCAAATCTTGGTGGCATAATCTTTGGGAATTGCTACGCATTATGGCCTCTGGAGAAAGGTTAACATTTATTGATTTTAAAAGATCAGATCTGAATCTAAGCCAGACTTAACATAGCTGCCCCTAGTTTCTGAGCTTATTGGGAGAGCTCCAGAAGGACAATGAAGAAATGGGTCCTGAAATGGTGCCTTGTGATAATTTATTCATAGAGTAAATTAAATATTCCCATAAGATAAAAGTTTTATACACACACATTTTAAGATTTTGTTTCAGTCCTGAAATAGTTTAGTGTCATACCTTTAGAGAACTACATTCCAGAAAAATGAGAGAAGTATAATATTGCCACTTTTAAGGACAAGAATCTTCATGTAAGACATCACTATGGCAAGGAGGTGACCCGAGGTCAGACAGGCTATGCCAGAAAAACACAAGATGGAGACGCTAGGTTAAAAAAGGTTTCGATTACAGTTTCAATTTTAGACTTTATCTATTCAAAGACCAGTCATCAGTCAGTCAATAAACATTTTTTAAGCACGTATTATATCCCAGGCTATGCTAAGTGCTGGGGAAACAAAGAAAGGCAAAAAACAGTCCTGTTATATCAAGAAGATTGTTGTTATTGTGTTTGTCCTTCGTGCTCGAAGAGGACCATGACATCAAGATGATGACATGACTTGCAGTTGACTTTGATTTGACTGAGGGAGGGCTGTACAGGGTCACCAACCTCACCTTCTTCTCCTGAGCCAGTCGAATCCAGTGGCCCGATATTCATCAAGAGGTCTGGAGATGGCCTAGGAGCCTCAAACCCAATTCACTCTGGAGTTCATAGACTGGACAACAAGCCCCCACCCACCCAGGACAGAGTGGATTTAAATACTAACTAGGAATGGTTTCTCTCTTACACAGGAACCCTGAGGGTCTTCTCCTCCCAGTTTTATTTATTTTTTTTTATTAAAGGGGACATCCCTAGAACAACTGCTTAAAGAAGTAAGGATGTAGGGTGTGTTCAGGGAGGACCAATACCTTTTTTGTGATGGCTACTGAGCCCTTTTCCAGGCTCTTTCCACCTTGGGTTTCTACCTGTTCCACCCAACTCTCACCTGTGGCTCCAAGAAGCTACAGCATACTCAGCGGCCACACCCCAGTAAACCATTTCAGCAGATGGGTCAAACCAGGGTGAGAGTTACCAAGCGCTCTCAAACCCATTGGTGAGTTAGGGGGTTGTCTACTCCAAGCATTTGAAGACTTCCTCTGGTGGAATGGGTGAATGAGAACAATTTGTTCCAATGGCCATGAAGGCAGATGAAGCAAGTGATGTTTCGAGCTTGGTTAGACACTGAAGATATCAAGGTCATCCACTGCATCTGGAGTCATCACCACCCATCTTGACTCTGTCCTGCCACTGGACTATGCTGACTCCAGAGGAAAGAGTGAAACTGACAACTTTGTGCATCTCTGCCTCACTTAAATCCAATTTACACATAAATCAAAAGACATCACTCATATCATTTTACTATTATGCCTCAAAGTCCTGTGGCAACAGGCAAGTGATGAAGCAGCAGGTGCTGATACCCTGGGAGGTGTAGTCATAGCCCTGCACATAGACAGCCCAGGCCTTGGGGTTTTTTCTCACTGGAAACAGCAACTGGACTCAGCAGCTCCCTGGTGCCTGAGCAGCCTTTTAAGGATCACACTGCTCACCTCCTGGTGTGAGGAAAGGGGCTAGAAAATGTTCCCTAAACATTCTGTACTTACCCAACCCTGGCCTGATTACCACAGCAGGTGGGGAATCCCACTATGTGGTCAAAACACACAAAAAATGTACAAAATGTACAAAAACATCTAAATCCAGTAGACCTGAAAATTGAACTGCTCTTGTTGCAAGAGAACTCAACAGGTATTGCATCCAAATACCAGCCCTGAGTGAAACAAGGCTGGCAAATGAAGGCCAACTTACTAAAGTTGGAGCTGGATATACATTTTTCTGGAGTTGGCACATTGAAGGAGAGTGTAATGAAGCTGGCATGGGTTTTGCAATCAAAACTAATGTAATCAACAAGCTGGCATGCTTGCCAAAATGAATGAATGACAGGCTCATGACAATGCAATTGTCACTTGCAGGGAAACACCATGCCACCATCATCAGTGCCCATGCTCCTACCATGACAAAATCTGATGAAGTCAAAGAAAAATTTTATGAAGACCTAGAGAACCTTATCATCAACGTGTCAAAAGAAGACAAGCTTTTATTTCTGGATGACTTTAATGCTAGAGCAGGCTCAGACTACTTGACTTGGCAGGGAGTCCTAGGGGGGAATGGAGTTGGAAATAGCAACAACAATGATCATTTACTACTGAAGACTTGTGCATCACATGTCCATCGCCAACACTTTTCTGTTTACCTTAATGAAATAAATCTTCATGGATGCACCCTTGCAGCAAACATTGGCATCTAATAGACTATGTGATTGCAAGGAGAAGCAATGGACTAGATGTGAGAGCTACAAAGACAATGTGTGGTTCAGAGTGCTGCACTGATCATAGACTTATCCTTTCCAAGCTAAATATTTACATTTATCAAAAGTGACTCCCCCAAGGTAAAGTGACTACCAGAAGAATTAATGTCAACAAATTAGAACTCTTCTCTGAACGTGAACAGGTTGTTGCTAACTTGCAGGAATAGTTGAGCCAACACATAGTTGGCAACAGTGGAACAGAAAAGGAATGGGCAGTTTTCAGAGATCTGGTGTACAGTACTGCATTTGCTCATCTGGGTCAGAACATTCATAAACACCAAGACTATTTTGATGAAAATGATGGGAAAATTTAGAAACTGCTGAACAAAAACCAAGAACTCCACAGGATATACTAGCAGGATAGTTCATCCACCTCTAAGAAGGCAGCATTTAATTCCATCAAAAGCAAAGTATAAGCAAAGCTTAGAGAGATGAAGGATTCCTGGCTCAGTAGGAAAGCAAATAAAATTCAGTTTTATGCTGATAGTAACAATCCAAAGCGCTTTTATGATTCCCTGAAAGCTATTTATGGACTAAAAACTTATAATCCATCACAACTATTTGGTGCTGATGGAGCCACCTTGATTAGTGATAAGGACATGATCCTAGAGAGATGGGTTGAACATTTCCATAGTGTTCTCAACAGACCATCATGAGGCCATTGACCATCTACTTCAGATTGAAGTCAGTCCCTCCTTAGCTGAACTTCCAACTGAAGAAGAGGTTTTGAGGGCTATTAGGCTCATTTCATGCAGCAAAGCACTTGGTGCTGATTCTATTCCAGCTGAGATTTACAAGGTAGGGGGACCATTGTTCATACAAAAGCTGACTGAAATTTTCCAGGTTATATGGCAAGAGGAGGTTATCCCCCAGGAGTTCAAGGATGCCTCTATTGTCCATCTCTACAAAGGTAAAAGGAATAGATTGTACTGTGACAATCACAGGGGGAGTTTCCCTCTTAGTCATTGCTGGCAAAATTCTTGCTAGAGTCCTTCTTAATAGGCTAATACTTCACCTGGAAGATGATCATCTATCTGAGAGCCAGTGTGGCTTCAGAAAGGGCTGAGGAACAGTCGATATGGTGTTTGCTACCCGACAATTCCAGGAGAAATGCCAGGAGCAGAACAGAGGTCTGTACCCAAACTTTTGTAGATCAGACCAAGGCCTTTGACACTGTTAGTCATGAAGACTTATGGAAAATTATGTCAAAATGAAGACTTATGGAAAATTATGTCAAAATTTGGTTGCCCAGAGAAGTTCATCAATATTGTACATCAGTTTTATAATGGCATGTTGCCTGACTTCTGAAAGTGGACAAATCTCTTGTGCCTTCCCAGTCACCAACGGAGTGAAACAGGGCTGTGTGCTTGCTCCCATGCTCTTTAGCATGATGTTTTCAGCCACGTTGTCAAACACTTTCAATGAGGATGAACGTGGTATCAAGGCCAACTACCATACTGAAGGCAAGTTCTTCAGTTGGAAAAGGCTACAAACTAAGTCCAAAGTGGAGGACGTGTTGGTGCATGATTTTCTGTTTGCAGATGACTGTGCACTCAATGTAGCCTCTGAAGCTGAGATGCAACAAAGTATAGATCAATTCTCGGCTACTTGTGCTAATTTTGGCCTAATAATTAATACCAGGAAAACACAGGTGCTTCATCAGCCACCACCACACCATCCACATGTGGAACCATCAGTTACAACAAATGGAGAAGTTTTGAATGGTGTAGATAAGTTCACTTACCTTGGTTGTGTACTTTCCAAGGATGTACACATTGACAATGAGATTGATGCATACATGCCAGAGCTAGCTCAGTGTTTAGAAGCCTCTGAAGAAAAGTCTGGGAGAGAAGAGGTATTAGACCCACCTCCAAACTGAAGGTCTACAGAGCCATTGTGCTGACCACATTGTTGTATGCCTGTGAAACATGGGTAGTCTACCAGTGCTATGCCAGGAACTGAATTGCTTCCATTTGAATTGTCTTAGGAAGATTCTGAGGATCACCTGTCAGGATAAGGTACCAGACACTGAAGTCCTTGCTTGAGCTGAACTGCCAAGTATCGAAACTCTGCTTCAGAGAGCGCAACTCTGATAGGCTTGCCTCGTTGTTCAAATGCAAAATGTATATTTGCCAAAAAGACTTATTTTATGGAGATCTCACATGGGGCAGGTGATCACACGGAGGCCAGAAGAGGCAATACAAGGACACTCTCAAAGTCTCTCTCAAGAGCTTTGAATTTGACTGTGCAACATGGGAGATGCTGGCACAGGACCACTCAGCATGGTGTGCCCATATCAGAAAGGGCGCTGTGCTCTATGAGCACAGCAGAACTGAAACTGTACAAAGTAAATGTAGGATGCTCAAATTTGGAGTATCCACCCCAAATATTCACATGAACTATCTGTGCCCAACCTGTGGTAGAGCATTCTGAGCTCATATTAGTCTGATCAGTCACACTTTATCATGGTGATGTCATTTTGGTTCTCTTAGAAGACAGACAACAACCAATCAACTTAAAGAAGTCTATTCATTGAATGGGTGTATCTCACTTAAAGTGAGAATGCTATAAGACCTTAACCTGAAAGGGCCAGGGTCTCACATTAAGAAGCTCACAGGCTAAAGGAAACATTACATTGTTTACAACATACAAACAACCCTGTACAAATAAGAGAAATATAGGATAAAGTATTCAAGGGGATCAGGGAAAGTTTCGCTTGAAGATAGGATTTGAAGGAAGCCAGAATGTAGAGATGAGGAAAGAGAGTATTCAAGGTCCAGAGTCTGGAGATGGAGCATCTTATGGGGGATACGTCAAGACAAGTATTACTGAACCACCTGTGCCAGGTACCCCTGATGCCTTCTTCCCCTCCCCCGACAATTTCTAGCTTTCTTTTGTGTATTGTCTTCCCACATTAGGTTTTAAGTTCCTTGAAGGAAGGGATGGCTTTCTTTTTTTCTTATCTGTATCCCCAGTGGTTAGCACAGTGCCTGGCACATAGATAGTAGGCAGTTAATAAATATTTATTGGATTGAGTTGATGGTATCTTCCATAATAATAGGGAAGTTTGGAAGGGAGAAGAGTTTTGGGAGGTGAAAGATAGTAAGTTTAGCTTTTGACATATGGAGATTAAGATGTCTACCGAACATGTAGCTTGAAATGTCTATGGACAGTTGGAAATATGATTGAATAAACAGATCTGAAAATCATCAGCATAAAGTTAATTGAAATCATAGGATCTGATGAAGTCATCAAGTAAGATGGTGTAGTTTATGTAAATATATATACATATATAATTATAGACATATTCCTTTGTAGATTTACGGATATATTATATATAATATATATGCTATGTATATTATACATATATATAGAATTATAGATATATTCCTTTAAATATTATTCAACTAGGGAATGTGATTTTCAGTCTTAAACTAAACTACTGATTGCTATTCATTAAAGGGAGAAGCCAAACCCCAAACTTTATACCTAAAACTTCACTTTCTTCCCATCAAATACCACTTTCACAATGAATGCACACAATACTTAAGAAAGGAACCCCTTTATCCACATTGATAGCAAAACATTTATCAGAGAAAGTATACATAGGAGAATATATACCAGGAAATCCTTAGGGAAGGAACTCTCCTATCAGAAGTAAGGTAACTAAGTGCAACCAAGAGACATCTCTTAAGATCTTGAGAACTCACACTAGGGAAAATTCTCCAAAGTCTGTAATGTAGAAAGATGAAGATAGGGATGTGATGGAGACTGCCAGCTCATTTCATGGCAACTTCTTAACAGTTTTATTTTCCCATCAGCAATTAGAATTGATCAGGAGAAAAAGAACTAGATAGACTACATCTGAGGAATTGCATGGTGATTTCAACCCTTGGCTAACACAAAATCTATCTTTTAAATATTGGTATTCCACCAATGGTTTATATGGCTGTGTTAGAAAATACCACTGAGTCCCCCCCCCAAAAAAATCAAAGTTTCAGGTGCTATAATTGCAATTGAACCACTATGGTTCAATGGAAAGAGAGCACTGATTTTCTAGGTAGAAGGATTTGGGTTCAAATTCCTTCTTGAACATTTATTTCCTGTGTTAACTCAAGCAATCACTTTACCTTTCTGGCCTTCAGCTTCCTCCTCTGTAAAATGGGGCAGTATACTAGATAGTCTTTGAAGTCCCTTTCAGTGCTATAGCAATGATTTTAGCATCTTATGAAGGGCAAATAGTTACATGTGTAAGGAGGTTGCTTCATATAACAAGGATGACTTGTACATAAGAGATTCTATAAAAATATACAAAAAGCTGCATGAAATTTGCATAAGAAATGTATGCCTAGCAAAAGGTGGGTCAATCATGAATCAGAAGAAAATAACAGCAACAAAAGATAGATAGACATAGATAGATGGTAGATAAAGATAGACAGATAGATGGATAGATATAGAAAGATAGAGCACTAGAATGCTAGATAGATAGATAGATAGATATAGATGATATAGATGTAGATGTAGGTATAGACATAGATAGATAATCTGAATGTCATACTGGTGCCCTCTTCAATCTCATTCAACAAATACTTATTAAGTTCCTATTTTGTGCAAGGTATTGTGTTCTGGGTGCTATGGATACAAACACTTGAAACAGCTCCCTCCTTCCTTTCTACAATCTACTGAAGGGATTCAACATGTGAAGGAAGGCTTCCAAGATATTGGACAGCTCTTCCATGGAGGATTTGTGGGAAGACAGGAATAGGAAGTTCATTGGTTGATAAGGCATTGGCAGGTTGCAATCTGCCATTGGAGTAATATCCACATCAGGGAGAATCATTGGAGTCCTAAAGCACATACATAAGTGCACAAAAAAAGTGAGATTAAAGAAAACATCTGACCTCAACCTGCTTTTCCAGACTTGTCCCTGACTCCTGTACTGCAGGGATCCTTTGTCCCAGTCAACCCTTCACTAAGTCACAACCAGGGACATTTCCATTTTTATTTATTTCCTCACTCCATTTTTCCCACCTTGAATGTCTTGTCTTCTTTCTCTCTTATTTAAATCCTTCTCAGCTTTCAGTGACTAACAGAGATTGCACTTCCCCCATGACGTCTTCTTTGACCATCTCCAATGCACAGTATTCTTTCACTCTTCTTATTGCTGGCTACTATTTTTTTCAGTATTCATATCCTCTCTCCCAAACTAAACAGAAAGTTCATTGTGAGCAGAAGTCATAGCACAATCTCAATAAATATTTGTTGATTAATTGACAAAGAGAGTTGAGGATGGCAAGCTTTCTGGTCTGATTCCCAATTCTCAGACTAAACACTGAGGACTCAATATTTTTCCTTCCATCATACATATCACATATCTCCTTCAGATAAAGATAGTCAGTGAGTGAAGTCAAGGAATTATTATAATTTTATATGTTGCATGTCAGTTCCTCAAAAGTAGGGCTTCTTTCATTTCTCTGTATCCTCAGAATTTATTACACAGTAACTGGTACATAGAAGGAGCTTTAAAAAATGCTTCTTAATTAACTCATGGACTTATGGGACTCAAAATTTGGAAGGGAACTTAGGGGTTATTTCACTCAATTTCCTCATTTTAGTATTAAGGAAACTAAAACCCAGATAATGGAAATAATTTGCATGAAATCACAGTGAATTAACAATGGATCCAAGATTAGAATTCACAGCCCCTGACTACTGTGTAGTCCAAGGCCCTTCCCTCTATTCCAAGCTGCCTCACATTTTTCAGTGCTATGAAGCTCAAGTTCTCTTTGGGGAGAAAAATGTTACCTTGAATCTCCTTCAAATGTTATTCTCTGTAAACACTGAGTCATCAAAAATGTCTATTTGACCTCCTAAGGCCATGTGAGAACAGCTCAGTCCCAGAATCATGAGAGCCTCTTGACCAAATAGAGTTTGATGAGAAGAAAGAAGACAAAGGAAGATAATTTGTTTTATTTTCTAACATTTCGGAATTCTCAATAAAATGACTGAGACTTCAGCTCTCCTTGTTCTCTGTTCTTGGGTTGAAAATCTATCTCATAAAAATTAAAAGCAGACACAGTGACAAGGACTTCTGTAAACAAAAAATCCCTGGCCCAGAGGAGATAGATGGGCCAGAGAAATCATGGAATGGGGGGAAAGAAACTATGAAGTGTGACTGATTTAAACATCTAACTGATTTTGATGGGCAGGCATAATGTTGTCAATAACAGCAGCCATTGTAATAGCAAGATTATGGCATCGAAGTCAGAGACTCTTCTCTGCTATTTCCTATCTGATTGAGCTTGAGCGGGTCATTTACCTTCAGTAGATCTCAGTTTTCTTATTTGTAAAATGACATGGCTGAACTAGATAGCCTGTGACTTCCCTTTCAAGTTATAAAATCCTATGGTTGCCCCTTACTACAATAAGAACTCATGTCATAACATTTACCTTGACTCTTATTCATAACAACCTCGAGATAAGTAGCTTAAGCATGATTATCCACATTTTGCAAGTGAACTGTGGTTCAGTTAATTGACAGGCCTAGGATTACATACTATTTGAAGTCTGACTACTTAGCCACCCTTGTAAATATTGTTTTTAACAACCAGGACACAGTTATTATCTGGTCATCTATGTCGGAGGGTAGAGGGGAAGGGTCTGGAGGGGATGCTTTGACCTTCCCTCTTGTCTCAGCCCAAATAAATAGGTCTTAGGAAAGACTGGTCTGCACAATTTCAGGTGACTCATTGATAACATACCTCTCTGCCTACGATTAGGACAGGGTTTCCTTGATTCAACAATGTCCTGGCGGAGATTGGAATGTAGAAAATTCATTAATGGTTACCCTCTTCCCAGTTTTTAGACTCATACAGGCCTAGATCCTAGAATGATGGGATTTGACTCCTTAATCCCTTCGACTCATTCTCTTCTCTACTTGGTAGATACCATTGGCACTCTTCGGAGAAATTTTGAGATTTTTTTGAGTATTTCACTTCTGTTCTGAACTTTGGGGACATATAGGCTATCATCACTCTTTGCATTCTCTGTGATCAGTAGCAGATAGAAAGTTGTTTTTCTGGTTGGCAAAGGGCAACAAGCAGTTTATTTTTTACCTTCCTTTTTCTTATCTCCCTACTGGGAGTTGGGAAATTTGAATATTCTTGTGTCACAAGAAAGACCTAACTAAACCCAGGAGAGATACCAAATGACATCTCC
This sequence comes from Potorous gilbertii, assembly GCA_028658325.1. NCBI lineage: Eukaryota > Metazoa > Chordata > Mammalia > Diprotodontia > Potoroidae > Potorous > Potorous gilbertii. The sequence continues at coordinate 540,041,318 of CM053769.1, forward strand.
CTTTAAGAATTAATTCTGCCATATTGCATAAAGATTATTTCTGTTACTTATTTTTAATCCAAATTTATGTTTTTATCCATAGAGGAAAGTTACTATGTGGCAGCTCACCTGTAATTTGTAGTCTTAAAGAATCATCCAGAATATAAGAGGTCAATTGATTTTACTAGTGGTCACATGGTCAGTATATTCCACTATATTCCACAGTCAGGTCTTTAATACTGGTCATCTTTTGAGGCAGCATGATGAGGAATGAAATCAGGAAGACCTTAGTCTGAATCCTGGTACAGACACCAGCTGTGTGATCCTTAAGTTGCTTTTCACTATTTTTGTGATTCTAGTTCCAATATATGGTACTCATCTTACATGCATTTGTATTTATACTGAGCTAGAATTTCCCCCCAGGTATTCCAGGTTCCACCAAATTGATTTCTATATATTTTTGAGCAAAACTGTATGTGCCAGTTAGTGAGGTTTGGTTCACAAGGGACCCTATTGGCCAGTGTGGAGCAGGATATGGAAGACACTAAGATTCAACTGAATCATGGTATGGTAGAACCATTAACAACAACTAGGAAAGACTAAATCTGAGGCTGGGACCCATGTCTTTTGACTGTAAGACTTGTGCTGCTTTTGCTAACCTATACAATTTAAACTTGGGCCAAGGTAAAGAGAAAGAACCTAAGTGTTCAAGGATGCTATGTGGGCATTTAGACATGCACCAAGACCTCTTAGTTTGTATCTTGTTTGCTGTTGTTGTTTTGCCAAGAGTTCATACCCTAGACCCATGCTTCCTGCATGTAGCAGCCTGTGGTTTTTATAAACATTTCTGGAAGTCATGGCTGGAAGAGTCCCTAACTCTGGGAGTCATTATTTTTTGGCATTCTTTTCCACCACACAAGTTGATTTGGCACTTATAGGTGTATTTTTTCCAACATGGGGCAACATGGTATTGTCATTATTTTAAACATAACTTGTTCAAGACTGAGAGTTTTGGAAGACTGGAGGCCCTACGGCTTAGCTCGGAGATCCCTGGGAAATCTAGACACCCAATATTTTGCTCATAACAACCGTTTAAAGTAGATAGTGCAAATGAGTTAGGAAGAGCGCAGAGATGGGAATCAGATAACTTGGGTCTACTCACTAGAATTATCTGCATGACTTTAGGCAAGTGACATAAATTCTCTGTGCCTGTGCCATTTTCCCCTGAAAACTTTATAGAATTGTAATATAAATCAAATAAGAAAAGGAAAAGGAAATGATGGAAAATGTTTTAGAGGCTAAAACTGTGCTATAAATATGAGATTATAGTTTTATAGTGAATAGAATTAACTTATTTTTACCTTGATAAGTCATCATAGAAACATCATATCATAGGATTAGAGCTGCAAAAGGTCTTTGGATATCATGTACCCAAACTTTCTTGGAAGAACTAGCCAAGAGGGTAGAGCAGGACAAAGCAATCAATCCAATTCTTCCTGCAACTATTCCAACAATGATCCAAGAAGAATACCAGACTGAGCAGTGATTGAAAAATCCAAGGAGAAACCAAAGTAGTACATTTTTCTAAACAAAGATCACAAATTTGACCTACAGGAAAATTATCAGAGTAGCAACAGTGGAATAAGATTAGGCTGGCATCACTTATCTGATACTCAGAGCTAAAACCTAGGCTACCAGTGAGAGATGCCCAGATCTAATTGCAGACTCATCCCCTAACCCAGGCCAATAGCCTACAGTCATCCAGAGAAGCTGAGAGCACAACCATAACTCTGAGCTCAACCAGCAGGAAGGCTACATATAGAGCAGATTTTGGACTCAATCCTGGTCTGCGAACAGTTTTAGCCAAGCAGCACCCTCAGAGTGGATCAGGGACTTAGCTCCAGGTCCAGAATAGGGCTAGACCAGTAGCAAGACTGCTTCAAGTATGCTTAGACTTCCAGCTGTTTGACAAAGGTGAGAGCCAACTACTATCTACAGGAGTACATCCAATGGGCAAGTCTGTAGCTATGGTACCTAGATCCAAACTGGGCCATAGAGCCTAAAAAGCCCAAGAGGGCATTAATTACACCATGATTTTGATTTAACTACATAAGACTCCCTGAATCTTTTGGTTTGCTGACTCAAGCTGGTCTGGTGACCCCTGAATAACATAGAGTTCCAGATAAGATAGGTCAAGATCATACAAAGCCACAACAGCCCCACCAGAAATGTGCAGCACCTGGTCCTAATATAAAGTCTCAACTTGAGAGGTGAGATGGAAGAATTAGTAAACACAAATAAATAGATCAATAAATAGGTAGGTAAGTAACTAGTTAGGTGGAGATAGATAGATGATAGAAAGACAGACAGATGGACAGACAGAAGGATGGCTAAAGAACTGTTATGAAGCCAGTGACACCCAAGACATAGATACAGAAAGGAATAACTCCAAAAAAAACTAAAAGCAAAGACTCAAAGAAAAACAGCTTACCCACAAGATCAATTAGAATTCCCAGAAGAGATGATTCAAGTTGTGATAATGATATTGTTAAGAAAATGAAAGTGATAGAAGAAAAAAAATTGGAAAATAAATGACAGCTTTAGAGGAAAAACTTAGAAAGATAATTAACAACTTAGCACAAGAATTACAAAACTTTATCCCAGTAAGAGACTCCTTAAAAATTAGAAGGGACCAAACAGATGTTAATGACTCCATAAAACAACAATATTGGGGGGGCGGAGCCAAGATGGCGGAGTAGAAAGACTCACCTATGCTAGGTCCGAAACCCACAGCCCATAGATTTCCTGTAAAAAGAACTCCTGACAAATTCTGGAACAGTGGAAGCCGCGCAGCAACACAGTGAAGGAGA
>CM053769.1:540044666-540119116 GCA_028658325.1 Potorous gilbertii
AAAAAAAAAAAAAACAATATTAAAACAAAGTCAGAAGAAGGAAAAATAAAAGAAAGTGTAAGATATAACATAAAAAATAACTGACTTGGAAGGCAGATCAGGGAGAAATAACTTGAGACTCTTTGGACCATCTGAAAACCATATATAAATAAAAGAGCCTACATACATAGTTTAAGAGATCACAAAAGAAAAATATCTAAGCATATTAAAACCAGAGTGCTAAATGAAAATCAAAGAATCCAACTACTACCTCCTCAAAGAGACCCCAAAATGAAAATTCACAGGAGAAATAGAAACCTGGAGCTTCCAAGTAAAGACAGTTAGGATACTACAAGATTTACCACTATGAAGAAATAGAGAGCATGGACTGTGTGATATTTCAAGAGGCAAAAGAGAAAGACTTATATACTCAAAAAGAACTTACCTAGCAAAACAGCATAAATCTACGGGAGAAAAATGGACCTCTAATGAAACAGAGAATTTCCAAACATTCTTGATGAAAATGCCAGAGATGAATAGAAACTTTGAAATATAAGCATGAGACTAAAAGGAAACATTAAAGGTAAATTATAAGTAAGCAATCAAAAAGAACTTTGTAAGTATGAAATGCTTGCATTCTAATAGGGAAAGAAGGATGATGCAATCATCATCTAAGAACCATAAAACTAGGAGTCATAGAGAAAGTCAAATAAGATAGGAAGTCTGTGGATAATTTTTGTCTGATATTTTATCACATTTTAAAAAGGAAAGGAAAAGGAGGAGGAAAATGACATCTAAGAAAGAAATAGTGGGATTTATCTTACATAATCATGGCTACAAGTTGAAGTCTATGCAAATGATGAAATGGTTGGGGAAGCAAGTATCATATGCATTTCATTTTCATCTGAAGTGATAAAGGTGAGGGTAGAGCATACATACAAAGTTTGGTATAGAAATACATTCAATTCAACAGGAAGAGGGGAAAGGGGAAAATAAGAGGGAGGGTATATCTAGCAGGGATTAGTAAAAAACAAAGCTTAAATTCGGAGGCATACAGAGGCAGGGAGCAAAGAGTGAAAAAGTAAGAGAATAGGATGGAGGGTAAAATGCAATTAATGATCATAACTGTGAATGTGAACAGAATAAACTTACTCATAAAATAAAAGAGGTGAGTAGACTGGATTAAAAAGCAGAATTCAAGAATATGTGATTTATAAAAAACACATTTGGAACATAAAGATTCACAGCCTTAAAAAGAGGGGCTATAGAAAAATTATTAAGCTTCAAGTGAAACTTTTAAAAAAGGCAGGAATAAGAATCATAATCTCAGACAAGGCAACAGCAAAAATAGACTTGATTAACAGAGCTAAATAGGTAAAGCACATTATGCTGAAAGACACCATAGGCAATGAATTGATCTATATACATAACATATACGCACTGAATGCCCTAGTATCTAAATATTTAAGGGCATAGCTAAACAAGGTATAGGGAAAAATAAATAGACAACTGTAGTACCTCAAGTACTCCCTTTCAAAGCTAGACAAATATATGAAAGGAAGGAAGGAAAGAAGGAAGGAAAAAGGGAAGGAAGGAAGGAAGGAAGGATCTAAAAAGAAATTTAGAGAAGTTAGATATGATAGATCCCTGGTGATTAATAAACTGGAATAGACAGGACCCAGGAATATATATATATATATATATATATATATATATATATATACTTTTCTTTTTCAATTGTGCAAAGCACATTTATAAAATTGACCACGCATTAGGACAAAATATCCTTATAAACAAATATAGACAAGCAAAATTATTAAACACATCCTTTTGCTAGGCAAAATGCAGTAAAAATTATATTTAATAAAGGTGTTTTGGGAAAAAAAAGGATTAAAATTAGCTGTAGCCTAACGATCCTAAAAAAAAATGTTGCTGAATCAACAACAAGAAAATGAAGGGAGATAACATGCACAAACCCCATCTGTAAACAAGATAAACACAGGATAAATTGGAGATAATCACAGTGGGAAGGTGTTAGCATTAAGGGAGATTAGTAAAGAATTCTTGAAGAAGGTGGGCTTTTTGCTGAGCTTTGAAGGCAATCAGGAGGCAGAGATGAGGAAGAAGAGAATTCAAGACATGGAGATTAGTCAATTAAAATGCATGAAATCAGGTAACCGAGTGTCTTACACTAGCAACAGCAAAGAGACCAGTGTCAATGGATTGCAGAGTATGTGTAGGGGAATCAGGTGGGAGATGATTTGAAAGGCAGAAAGAAGTTCAGTTATGAAGAGTTTTAAATACCAAACAGAGGATTCTATTTGATCTTGGAGGTAATAGGGAGCTACTAGAGTTTACTGAATAATGGGGAGGGAATAACATAGTCAAATGCATTTTAGGCATATCAGTTTGACATGTGGAGGATGGATTGAAGGATAGACTGGAGTTGGAAGAGACTGGAGGCAGTAAATCCAATCATCAGGCTACTGTAAATAGTACAGGTAAGATGTGATAAAGGAATGCACCAAGGTTGTGACAATGTCAGAGAAGAGAACATAAGAGGAATTCAGGTTCGGTTAGGAAAACTACAAAAACAATTAAACACATTAATAGCAAGAACACTAAAATTATATGATATATTGAGAGATACAGGAAAACATAAAACTTATTTCTCTTAAAAAAATACCGGAAAATATAAACTAGAAATATAGAAATAAATGAACATTTCTTCATCATGATAAATGCTTTATATCTAAAACCAAGAGTCTTATAGTTATCTATAATGGTGATAAGCTAGAGTGATTTCTAATGTATAGACAAAGATACAAAATTATCATTTTTTTATAATGATGTACTTAGAAAACCCCAAAGAATAAACTAAAAAGCAGTTTAAATAATTAGTATCTTCAGCAAAGTTATAGGATATAAAATAAATGCGCATAAATCATCAGAATTTCTGTATAGCACCAATAAAATCCAGAAGAAAGAAACAAAAAGAGATATTCCTTTGAAATTAACTATAGAATATATAAAATATTTGGACATCTTCCCAAAGACTCACAAAAGAACTATTTAATAATTACAAAGTACTCCTTAAGGAAATGAAGTAAGACCTAGATGAAATGGGGGCAGGGTGGAGAGAGGGGGTGGCACATGACCAGACCTTATAAAATAGTATTTGTGTGGAAATTCTGAAGGGTAGCTTCTTTCCATTTGTTCTGTAACCAGAACTACCAGTAGCTTTAGAACACCCTGACTGAACAGTTTCTCTCCCACATTCAAGTCTAGGAAAGACTTTCTTACATCATGTGAGAGGTCAGGGGAAAGAAGACCTTAGAGTCACCTGTCCCCACCCTTAGGCCATATGACCTGAAGAAACAAGTTTGGGGCTTTAGTCCTGTTTGGTTGTCGTTTCAAGTTCTCGGTGTAGGAAGGAGAGTGGCTGACCTGAGAGATCAAGCCATAGAGATTTTGGAGCCCAGGATTCCAGGCTAGATCTTGCAGCCAGACCAGCAGTGAAGCTCTGAAAACCTGTTTAGTGGAGCTTTCTATTGGAATTTGATGGGACTAATGCTATAAAAGAATTGAGCTAAGTGTGAGTATGATCTCCCCTACCCAGAGAGTGAGGTGGTGAAGGAGGAATTATGGCCCTGGGGTCCTATTTGTTCTTACCATAGATTTGAAATAAATATTCCTTTATAAAAGCTAATATGACATTAAATGGTTAAATGGATTCTAGTCCTAATCCCTTTAAAATAGGATAAAACAATTGGTGTGGCCTCTCACAAAGAGCAAAAATGAAAGATGCCCTCTTTCCAACTTTCTCAAGCTATTGAAGAGACCTGCAGAGAAGTGAGATGTAACATCCCTGCTCCTCAGATAGAAGAATGATATTGTTATATGGGGGATATCATCTGGGTTAAAACTGGGTCTTTTAAATTTGTGAGAACCTTGGAGAGATTTTTTTGTCTGGGACTCAAAATTTCAGGTATTCTTGATTGTGATATCTGAAAGAAGTTGGCAAAAAAAAAAGAATTGTAATTGTAAAATCTTTTTTTTCCGGTGTGTCTTCCCTCACAAGTCAGTTCCAATGATACAATTTTGAAAACCTAGCATATATTGGTTCCTTGAGTGTTGAAAAACTGATACTTTTTGTATAAGTAGTAATATAAAGGTGACTGAGAAATATGGAGTTCGCATCACTCAAATGCTCCTGCCTAGTAAAAAACATTCATATTCTTTTTGCATTTAAACTGACCTAGACTTCTCCCCTTGTCATGAGAGAATACGCCCAACAACTTGGAAAAGTAAGGTTTATCTATGTCTAGAATCCAGAAGTAGTTAATTTTCTTTGCTATCTTTTTAACTGAGGCTACTTGCCCTATAGAGTGAGTTTGTAATAACATTTAAATTACCCTTACAATAACAGGGATTGCCTGGGAGGTATTTGGTGTACTTTTGCAATAAAGGCGCAGAGGAAATTTTCCTGGACCTCTAAGGGGATTGCTTATGGCATCTGGCCTCCTAGCAAATTTTGGTATATCTGATGTAGAAAAGGACATTTGGAAATACTAATCAGACTCCAGTTGGATGACCTTATGTACTAAGGGAATCAGGGAAGAAATTCACACAGCATAGTTTCTTTTCTGAATGATGGCTAATTGACCCTCAGGTCTTAAGTCCCTTTGAGAAGCTCCATGTGGTTTAGAAAGTTCAGTGCGGACAAGGTTTCTAGCCAAGAAAGGATGCCTGCTGTGAGTGAGTGAGTCCTTCATCTGCTAAATGTGAATGTCAGACAGAGAATAACTGTGCTTTATCTGGTAGATTTAAAGACACAGACATTTTTGACTAAATAGATAACAGGAAAAGGCTGCTCTCAACCACATGATAGGACAAAAGTAGAATGTGCTAGTTTTCTTGTCTGTCAGAAGTAGATCCAAATTCTCTAGCATGTGGGTGATGCCATTTCAGCAGGCACCAAATCCGTGTTACATAAACAATTGGAGAAATATTCATTGTTCATGGGTAGGTTGAGCCAATATAATAAAAGTGGCAGTACTATCTAAATTACTTATTCAGTACCATAGCAATTAAACTATCAAAAAAATTATTGTAGAGAACTGCAAAAATAACAAAATTTGCATAAAGGGAAAGAATTCTCAAAAGAATAATGAAGAAAGTAGGGGCCAAATCTCAAGCTATACTACAAAGAAATAATCATCAAAATTATTTGGTCCTGTTTAAAATATAGATGGGTCAATCAGTGGAACACATACTCAATACAGAGAAGCAAACAAGCCTACTTATCAATGTTTAACGAACTCAAAAAAACCCAACTACTAGAATAAGTACTCAGTATTTGACAAAAGCTGCTTGGAAAACTGTGTAGCAGTCTGGCAGAAATTGGGCTTAGACTATCACCTCACACCAGATGCCAAGATATGCTTCAAAAGGATACATGATCTACACATAAAAATTACATAAATCAGAGAAACAAGGAAGAAATTACATTTCAATGCTATGGTTAGAAGAAGAGTTCACAGCCAAAAAATGGTATAAAGAAGATCACAGAAGATAAAAGAGAAATTTTGATTATGTAAAATTAAAAATACACAAACAAGTCCAAAACAGCTAAGATTAGAAGGAAAACAACTAGAGGAAAGATCTTTGGAGAACATTTCTCAGATAAAGATCTCTTCCAAGACATAAAGAACTGATTCAAAATACTAAAAATAGCCATTTTCCAATTGATAAATGATCAAAGGACATGACAAGGGAATAAATCCAAACTATCTATAGCTATATATCTACATCGAAAAATTTACCAAACTGTGCAAACCCTTTGATCCAACAATAGCATCACCAGGCCTATCCCCATAGAAATCAAAGAAAAAGGAAAAGAGAAGATATGTACAAAAATATTTATAGTGGCTATTTTTATAGTGGCAATGAACTAGAAACCAAGGAGAATTTCTCTAATTGGAAAGATGGCATAGTCAATAGAGTACTAGACTTGGAGTTGGGAGTTAAAATCCAGCCTCAGGTATTTATTACTTATATAACCCTGGACAAATCACTGCACTTCTGTCTGCCTCAGTTTCCTCATCTGTAAAATGGGGATAATAGTAGCACTTACTTTCCAGGGTTATTGTGAGGACAAAATGTGATATTTGTAAATTGTTTTGTAAACTCCAAAGCACGTTAGCTATTATTGTTACTAGGCAAACAAATGATGGCATGTAAATGGGATGGAATGCTATTCTGCTATAAGAAATAAAAAGACAGTTTCAGAAAAAAACTGAGGCTGACTTGTATGGACTGATGCCCAATGAACTGCACCAGGAGAATAATTTATACCATAACACAAACATTATACAAACAATTAATTCTGAAAGCTTTTTTCAACATTTTTATTTAAAGTTTTGAGTTCCAAATTCTATCCTTGCCTCCCTCTCTCTCCCTCTCCCTCCCTGAGATGGTAAGCTTTCCGATGTAGATTATACATGTGCAATTATGTAAAACATTTCCATTGCACAAGAAGACTCAAATAAAAGAAAAAAATAAAAGAAAGTGAAAATAGCATGCTTCAGTCTGTTTTCAAATAATAACAGTTCTTTCTTTAGAGGTGAATATTATCTTTACTCATTAGTTAGGATTGTCTTGGATAATTGTATCACTGAGAATAGCTAAGTCATTCACAATTCTTCATTAAACAATATTACTGTTATTGGGCACAACCTTCTTCTAGTTCTGTTCACTTCACCATGCATCAGTTCATGTAAGTCTTTCCAGGTTTTTCTGAAATCATCCTGCTTGTCATTTCTTATAGCACAATAATGTTTCATTACAATTATATATGTAGCTTGTTCAGTCATTCCCCAATTAACAGGCATCTCTTCAATTTCCAATTCTTAGCCACAGAAGAACTACTATAAATATTTTCGTACAAATAGGTCCTTTATCCTTTTTTTGGATAGCTTTAGGATATAGACCTAACTATAGTATTGTTGAATCAAAGGATATACACAGTTTTAAAGCCCTTTGTGCATAGTTCCAAATTTCTCTCCAGAATGGCTGAATCGGTTCACAACTCTGCCAACAATATATTAGTGTACCAGCATTTCCACATCCCTTCCAACATTCAACATCTCTTTTTGTCATATTAGCCAATCGGATAGCTATAAGGCGGTACCTCAGAGTTGTTTTAATTTGCAATTCTCTAACCAATAGTGATTTAAAACATTTTTTCATACAACTAGAGGAAATTTTGATTTCTTCATCTATCTGTTCATAGCCTTTAACCATCTGTCAACTGCAGAATGACATATTTTCACAAATTTGGCTCAGTTCTCTATATTTGAGAAATGAGACCTTTATCAGAGATATTTGTTGCACATTTCCCCCCCAATTTTCTGCTTTCCTTCTAATTTTGGTTGTATTGATTTTGTTTGTGCAAAAACTTTTAGATTTTTATAATCAAAATTATTTGACATTTTGTGATGTTCTCTACATCTTCTTGGGTCCTAAATTCTTCCCTTACCTATAAATCTGTCAGGTAAACTATTCCATGTTCTCTTAATTTGCTTATGATATCACCCTTTATGTGTAAATCATGGTCTCATTTTGACCTTACCTTGGTATATGGTGTGAGATGTTGGTCTATACTTAGTTTCTGCCATATTATTTTCCAGTTTTCCCAGCAGTTTTTTGTCAAATAATGAGTTGTTCCAAAAGCTTGTATCTTTGAGTTTATCATATACTAGATTACTTTGGTCATTTGCTATAAGATAATTTGTACCTAATCTATTCCACTGATCCACCACTCTGTTTCTTAGCCAGTAGCAGATTGCTTTGGGATCTCTTTCAGGGAGTGATCAGCAGATCCCTTCAATTACTATTTTGCCCTCTGGTTCTAATACATCTGGACAGTTTTCTCTGATAATTTCTTGAAAAATATTGTTCACGCCTTTTTTTTTTTTTTGGATCATGGTGTTCAGGTAGTGATGTGTTTCAAAACATATTGATGATTGGGAAGATGGGACACCAGGAAGAGGGAAAGATTATATTTTTATGTCTCTTTTTTTTTTAGCAGCATCTATGATATTCAGGGTCCTGGTTATCTTTTCAGCAAACCAGCTCTCAGTTCCAGGCTGGAAAGGAGACAAAATCAATGTCCTAGCTCCCATCCAGAGTTCATCATGCCATCCTTTCTACTTACATATACTGTATCAGACCCCGAAGTTATAGGGGTGAGGGAGGGGAGTGTCCTTCTTATCAGCTCTCTCTTTGAAGTGGGTGCGGTCTATCTACACGCCCTATTACTTTAGTCAGACCCAATTCAGAAGTGGGTTTTCCAAAGAGGGGACTTAAAAAAATAGGGTAAAAGTCTCAAAATTATAAACTTATAAAAAAAAGTTTATAAATAACCAGTTACAGAAATCAGATAATGTTTCCCCTTACCTGACTCTGTAGTCAGAGGAAAGGGGAGGGAATAAGAGAGTATAGGAGGATGAGAGAGAGAGTACAGAGGGAGAGTCAGAGATAGAGACAGAGAGGGATTCTGTGAAAGTCTGACTTGATATGCATGTGTGTGTATTTTTAACTGGGCCTATGCATCTAATTAGCCACCTTTGATTTTTATAAGCATTTCCCTTAAAGAGGCATTATAGTACAGTAGAGAAAGACCCTGAATCTGAAAAAAACCCTCCCTTCACCTCCTGTGTAACCAGCTTTCTTTCTTTCTTTCTTTCTTTCTTTCTTTCTTTCTTTCTTTCTTTCCTTCCTTCCTTCCTTCCTTCCTTCCTTCTTTCTTTCTTTCACAAAACCTTAAACCCAGTTCACTTTGAAGCTCATAGGTTGGACCACAATAGGTCCCTCTACTTAATGACTGTATTTTGGGTCCCCTTGGCTTAGAGTGAATGTCAGTGGTAATGGTTTCTCTTTGGAACAGCAATGCTGAGAGTCTTCTCCTCCCAGTTTGATTTTTTTTCTTTTTTTTAAATCAAAGGGGCCATTCCTTGACTCAGTCCTTAAAGAGGCCTATTCATTGAATGGGCCTTACCTCACTCTAAGTAAGTACCTGAAAAGACTTTACTTAGCCAAAAAGGGCCAGGGCTTCCCATTGCATCCTAGACCATCTCCAGTCATCCTGATGAATATCTGGCCACTAGACCCAGATGGCTCTGGAGGAGAAAGTGAGGCTGATGACCTTGCACAGCCCTCCTTCGCTCAAATCAAAGTCAACTACAAGTCATGTCATCATTTCCCTGATATCATAGTCCTCCTCAAGAACAAAGGACAAACACAAAGACACAACAGTAACCAGGAACAAAACACTTAATTTCTCTGAGACTCAGTTTCCTTCTCTGCAAAGTTGTGATACTAAAGCTTCCTACTGCCCACCTTTCAAGGCTCTCATGAGATCATGTGTATTATAAGCCTTTGCAAACCTTAGAGTACCATATGCATGCCAGACATTCTATTAAGATCCCCAACCAGGCATTATTTCCTTCTCCACTTGAGACCCTCTGATGGGAAAACATTACTTTTCCAGACAGTCCAGTCCTCTTCTGAACAGCTGTTTGTTATGATGTTTTTCCTTGGTTCAAGAGGAAATATGACTTTCTGTAATGTCTACTCACTACTTCTGGTTTTGTTTTTAGGGCCTTGCTCAACAGAACAAATCTAGTTCCATGTAACATCCCTTAAAGTACTTAAAGATACCTCACCTTCCTTCCTAATCTTCCTTCTCTAGGCCCCTAAACACTCACTTCTTTCAACTGACCCTCACATGGCATGAACTCAGAGCCTTTCACTGTTTGGGTTTCCTTCTTGTTTTGTTTCAATTTGTCAATGTCCTTCCCTAAATATGGTTCTGTAAACCATGTTCAGTTTGGGGATATGCTGGCAAATGTTTGAAGAATGGTTCTGGGAGTGGGGGGTGATGTACCGGAAACACACTTTTAAGTTTAATCTTCATTATTAACACTTTCTTAGGTCTAGACAATCAACAGCACAATAAATCAAGCCAATTTGTAGCACTTGCCAATTTTCAATCAGTGCTGCTGAGCTGGCTCCAGCTGGCTCCAGCTTACCGCAGCTTACCCCTGCCAGTACTATAGATGGAGTCTGACCAGAGAAAAGGAAAGCTGGGCTATCACCTTCTATTTCCTAGATATACCTTTTCTTCCTGCAGCCCAAGATAAGATGAGCTTTCTTTGGCTTTCTGGTCACACTTCTGACCTCTCAAACTTGAAGTTCACTAAGACTCGTGGATCTTTTTCACAAAAAACTTCTATCCAATCATTCTCCTCCCCAACCCCAAATTGCAGAGCTGATTTTCTTGATCCAATTTTAGAATTTTACTTTTATCTCTCTAAAACTCCATCTTATTAAGCTCGGTTTGTTTTGTGGTTCCTGATTCTATTATCCCAATAGATGGGCTTCCCTTCCTTGATTTGTATGATCTGTAAATTTGACAAGGTTGGCATTGCATATCAGTTGACTCTACAATGCTCCGTAATCTTGTAAGGATGAGGTCAACCACACCCAAGACTCAGAGGATTCCCAGAAGTAGGTCATTGGAGTCGCATACTCTTGTTTGGTTCATTTCAGTCTTGATTTGACCAAGAAGAGAGAGGAGGGCTTTCAAAGGTCTTAATACCAAACGCAGAATAAACTGTCTCATCTTAGGCCCAGATAACCTTTCAATTCTTAGCTTTCACTTTTCTCCCTGGATGCTTTGAAACATTTTATGGAAAGGAACTCAATTGCTTACCAAACATGAACCCAACTCAACCATGTGATATGTATGTACTTCTGTACATATCACATACATCCATATCTAAACTAGGGGCAACCTATTCAAATAGCAGTCCTTGAAATGAACTCACACAAAGCCAACAACCCACTGTGAGGTGCATTCATTGTTCCGTGAATCATGGTACATACCTCAGTGAAGTTTTGTGATATGAGAAATTAACTAAGTAACAGACAATGCTGCATGGGTGCCTCAGCAGCAAGTTTGGAACAGCAAACATTCCTCCAAAAATTAAATAAATAAATGATAACTTCCCTCCCCCTCCTTCCAGTCAACATTAAAAAAAAAACTTATTCAACTTTATTAAGCATAATTGATATTAAATTCTAAAGCAGTTACTGCCCTGTGAAAAAGACATCTTTAAATCCATCAACTGCTAAGGGGCCAGGGATTTATGTGGGCCCATCCCACTTGTTATGCAGAATTTCCTGTTGGACAGAATTCATGGCATTCATATTATCAATGATGAGGGTAATGTCAGCTGTCAGATATAACACAGAAATTACAGTTCTCTGGGCCAGCCTGACCAGACCAGGCATGTGGTGTGATCTCAGAAGAGCTGGTGATGTTGTTTCTCCCTTTCACCAACACCATCTTCACCAGCTCTCTGATGCCTAAAATTCCAAGGTAGAAAGGTCATCTCTTTAGATTGGGAGACAGCAAAAAATTACAGAAAGAGTAGTGACTATGGTGTTAGAATATCTGGATTCAAATTCCATCTCTAAAAACTACTATCTGGGTGACCCTGAGCAAACCCTTAACTTCCTTGGGCCTCAGTTTCCCCAGCTGTAAAGTGGAGAAGTTAGAAGAGATGAGCTTCAAAGCCTTTTATAGTACTATATCTCTGATCCCCCATTAAAATGTAAATCCTTCAGAACTATCCTCAAATAAAGATGACATCCCTTGCTTCCCCTTGCAGGGTCTTTGCAAGGATTAAATGAAAGAATGGATGTTAAGTGCTTTGTCCCCATAAAGCCTGTAATAATCAATCAACTAATATTCATTAAATACCTATTGTACTAAGTATTAGATGTCATCTAAAGGAGAAAAGAGTGTCAATCCCTTCACAACATGGCTCCACTCTGTGTTTCCAGATCTATACACTGTTCCTTTCACACCCTCTTTGGTCCTTGCCAGAATGGTTTGCTTGCTTTCCTCACACATGATATGCCATTTCCAGTTTTTAGGCTCTTGTATAGGATGTCCACTATGTCCAGAATGCTCTCTCTCTTCACCTCCATGGCTTAAAATCCCTAGTTCCAATCAACTACCACCTCACGCAGTAAGACTTTAAAAATCTCTGATAACACCTCTCCAACAAATTACTATCTATCTATCTATCTATCTATATCTACCTATATCTATCTATCTACATCTATATGCATGTAAATAAAATACAGCAGTTTCTATATGTGGACATACGTATGTCCACAAATATACACATGTGTACTTTAGATACTTATAAGTGTATATTTTGTCTCCATGATAGAAAGTAAATTCCTGGAGGGCATTTTTGTCCATGAATTCTCAGTACCAAGTACAGTAAGTGACACATTGAAACCATTTAATAAATTCTTAATAATCAATTGATTTAATTTCTAAATAATTTGTGAAGTTAGCTTTGAAAGAGATGAAGAAGAACAGGAAAAAAGGTCACTGAGAAAGGAGCTAAGAGAAAGGAAAAGTTGGGAAGCTTTGAGACTAGGGAGCAATCTAGGTGAACAATGAGCTTCTTATGCTGTCAATGGTATGTATTATTCTACTGCTGTCTGTGGTTTATATCAAACTAGAAGCCGTAGCCCTATCCCTACCCCATCTCATTATTTTTATTCCAAATGGATGATAGCAGAGATGCCAAAAGTAGGTAAATTCTAATGTTTGGACTTTATTATCATCCATACAATAAATATTTATTGAAATATCATGACTTTTGGAAAGTGTATGCCAACGTACTCTCCTTTGGCTCCCTTTACTACTCCTGTAACTTTCCAAACCAAAATAGACCACTCCCCAGACCACCACTCTCCTTTTGGCATAATCTTCCTCTGTTAAAAATAAGCTCTCTGAGAACTAGATTCTTTCCTTTTGTATTTGTATTTCCAGTGCTTAGAATATATTAAGTTCTTAATAAATGCTTTGTCATTCATTTTTGAAACATTGCATCCATGGCATTTGTGTATCACCAAAAATATAAAATATCAAAGCAAGGAATCTTTCAGAATATTTGCCAAAAAAAAAAAACCCAACAGAATTCAAATCTATGTGATGAACAGGCAGTCATATTTGCTTTGGCCTTCTGCAATAAAAATAAAATTGAATGAGAACTGTTATTACAGCCCTAACAAGTTAAGCTACCAAATTCACATTTACATTAAATCTACAGGTAATTTAGGTGAATTGGTCCAAATTATCCAGCTATTGCCTAAATTATCTGTTGCTTTGTTCTCTAAAGTATTTTTAATTCCATTATAACTAGATGGAACGTATTTGCCAAAGCCTGTTCTTCCTGGAACCAGTCAGCAAGCATTTTTTAAGCATTTACCATGTGTCAGGCACTGTGCTAAGTTCTAGGAATACAAAGAAAGACCAAAACATAGCGTCTGCCCTTGAGAAGATCATAGTCTAAAAACTGGGAAAGCTTGTAAAAAATCATATATATGCAAAATATATAATACAGTGTAAATGGGAAGGAAACTCAAAAGGAAGGCAGAGTGAAGGAGTTCTTAGAGGTGGAAGTAGGGAGAGGCAGAAGGAGATCTGCACTGGGTCTTGGGAAAACCAGGGGCAAAAACAGGAAATCCAGCATCAGTGGATTATAAAGTACATGGCAGAGCATAAGTTGTAAGAAACTGGAAAGATAGGAAGGAATCAATCTGTAAAGACCTTTAAAAGCCAAACAAAGGAGAATATATTTAATGTCGTAGGAAATAATAAAATAAATAAAACAAATTAAAGTAAGTAATGTTTTTCATGATGTAATTTTAAATTTCCTTCCATCTTTAGTAAGGCTTAGGTCTCCAACAAAGCTTTTCATCTTGTAAATCATTAAGAGTAATGAAATCTTGGATGTCGGCATTGTTTCATGTTCTCAGTGAGATGACTCCATCTATAATCATTGTTAAACAGGCAGCGGTGGAACTGGTCCTAACAAGAAAATTTTACAAGATAGATTAAGAGTATAGGTGGTTTCTTTCGTGTGGTACAAGACATCTTTTTTGGAGGTACAATTGGAAATTTTTAAAATGCCTAAGTGATAGAGAGCAGAATACTCTGGTGAATTGAGCACGGGTTTGAGGAACATAACTCCTAAAATATTTATTTTTCTGCTTCTGAGACACTAAGATTTTTGGCCATTCCCAAGTATGCAACTGCTAATTTTGCCGTCTTCAATTTCAGTGTGAAACCTACCAAGAGCTGTCAATGCTACTTAGTAGCCATTCTACTGTTCTCTTAGAGATTCCCCTTCTCATTTTCCACACAGACTGCACTGTCTCCAGCTGCCAGCTATATCCAACAGTTCCATGTTGATAGCTTCACTTTATCATGGTGATGTCATTTTGGTCCCCTTCAAAAAAAAAGACAACAATCCAAGGAGGTAATAAGGAAAGACTGGTATTTATTGTATCAGCAAGGACCCTGGCATACACAGGAGGGTGTGCTATACAGGTGCTTAGAGGTGCTTTTCTAAAAGGAAAGCAGCTTTGGAGGGGTCAACAATCACTTTAATCAAGCACATATATCATTCACTTAGTTGAGGGGAAAAATCAGTGCCCTGAACTTCAGAGAAAATACAAACAGAAATTACAAACAGAAATACCAACAGACAGTTCTTCCAACTGTCTGACCCCAGATAAAACATACATCATTACCGGAGAGAAGCACCAACCTCTGCGTTTTCAAAGCTGGGGGCTTCTTAGCAGCTATCCCGAGTCTCATCTGGCACATCAACATTCTTCTAAAAAAAATAAGTCCCAAAGTAAAACCTCACCTCAGAGTATATATGTATTTCTCAGAGCTAGAGGGTAAGATCCTCATGACCCAGTGCCTCATTAGAAATTAACAAAAGGTGTCTGAGGCCTATTAATGGATGGGGAAGATCTTTAACTCTTCCTTCCACTCACCCTTAACCTTATATTAACATTACATTTATTGACACAGTCAGACTTGCACTTTAGGAAGATTACTTTGGCACTGGGTGGATTAGAGTGGGGAAGGTCATGAAGCAGGAAGAGCAACCAGAAGGGTTATTGCAACCATCTACTGGTAATAAGGGTCCTGAGCCATGGTAGAAGCTATGTGAATGGAGAGAAATGGACATACATGAGATGTTGTGAAAGAATAAATGACAAGACTTAACAACAGAGAGATATGTGAGGTGAACATGAAGTTGAGAATGACATTGAAGTTCTAAGCATGAGATGATGGTAGCCTTAAGAGCAATGGGGACATTTGGAAGAGGGGAAAGTTAAGAAATTCTCTTTGGGATATGTTGAATTTCAAGATGTCCAATAGGCAGTTAGTGATGAGAGAATGGAAATTAGAGACAGGATAGGGCTAAATTAATGGATATGAGAATCATCTGTTTAGAGATGACAATTAAACCTATGTGGTCTGAAAAGACCAGCAGGTAAGATTAGTATAGAGTCAATAACTTATTTGGGCCTACACCTCATCCTGCCAACAACTAGTAATGTAACTTTGATCAAATTATTTTACCTCTCAACCTCAGTTTCCTCATCTGTAAAATGGATTAGACAAACTGGTGTGTGAAGTTCCTGTCCATTCTTACATTCTGATTCTCAAAAGAGTTGTAGATAGTTTCTAAGGCACTGGTATTACCCTTTTTTTGTTTTATAATCTTTTCAGGTTCTAGGACTCTTACAAGCTTTAAGAATACTAATTTTCTGTTTCAACTCACCTCATGTTTGATACTCAGGGAAATTCAGAGTTTGGCAGGCATTTAGCATATTTAAAATGGTACAAGTCTGGATCCTTCACATAAAAGGCAAGCAAAGAAATCTAAGTGTCATAAGAGAGTTAGAAATTGTTCTTAGAAAGGAGATTATATTTGATTGGAAAGGATGCTGGAAGGCTTCATGGAGAAGGTGACACTAAAACGGGGCCTTGGAAAATAGATAGTACTTTGAGAGGTGAAGATATGAGAAGAAGGGCTTCCCGGCAAAGGGGATAAATAGTATGTACAAGAACATAAAGGCAGGAAATAATTGACATCTTTGGGGATCAGAAAGTCGTTATGCTGGACTGGGATGGAAGACTTTTATGAAGGACTGATGATAGATGATAGAGCAAGAATAGTGGAAGAAACCATTTTTAATTCTTGAGGAAATTCCCACATCTCTCTCCTCTCTTCCTGACTCCTATAATTTGATGTAAACTATGGGAAAGAGAGAGGGCAGACTGTGAAACGGTCACTGTCTGCCTCGGGCTGTCTCTCCATAAGCTATTTTAAACAAGACCTTTTTGAATTTAGTCAAACAACTGGCTATTTTGAAAACAACTGGTTAATTCAATTCAATGAGTATTTGCCAAGCACTGAGTGGGTGCCCAACCCCGTTATGTTTGTCTGTGTGGTACAGAAAAAAAGCAGTAGATTTTAGGGTCAGAGGACATGGTTTAAATCCCACCTCTGCCCCTGAATTCCTGTTTGACCTTGGGCAAATTATTTAACCTTTCTAGGCCTCAGTTTTCTCAATAATAAACTAAGAGATTGTTTTAGACGGAGAGTCAATTTCCTTCCATCTCTAGGTCTATGAGCCTATAGTTATTATTAACAACTACATGAATTCAAGGTTATTCACCGCTCTACACCCTCTGCCCCAAAAATACGAAACAAAATAAACCTAAAAACCATGGTTTGTGTGTATAGGCATAGGCTCAGTCTGTGTTTATCAAATATTTCTAAAATATTTTGAAAAGATTATTTTTCGTTACCCAGTTCAGTAAAAACCCAAGTCCCAGATGTGGTTGGTCAAGCTCTCCCTCACTTAGTTTTCAAACCCTGAGGTACTTTGTGGAAATGCAATCCCCGACTTCTTAAAATCCACACCCAACAACTTTTTGCAGACATTTTTCCCTCCTATAAACAGAGAGTATATCCTTTTGCATGTAACTTATGAATTTCTAGTGACTATTGTACCCACCAGGAAACACTGAAGTTGAGAAAGATGAGAAGCTACTTTGATCTTCAGCTTGGCAAAAACTATCCTACCAGAGCTAAACTGTTTGATTGGATGACCCTGTTCTGTGCAATGCTCTGTGCTAGATGCTATGAGAGATACATGGATGAATGAAGCCTGGTCCTTGTCCTCAGTGAGTTTATATTCTAGTAGGATAATGAAGACTTGTATACAAATAACTAATCCAAAATAGAAATGGAGTAGAAAAGGGTAGACTCATTAAAAGTACTGTGAGAAATTCAAAAAGGAAGAGATTACTTCCAGCTGGGGAAAGATGAATATAAAATTTCACAGAAGAGGTGGTTCCTGAGTTGAAACCTGAAAGAAGGGAAGGCTCTTAAAAGGAAAGATAAGGGGAAAGTAGGAGGAAAGAACATTCCAAGTATGGGAAACCCTGGGCAAAAGCACGAGCATGTGAGAATGGGGATTCTCTAAGCATCTTGGAAAGGTCCCCTGTTTTCATAAGAGATATTTTCAACAAGTTGTGGTATATGATTGTGATGGAATGCCATAAGAAATGGTGAGTTTAATGACCTTAGAAAAACATGGATAGTCTTGCGTGAAAAAATGAAAGCAAAATGAGTATAACCAAGAGAACACTGTATACAGTAACAGCAATATTGTCTTAAGAACAAGTTTGAGTAAATAAGTCATTTTCACTATTATAAATACCCAAATTAACTGCAAAGGACATATGAAGGAAGCTGCTATCTACATCCAGAGGGGGAAAACTGATAAGTAGAAGTATGTATAGAATAATTTTACACATATATACACATACATATTTGTGTCTAATGGTAGCCATAGGTAAGACAGGGGCTAGAGGAGGAAGGAAAAAAAGAAAAGAAATTTATACAATAACTTTATTATATATGTAAAAGGAATATCAACTTGTACACAATAGATTTACAGTTTCATGTGCAATCATTTTTAAAATTACACTGTTATGAAAATGCTTCTTTTATTTCATAAATTAAAAATAAAATAAATTAAAATATTTTATAAAAAAAGATATTCCTCCATGATATTTTAGGGTTCTCTAAATTTATTCCTTAAATCCAATTATAAGCCGCATCTGGAATTGAGCCAAAACAATTATCCACGGTCTCAAATGCTGTATCAACTCCAGTCTATCTCTCTGTATTACCTGCTCTACTTTTCCCATTTAAAAAAATACTTATAATCTCTCCTTCCATTTCCTTATCATCTTTCTCTCCCTTCCCTCTCCATTCACTATATTTTTTCTTTGCTTCTTTTCTGTGATGTTCCGTCATGTCTGATTCTTTGTGACCCCATTTGGGGTTTCTGTACTGGAGTGGTTTGCCATTTCCTTCTTCAGATCATTTTACAGATGAGGGAACTGGGACAGACAGAGTTAAGTGACTCACCCAGGGTCAGATAAGTAAGTATCTGAGGCCAGTTTTGAACTCATGAAAAAGACCCTCCACTGCACCACCCAACTGCCCTGTAGGTGTTTAGTCACCAACAGCCCTATGAGTCACCTCTTCTTTGACTTCCTCAAACTATTTTTTCCTCACTACTTCTGTTCTGTTCAAAATCCTATGACCCTATTATCTTATATAGGTAGTGAGTTCCTTAACACTGAAATAATCTAAACAGAAACTGGTAAGGTTATTTGTCAGGGATATCATAGAAAGGCTCCACCCTTCAGGAAAGGCTTGGACTAGATTACCTCTGATATGTCTGTGAGCTCTGAGATTCTTGGAAAATAATGAGAATTCTTTGACTGGTTGCAGTCCTTGGCATTGGTATGGGTTTTCTCCTTGCATATGACTTTTCCAGTATGAATGTCAAAACTCTTGTGGTTAAACTGAGTTCTTGAATGAACATTATTCAGCAGAGGCAAGTGATTCAGCATCAAAAACAAGTGCTTGATAAAAAAATTTTTTTATAAGATTTATTACAACTCCTTTGAGGGTTTTTTAAAGCAACTCTTAGAGAGTACCTGGCATTTTAATGTGTTTATTTAAACCATAATCCCCTAACCATTGACCAACATGATAAATAATGTATTTAATGTTTCTTTAAATATTATTTTGTTTGGTTTAAACTTAAAGTAGCAACAACTTTAAAATTATTTTAAGAGCACTGTCTCATTTTTATACACAATGGAAACATTAGGGAACAAATAGGAGGAATACACGTCTTGCAAAATGTCAGCTACTTGGGATGCCTTGGTCAAACTGGTGGCTGCAGCATAAATGTTGTGATGCTTTTTTATTCAAATAAAACCTGCTACTTTCCTAGATGAGTGTACTTATTTTGAGTACTGTATTTCCTTATCTTGGAAAGAAAATAAATGGCCAGAAATATCACAGCAAGCAATACCTAATACTCCAGCCAAGGGGGAAATGATCACAGCCCCCAAAAATGCAGGATGGCCACCAGAGGCCACATTCACCCTGACAAAACTTTTCCAGAGGTTTTCATAAATTACTCCAGAATTCAGCTGCATCTGAACTGTCCAACTAAGGAATCGACTTTCCTTCTGACAACCCAGGAATAAATGAGAACCGGGTTTTATTTCTGCTCCCATCCCCTTCCCCCTCCAATCCAACCCAATCCAACTGAACACTTGTTAAGTATTTACAATGTATAAGGCATTGTGCTGTACATTGCGCACACAAAGAACGAAGAAAAAATAGCCCAGCCTTCAAGAAGTTTACATTCTACTTACAGCATAGAGAACTCCATCTGGAAGTTGAAATATAAGTTCAATCTAATTTGCAAGATCCAATAGTCTAGTAGCATGACATCTTTAAGAAGGAGAAGGGAGCATCCCCTTGCTTCCTGGCCATTTCTAGACCACACTGCCTTTAGCCTTGACACTCTCCTCTACCTCTTCTCACTGGGACCATCTGGACTCTGCCCCTAGGTCCCATAGACTCTTACATGTTTCCCTCCACCCCTTCCTTTGCAAGAACTAGACCTTTGTGTCACTTACTGAAACCCTGGTCACCATGTATACACCTATATCCCCTTCCTAGTTTCCCTTTATTTGTTGTATTCTTTCATTCAAATGTGATCTCCTTGAGAGCAGAGACTGTTTTTGCTTGATTTTATTTGTATTTCCATGCTTAACATAGTGCCTGGAGGGCACATTATGAGAGTTTAATCAATGCTTTTAACATATTCACTCATTCATTCTTCCCCATTCCTTCAGAAGATGTACTGAGTCCAGACTTGAACCATGATTTCCTTCTCCCTGTTGATGAAATTCTCCCTCAGTCTTCATGCAAAGTACACTTACTACCTTATTTCTTATTTGGTTAAACATAACTTTGTTTCATTTAAACCCAAAGTAGCAACAACTTTAAAAATTATTTTAAGAGCATTGTCTCATTTTTGTATACAGTAGAAACACTTGGAAACAAATAGGAAAAATATATATCTTACAAAATGTCAATTACAAATCATTGGTCAAACCAGTCTACCTGGTCCTCTTTATCCTTGCAACACTGACTGATTGGACATCACATTACAATTGTCCAAAGTTATAACTCATCACTTCGATTTGTAAATAGACAGACAGATGGAGCTTTTCCTTTTAAGGTGGCTTAGACAATCTCCTTGCATAAAAACTCAGGCCAATTTCTGATTCCTGCTAATGAAGAGCAGCTGCCGCAAGTATAATACAAAATAACAACAAACCCACCCAAAACAACCTCCAAATCATTTCTCGAACGACAGAAAATTAAAGTTGGATTGGATCTTAGGGGTTGTGGAGTCCAGCTCCTGTGCTCTAATTCAGAAACTCTCTCTCTACAAGTATCCTTAACAGATGCTTCCATTTGAATATGAGGATGTGTGTGACAATTTGGAAATTCCTAACCCTTTAAAATTTAATTCAATTCAGCATGACCCTGGGCAAATCACTTAACTTCTCAGTGCTAGGACAATAAGATGCCAAGAAGATGCTGACCTGCCCTTGTAGAGGGAGGTACCTCATGGGAGAGTTACCTGTATTAATGAAATCTCATGTCCAGTCCCTATCCCTTAAGTACTAGAGACAAAAGTATAAAGTTATTCTAAGATTTCATCTGAGAGTAAAGGTACTCAGAAGTACTCAGTTGCTTTATCTTCCCTTCCATTCAAAGTGACCCAATTCAGCATTCTGAGCTTTGCAATAGAACAAAGGAGCAAAGATGTTTACCAGCACTCTACAGAGAAATGGTGAAGTGATAACTAATGGAGAGAATTATCAAGATCCCAATGGACACAAAGAAAATGATGGGTCCAAACAAAGTTGAATAATTAACCAGGAGTTAGACCCTGAATTTCTGCCAGAGAACCAATTATAGGTAGCTCATCAGAGTCCTCCCTCATTTTGGAGTTGTAAATTTTTCTCATTTCAAGAGTTATAGAACTCATGTAATTCATTGCAATACTTGTTACAAAGGAATATTAATCATTTCTGTTCTACTACACCTATTCTTACATATGGGCTTTCTAAGGGACAGCATGATATAATCAATAGAGATCAGGCCTTGGTGTTGGAAAGATCTGAATTCATCTCATTTCTGACACATACTAGGTGTATATTTCACCACGTCAATATGCTCATCTGTAAAATGGGCATATTTGGTACCTGTAATATTCACCTCACAGGGACATTGTGAAGAGTAAAGGAGATTGCGTAGATAAAGAGCTTTGTAAACAAGACAAACCATCTAATTATCATCATTTCTAACTCCCCCACAATTCCCCATAAGAGATAAAACCATGATACTGAGCACTGGTGTCAAACTCAAAGATAAGGGGAGGCCATTAATCCATACATAGGGATCCATACGAGTACATATGGAGTTAGTTTTTAAATTTCATATCTATGTGTTCTTGATTTTTTATTTATTTTGCAAATATCTCCCAATTACATTTTAATTTGGTTCCAGCAATACTTGGGGATGTTATGAGCCACATCATACAACCCATGGGCTACATGTTTGACACTTCTGATTCATATGTTCTCTAATTTACTTGTACATAGATATGACCGCAGAGGACTAATTATGCTAAGCTTTTCTTTATTTTATCTCCTTTTTACTTTGGAATCCTGGAATTACAGTATTTCTGAGTTGAAAGGGAAGTTAGAAATTATTTCATTTAACCTCTTCATTGTAGAGTGGAAGAAACTGAGGCCAGTTCCATTCTATTTAATTCAGCTGGTATTTATAGAATGTCTCTTAGGTGTCAGGTACTGTGCTAAGTAATAAAAAGAAAAAAGTAAAAGAATCTTTACCTTTAAGGAGTTTACATTCTTGGGGGGTGGGGGCGGAGGGACAATATATACATACAAAATAAAACACAAACTATATACAAATTATTTCATTTCTGACTCAGAGTCACAGAGATTTTAAATGGAGCCATAGTATAGTAGATTTCATATTCTTCACAGTATAGTAGCAATCTTAGTGTTCATTTGATTATTAATTTCTGAGCAAAATCTGAGAAGAAGAAAGGGGAATAGGGTACTTGGGTGGTAGGTCCTACCTAGTTCTTGGCTAGTTAATTAGGTTAATCCCTGGTCCTGCTTAATTATTAAGGTAAGGGTCAGTGGAGTCCTGACACTTGACTTAGAAAGGATATGTCACTTACAAAAAGTCTGCACATCTAGCTAGTGGTGGAGCTGATGCTAGAATCTAGGGTCTATGAAATATTCAGGAAGAATTAGCATCTCTGCTGTGATGACTTGCAAGCCCTCTTCAGGGCTGTTCATCCATCTTTGGCATCCACCTCTCTCCCAAATCTCACCTCTGGCTCCAAAAAAACTGCAGCATGCTCAGCAACCACTCCCCAGTAAAACCTTCTTGGCAGACAGGCTAAACCAGGTTGAGGTAACTGATAGACTTTGGTGAGTTAGGGTGATATCTGCCCCACGCATGTGAAGACTTCCCCTGGTAGAATGGTCAAATAAGAACAATTTATTCCAATGGCCAGAAAGGCAGCTGCAGCAGATGCTGTGAAGTGCTTAGAGCTTGGTTAAACATCAAGATGCCAAGGTCATTCACTGCATCCTAAGGCATCGCTAGATCTTTTGTCTTGATGACTGGAATAGTGGAACTGACAGCCATACAATTCTGCCTCACAAATCCAACTCACTCACCAGTCAAAACATCACTACATGATGTCATCGGTTGTCTCGGAAAACTAAGGATGAACATCTAGAATCTAGGTCTTCCAATTTCTATTTTGCCTTAATTGGACACTCCTGTCCTTCATAGTCAAAGACAGAATTATTGGTCAGTAAAATATGCCCTTAAGGGTTGCTTTTCCAGTAGAGAGTTTCTACTGATAAAAAAGTACTTTCTTGTCCCTTGAGATCAAAGCCACATATTTATGAGATGACTGGGATAAGGTAACTTCTACAAAAGTGAGGAAAGCTAACTGTCACTCCAATAATTAAAATGGAAGTGTTGGCTTCATTTGCACCATGGTTTAACATAGTGCACTAGAATCTGAAGAGATGGAACTAGGCACTGAAGATAGTATCATTCCCTGTGATCTATATAATACCCACAACCATGCGTTGTTTCCTTTTCTCAGAAACTTTTATTAATAGCCTATCAAACACTCAGAGCTGTTGCCTTGAAGTAACCCCACTTCTGAGTTATAGTTACAGTTGACACCTCACTGGGTGCAATTGAATAAAGCCTTGTCCAGCACCTAGATTGTTCTAATCTGTGGCCCTTGACAGAGAAGCATAGACTGAAAGTCCACAGGAGAACCCATTTAATTTCTCCCTTGCCTGTTATCAACTAGCCAAACCTCCTATTTCTGGTAGGACTTAACTATGAGAATGGTTGGTGCTGCAGCTGATAGCCTGCAAAAGAAGAAATGATTATAATTTAATAGGAGAGAAGGAAGAGACACAGATTCACATCCTTGGTCTTCTTTGGTTTTTCCATCATCATCCTTGTCTCACCCTCATGGCAAATGACTGGATTTCAGGCCACCAAATGGAATGTGGGAATTTCATTTCTCCTAACACCTTGTGAATGCTGGTTATAAGATATTTCCCATGCAATTTAGCTCAAAGAAAATACCAACCTCACTCCTCAAACGTTGGTTTACACCACTGTTTCCACAAGAGATACACGCACACACACGCACACACACACACACATCCTGCATTGTTTTAGTGTTTTTCAGACTGCCCAATGATGGAGAAAGTTTGTTTTTCTCTGGCTTTGCCTCTCTTTACCACAAACAGGTACAGTCAGTTATTTGCTTCCCTGGGAGAGAAAGCCTGCTATGGGCTTCCCTCCCGGAGAGCCCTCTCCCTTTCAATACCTCCCCTCCAGCTGCTCCCCGTTCAAGCCGTTGCCTGCCCCGACTAATAATGCCTTGTCACGCAGTGACAGAATTATATCTCACACTGGTTTCACATGTCACAAATAATTGCTCTCATTGCTTATCATATTGAAGTTGTCAGGACTCTCTTACGCCTATAATTTGTGTGAGTTGATCATACTTTGGTAAATCAGCAGGTCATAACCTCTGCCCTTTCACCCCAGTGGCTGGCTGAGAACGACCTACAAATCTTATGACAGGGACAACAGAGAGGGTATGAACTATTCAATTGCTTGTGTCTATCAACTGCCATTGGAAAATGCTGGTTGCTCTTGCCTTTCGCCATCACTTTAAATGGGTTTTGCTGCCATGGAACACCTTCTGTCATTCTGTCTTCATTTCTTCACATCTGGTTGTTTGGTGTTTCTTTCTGTCTTTTTTAGGGCTTTTGGGCATTTCTAATTTTTTTTTTAAACCACAAATATTCTGTGCCAAATCTTGGTGTTTTCCATGTGTTTTAAATAAAAAGCCTCCAGTGTGTGAGATAAAAACGATTCGGGTTTCCCAGCCCTGTCCTGCGGGGTCGAACTGTATTCACCTCTTGTTCTTTGCAATAGTTAAATTTTCCTGGCAGCTTTATGAGCTCCTTCTCTAACACTTTATTGAGTAACACATTCTCAAATAGTGTTCCTGAGTCTTTGTTTTCATTAAGGCACAATATGAACCATCAAGTGGCATTTAGTTGACTGTTTCATATTTTATGCACACTGTCTCTGAACAGGGCCTTGGGCAACCTTGGGTGGGAGAGGAGGTAACAAGGGACAAGGATCTTTTATTACCCAGGGCCTTCCATAACTCAGCCACTTACTCAGCCAGGAGAGGAGAGAAGAGACCTCAGAGCTCCAGGCAAGATTAATACTCCACAGATCAGCTGGAGGGAGGTCAAGAATGAAGTGGTTTGGACTTGGCTCCATCACTAGCAAAGCTGTTGAGAGGAGTGTATCCTGAAGAAAATACTATCCCAGCTCAGAGAGAGGGTGGGCTGTGGCTCCTTAAACCCCACCCTGATAAAAGAAAGGGAAGATAGCCTTTCAAGGCAATAGGGGCTGGGGGATGAAGGGCACTGGCTCCCATGACTTTCACCATCCATTTCAGCAAGCCCACATGCCAGTTGGCATCTGTCTTCTTAGGCTGTTGCTGTGGAGGATCAGTGGGTTTGTAATTCCAAATGCAAGAGGCAACAGCTGCCTTTCCAATGTTTGATGCCAGGGTGTGCCTCCATGCTGCATGTTTGGTTCAGTATCAGTCACAAAAACAGACAACAAAACAGAAATCAGGTTAATTTGAGCTCTGTCTTATGGCCCTCCTTTTGAAGTGGGACATGTGCTTTTAATTTCTAAAGGTGTGAACCCAAGATTCCCCATGTAGCTCACAGAAAAACTCCAAGTTGGCACATAAGAAACAAACACAGGGGCTGTTGCTCACCTTCCTTCTCTTTCTCCTTGGTTACCAGATACACAGCCATGGACTTGTGAACATTGCTGGCAGTGCTAATGATGACATTCAGAGCTGCCGGACACTTCATCTTCAAAGTGTTTTGTGAATGGTAATTGGTTGGGTGGAGCAAGACAAGGAAAATTCAATGTCCAGACAGCCCATTAAAATTCCAAAAGGACCATAAGTTAGGGAGGGTCACACACCCACAGATGCAAGTTTGGGTGGTGAAAGGCTTTGTGACCCTAACTGAGGGTGGATTTGCCATCTCTTTCCCTGTATTCTTTAAAATAAAATGCCAGATCTTAAGAGATTGAAGGAGGAAGGAAATAAGGATTTTTAAAGTGTTTGTGTTGGCAGGAACTTTGCTAAATGCTAGGGAAACAAATACAAGCAAAAAGTAAGACACAGTCCCTACCCTCAAGGAGTTTACTTTCTAACTAGGGAAGACAATGTGCAAAAAGGAGCTGAGGGAGAGGGGAGGGGGCAAGGATGGTTTTGAAGTAAGAAAATCAGTTATAGGCCCAGGAGGAGAATGATAGATCTAGAAGTAAAAGGAAACATAGAGGTCAGTTTTTGCCTGACCCTAATTTAAGGAACTGAGACCCCAAGGAATGTGGAAATGGTTGGTCAAGGTAATATAATTAGTAAGTAGTAGATCCAGGTTTTGAACGCAGGTCCTGTGACTCCAAAGTTGATGCTTTTTCTACAATTCTCCACTTGGGAGAACACCTTGACATTGCCTGACTCAAACACTCTTTAGAAGTCTGTACTCAGACTCTAGATAGTACAATTCCTCCCTATCCCTGCCCTATTCTGGGTCTTCTTTCCTCCGCAGGGGCCAGATATGAAAACGGCTGTCTTGGTCTAGTAGGAATAATAATACATTGTCACCCAAAGACCTCCATTCAAAACCTTGATCATCCACCAGCACCCATCCTGAGTTTGCCATTCGAACTTCTTTACACCACTTACCCAATGAGAGGGTTGGACCACAAGATCACAAGGGTCCTTCTACTTCTAAAATTCTATTGTCTCACATTTGTAAAAATATCAGGAAGTGTGAGCATTCTAAGAATGTGTGAGCCATGATGGTGCTGAATGGCATTC
Organism: Potorous gilbertii; assembly: GCA_028658325.1. NCBI lineage: Eukaryota > Metazoa > Chordata > Mammalia > Diprotodontia > Potoroidae > Potorous > Potorous gilbertii. The sequence goes on from CM053769.1 coordinate 540,071,577, forward strand.
TCCTCCCTGGCTCCACACAGACCAACAGAAGACATCCTAAAAAAATCACTCAACCAACAAGTACTGATTAAAGTGACTACCATGGGCCATGATTAGTGCTGATCTTGCCTGTTAATTTATTCTCTCACCTGTGGACCCAAGGATCAGGGGATTGCTGTTCACTCAAGCTGAATGGAAGTATTAAGACAGCAAACATTGAGAAACCCCATAAACAAGTCTTTGATTCACCTTGTACCTGAATCAACTTTGTCTTGACATTTTGTGTGGGGTGTGCTGAAGCAACCAGAGGAAAGCAGCCTGAGGAGAAATGAAAGATGTCTGGCCTGACGTTCTCTTGAATGAATGTTCTGGGAAAAGTCATCCACCAAGAGGGAGGACAATCAGGGGCAGAAGGTAAATTACGAGGTGTGAATTCCAGGATTGAAGTTATCTTCTAGGATAGAGAAGTTTCTGGAACAAAAGTCTTGAGGAGGGCAGCCAGGTGAGAAATGAAGAGATGGCTGACCTGGGCTAGCCTGATGACAAAGCCTCAGAATGGAGATATCCAGATCCTCATCCTAATTTTTGTATGTAATGGCTTCCTGTCCTCTAACATTCCTGCTCATGCTCTTCTGAACTCTCGCTCCAGATTGTCAATGTCCTTAAAAGAACTGGGATGTATTAGAACAGACACATAACATTCCTTCTATGCTTCTATTGATATAGCCTAAGATGGCGATAGATTTTTTTAGTTGCCATGTCACACTTGTGACTCAAACTAGACTTAAATTCACTACATTTCCAATGGTGCTTTACTGTCCCCCACCCCACATTAACTGTCTTCTAATCACATATCTTGTATCCCATATTTCCACAGTTAATTTTTTAATCCAAATGTAGAGTCTTCATTTATTACCTGATTCTTATTGTGATTTGGGGGTTGACTCTTGATTGTTTCATACAGAATATTCTTATCCCTTCTGACCTTATGATATCTGCAAATCTGATTAAGTTTGCCATCAATGTGTTCATCCAAGTTATTGCTAACCACAAAGAACCTTATGGAACTTTACTGAAGACCTTCCTCCAGGTTAACACCACTTTTGGGCATGGTTGAAATTTCTCTAGGCTTTAGTTTTTCCATCTGGAAAATATGGATAAAATGGTAAAACCCTTTATAATCATGAAGTGCAATATCAGTGTGAGATACTATTAACATCACCAGTGTCATCAACATTTTGGGGTCCTTGGAACAGCAGGGGTAACCATGTGACTTCAGGGAAGTTTTCTTGGTGACTTGGGTTCCCATAAATGGAGAATCAAGATACTTTAAATTCCATGCATCAGTTCTCTCCTAGGAAATATGATCTGCTGGGAGAAATAAGATGGAGTAAAAAGACTCTGACGCTGTGACTGTATTTAAATTGTTTAATTTTTCTGAGCCTCAGTTTCCTCAACTGTAAATAAAAATAATTACAATGATTATAAATTTTTAAAGGTCATAAATATAATCCATTAGAGAAGATGTTGCATGGTGAATAAAGTGCTAGACTTAGAGTTAGGAAAACCTGGATTCCACTCTTACCTCTAGTACCTACTAGATAGGTATAACACGGGGCAATTCACAGAAGGTCTGTGTTCCTAGGACAACTCCATAGGATTTGTCTACTAAATCACAGACAAAATCACAGGCCGTCTATCATGGCAGGAGTTTCTACACTGGGAGTTCCCACGATCAAGACATTCTAAATACTTCATGTATAAACCACCGAACAAGTTCTGGAGGAAAGTGTTTTAAAAACTTTATTTCATTCTGAAAAATGTGACCTGTTATTGTTTTTTTCTCTTGCCTCCAAAAATGTGATGAATCAGCCCTTTCCCACACTCCTCTCCCATGAAATTCACACTTTCCTTTTCAGAACCACTGCCTCAGTCATATTGAGTAATTCACCGACTGATTCATTACAACAAGTAAATGATATAATGTCACCCTTTGTCTACCTCTGAAAGTGCCTCATTTTATCTGTCACAGGTGATCCTGGGAGTAGAACGTTTTGCAATAATAACAATAGGTAATATTTATATAGTGTTACATTTTCAAAGCACTTTACATATATCATCTCATTTAATCTCACTTTTTTTAGACAAGGTATGTAGGTGGCACAGTGGATAGAGTGCCAGGCCTGGAGTCAGAAAGATTCATCTTCCTGAGTTCAAATCTGGCTTCAGGTACTTAATAGTTGTGTGAACCTGGGCAAGTCACTTAACCCTGTTTGCCTCAGTTTCCTCATCTATAAAATGAGCTGGAGAAAGAAATGGCAAACCACTCCAATATCTTTGCCAAGAAAACTTGTGACTAAGGTCACAAAGAGTCAGACATGACTGAAAAACAACTAGATGACAGAAGATCACTATTTGACCTAGGCTGAAAATATATCAGCCACTCATAGATGCTGTATCACTACTAATTGGCCCGGAAGCTTTGTCCTGTTCCATTTGCTACCTGGGCTTGTTGGCCCCTCCTTCAGCAACCTGAGGTCCACTTCTCTTGAGTGCTCACCACATCGGTCCTGTAAGGGTGCTGTTAGTCAATTATCTTTAGACTATTACAACTCAGAATTTCTCAGTTCAAGTGATACGCCAGCCTCAGCCTGCTCCATAGCAGGAATGATTGGCTTGTACCACAACACCTGGCTTTGATCTCATTTCACTTTTGCAACACTCCTCTAAGGTAACCGTTATTTTTATAATTATATGTTATCACATATTTATAAATGAGGAAATAGAGGCTGAGAGATGTTAACTGACATCCAGAATCTTAGTAAATATCTAAGACAGGGATGGAACTCAGTTCTCCCTGACTCCAGAGCCAGTATCCTATTCACTATCCTACTTAGAAGCTGTACACAATTGAGGGAATAGGCATTAAACCATCCATGAGGATCCCTGCAAGCTGTATATTTGCTTAGAAAACGTGTTTCATCATAATGATGATGATGGCCCTGATAACTAACATTTATATCATGCTTAGTACATGCCAACAGCACAGTGCTTCACAATTATTATCTCATTAGATTTCACAACAGACTTGTGAGATAGGTGCTGTTATCCTTGTTTTACAGATGTGGAAACCGAGGCAAACAGCAACTTGCCCAAAGTCACATGGCTAGGAAGTTTTGGAGGCTGGATCTGAACTCCGCTCTTCCTGACCCCAGATCTGATGCACTTTCTGCTGTACTCCCTGGCTGCCCCTATATATATACATATGTATATATATATATATATATATATATGTGTGTGTATATTTCTTTTTTTTTTAATATGTCAACACATTAAAATCAAATAGCAGTTACATTTTAATCTGTTTGGGGCTACATTTAGGAGAGTGATAGGCCATATGCATACTCTGAGGAATGTGTTTGACATCTCTGCTGCACACAGCTCTGCTTATGCGACAACATTGTCCATAGCAAGTGGCATATGATGAAGTCAAGTTCTCAAAGCTGGAAGCTGGAAAATGGGGCCGCCAATTTTAAAGTGGCCAAATTTAAATGTGCATCTTACAGGACTGTTGTTTCAGACTTTTCTACAACCATGTCCCTGCTCAGACTTCAAAGCTTTGCACCAAATCTTAAGTCTTACAACATTCTTGTCACATTATATTGTTGTCTCCAAGGGAAAGCAACTATGTAATAATTAAGTAAAATAGCTGGTCCAAAGCCATGTGGGGGCAGAGTTTGGAACAAAACACCTTCTGATTTCCTGCTATGGGGTCCTTTCATGCAATAACTATTCAATTCAATAAAATTCAACAAGCATTTATTAACCAAATACTATATGCAAGGCACTGTGTTAGTTCCTGGAAACAACGATAGAGGGAAAAAACATCCTGTCCTTCCTCAAGGACATATTCCACTGGTACAGCATTTGCATTATGTTGGTATAATGCCAAGCTGTGAGGATCAATAGTGAAAAGACAAAAATTTGACCTATCATTTACCAGAGTGCTTGGTCCTTGAAACTCTCTCTCCCACTCACTACCAAATTAGAAGTGATTTCTACCTTCCTCCCTTTTGAACCAACACACCAATTTGTATCTTTCTCATTGTACTTCTACACTCATAATATTGAATAATATCATCTATGTATAGCATGTCTTTTAGATAGGTGGTGCAATGGATAGAGCACTGGCCTTTGAGTCAGGAGGACCTGAGTTCAAATATGACCTCTGACATTTACTAGTGGCAAACATGCCTCAGTTTCCTTATCTGTAAAATGAGCTGGAGAAGGAAATGGCAAACCACTGTAGTATCTTTGCCAAGAAAATCCAAAATGGGGTCATGGAGAGTCAGACATGATGGAAACAACTCAACAACAGTGAAATAGGATATCTTATCTCTCCAACTAGACTACAAATACTTCAAATACAGGCATCTATCATTTTTTTTCTCCTTCAGTTCTTCACAACATCTGGGAAAATTTCCTAAATAAAACAAGTCTTTGGTAAATAATAACACAAATTTTTACTTTTCTATCAGATACAGTGGGGTCCTGGCAGTATGGTCAGTGAAAAAAAGAATAGAGACCACAAACTGAATATCCCTTCATTCTTTTCCTTTTTTTTTTTCAGTGCATCCTTACTTAAGAAAAGACAAAAAAAATAAGTGCTATCCTGAAATCTGGATGGTAAGATTTGTATGGATAGCATGTTGGATGAGAGAGAAAAAAAGGCAATCAGGAAGTAAAAACAACTCCATTTATAGCTGACATCACTTCAGCAGATGAAGGCTAAAATGTTGGAGACAAGGCACATAAGCAAGTTTTTATAGTTCTATGTATTACTTAAGAAAGCCCTAGATTCATACTGTGTAATTCAAATCAACAAGAATTTATTATCTGATATGTGACAGGCACTATGCTAAGCATTGGGAATACAAAGACAAGTTAAAAAAAAGTCCCTGCTCTCAAGAAGCTCATAGTTGAATGGGAGAGAAAACATGCAAGGAACTATATACAAACAATATATTTACAAGATAAATTGGAAACAATTTCAGAGGGAAGGCAATGAAGATTTCAAAAGACTTCTGGTAGAGGGTGAGAATTTAAATGAAACTTGAATGAAGGTGAGAATTTAAATGAAACTTGAATGAAGTCAGGGAAGCCAGGAGGTAGAGATGAGGAGGAAGAAAATTCCAGGCATGAAAGGAGAGCCAGTGAAGATACCCTGAGTTAGGAGATGGAATGTTATGTGCTCAAAGAATATAAGGAAGCCAGTGCCACCAGATAAAAGGTATAAAAAGATTGGAAAGATAGGAAAGGGCCAGGTCATAAAGACTTTAAAAGACAGAAGATTTTATATTGGATCTTAGAGGTACTAGAGAGCCAATAGAGTTTACTTGTCGGGGGGCAGAGGGTGACATGATCATACCCAAACTTCAAGAACAGTTTCACCTTTGAGTAGAGGATGGATTGGAGTGAGGAAACACCTGAGGAAGTGACCAAGTAGAAGGCTATTGCAATGGTTCAAGAGAGAGGTGATGAGGGTCTTCACAGAATAGCAGGAGTTTTAGAGTGTAGAAAGGGGCTTACAAGAGGGATGTTACCAAGGTAGAAATGACAAGACTTGGTAACTGCTTAGATACAGGGAAGTGAAGGAAAGAGTGAGGGGACAAGTAAGATGATAGTAACGCCCTCAACAGTAATAGGGAAGGTAGGAAGATGGGAAGATTGGGGGTGGGAATGATCATGAGCTGAGTTTTGAAAATGTTGAGTTTAAAATGTCTATAAGACATCTAGTTCAAGTTATCAAATAGGCAGTTGGAAATGTGAGACTGGAAATCAAGGGAGAGGCTAGGACTCAGTAAATAGATCTGAGAATCAATAATTAGATCCATAGAACCTAATGAGATCATCAAGAGAAATAGAAGAAGAGAAAAGGACGCAGGAGAGGGCTTTGATCCATGATGCCCTAAGGGTACCCATCAAACCTGTAATATCCTTAGAGAATAAAATATCTCATAAAGGATCATTTTATCTCTCTGTCTTTCCATTTGGAAAGCCAGTATAAGATAGAGGATTGAACAGTTATCTTGATAACTTTGAGGTAGCATTTACAATGGAAAGAGTCCAAGGTATGTAGTAGAGAGATGTATAAGTCTGTATCATGGCTCCGACACTTACTAGCTACATCACGTTGAAGGGTCTATTTAATGTCTCTGCACCTCAGTTTCCTTATCTGTAAAATGGGGATAAAAGTACTGGGAATATTGGCCTTATCAGATTGTCTTGAAGGAATTATTTTGTAAATCTTAAAGTTCCACATAAAAGTGAGGTATCTTTCTTTTATTATTTATTATTAATTATTTATAATTATTATAATTAATTATTACTACAGTTATGTTATTCAAACAGTATAGGCAATCCATCCACATTGTTAAAGCTTAAATTCTTTGTTATCTAAATATCTCTAGCAAATATGAGGGAGGAAAAGATTGAATGAATGAATGAAATAGAATTTATTAAGCACTTATGTGGCAAACTGCGTTATGTACTAAAACTAAAAATATAAAAATTTTGACAGTCTCTGCTGTCACGGATATGACACTGTCATTGGGGAATATAACACAAAAAAGAAAGTTCCCTTGTTGGGCAAATGGGAAAGCTTGGAAGTTTTAAGCGTTCAGTCTTAGATCACATGACAAAGTCAAGGGATTTTTAGGTAACATTGGGAGATAGTACTTCCAGTGGGAAGAGGGTAGAGATCTGCAGGACATAGAGGCAAGGCAGATGGTAAGTCCTGATGGTCCCCAGAAGGCAGGCAAATGGCAAAGTCTGATGATCTTCAGTCTTACCAGAAAGAATGAAGTTGGTGACTCCCATTTCATTCAAGTGAAATGAATAGTTAAGTAACTCAGGTGTATTTTTGGTAGCTCTAATCTGGGAAAAGGAATAAGACAGAAGAAAAGAGAGAAGGGTGTCCCCAGGTTAATAGGCTTATAGTCCTTAAGAATTTTTGTGACAGACCAAGAAAAGGGGCAAGGGTATAAGGCAATCAATTGATCAACAAGTATGGAATCTGTGTTAAATTCTGGACTATGCTAGCTAGATACTGAAAGGAAAATACAAAAAGTTTAACATGGATTTTTCTTTTTTAAAAATTTGCAATTTAGATGAAAAGTTGGATATGTATGCACATAAAATGATAATGAATAGTACAAGACAGAATATTATTAGGGGTTGAATTGTGTGGTATAAATTTTCAGGTATATAGGAGTTCAGGGGAAAAAATATGGAGGAATGGTGTCCCATAATTGCTTAATCAGATCATTAATTGATATTTATGATACTCTATTTTGTCCATTAGGTCCACCAAAGTGATTCCTCCACCCCTCAGTTCTGGGATGTGATGGTTTTATGACTTGTCCGAAGTCACACAACTAACATCATGTTAATATATAGTCATTTCACTCATATGATCCAACCTAAAGGTTCTAGCTAAAGGTATTAATTTGTCTACTTTATTTTGCTTGCTTTGTGGTCCAGATTTCCACTGTGTGCTTGTCGTATCCCTTTTATGGAAGGTCTCTGCCCTTCTGTTATGCCCATGCGGCATCATTGGCTCATTTAAGACCTGTCTCACCAAACAACTTTTCTGGAGACTTTGATTAGTCACAGTTTACTGTCATTGGCAATTTCTTTGATTCATGCATTCATTCATTCAACAAATATATATTAAAGTCCTGTGTTTAGAACTAAATTTTTTGGGGTGAGATAGAAGAGATCATCCAGCTAACCATAATATGCAATGTTACATAAGCCCATGAGAAAGCAGAGAACCATATTTTGAATGTTTCTATCCAGGTGGCAAGTGTGTCTAGTGATTGATAGGGAAAGGTTTGCCCTGAATAAGGTTAGACACAAACACTGCCTTAGTATTTGACACTTTGATATGCTGCTTCACTTAAATTCAATTCATGAGCAAGTCAAGACATCACACTTGTGATGTCATTGGCCCTCTTTGAGAAGGATGAACAACACAGAGTGATGAACTCCTCTTTCTCCTTGTTCTCCATTACTTTTTTTTAAAGGACTGCTTATATGAAATGGAAACATTGACAATTTGCTTTAAAAAAGTTGAAAATATTGATATTGAGAAGGAAAATTGCTAGAGCAGATCAGTATGGATGAGGGCAATGTGGCGACCCATGGCACAACAGTAGAGAAAAACCAACCTCAGGAGGGACCAGTTTGTAATGACAATGATATCAGTCATCTATAGCGCTTTAATATTTACAAATTACTTTAAATACTTTATGTGATTCTTACCACATTCATGTGAGGCAGGGAAATAATATAATAATGTAACAATATAATAATAATAGTATTTATATAGCAATTTCAGTATGGTAAATACTTTCCAAATATCATCTCATTCTCTTCTCACAACAGCTCTTGGAGGTAGGTACTATTTTTGTACCCATTTTTTAGATGAGGAAACTGAAACTGAAAGAGGTTAGTTGATTTTCCCAGGGTCACACAGTTAGGAAGAGTCTGAAACAGAATTTGAATTCATGGTTTCCTGACTCTAAACCCCATGTTTTCTGGCTACTATGCTGTGGCAGGATAGTGTAGGACTGATACCTTCCATCTGAACTATGTTGATTAACCTGTAAATGACCTAATGCTAATATTACAGAAGCATGATGTCATACCTTGAATTCCCTCACACCTTCATATACAGGACTACAGCTGACTCATTAAGAGGAAAGGGATGTGTAGAAGTGGTTGTAGAGAGAGGGTGGGGACTCCAGAGTTCTTCCTTAGAAAGAAAAAAAGAACCCTAAATATTTTATCCACCTAGGTGATAAGGAGATAAAATGGGAATGAAACCAGGAGTTCATGTAAGCATGTATTATCTGAGGTTGTATGTTACTGGGTCTCCAGACCTCTTACAAAATAATGGGTAGCATCAACTCTATCAATCAATACTTAGTGTCTGGATTTTACATAATCTTAACATTTGGGAGATGGGGAGCTTAGAAAATAGAAATGGGAGGGCATCAAACTTAAATTTAAAAATTTTTAATAATATAAAAACACATTTTTCAGTATCAAATAAAGATTCAGATGTTAGAGAAAGTTAAAGGCTATGGAAATTAGGAGGCAGGGAAAGGAGAGACCAATAGGTATTAGTGAGCTCTAAACCAATAGGTAAAAGTGGAGAGTTGTTTTCCTCTACTTAGGGAAGGTTGAAAATTTTGAAGGATCTTCGCCTTTGTTCTTCAAGTCTCATGATTAATTAGGCATAAGACATATTTCAAAATGTTTCTTCATTTGCTTGTAATTGTCCCCAGAGAGTGTTGAAATAATTTGGCTCAGAGTCTATAGATTAGTTTACAAATGATACTTGTATACTGTTTCTTTTTAATGTTTCCTTCCTCCTCCGTCTTCTCTTTCTCCATAATACACTGGTCAGAAAAAAAAGTATGGGATTTTAAGTATTAAGCAAATCATAAACAGCTTTGCTGGCTTATCAGTAACCTTCTAGAAAAGAGTGAAAACAATGGACTCTATCAAGGAGGCAATATTCCCTACACTTCATTATGATACAGACTCAAATCAAGAGGCTAGCACTTTCCATAGAACCAAGAAGTTCCATATTACTAGAATATCTTATTTTTATGCTCAGAACATCCCTGGGAAGAAAGTGCTATTACCGTCTCCATTTTACAGTTGCAAATGTGAGTTCCTTGAGATTAGAGGCTTTCCACTTTTTTTTTTGTCTTTGTAGTCCCAGAGCCTAACACATAGCAGGTGCTTAATAAATTCTTGTGGATTGGCCCCTAGCTTTCTCAGAGAAACCAAGAAGCAACATGCTTTGCTTCAAAGACTTACTCTCTCCCCATTTCATATTTCTTCTTATAACATTCCACAAAAAGGTTCTGACCAAATAACAGATATGTTCTTAATTTGATTCAATTTTCCAAATCTAATTTTATTTTTGGCAACTATATCTCCCTAATGTGTAGATTTGGAAAGAAACATGATCATTGGGTCTCTAAGATCCTATTCTGAAGACTAGATAAATTTGCTCTTTTTCTTAAAGTATATTTGGTTGGTTGGTTGTTAGTTTTTGTTAGTTTGCTATTTGTGTTAGTTTGCTTTTAAAAATTATGAAATGCCATGAAAAACAGCATTTCCTCTTCTTTAAAAGACACTTTAGAAAAAGTTCTTAATCTGGAATCTAGAGACCCTTTAGGGGGTCCATATATAGATTTCAAGGGCTCTATTAACTTTCAGAGAGAGAGAGAGAGAGAGAGAAAGAGATGGAATTAGAGACAGATAAAGAGTCAGAATGAGACAGTGAAGAAGAGAGAGAAAGGAAGAGAGCAAGAGGAGAGGGAAAGAGAGAAGAGGATGTGAAGGTCAGGAAGAAAGATGACCAAATACTTAGAACAAAAACACAGGTATAAGGGATCACTTAAAAAGGAGAGAGCTAGATGCTTTTAGGTGGATGTATTTGTATTTTCTCTAAGAATAATGATGTAGATCCATGGGGACCATCATGTGAACACATCCATTTAGGCTGCTGAAGTGAATAACAGTGGTAGGTGACTCCTTGAGGAAGGGAACTGGGGTGTCCTTATGTTGCTCTAACAAGAACAAGAGAGAGGTCTTCTTTCTTCCAGGGTATATATCTAGGATATAGCAAGAGAACATACCAAGACTTGTTAAACTTCATGCCCCATTTTTGGTAATTCACTCACATGATATTGACCAGAAGGAATTTTGAAATCATTTTCAAGGATTACAAGTCTTGGGCAAGAAACTGATCCCAGTGTTTAGTATGTAGTAGTCATTTAATAAATTTGTGTTGCTTGGTTGATTGACAAAACCAACATGGTTTCATCAAGACCAGGTCATGCCAAAGTAACCTTTCTCCATTTTTTGATAAGGTTATTTGTCTGGCTGGTCAAGGAGATGCTACAGGTATAATTTATATTTATACCCCACATATCAACTGTGTGATATAGCAGCCTGCACTAAAAGAAGTATAGCAGCCAGGACTAGAGAGGTGACAGTCTGGTTGTATCCTGCTCTGGTCAGACTCCATCCAGAATACTCTATATAGTTCTAGGGGCCAAAATTTGAGAGGGATACTGGTAAGCTGGAGAATGTAGAGGGCTTCAAAATTAAACAGTATGATGACTGGTTGAAGGAATGGGAGAGATTTAGCCTGGAGAAGACAGGGAGTATATGACAACTATCTTGAAGTATTTGAAGTGCTGTCATTGTGGTTGTTTGTCCTTCATTCTAAAATCGGATAAATGACATCAGGAAGGTGATGTCTTGACTTGCAAGTGAATTGGATTTAAGTGAGGCAGGGCTGTGCAGAGTCACCAGCCTCACTTTCTCCCACAGGGTCATTTGGGTCCAGCGCAAGACATAGATCAGGGCGACTGGAGATGACCCTAGATGCAGTGAGAGATCTTGGCCTTTTTAAGCTAAGGTCTTTCCCAGGTCTAGGTTTCCTTCGCTTAGCACCAAAGGGGAAAATGAAGGTAATTGAGACAACCTAATATATGCAAAGCACTATGTGCTATATGTGTGACAAAATAAACTCTTTAGCTGCATGTAAACTGTGGAGATGTCAACAAATGTATTTTTAACTGAAATACCTAATATTTCATTGTTTTTTTTAATCTCAATTTCAGAAAGCAGCTCTTATCCATTCATGGAACTATACTTTTAGATCTCTAGCATTCATAATTAATAATTGATTTGAGATCCAAGAGTTAAGGAATTGATAGAAATTTGGGGCTCCTCTGCTGGCTTCACTCCTGCAACCCTAGTGATTGTTAAAGTTGAAAGTTCATTTACCTGACTCAGAAATGGCTCACTCTAGCTGCCCATTTTTTCTATTGGAGGAATGAACTCATATTTAAGAAGCTAATAAAAGTTCTGAAAGAAACTAGGAGGAATACAGCCAGATTCAAAGGTGAAAGGACCCTTAGGGGCCATCCAGTCCCCATCCTTGCCTGATGCGTTTATTGGTGTCGCCCATGGAATCTGATTATTGACATGCTTCTCTGGTGGTTATTATAAATGCAAGAATGTTTAGGTAACATACAGAAAATCTAAGCTGTTTCTCTGAGCCTCCAGATAAACATAATTTTGCTTTTAAAAGAGCTATAAAAATATACATCAAAAAGTTATACAAAACTGAATTATTTTATTATTAATAAAAACAGAATTCCTGCACATTACATGGAAATAAATCTTTAAAAAAAACCAATTTCCTTCAAGGAACTAAAATAAGTTTAATCTGTCAGGCAAGTAGGGGGCTCAGATAATTTTGAATTTAGTTAGTTCTATAAGCACTCAAAATAATGGCCATTTTGGTCTACAAATTAAATAACATCTACCAGATAAAGTATGGCTTTTTTCAGAGGAGAAGGAAAAGAGAAAAGTAGGGAATATTATCCAAATGAATAGATAAATGACCTATGAAATCCTGGAGCTTAATAATACCTAAAGTACATTGGACTTATGGCAACATAAATCTAATAATCATGAGATAGGAACTTATATAATGCCTTTCAAGCCATAGAATCATAGAATATTTGAAAAAGAAAGTAGCTTAGAAATCACCTAGACCAGGGGTGGGGAACCTATGGCCTCAAGGCCACATGTAGCCCTCTAGGTCCTCAAGTATAGCCCTTTGACTGAATCCAAACTGTGAAGTTTGATTTTGGATTCAAAGTTTGGATGAATTTTTTCTCTTTTTGGATTCAGTCAAAGGACCACACTTCAAGACCCAGAGGCCACAGGTTCCCCACCCTTGACCATAGCCCAACCATTTCCTCATTTTTTTTTTCTTTTTACGCATCTTGATGCTGAGGCCTAGAGAGGTGGAATGACATGCCTTGAGGCTACACAGTGAGTCAGTGCACAGCTGGGACTAGAACCCAGGTCTCTGGAATCTTGCTTTTTCCAATACCTCCTATCTTTCCTCGGTTTTACTAGTCTGATAAAGCATGCCTATATCAAGAAAAGTCCATGAGAAAATCTAACAGAGAAGACATGCTCTTACAGGTTAGCATCCTACATATATATATATATATATATATACATCAAGATAACAAGGTTAGGGAATTAAGGAGTTCTCATCTACCAGGAAGGAAGCCTACAATATTTATTTGGGTGATAAGGAAAACAGAATAATGGAGAAGGTGGTCCTTCATGCTAAAGGGACTATTCCTGGGAAGCTATGTAACTCAAAAGCTTTACAGACTGAATTAGGAGTAATCCTTATGGGATCACTAACAGCTCATAAATAACTTTTAATGAGATTTCCAGCAAGTAAAATAGCACATGGGGGAAAGGGTATTTTAAAATAAATAAATAAATAAAAGTTTAAACTCTGTATGGTTGTTTTCCAAATGTCTAACCCAAAGAAAAGGGGCTATTTCAATAAGAAAAGATTAGTAGTGAAAATATTTAATTAACTGATAGGGACAGGGAAAGCTTGCCTATGTCACTGAAAATACTTGACATTGACCACTAATCTATGGAAACTTATATAGCTAAATCTAAAGCATGTTCCAGAGTTAAGCAGAGAAATAAATCAAGGTTTGCAAATGTCATTTAAGTTTTCACCTGTCCCACGATTCAAAATTATTGGCTTCCCAATGAAAAGCATATGTTGTGTCCCTTGCCTGGGGAATAGTAATGAAGTGAGGCAGACACTCTCCAGTTCTATTCTACCATCTCTCCTCTCTTTATTTCCCATCGAGTAAAAATAATTACTGTATACTTGAGGGAGCATTTCTCTCAGTCTGCCGATAACGGCTGCCATGTTGGCTCTTCAGGCGAGTCTTTTCTTCCTTGAGGGACCATCACTTGATTTATGAGAAAATAGTTGGCAAATTGTGGTGTCCATCTTGATGGATGACATCATTTGGGCTATTTTGCTGATCATGAATGACTAACTTCTTCTTTTTAGCACTGCTGCAATTGATCAATAGCTATGATTTTGCCACGGCTGAATTTTTTTTTTAAAGTGACAATTGTCTTTTCTGTTTAAGAACTAAAGAAGAGTTTGCCAAAGAGGAAAAAGTCAAATCCTTTATGCTTGTTTGGAACCCAATAAGAACATAAATCTCAATTTCAGTAATGTAGCAATATGAAATCTCCCAAATTGAGTAGATTGCAGACAGAACCAAAATGTCACAGGACTCGATCAGTATTCTTTACTCCAGGGTTTTTTGGTCTTTCAGAAGCCCATCTAGCATTTCCTACTGAATACTCTAGGTAAAAATAATTTTGCAATTGAAGTTATTCTCCTGGACAACTATATAGCTTTATAATAGGAGACATAATTCAAAAGAAATAACGTTTTGATGATCCTTTTGTTTCAAATAACTTGATCCATAATTAAAAAAAAACTATTAAGAATGAATTAAGCTGAATGTTTTCTCTTTCCAAAACTGATTTCTTGTTCTCAGGAATGGCAAACTCATGCTCACAGCCACTAATTTTCAGAGAGGATTCTGACATAGGATCTCATCCCTAAGAGAAGCATTTCTTTCACATAGCTCAATGACAACTCAGCAACTGGCAAATTGTTTATGATACAAAATTGGCACAGATCCAAGATGCAAAATAAAAAAATTAAAAAGGCAACCTAAGAGAAGAATTGAATAGCTTTCACTGATCTGGGCCAAACATGAACCTATAGACTTCAATAGACACTTGATAAAAATGTCTTTATAATGTCTACATGTCTTTGCAAGAAGGCTACAGATCTTCAGCTGCTATTATTTGTTATTTCTAACAAATGTGGCTTGCCAAAGAACACTAAGGTTAGTGAGGTATTCTCTAAGGGTAGGGTGGAAAAAAGTTTCTGCTTTATAGCCTAGCGACGCAAAAATGTTTGCGCGGCACAGTCAAAAGTGGGATTTCTTGTTAGTTTGACTGTTTTTTCTCTCTTGGACATCATACTTAAACAATTGTCTCCTTCTGGCTGAGTGTTTCTTCAAATTTATTTATAGAAGATATTTCCTTCCCCACTTCTAATCTGTTTTTCATATTTCGGTGAAAGGGATCATACATAAAACTTTACAAGGTTTTACTTTTCTTTGCATTTCCTAAATGGAGACATCTGCTATGCTCATTAAGCAAGTGCTATCCATTCATACATAAACTGTCCCATCTTTAATTCATGGTAAAGTGCTTCAGATTCATTTAAGTATTTTGCTGTCTTTCACTTGCTGATTTTTTTCAGGTCAGTTTTTACCTGTTATTCTTCGGTTATTTTCATTATACCAACAATTTCTATTCCACCAGCTCCCCACCCCCATTCCCACTCATCTCCCTTCCAAATTGTAAAATACACACATAACTTTATTACTTTTTAAACTCTGCCAAAAGTGTGTTTTTATGATAGAAGGCATTTGTTCAGGCCCATCGAAGTTTAGCACTTAGCTATGAGAAGCAATGTACAGAAAGGGGTTTCTCATTAAGCATTTCAATGAGTCAATCGAAATACTATATTCCAGTTGAGAATGCCTCCAGTCCAGTCAAATTCAGGAACACTCTCCGATCAGAATTTATAATCTCCTACAAGTGATATAAACCAAAAGATTGGCTCCATTTTTGTGATGTCATCATTACATTTAATTATGTTGGGGGCGGGGCGAGGGAATATTTGGAAAGAACACATAGAAAAAGGGAGACAAAAGTTCTCTCCATGTATTTAATGCCAATTTCCGAGTCTGTGCCTAAGAAGTCTCATCTGCAAACACATTATGATGTTTTTAATAATAATAAAAATTGCAATTTTATTTCGTGCCTCTCTGGAAACAGTTTGGAAAGAGAAGAATGTATTTCATTACTGGATTCAGGCAGAGGAGGTCCCAGCATCCAGAGCTTTGGGGATTTCCATGCTTTCAATATGCTTTTTCTGCAAGGTTCCCCTCCCAAGTTCCTTGCTCATCAGAAAGCTGCTCAAAATAGGGGAATCCATTAAATTGGCAAGCTGATGGATGGGCTGCCCAGGTAATACAGATGATTGTGGGTAAAAAGATTGGGTGCAATGTGTTTTAATGATTCCTAAAGAGTCAGCTGTGGGCACATCTAGTTGTGAAAGGTCTGCTTAAATTGAACCTGGTGTTTTCCTCCAACTATTCTGGGTAATTTATGAGTCTGAATCTGTGTTCTCCTCTGTATTTCCTGTTGTTTTCTGCCTCTCCTGGTTACTTCACTGCTCTGCCTGGCTTAGCAAATAAGTTGACTTGATTTTAAAAGGTTTGTAAATAGTAGGGTGCCTTATGTCAAAACTGCTTTTCACAAAATCAGAGGGAATTTTGTGTTTTTTCTCTCTCCTCTCATCCCAGTCAGCCAAACTTTGAAGTTCTGTTCATTGGAACAATCATTTGGGAAGTAAATGTTACAATTCTCTCTCAACTTGGGACCTTAGTCAATTTCCTGAAATGCAAAATTAGTTCAGCTAGCTCTGGCCCAGGTTAACTCACCTGTTGATGGGGAACCACTCACCCCCTGAAATGATGGTGAGCATTTAGGAAGGTGCTTTTCATTCTTCCAGATCAATATGTCAGTGGGTAGCCAGAATCAGTACACTAAACCACCCTCTGTTAGCTTAAAATGAATAACACAACCCCAGAGCCTAAAATAGGAATGTTTGTTCCTGGGGCAAGTACCACAAATCATGCCTGCGATGTGCATGTTAAGAGTTGTTCTGCATTGGGGAAAACTTAAGGGTTGCTCCATAGCTAGAGTCACTCAGGGTGGGGCATAGAGAGAGAGAGAGAGGAGCTCACCTGAGCCCACCACCTGGTAACTTACGAATTTGATTATTCTGGTCAACAAAATGCTATCTCTGTTGTTTCTACACTGCCAAAGGCCTGCAAACACTGTCAGTATCACCTAAATTTGGAACCTTGGAGAGAAATCCCTGTCATCCCTCCCTAGTTACAGCTCTGCCCCCTCCCACAATCACTCACTTTCCTACAAAATCACAGAATAACTGAGCCAACCCATGCAGGCCCCCATAGCATATCCCCACAAGCTCAGAATTTTATTTACAAATTGCTCAGAAATATAGTTCTTGGTCATGCTCTTTTCTTAAGAGAAAAGAAAGAATTTGAGCATTTGCCAACCCCTATGACTGAGAAACGGAGATGATGACACAAGGCAAAATAGCTTATGTCTACCCTGACTTTTATTTCTTCCACTCGGCAGTGTAACATTGAGGTAATAGAGGGCAGAACTCCCATGAATTCTTTGTCCTATTTCTGGCTATAGCATAGAGGGATGACATCCCCAAAGATGTCCAGGCCAATGCCTAGCGTGCCACTGCAATGGGCACTTTCTGGCACTATGGCCACTGCTATTCTTTCTCCATTCTACCTCCAATCTTTAAAAAAAGTACAAATATAGATTTTCAAATAGGATGCAGAAACTAGAAAAATGGACTAGGCCTACAAAATTCGGTTTACTCAGGTCACTATTACTTTCTAATTCAATCTGGCTTTTAGCAAGGATTTCACAGGACAAAAGTATCTTCATTGCAAATATGAGACTACCCAGATTGAATTGGGTTTCCATGATTACATTTTTAATTCTAATGACGAGAATCTCTGAAAAATTCTCCTTTTTTAGAATGCAATTCGCATAGGAAAAATAATCTAGATGCTTTTAGAAAATTACTTACAATCAGCTGGAAGGTATTTAATGAACTTTGTTTCACATAACTTTGCAGCCAGTTGAAAATATGGTTCACATATAATCCATAACCCCC
Source organism: Potorous gilbertii (assembly GCA_028658325.1). Taxonomy (NCBI): domain Eukaryota; kingdom Metazoa; phylum Chordata; class Mammalia; order Diprotodontia; family Potoroidae; genus Potorous; species Potorous gilbertii. The sequence goes on from CM053769.1 coordinate 540,089,377, forward strand.
TGGAATTTTCATAGCATCTATTAAGAGAATTTTAAGTGGAAGATACATGAATAGATATTATATATTTATAGGTTTGTATATATATATATATATGTATATATATATATATATATATATGTGTGTGTATCTATTTATATACACACATATGTGTATATTCAAAGCAGGATATTGGATGCATAGATGGAGTTAGAAAGTCAACAATTGATTTTCCAGATATTCAGTGAAACACCAAATGGTTCAGTTAGGCATCCAGAGCCAACTTTATCTCCTATGTCACTTAAAACTTAGTCTGAACTTTATTTAACTTAATCATTTGGATATAATAATAAATAAAAACAAATGTCTGTGAAAATTGTTGAATGAACTTGTTGCTTTACCTTTTTTAAGGGCTGGAATGGAATCTCCTATCTTTTTTCAGTGGCTTAAAGGTGTATGAAATTATACAATAGTCAAATAATGCTTTAAAGGGGGATAAAATAACTTTAAAAGAAATTTTATTCCATGTGGGCTAGTCCACAAACTCTTTTTTGTTAACCAAGTAGAAGAAAATTTCCTAATTTCTGAAAGAATTAAGTTATTTCACCTCTTCCCCCCACCCTGAAATCTTTGATACACAACCTTCACCATAAACAACTCAGGAAAGCATGTACATTCATGGGGTAAAGAAGTTGTTTATGTTTTTGTTGGCACACCACAAATATTTTATAAGTTTCTCCCGGAAGATGCAAAGCTTGATACTCTCCAGAGTTTAGATTGGGCGCGAGGGGCTTTTCTGCAATATAAATGTTTTGTTACTTCAGAACTACCTAATTTCTCCCAAGACTTTAATGGGGAGACCAGCATTGCTTCCAAGTTCCAAAACTATATAGGAAGTATGATCCTAATATTAAAGACTCCACCATCATTCTAGTTTTCCTTGTACTATTAATTTGTAAGGAAAAAAATAAAAATGGAAAAGAAGTGGAAATAATTAGTTGTTTTTTCCTTTTTACATAAAAGAGAACATAAGAGAGCACATTCCCTTTCTAGATAAGGAGAACCACCACCCCCTTGACCTTTCCCAATAACATACTTCCTCAAATCTGTTCACAAATGGCCAAAATTCCACAATGATAAAGTTATTTTTTTGTGCTCTATGAAATGCAAATAACCCTGGAATGGCTACAAGATTAAACCATTCATGCATTGGCATGAATGAAAGTTATCAAATACTATCTTTTATTGCAGATTATTTAAAAATACAATCATAGATAGAGACCATAGAAATCACCTAATCCAAGCTTCCATCCTAAACAGAAATTGCTTCTAAAGTATCCCCTAACAAGCAGCCATCCAGCTTTTCATTGAACTCTACCTTTTACTACCACACAAGATAACCTCTTCCATTGCTGGTCTGATAAAATTGTTTAAAAACTACTACTTGTACTTTTTTTTTTGAAAGCAAAGAATTGGAACAAAATCGATGCCTACTGGTTGAAAAATGTGTAAACCAACTGCAATACATGACTACAGTGAAATATTACTGAGCTCTAAGAAATGATGAGTAGGATGAACATTAGGAAGCATAGAAAACCTTGCATGAACTGACACAAAGTGGAATAAGCAGAACCAAGAAAACAAAACCCACGATGACTACATCATAAGTGAATGTGGAAAAATTACAAAGAATAAGCATGGCCCCAAAGATGAACTATGGGAAAGATACCACTTGTTACTCCTTTGTAATGGTGGGGAGGTCTATGGGCATGGAATATTGTATATATTTTTTCAATGTATTTATTGATTTTGCTGGTTGTCTTTTTTTTTCCTCTTTTTCTTTTAAAATGTTCTTTGTTACATGGGATGGCTCTCTAAGAAAGTGAGGGAGACAGGAGAAAATGTGTAGGCAATATAAAAACAAAAAATATCAATAAAATTTATTCTTAAAAAAGAAAATTGTATTTATATTGATTGATTTCTACCTCCTTTAAACTTTCACCTTTTGACTTGGAGGCTCCAACAATAAACTCTGCTTCTTTATAATTTGGTTTCAGACTGTCTGACCCAGGTTTTGCCCATTTGTCATAGAATTACAACTCTTTGAACCAAGCTCCCCTTCCTACTCCCACCCATCCACCCAAATATCACCCCTACAGTGGAGAAAATCAAAGTAAGTCTTAGAAATTCTTAGAAACTTCTAATAATAAAACAACCCTCCTTTACCAGTGAGTGTTAATTTCTCCAGAAAATGGATAGGGAACTATATTCCTCTTTGTTTCAGCCTGATCTTTTTGCTTAGAAAGTCCAACTATTTCTGATTTGGAGGAGGTGCCTCCTTTTATACCCAATGTAGTTGAACAAGATCCCCAGCTTTTGAGATGAAGAGTTGCTTCCGAATTAAATGGTTTTAATTTTAAAATGAAGGCTTACAGTCAGCAAGCTGTATGTGGTCTGAGGCCCCATCAAATGGTCAGGGAAGAATGGGAGCCAATCCTTGCTGATTGACAGGTTTAAAGATAAAGTAGACTATAAGAAGTTATTTCTGGGTCTACTTTGACTCCCCTATGCAATTACCCTTATTTGTACCCCTGCCCCTCTGTACTTAGCGTTCTCATTTAATTATTTCAAGGCAGGATTTTATGGACTATTTACCCATGCTGATTTTTTTTTCTGGGTGCTTCAGCTTCCACATGCTTTCAGGGATGAAGTCTAGTCAAGATAACTTACGCAGGAGAAACTATCCTCAGCAAATATTCTTTCCGTTTGGAATCTTAAGTAGTAGAAAGATGAATTTGGGGCTATAGAAAATGATGGCTCCAAAACATAGTTTGACTAAAAAGTCTTTTCCTTTTGGAAAAGAATCGAAAAGTTTTTTGTAATGTTCTTGCGTTCATTCAAGAAGAAACATTTCTCCATAGAAAGAGAGTGTTAAGATTGGGAGATTCAACAAATGGAACAGACCATTTGATGCCATCTGAACAATAGACATTTGAGACATTAATTAGAGGGGTGGTCTTCTTCCAAAGACTAACATTGTCCATATTTTGAACACAGAGTACTTCTAATTATCTGGCATTTGCAAATGAGTAATAGTTAAGAGTTTAAGGAAAATTAGGCAAAAGCACCTTGATCATAAACATATGTATACCATTTCATTTGGCCATTTTAAAATGTGGTTTTTAACCAGCTGCCATTAATATGGAGCACACCATTCATCTGTTTCCCTCCTTGTTCTTGTAGTATACATGGCAGAAATAAGAGAAACTCAGTCATTCTGAATCTCTTTCCAGCTCAGGAAGAATTATTGAATATAAATTTGTATATGGCTATCTCATGAAACAAATGAAAGCTTAAATTAAATAAAAAGAAAATTAACAATCAGGATTAGGTAAAAAGTATTACATTTCCTCAGGCTCAAGTTACAAAGATATGTTTTTGTAGGAGAAAGAAAGGTCAGTTACCACTATTAAACTTGTATATTGTTTTATACTAAGCCCTTTCAATGGCCTCTCTGAGGGACTGTTGAGTTTGTATTACACTCTAATAAACTCCAGGTGTGTAGGACAAACTGAATAATCAGAACCTGATGGCCCAAACTAGTTAAAAATAATGTGGTACATTCCTAGTTCTCTGCATTTAATTTATTGTTAATCATTGTTATTGCTTACATTTATTGGGTAGTTTTTCTAGATTTATTAGGCACTACGTTTAACAGTGTTATCGCTTGTAACTGACTATCAGTGGAATCGAAAACATATTTTTGTAAAGACTCTTAGCCTAATTAGTAAGTCGTTTCCCCTGTGACACTAAACAGAACCCAAAATGTCCATGATTTTACCCCTCTTAAGTCAGAAGCAAAGTTCAGAAGAGGAACCTACTCTCACCAAGACCACCTGTTGCACCATAACAGAAATAATGTCTTTCCCAAGATACTGATGGAAGGAGCTGCAAAGTCAAGGAGAATTCTTTTTCCTCCATCACAGCAGGGCCAGCTTCCTGGGGCTAAGCACAGGATAGGATTTCAGGAGTATTGGGGAAGGGCCACCACCCCTAAGTGTCTTCCCCATCTACTCACTAGTATTGCACATGCTTTTTTTTTTTTTACCAGGTACATATATCCTTCCATTCATTTTCAATTTGTTTAGTCATTCATTTGTTCAACAACAAATGTTTATTTAGTGGTAAAAGTCAAATGTAGATGCCCTTGGGAGAGGGAACACCATGATTTGGACTTACATAAAGGATTAATTGACTCGTTACTGAGAATAGGCATTAAATAGGGAGGGAAAAAAGAGCAGGAAGCCACTGAGACCTGAAAACTTGATCAGGAGAGAACAACAGCTCAAAGGGCCACAGAGGGAATAGAAATTAATTCCTTGGAACCTAGTCTAATGGGAGAGAAGTGCTCTGGTCTTATCCTCTGTGGGACCTTGGCCAAACATCTACAACACTGATTCATGCGTGACCCTGGCCAAGTCATTTAACCTCTTGGTTATTTTAGATTTGGGGATGATAATCGCTGCTGCTCTCTTCGTGGGGATGTTCCCAAGTATGAATGAAAATTTTAAAATATGAAATCACTTTGAGCCATTCCAAAAAGTAGTAGTATATATTATTATTTGTTGTTGTTCAGATATTTCAGTTGTGTCCAACTCACTGTGACCCCATCTGAGATTTTCTTGGCATAGATACTAGAGTGGTTTGCCATTTCCTTCTCCAGCTCATTTTTCAGATGAGGAAACAGAGACAGAGTAAAATGATTTGCCCAGGGTTACACAGGTATAAGTGTCTGAGGTCAGATTTGAACTCAAGCTTATTAAGGAGGTATTGGACTGGAGTATTATGGAAATCGACTCATTAATAGTTAGTGAGGAGGCTGAATTCTGGAGAGTTTGTCAACAAAGTTGGAGGGGTAAAAAAGAAAGATAGTGCCAATCATGCTTCTTTGTAAAAGATAACGTTTATAATTCTTCTGATTACACAGGACTCAAACCAAAGCCTTGAGAAGCCTCCCATACAACCTCCTCTCCCCCTCCCTGTTTCTTTCCCAATAGTTTAATTCCAAGGAAACAATAATTAAGAAATTGAATGGATTTTGTTAATTTTTTAAAAAGCAGTCCTCCTGAATTTTTAAAAATCCATTTCAAACTGTTAAGATAAAAAAAACAATTTTGTGTTTTCCCCTATGATTAAAATTTCCCAGAAATTTTGTTTCTTGAAGATGTTTTTTCTTGCATAAAAAGGAAGAAATATCTGGAGAGGTATATGGCTATACAGGGAGCTCACGGATGAGCTTAGATTTTTTTTTTAATTCATTTTATATTGGTGCGTTATGTCTTTACATTCCATATGTTCTACTTGACCAAAGTGAATCCTTCTTTGTGAAAAAAGAAAAATTAAGCCATAAAGCAAAAGTAGTAAACATCTGAAACTTGTCTATGCCCTTCTGTCCTAGTAGCATCTTAAAAGGGAAAAGTCCTTTCATTATTTATTCATGGAGACCATTTTGAGTCCTACTTTCCCTCAGTGATCTTTTCATCAGCATCTTTAGAGTCATTGTGTATAAAATCTCTTAATTCCTTTACTTTACTCTGCATCATTTAGTATAAATAATACGCTCCTGGATTTCAGCAAAAGATAAGGAATAACTTCTTAAAAATTGGAGTTGATCAGATATTTGTTGGTACGTAATCACTTCTCTGTCACTAGAGGACTGAAGCAAAAGGAAATTGGTCCCAGTCAGATACATTGCAGAATGGTTTCCTATATCAGGCAGAACAGAATTGATGTTCCTTCAAGTAAAGCCCCTTTAACTCTATAAATTGATGACTAATTCTAAGAATTCATGCTACTTTGAAAACAGACTTTGTCCACCTAGAAGAATAAGAGTCTAGTCTCTGCCTCTGTGGTCAGGCCTCTAACCCTTGAGTTGAGTCTACCCAGTCTTTGACTTAGAGGCATTTCCCTTCACAAGAGACTAGAAAACTTTTAGAGGTGGGTGATCCCATCTATGAATGCCCAGATAATATTTACAATGAAAGTGGGAATTGTGTATATCCTTTACACATTACTTTGTGCTTTCTCACTGACTCAACTAGACTATAAAGCCTTGAACCGTGAGACTAAGTTTCATTCATCTTTGGTCCATAGAGTCTGGTGTAGGGCCTTAAATAAACAGAATAAAGTTAGCATTTATAGAATACTTTATATATGCATATATAGTATGTATATATATATATATATATATATATATATACATATACAATTTTATCTTCTCAGTAACCCTGTGGAATAGATGCTATTGTCATCCCTGTTTCACAGACTAGGAAACTGATAAGTGACTCACCCAACTAGTATATGTCTGAGGCAAGATATACATTGTGTGCTCTCTCTACTGTAAAACCAAACTGCACAAAGCAGACGTTTAATAATTGCTGGTTCATCATGATTTGACCCAAACCGCAATCTGGCTTGGTGAATAGACTACTGGATCTGGGACCACAAAAACATAGGTCCAAATCTTGCTTTTAATACTTCCTAACTACATGACTATGGGTAAGTCACTTAACCCTTCTAAGCCTCTGTTTCTTTATTTATAAAATAAGAAGACTGGAAAAAAACATGCCTGTCACTTTTATCTCAAACCTCACAGGTTTATGGTAAGGACCTAAATGCACAAAGCTATATAAAGTGCTTGCAAAACTTAAATCACTATATAAACGTCAGCTGTTATCAACATCTTCATCATCTCAGGGTACCAAAATGGAAGCTTTCAATGGATTTGTTATCTCCCTAAAGTGGATGTTTCTTCCAGTAGTACAGACTTCAGCCTCCACAAAATCTTATTCTGAGGTCTCATTGTGACAAGTAAGAGACATTGCGTTCTCAAAGTCTATGCCAAGAGCATAAGTTCTGGAAAGTTCTACCATGCTGGAAGAACTTCATGTATAGTTTTGGCAATAGACTGCCCACTCCCCAAGGAGCAATGCAGCTAAGTAAATCACCAGGCCACTGGCCACTTGGTGATGTACATTTTCACCACAATAGCTCACAAAGCAAAATTAGAGCAAACAACAACCCAAAAAGGGAATTACATGACAAATTTTAATTAAGGGGGAAATAAAAACAACTTCTCTATTGAAATACTGACCACAATAGTCTAACACTGGCTGGTTAGCAATCCTAAACATTCTGGGCATTCTCCTGGCAAATAATAGGTGATGAATAAATATTTGTGTGCTTTCTAGGAAGGAAGAACACAATCTCCTGAAAAAATATGCTCTAATCTAACAATTACTTAGCACTTTTTTGAAATTTCCTCCTGAGGTCATTTTGACTTTTTTTTAAATTGCTTTATCTGCTGGAGAAAACAACTCTAACCTAACAATTCCTTATAATCTCCTTGAAGTTTGCTCCGGAGGACAGTTTAACTTTAAAAAAAAAAACAATCAAATATAAGCCTGTGGTCTGGACCCAGTTTGCCAAGGAGTAGCAACGTTTAGATTCAACTCTTAATTAGTCCAAAAGTACTTGAGACTGGGAATTCTTTTTTTTTAAATGTTATATTTTTAATTTTATTTTTTCCCCAATTACATGTCTAAAACCATTTTTTTTAACATTTGAGGTTTTTTTTAAAGTTTTTGAATTCCAAATTCTTTCCTCCCTCCTGCTCTTTCCTTCCCCTTCCCTGAGATGGTAAGTAGTCAGATATAGGTAATATATGGGCAATCATGTAAAACATTTTCACATTAGAGACTAGGAAGTCTTAACCTTTTTGTATTATAGGCTGCTTGGCATTCTAGTGAAGCTTATGAATCCCTTCTCAGAAGAATGAATTTGAATCTAGACAACATACTATATAGGATTGCAAAGGAAACCAATGATGTTAAAATAAGAATAAAAATATTACCAAAACACAAATAAAGAGACCCCAGGTTAAAAAGTCTCTGCTCTATACTGCCGTAGCCTCTTACAGTTCTCTGGAGAGGTACAGCTAGACAAGCCATCATCAGAAAAAAAAATGGATGGTGCATCTAATCTGATGACAGCCTCATAGTAAGAACAGTGAGTAAGAAACATCCTCTGCCTGAGTCCTTTCATCAAGTTTAGGAAAGGAAAGCAGTCCGCCTTCTCTACAAGTCTCCAGTAAAGCATGTTGAGGAAAAAGAGGAAAGCTGTCCCTTCCAAACACAGTGGACACAAGTTACCACAGGCTCAAAGTCCAAGGGACTTCATGTTTCTAGAGTTGTTTGCATGTTGTCTCCCCTGTTAGAGACTGTGAGTTTCTTGAGAGAAGGGACTGGGTTTTTTTTCTTTTCTTTGTCTCTCCAGTGCTTACACAGTGCCTGATGCATAGTAGATACTTAATACAGGCTTCATGACATGACATGACTTGGTGAGGACCCCCTCTATGATATCCTTGACAAGGGGTCATCCAGGCTTAGTCTGAATGATGGGAAACCCAACATTTCCTGAGGCATCTCATCACACTTTTGGACAGCTCTACGGAGTCCATGATTAGGGGAAAAATACTTTGGTACATATGACAGATAGCCAGATGTGCCACTGGCAAATGTTTTATCATCTTTCCCTCCCTCCCATTCACCCCCAACCCAAGAATTAAAAGTTTTAATTTTATTGCTTCAATACACAAGATGTCCCAAAAGTCTTAGTGAAGTTTTAAGGTTAACAAACATTTTTAAGTATAAATGCTACAAAGTGACAAAAAAACCCCAAATTTAAAAGTTTAATTTTAACCTTTAAAATATTGATATATCTCTTATGAAAATTCAGTATAACTATTGTCATACTATACATTGCCCTACTAGATTTTCCAAATGTAAAAACTGTGTTTGCTACCTTTAACCAAGGGAACTTGAACAAAAATTTAAAATTAAAAGTATATCATTAAAATTCATGGAATTAAATTTAAAAGATGCTTTCAAATGATTTTTTTATGCTTGTAACATTTATACTTCTGGAGTTACTAAGGCTTTAAATTGCACTAAGACTTTTGGATAGTTTGTGTGTTATTGAGTTATTTCAATTGTTTCCTACTCTATGTGACCCCATTTGGGGTTTTTTTTTGGGTGGGGGCAAAGTATTAGAGTGGTTTGCTGTTTCCTTCTCCAGCTCATTTTGCAGGTGAGGCAAATAAGGTTAAAGTGACTTGCCCACTTGCCACACAGCTAATAATTATCTGAGGTCAGATTTGAACTCATGAAGATGAGTCTTCCCAATTCCAGTCCCTGCACTCTACCTACTGTGCCACCTAACTGCCCCCACACACATATATGTCATGGAATGATAGATGTAGAGATGAAAGGGACCTTACAAGTCATCTAGTCTGACTCCATTTTCAGATTAGGAAACCACCTAAGGTCACATCAATAATTAAACCAGGTCCTGTGACTCCAAGGTTTTCCCCTATACCGTGCTAGCTCCCATTTATATAGTACAGAGCTCAATAAATGTTTGTTGAGTAACTTTTAATAGTACTAGTAACATTTATTGTCAACAAGGTGCTAGAATTAGATGTTCTTTCCGGGTTCATGGTTTTCAAAACAGAAATTCTCTCTATAATCTTGATCATAATTTAAACTCCATCTGGGGTTACAAAGTCCAATAGTTTGTTCTAACATTTGTTTGTTTAGGAGGGGAGAGAAGAATCTATGTCCAGTCCAATCCAAACCAAACCAACAAGTATTTATTAAGTGAGTATTATATGTAAAGCACTGAACTAAACATAGTAGATACAAATACAAAATTTTAAAACAGTCCTATACCTCAGGAATTTACATTCTATTTAGAGGATACACCATGCAAACAGGTAAGAATATACAGGATTTTGAGCAGGGAGGGTACTACCCATTAGCAGTATCAGAAAAGGTTTCATGGTAGCACATCAGCTGAGCCCTAAAGGAAGTAGCAATCTGTAGCAGCAAGCACCTGACATACATTCAGGATCACCTACTGGCACAGGCTCTTAGATGTGCTTTTGTGAAAGTAAAGCAACTTTTGAGGGGTCAACAATCTTATTTAATTACATATACCAACAGAGAAAATACAAGCAGAAAAATAAAGACCAACAGACAGGGCTTCTGTCTGACCATAAGCAATACCTATGTCACACATCAACAGACAAATTCAACTGTCTGACCATTACATACACATATAATTAGTTACTAGAGAGAGAAGCACCAACATCTGGGTTTTCAAAGGGGTGATGCTCTTTAACTGCTACCCAGAGTCACATCTGGCACTGGAACCTTCTTCCAAGCCCCCAAAGCAAAACCTCACATCAGAGTATATATATACTTTTCAGAGTTGAAGGGCCAGAGGGCAAGACCCTCATGACCCAGTGCCTCATTAACAATTAATAAAAGGTGTGGACCTTCCTACAAAACAAAACCCTCCTAATCAAACTTCCCTTAATGGGCTCCACCTGAGGTCTATTATTAATGAGCCAAGAAGACTAACAAGCCTCCCATAATCAAGCAACTCATCTTAACATTAGAGAGTCTAAGAGGTGGAGAAGGAAGTGCCTGTGACATGGTCAGGCTTGTGCAGAGGGAAAGAAAACAATATATTAGTGAGGTTTTTTGTTGAGTTGTTTCAATTGTTTCCAACTTTTTGTGACACCATTTGGTTTGTTTGGGGTTTTTTGGCAAAGATATTAGAGTGGTTTGCCATTTCCTTCTCCAGGTCATTTTACAGATGGGCAACTGAGGCAAATAGAGTTAAGGGTCTCACTCAGGGTCATTCAGCGAGGAATTGTTTGAGGCCACATAACAGTAGTGAGGATATGTTGATGCTCAAGGTCATGGATCTTTGTTTTACTCTAGTAGGACTTGGGGTCTTAGATCTGCAAGTTTTGAACCTGAAATCTTCAGCTGGGAGTCAGGGGATCTAAAATCTAGTTCCAAAGTCCGTAACTAGCTTCTTGTGTGACCTTAGGAAAACTTCCTTTCTCCTCTGAAACTGTTTTCTTTTCTATAAAAGGAGAGGATTGTAGATTATCTCTTAAATCCCTTCCAGTGCTAAGATACTATGATAGTTTTAATTTTTTTTTTGAGTATGTGATAACTTTCACATGAACTGATATTAGTCAGTCAACAAGCATTTATTAAGCTCTTAATATGTTCCAGAGACTATGCTCATACAAAAGAGAACAAAATCATGATTTCTGCCCTCAAGAACCTCACCTTGTAACAGGCAGAAAAAAGGCAAACAATTAGGTAGATACAAGATAGAGAGGATGCAAATGGGAGGTAATCTCAGAGAAATGTAGAAAAAAGAGGGACATAGAAATAGAAGGAAGGAGGGAGGGAAGGAGAGAGAGAGGAAAGAGAAAAATAGACAGATGGAGGGAGGAAAGTAGGGAGGAGGAGAGAGAGAGAGAAGAAAGGAGGGAAAGAAGGAAAGAGAGGAATAGGACAGTAGATGGACGTCTTCAGCCCTGTCTCTGACACACGCTTACTCTGTGACCATGAGTGAATCATCCAACCTCTCAGTCTCACAAAAAGCCTTCTAAAACTATGTTACAGAAAAGTTGCTGATCTACATTCATGGAAGGAATTTCCACACTGTAACTTTCTTGTACCAATGAATTCAAAGCTCTCAACTCCATCCTACTCACCATATTTTAAAAAATCCAACATCATCAGACATAAAATATTTAAAAGAAAAACAGCCTACCCAAGCTTCTTTCAGTTATTAACACTCTATTAGCATCAAACACTTGCAATCATTCTGATGAGGGCTGGAGGCGGGAGGTGGTAAGACCCCTGCAAAGACCCCAGTGAAGGGGCAGGTCACCTGGAATGAATTCTGGGACTCAAGCATTTTTGAGGTCAAGGTAAAGATTTATTACACTTTTCAGTGGGCAAGAGTTCTTAGGTAACCTGCAACCTCTGAGGGGTACAGGATAGTCTGTAATAAAACATACACCAAATAGGCTAACTAGCTGATTCAGGGAGGGATTAGGGAGTGGTTAAGGAGTGGTTAGTCCTTAAAGGAACATACACCTTTGGTATCTACTGTGCAGGTATTTTACCCAGAATTCATAAGGAAATAGCCCAAGGTGAGGGCTATATTAGGAGGTGTGGTTTTAGGCCTGAAACATTACTAAGTCAACTAAGGGACAGGACTGACTCAGGAATACCGGATTGCTCTCATCAATGTCTTATTAGACAAGATAAATGTAAGGGAATATATATATGCCTAAGTCTAGGATACATATGATTGGTCAGTAAGTAGTAAATGTTATTATGATGCAGTACACAGTCAGTTCAGCCAGTACATCGCTGGTTCAGACTAATAAGTTCCATAGGTGCAGCTGGCTGCTGTATCAGGAAGGGAGTTAACAGTTAGTGCTGAGACTGTGCCCTTGGGCTGGGGAGAAACTGCCTGAGACTGTGTTTGAGGAGAGGGAGGAATGTAATTTTAGAACTGGGGTTCAAACACATGTACCCAAGCACCCAATCAGTTCCATACTGAGAATTTAAAATCAAAATATTAGCTCAGCGTTCAAGGCTCTCCACAAAAAACTCCAACATAATTTTCCAGGTACATCTCATACTTCTCTGCATGAACTCTAGGGCAACCAAACTTCCATTCTCCATTCATTTTTGTGTTTTCTTGTTCCAAGAAAACATTTAATGATCACCACTATGGTCAGGGCCTAGTGCTGAGTTCTGTGAGAAATGTGAGAATGAAGACTGCTGTATAGTCAAGGAGATAAAAGAAGAGGACAGTAATTGGCCTCTGACCAGTTGATTCTCCCTTCCCTCTAGTTCATGTAATTTCAGAAAGCACAGAGCAGATAACAGAAGTAACAAGGTACTATTATATTAATAATATGCAAAGATGTGCCATGAGACTTCCAGGAGGGCAAATCATTTTTAGCTAGGTCAGAAGAGATCTCATGTAAATGATGGAATTTAAGCTAGACCTTGAAGGATGGGTATAATTTCAACAGGTAAGAGACAGCAGGAAGCAAAAGATATGATATGAACCAAGGTGCCAAAGTATAGGAGCATGTTCAGGTAATGAAAGGTCCAATTCAGCTAAAACATGGGTTACTCAGAGGAGAAAATTAGGTTGGCAGAAAATTAATCTGGCAGCCACCTTCAGAATCAATGGGAAAGAAGAGATCCTAGAAGTAGGAAAAAACCAGTTAGAAAGCTATCTCAACAGTCCTAGAGAGAAATGAGGAGGCCTTGAAATAGGATAGTGTCAGTGGTAATTGGAAAGAGGAAATGTATTTGAGAGATATTAGAGAAATAAAATTGACAGGACTTAGGGATTAATTAGAGGTAGAGAATGAAAAAGAGGAAAGAGTCATAGCTGACTCCAAGGTTTCTAGCTGGAGTGTTGCCAAGCTAATAGTGATTCCATTAGTAGAGGTAAGGTGTGAGGAAAAAGAACTGCTTAATGGGGGGGACAGGAGGAGGAATTGGGTTGAGGACATGTTGAGCTTGAGGCTGGAAATGTCTAGCACAGAGTTGGAAATGTGGGTCTAGGGATGGGAGTGATGTTGGACCGGTGATAGACACCTAGATAGAGAGAGATTTTGCATTCAACTGCATAGTTGAATCTATGCAAATTGATGATATTACCAAAGGAAAAAGTAGCGAGAGAAGAATGCTGAGGGCGAAGCCTGAGGGAATACTTACATTGTAGGGGTGAGAGGAAGAAGAGGAGCAATCAAAGGAGGTAGAATTATAGGAGAACTAGGATACTGTAATGACAGAAACCAAGGAAAAAGAGACTTTTCTGCATCTGTGAAGTGAGTTTCCACACTGAGAGTTTCTTATAACAAGGAAATCAGAGGTTTAGCATTAGGACACAGTACAATGATTTGCATATAGTAAGCACTTAATAAATGACTTTGGATTCTTTTGGACCCTGTCCCACCCTAGCACTCCCAAAAGCAAAATCATCAACCAAACAAAATGTTAAAATACAAGTCCACATGATGTTTCTCTCAATTGTGTGCCCAAGAGGAGGAGATAGAGTTGCCAAATGCTTCAAGAAAGTTAAACTTAAAAGGAAAATGAAAGAGAGAAGACCACAGAATTTGGTGATTAGAAGGTCATTTATGGCCTTTAAGGGAGGTTTCAGGAAAAAAATGGAGTTTACAAATAATTGAGAAGTGAGGGGTTAGGAAATAAAAGCAGTACGTGTTGGGTACTCTTTTGAGAAATTTGGCGGTGAAAGAAGTAGCTTGGTAGTTTGTTAGTGCTGGATTTATAGGATGCTTTTCCTAGGAGAAAACTGAAAATATTTGTAGTCTCCAATAAAGGAGTCGATCAAGTAAGAGAGATCAGTGCTGAATTTCCAGTCATCCTGCCTCCATGCTCAGCTCTTGGAGCTGTTAGTGGGACATGATTTGCAAAATGGTTGGATAGTCATTTTGCATATTAAAGCTAACAGATCCCTACATGGAGCAAATTGGTAACCTAGGGTTTAGGAACACTCAAATTACCAAGCTAATGCAAGCACTGTGCAAATGCAGTTATCAGTCCTCTTGACAAAGGAGTTACCCCTTTGGAGCTCTCATAGCACTTCTGTTGACAATTCTGGCTACTAGCCAACCCCTGGGAGACTAGGTGAGAAAGAAAGAAAAAGACCTGACTTGTCAGGGTATCTTAATATCATTTAAGATGCCCACTCTTGGCTACTAACTCTGTGGTCTTGGAGAAGTCACAACTTCTTTGGCTGGACTGGATGATCTTTGAGATCTTTTCTACTTCTAAAAGTTGATGATGCTCTGAAACCCTCCATTTTTTTTTTGTACTAAGTATTTCAAGCATTTTAATGACTCCCAAGTCACCAATTCCACTATTGTTGGCCTTCCTAATACAGACCACTCAGGAGGCCTTTGTGTAGCCAGAGATTTAGTCCAAAAGCAGTTCACATTCCTGACAAAAGGATTTCACAATAACAACATAATTGCCTGGAATTCAGATAGCTTTTGTGTCCCATGGTATTCAAAGTACTTCCACTGCATTATACTGTCAATGGGCTAAGACCTCTGCAAAGGGAGAATTTACTTTTATTCCATTCAATTCAATAAGACTGACCCTCTTTTTTTCAGATGGAGAAAGAATTCACTAAGAAGTTAAATGACTTGTCTGAAGTCATCTAGTTAATTCCTGGTAAAGCTGCCACTAGAGCTGGGCCTCTTGACTCAAAGGACACAGGTTCAGATCCTACCTCTGATAATGCCTGGGCGACTTTGGGCAAGTCCCTTAACCATCCTTATCTGTAAAAAAAAAAAAAAAGGGAGGAGGGATGATCTAGATGATCTCTGAGTTCCCATCCAACTCAAAATTCTCTTTTCTTCATTTAGTTCTTTCTGCTACGTGATATAGTTCCTGGAACCATCAATAGAAGTGGCAGCAATCTTAGCAACACTGAGGATTCTATGGGGTATGTGCTATTTTTCTAGGTTTAACAAGAGTGAAACTGATTGTGAACCTGAAATAAAGGCATATGCTCTAGCCAAACTGTCCTATTAGCTGTTCCCCAGACTCAAGATTCCATCTTGACCATATCAGTTCCTTCACAAAAGATAACCCCAGGCCTTCCCCCACAGCCCCCTACCCCTATCCCTGTAATAAACTCCCCATCTACTTCTCCCAGAATCCCAAGTTTCTTGCAAAGCTCAGTTCTGGTACCACCCCCTATTTGAAGCACTCTCCCATTGTCCCCAACAGTTCATGCTTTTTCTGTCCTTAGTCTGCCTTGGCTTGTCTCCCTGCAGTCATGTTGTAGTTCTCAGTAGAATTTAATATCTTTGGGGGTATGGACTGTTTTTATTTTTTGTCTGTGGCTCCCAGTACAATACTTTTAAACATACAAGTAATAATTATAGCTAGCCTTTATGTAGATCTACTTTGGGCCATGCACCAGGCCAAGCATTTTTGATCTTTACAACAACCCTAGGAGGTATCATTATCCCCATTTTACAGTTAAGGAAACTGAGGCAGACAAAGATTACATAACTTGCCTGGGCTTGCACAGCTAGTTAAGGTGTGAGGCCGAATTTGAACTAATATTTTCCTGACTCCAGGCCCAGTGCTCTAGCCAATGTGTTATCTAGTCACCTATTAAATACTACAACATTTGAATTGAGTACCCTCTCAAACAGAACTGATCTATGGGTAAATACAGCCAGGAAAGTGATGTACTGATCACAAAGAATGACAATCTGGATTTCATGACTTGCAACTCAATGGTCTTTCTATTCCAACTTCTTGCCTTTAGAAAGTTACATCAAATCATCCTTTCCAAAGAATTTTCTTCAACTCTTTGCTTTTATAACTTTGGGTTATCAAGGTTAGAACCTTAACAAGGGAAAAAGCAAAAACAAAAATAAATGATTAGCCTTTTCACTTGGGGACATCAACAGACTACGCATCTGATGTCACTGTCCATTGGAATATCCCATGAGAATAATCAGAATGTTCCTCAGCTTTTCCTCCAGGGATCAATGATATACAGAAAAGCATCTTGGTTGTTTAAGGTCAATGCTTATATTTCATAGTTCTAAGTATTTTATTAACCTAAAATGAATGTTCTCATTTTTTTAAAATTCAACAAAAGCTATAATAGTGAAAAATAGTTAGACATCCTCCCCCAGAGTTGGAAATTTAAACTCAATTACATTATGATTTTGCCTAAATGAAATGAAAATGAAAATGACTAGTTTAGTTTCCCAGTTCAAACCAAGCAGAGAACCTAGGAAAAAGTGAATGTGGTTTTTGAGAATTTCTATAATTTACTGTAAACAAAAAGCTATCCTGGTTACACAAGACAGTGTCATACCATGGGCAGTTCCCATCGGGTGGGGCCCTTCAATTTCTCAGGCACAGTCAAGATAGGAAATTGAAAATCTCTCCTTTTTGATAAGGTCCAATTTGCACAATGGTCCTCAAAAAGAGGTTAAGATTCCAGAGGTGAATAGTCTTCTGTGATGGATGACAGTGGTTATATTACTTTTGCCACAAAGGAAATTGGACATGGCCACCAACATGAGAAAACTTTACTCTGCTTATGTTACCTATTGCTATTACTGTGTTGAGTTGTTTCAGACTCTTCATGACCCCATTTGGGGTTTTCTTGGCAAAGAGGCTAAAGTGGTTTGCTATTTCCTTCTTCAGATCATTTTACAGAAGAGAAAACTGAGGCAAAGAGTGACTTGTCCAGGGTCACAGAGCTAGTAAGTGTCTGGGACCAGATTTGAACTCAGGAAGAGTCTTGCTGATTCCCAACTCAGTGCTCAATCTACCGTGCCCCCCTAATTGCCCATGCCACATATTAGAGATAAAAAAGTTCTTCATACTGTAGACAGACCAATTTTTAGATCAACAGAGATGGACCCTGATGGTTTAAAATATCATTCAAGAAACTCCTTGAGGAGACTTCCTGGATGTTTTATACAGTGGCAAAAAAGAAGTGTAGAGTTGAAAATAATTAGCTCAATAATTAAAAAACCTTTTAATTTGGAAAATAAGTCTTGTTTGCCTGAGTTATCCAAACTGGCCATCTGAATTGATTGAAATCATAGCTCAACTATTTTCTTCACTTGGACTAGGTTTTCATTGGACTGGAGCTCAAATATTCACTCAATTCATTCCATCTTAATGTTGGGTGAGAAGATGTTTCCCTATCCTTGCCACATAGCATGCCAGTGTGAGAGCAGCGGCTAATCACACAAACCAAAGCCACAGCACTTGGTTAAATCTGATTTTGTTTGCATAAATATAAACTCCATTAGTGTGGACATGGCTTAGATGAGGGCTGACCCCCAACACATCAGACATAATATCATAGAAGCCTTTAATGGAGGGTTGTACCAGCTTGTACCACATGTTGTCACCTCCTCTAGAACCTTCAGATTCTATTTCTCAACAAATAAAACAAAATGTATTGAGATGGTTTGAGAAGATAATTCTCAGTCACAGGGGGTGGGGGAGTATAATTTTTTTCCATTACTCAAGAAAATATAAATTCTTGGGGCTGTCTCCTATTTATTTTTGTGTTTTCACAAACACTATTCATTAGCCTTAAAACTCCCTCCTTCCTTAAGCATTTTTAATAGACCAGAGTCCAGACCCACAGACACAAGGCAAACTTCCAGTCCCTCAGGCAAAGAGAATAATAAACTAGAGCCAGTATCTCTAAGAAATCTCTACAGTTTTTTTCAGTTTTAATTTCATTGTAAGGGGAAAAAAAGGTTTTTTTTTTCTTATCTGGAGGGATTCCATCACAAAGTTGGTCAATAGTGCTACAGGGCAATTTATCAATTGGGGACTCTTTCTCACTTCTTTTCTTCCTTCTTTCTCTTCCTTTCTTTCTTCCTAATTTGCTTCCTTCCTTCATTTCCAAAGCAACACAACAATATTGTCCAACTCAACTTTAGGCGCAGTGGGCATGGGGTATGACGTACTTCTTCCAGTCACAGATTTTGTAAAAGAACACTAGATTGAGTGTTGGGAGACCCTGGGTTCTAGACTCAGCATTTATCTGTCTCTATACCTGTTATATACACTCCACCCCATGCAAGTGGAAGCTTTGCTCATTGAGGGCAGGAGCTATTTCGCTATTTTTGCCTTTGCAGCACCCGCATTTATAACACAGTGTTACACATGGTAGGTATTTAAATATTTGCTGAATTGAATTGCGCTTTTAATCCAGACCATGGACCCCAGACCTGGCTATGCAATCTACCTACATTGTCTTGGATAAATCACTTCACCTCTCTCAGGTTCAGCTAGGGGGTACAGTAAATAGAGCACTGCGCCTAGACTTAGGAAGATCAGAATTCAAATCTGACCTCAGACAGTTACTAGCTGTGTGACCCTGGGCTAGGCACTTAACCTGTTTGCTTGAGTTTCCTCATCTGTAAAATGAGCTGGAGAAGGAAATGGCAAACTGCTCCAGTATCTCTGCCAAGAACACCCCAAATGGGGTAGTGAAGAGTCAAATATGACTGAAACAATTCAACAACAACAGAAATGAGGATAGTAAAGCTTGAGCCATCTATCCCAAGTAGCTGCTATAAAGATCAAAAGAGACCATGAATATTAAAAGCACTGAAATAAATCAACCACCAAGTATGTATTAACCCTTCGAGGTGCTGGGTATAAAAATAAAAAAGTAAGATAGTACAGACTGTTGGGGAGCTTACATCATTATTGAATACTATAAAATCTTCATAAGTAAATAAATACAGATTAAGTAGAAAATAAATGAAAGGTGATGGGAGGGGACACAGTAGCAAATGGGAAAAATCAGAAAAGGTCTCTTGAAGAAGGTGGTGCTTGAGCTGAGCCTTGAAAAGAGTCAAATGTAAGAGGAAATTGAAGTGCATGCTTTTCAATTTCAGTATAAATGACACGTGATAACGTGGATAAAATAAAAGCTTTGGAATCAGGAAATTTTGGGTTTAATATACACACAAAATCAATTCAATAAAAATCTTGGCTTGTGATATATACATTACTAAGTGAATAATTCTACGCAAGTCACTTCACTTTTTACTTGTCCCAGGCAACTTCTAAAATTGTAAGTTACAGACCACTGTAGCGAAAAGAGTGCCTACACTTGAAGTTCCCCACCCAGATGAAATCGGTGGTTTGGACCAACCAAACTAAAACAAAAACCCACTCTACAATAAAAGTATAATTCATGTTGTAACTCCATTCAATTAGCTTCAGTGAATCTTTAACTTTGCTAATCTATAACATTTGTTCTTAGAAGCTCCAAATAATTTGAAAAAGGCAGGCTGTCCCCAATAAATAAAGGGTCAAAGGATATGAACAGGTTGTTTGAAAGGAAGAAATCCAAACTATCAACAAACATATGAAAAATTCTCCAAATTACTAATAATTAGAGACATTCAAATTAAAACAACTCAGAGGTTCTACTTCCCATCATCAGATTGTAAAAAAAATTACAAAAAAGTAAAAACGAAAAATGCTGGAGGAACTGTGGGAAAAGAGGCACACTCATGTATTGTTGGTGGATCTGTAAATTGGTCAAGATGTTCTGAAATGCAATTTGGAACTATGCACAAAAAGGCACTAAATTATGCATACTCTTTGATACAGCTCTTTTCATTCAATCAATCAACATTTATTTAGCCTACTCTACATCAAACGTTGTCCTAAACCCAGGAGATTAAAAAAGAAGCAAAAAAAACCAGTCCCTGTTCCGTATTGCAAAGAGATCAAATAAAGTGGAAACTGATGTATATGTACAAAAATATTTATAACAATTCTTTCCATAGTAGCCTCAAATTGAAAATTAAGGGGGTAAACTTCTACTTGGGAATAGGTAAACAAATTTTGGTATATAAGTGAAATGGGATATTATTGTGCCATTAAAAAATTATGAAATGGACAGTTTCAGAGGAAATTTGGAAGACCTCTATAAAACTAAGGCAATAATAAAAACAACAGCAATATTGTAAAGAAAATAAATCGAAAGACTTTAGAACATTAACAAAGGTAATCATAAACCTTGAATGCAGAGAATTGATGATGAAATGTATGATCCCACTTCCTGACAGAGAGATGGTGGACTTAATTTATCTAATTATGCAGAATTATTAACTATTTTAATTAATTAGATTAATAAAAATAATCAGAACAATTAATTGATTATTAATTATGCAGAATTATTAATTATTAAGTTAATGATTATTAACCATGCAGAATGAGATATATGTTTTTGACTTGGTCAATGGAAAAATTTGTTTTGCTGAACTGTTCACATATTTATGAGGATTTTCTTTTTCTTTGTTTTTATAGTTTAATGAGGGGAGGGATTTATAATGGGAAGGAAGAATATTAAATGATTATAAAATAAATAATTTTTAAAAAAATTCTTGGAGAAAAACATTCTGAGTTGTTACTTCCTAAATTTCTGGGTTTTTGTTTGTTCCAGGGGAAAAATTGAAATTGCTGTTACCCACTGGAAGGCACCAGAACATTAGAATTAGAAGAGATTTGAGAAATTCTTTAATATAAGATCCTAGTTAATGGAGGATGAAATTAAGAGCCAGAGACAAGAAGTGACTTACCCAGAGTCACATAGCAAGTTAGGAACCTTGGAGGGTCTAGAACTCGAGTCTCAGGGCTTTTTTTTTTTTTTTTTACTATACTCCAGTGTTTCCTCTTTTCAAGGAATTACTAAATAGTATCCCACTCTATTACATTACAGCCACCCCTACTCTACCACCAAAATCCCAGAGACTTGTGAAAAGATTCTAGAAATCACCATGAAATCAGAATGGGTCAAGAAAAAATGTCAGATGTCACTGATTCATGGGCAATCTAAAATGAGTGAATGAATAAGAATCAGAAAGGGAGAGTAGGGAAATAAAAATAAAAACAGATTTCAATACTACTTGCTTCATACCTTGACTTCTTTTCTGTTCCTGCTCAGTCATTTTAAGTCACTTCAGCTTCTTGGTGAACCCATTTGGGGTTTCAACTGTGCCATTTTCTTCTCCAGATCATTTTATAAATTAGGAAACTGAGGCAAATAGGGTTAAATGACTTGCCCAGGGTCACATAGCTATCAAATGTCTGAGGTCAGATTTGAACTCAGTTAGAGGAGTTTTCCATACTCTAGGACCAAATATCACTTAATGCTTGACCAAAAGAAATATCCTGATCCAATGGAATCCACAGAAATTCAATGGTATATGGTAGCATACCATCTCAGGAATCAATCTTAAGAACACCAGAAAATCTAATCATTTTTTTCCCCTCTTTAATATGCTTTTCTAAAAGAGTATTGGTAGATGACCTTTTTTAAAGTGGTCGAATGGATCTCCCAGAGGGTGATACTGTAGAGGGAAAGAACACCAAATTTGGAGAGAAGAGACTAAAGCCCAGCCACTTGCTGTATGTATGACCTTGGACAAGTAAATGCATCTCTCTGGGTCTCAGCTGTTACTTCATCGGTAAAATGCAGAAACTGTGTCTTCTAAAGCCTGGTTCAACATTAACATACCAAGAGTCTGTCATCCCTCATGTCATTTCCAGTTCTGAAAATCTTGTGATTTGTTGTTTTCAATAAAGGTAGGGCTCATAATGCTGTTCAGTGCTACACGCATTTATTAGATGCCTACTGTATACAATAACCATGAAACACCATGACCATTGAATTGGTCATTGTTCTTAGTCTTCAAAGTTGGTTTTTTTTTTTTACAACGTCAGTGTTGTTGCATAAATTGTTCTCCCAGTTCTGTTCATTTCATTATCATTTTAGAATAATCCTCAAAATTTTATATTTTTACAATATTGATGTGTGCAATAGACACATCATCATTAATATAATGGTATGTGATTATTATCAATATAAATAATATAAATTATTCTTCTGAATCTGCTCACTCCACTCTGTATCCATTCGTATGTCTTTCCATGTCTTTTGGAAATAATCAACTTTCTTATATCTTACAGCTCGATGGTGTCTTTCCTCAATTATTAGACATCCTTTTAGTTTCTTAAGACCTCCCTTACCTTTCTTGGATTTTTGCCACCATAAAAAGTGCTGCTGTAAATATTTTTGTACACAAAGGTCCTTTTCCTCTGTCTTGGATCTCTTTTGGGGATAGATCTAATACAACAGCCATTCATGGTCCCAGAGGACTAATGATGAAAAATGCTATTCATTGTAAAGATATTACAAAAGTAAGGTTCAGAATGAGACATACATGTATACATACAATATAACATATTATATATGATATGTGTATGAGATTACAACCACTGAGGGAATCTATTTTGCTTGACTATGCATAAATGTTGCAAGACGTTTGTTTTTCTTGGGCTTTTGTTTCCCCCTTAATAGGAGGATGGAGAAAGAGAAAACAGATTTCTATTAACGTTTTTATTTTTAAAAATAGAGAGGTGGGTGGTGGTGCTACAGATGTGACATGTTAAATGCATTTTCAGATGAGGTAACTCTATTATTAATTTTCCTTAACTGTTTTCACTTAGTTCCAAGAGACATCTCATGAAGTGGGAGTAATCTGTGAATGTTTGTAATAGAAAAACAAAACATATCCATAAAATTTTTGTTGTGTTTTTTTTTAAAGAAACAGTATGGCCTACTGGCCAGAGGACAGTCAGTCCATATCAGGAAGACCTGTGTTCCAAACATCCTAGCTTGGAAACATGGGCAAGTGGCTCAGCCTCTCAAAAATTTTATGGAAATATAAATTACTAACAGGTTCCCCAGGTCTAAAAGCCCTGCACTGAGAATTCCTCAGATGGATAAAATCAGAGATAGGGGGCAAAAACAAGAGCCACCCAAATAACTAGAGGAGATAGGTGAAAAAGAGAATTCCTGTCCTCAAACAGCATGTAATCTGATAGCAGGGCTGAGATGACACAAATAAACATACCATATTGAGCCTACACAGACATAAGTGGGATATAAACAGGAAAGAAAGATCATTTGTTTCTGGGAGAAATCCTAAGAAAATTCTATTTGTAGCGATAATTAAATTCAACGAACATATCCATAAAAAGTATTAATTTAAGGAAAATGTTTAGCAGATAATGAGGTTAACATTTTTACCCCATGCTAGACTAAGAAAAATTCTTCTTTCCTGTTCATTAAAAAAAAAAGGCAGAACAAAGGAACCACATTTGCAAGCCAATCTATTGACTTAATAAGTGTAAATGTCATTTGAAAGAATCATTTGGTGCTCATGTACTGTGGACCTGGAACTACTTTGAGTTTCCAAGTACTTTATGCAGTAAAGTTAACATTCGGAAAGATTTCACCATAATCCAATAGTACCTTAATGGGCCTCAAACCACAGTTTAACCCATGAATTCTCAGGGAGAGCTTAGGAATTACATTTTGTAATAAAGAGCCATTTCATGGTCAATTGACTTTATCCAAAAATAAGAAAAGGAGCTTGTGGAAGAAAAACAGTTTGGCACAAACCCTTAAACTAAATGGCTCTTGGTCTAGTAGATTTAAAGCCGTCTTGTGTGCTACAAGGAACGTTGAATGAATGCCTTGTAAACAACAGGCCCCATATAAATATGCCTGTTATGTCTTTTCTAAAAGATCATGACAATAGTAGCACTTTTCTAAAGCAATGATGATTTCTCAGTCAGACACAGATCCCCAAAGCCACCCCCACTCCATCCCCAACATGGTCTACTTAAGCACAAAAGTCAAGATGTACCCTAGGCTGCATTTGGACAACCCTGCCAAAAGATACAATGGTGGGGAGGAGGGCCTTAGATGCCTGGGGCCAAATTATGGACCACACAAATTACTCAGAAAGCTTCTGTATCCCAGAAGTAGAGAGATTGTTCTTTTTTCTTTTTTTAAAAGAGAAATACTGTGGTCATGGGGCAGTCAGGTAGCACAGTGGATAGAGCACTGGGTTTGGAATCAGGAAGACATATCTTCTAGAATTGAAATCCAGCCTTGGACGCTTACCAGCTGTGTGATCCGGGGTAAGTCACTTGACCCATTTAACCTCAGTTCCTCAGCTTTAAAATGAGCTGTAGAAGGAAAAGGCAAACCACTCCAGGAACTTTGCCAAGAAAACCCCAAATGGGGTCACGAGGAATTGGAGATGATTGAAACAACACCTCTAGTCATGGAGGTGGGGGTGGGAATAGGGGGGAATAAGGGGGAGTGGAGGGAAGGATTACCCAGTGTGGCTTCAGTCAATCAAAAAAAACAATGACAATACAAAGAAAGGCAAAAGACAGACCCAGCTCTGGAGGAGGACTCAGATTTGAAGCCAGAAGTCTCAGATTCAAGAAAGAGTCCCATCAGGTTGAGAACTTCTTGAGAGAACTTTCCTTCTTTGTATCCCCGATGATCAACATAGTGCCTGACACATAGTAGGGGTTAATGAATATTTATTGACTGACTTTATCCAGTCACTGAGGTACAACTCTGCCTCTTACTACTTACTACCTTTGTGACTTTGGAAAAATCACCTAATGCCTCTTAGCCTCAGTTTCCCCATCTGTCAAATGAGGGACTGAGATAGATTCTAGGGTCCTTTTGTTATTGTTCAGTCATTTCTGTCATGTTTAACTGGTGTCCCCATTTGGAGTTTTCTTGACAAAGATACTGTAGTGCTTTGCCATTCCTTCTCCAGCTCATTTTACAGATGAGGAAACTGAGGCAAATAGGGTAAAGTGACTTGCTCAGGATCACAGGACTAGTAGGTGTCTGAGGCCAGATTTGAACTCAGGAAGATGAATATTCAGGCGTGCCACTCTGGCGTTCTATCCACTGAGCCACCTAACTGCCCACTAAGGTCCCTACCTATTTTAAATATGTGATTCAGATCATCTACTACTTTCATAAAATAATAGAATTTAGGGCTAGAAGGGACATTAGAGATAATAGAGTCCAACTTCATCATTTTACAGATAAGGAAACTGAGACCCAGAAAAGGGAAAATGATAATGTCTTTAAGGGTTTTGAAAATTGCTCAATCATTTTTGGTTCTGAAATTTCTCTGGGTAGCAGGAGACCAGAGACTGCACAAAATGGAATAGAAGAAAAGCTCTTCTAGTATTAGCCATCCTTTTGCTGATGGAAACTAAGGCCTAGATGGGGGAAATGATGAGGTAGAAGGTGATGCAACCAGTTAGTAGCGGAACTAGGACCAGTACCAAAGTCATAAGATCATAGAACTAGAACTAGAAGGGGCACCAGAAGCCATGTAGCCCAACCCTCTTAATTTACAAACTAAAGTTAAACGATTCAGGGTCATAGAGGTAACAAGTGCCAAAGGGAGGACACCGACCCAGGACCTCTGATTCCGAAGTCAGGTCCTCTTATACCCCGACCCCCAACTCTCTTAAACCGCGCCCCCCAACCTGGCCAGTGCTCCTCTCACCACATCACGCAATGCTCTATTGTTCTAAGGTTGTATCACTACAGGTATCTTTCATTATTCCTGGAGCCTTAGGCTCCATGTGGAGACTAAAACAATAAGGATGCTAATATTGGATCCAAAAGGAAAGCGTTCAGGAGGCATTTTTCAGAGCAGATACCTTTTGAATCTAATAAATCTAATGGCCAATACCACTTAGTGACAACAAAGTGTTTTGTTGAATGGATTAATGTGCTTATTCTATAGCATATGAGGGTCAAGTCAAGAGGGGGGAGAGAGAGAGAGAGAAGGAAGAAGGAAAAATGGAGGAAGAAAAAGAAAGGAAGGAAAGAAGGAAGGAAAGGAGAAAGGAAGGAAGGAAGGGAGGGAGGGAGGAAAGAAAGGAAGAAGGAAGAAAGGAAAGGAGAAAGGAAGGGAGGGAGGGAAGGAGGAAAAGAAGGAAAGAAAGAAAAGGAAGAAAGGAAAGGAGAAAGGAAGGAAGGGAGGGAGGGAGGAAAGGAAGGAAAGAAAGAAAGAAGGAAGAAAGGAAAGGAGAAAGGAAGGAAGGGAGGGAGGAAAGGAAGGAAAGAAGGAAAGAAAGAAGCCAATATTTATTAAGCACTTACCAGGTGCAAGGTACTATGAAAAAAATGCAAAATAAATAAATAATCAAAGAGTTTTTATCAAGTCCCCTACAGAGATACAAAAAAGTGTAATTGAGCAATCAACATGGTATTTTAAGGCATTCATTTATTGTTTTCTTTATGTGGGCAAGCAGACAGAACCGCAAGTACAAACAGATTTTATTAAATAAGTCATTCAAAAGATATTTAGGCTGACTTGGGGACTTGTGATTTTTTTTTCTGCTTTTGCTGAGAGTTTTGGGAGTTTGGGACTGATTGTGTAACTCTGGCTACTTTATCATGAGTAATAAGGGACTTTGGAACTAGCTTCTTGGGAGTCTTTTTCAGAGCTGTTACCACTACTAAGGAGTTACCTTCTTTCTCTGCCTCTTTGGGGATCCTGAGCTTCTTACTTTTGGTTTTTACCAGAGACATGTTCAGCTAGTTTGGTTTTGAGTGTCCTGGGCCACATGGCCCTCTCTTCCAACCAGGAGTCTTAGTCTGAGGTTTTTTAGCACCGAGGCTCCCTCCTATAGACTCATGTATTAAGGTATTAATGTATTATTCTGAAATTCTGGGCACTTTACAGGGAGTGCTGCTTGAACTGGACTTAGCTGTGGAATCTTATTTTCAGATTCTTGCTCCTTTTTGAGATTCTGTTTTTCTCTTTCCTTCTGCCTCAAACCCATGACAATCCAAGCCCTAATGAACTTCAAGCCTCACTTCAAGTTTGGCAGGCTCCATTTGTCATCTGCTTCTGTCTGTCTGTCTGTCTCTCCCTCCCTCCTTTCGTCTTTCTGTCTATCTCTGTCTCTGTCTCTCTTGCTTTTTCTTCCCTTTTGATCAGAAGTGTTGAATCTAGAAAAATTAACATTGCTCGAAATTGAAGAAAAGATTGGAAGGGCAACAGAGTTCTCTATTTTTTTAGGTATGCAGTTTTTGCCCTCTTCTCATTCTGTGATAGTTTTCATCAGAGAGCATCTTTACAATAGCATCCCTATTTTTCCCTAGGCAATCTATAGCTGCCATGATTACAGACAATTAAGAATCCATAGATAGTTCCATTAATTACTTCTGCCAGATTCCCAATCATAAAGTCTACTGATAAACGTATTTTCAAGGATAGAAATGTTCAGGGTAAAAGCTACCAACCTCTTTTATCAGCAAAGAAAATGTTAAAACCCCTGAAAAGTCATGACTTACTTTCAAAGGACTTGTGTTCGTATTTACATGTTGTACAGAGAATGACCTAGGACCTTCCTCTCTTAGTCCCATTCTGGTTCAAAAGTTGCTTCTAGAAATTTCCTGTTCTGAAATTAAATGGATAAATAAACAACTTTCTGTCTTATTAGGTCTAACACAACGAGGCAATTCCTGTAGGACAGTAGCTGTGATCCCATTGCTGTTGGGCCAGAGCAGACCTAAATGACCTTTTAACATCTAAAAAAGCTGAACTTTTAATTTCTTTTGAAGGAATGGAATCTATTGCAAGAGAGTCCCATGATTTTATGTTCCAAGAACATTTCTCAAAAAGAATTAAATATTATAATCCTGTTGGGGTCTAGCACCTAAGATGGAGACCCTTGTGGGAAAAGACAAGGACCTGATTCAGGGAAAAAACATTTTTTCATTCCCCTTCCTTGTGAGCAGGAGTAACTTCTTGCCACTAGTTGCATAGATGGAATGAGCTAAGTCTACCAGACTAAGGCAGTCTTGCTCTTTCTTTCAAGTGGTATCCATGAGGAAAAGTCCTGTTCATCCCAAGCATGGGCAAAATATACCAAGTTTGGTACACACACACACACACACACACACACACACACACACACACACACACACCTTAGGCCCTGCGGCTCTGAGAAATGACCTCAAGGGGTTTGGGTCTGTCCTTTTGAGTTCTCAGTACAAACAGAGTTCCATATGTGGGAGATGATCTTGGAGCCAGAATTCAAGCCCAGATATTGCTGCCAGGCCAGCAGGAAAACCCTGAGAAGCCAGGGTCTGGAGAGGAAAACCAAAGGGATTTTGAACTTGGAGGTTAGTGGGACTGCAGTATGACAGGAATTGAATTAAATTACAGGATTAATTTCACCTTCCCTTCCAAAACCTGAAGTTGTATAAACGGATTATGCCTTCCCCAAGCGTTGAGAGGAATATCTGTGTTAATTTGTACATTCAAGTAAACAATGCCTTTGTAAAAACTAATCTGACTTAAGTGGTAAATAGACCCAGAGTGCTGGAGACCCCTGAAATTGAGGGAACACAATTGGAGGAGGCTGGAGTCAATGACAGACACTAGACACTCCCCATAAGGATATATTCCTATGGGAGGAGTGAAATGTAATATAACTGATTTCCAGGCAGTGGGGGGTCGGAATCACTGCTGGAATAGGGAAAAGTATGCTTGGCATATGTGTTGGGATCTGAAAGTGATGGCTCTTTTATTAGGATTACAACATGAGCATACCAATACGGTTGCTTTATTTGTGAATGGAAAAGCAGAGAAGGGAAAAATACCTTTTTTTTTTTTTTTTAAAAAACAATAACAACAAAAGAAAAATCTGATTCCAAGAGAGAAAAACTTGTTAGGTCAACCACTGATCTTTCTGGAAAACGCTTTCTTACCACCATTGCACAATTAACGTAATGAAAACTATTAAAAAATGTTGTCAAGATGAGATATCAAAATGGTATGAATTTTCTTTATAAATATAAATTTATAAATATTTCTTTATAAATGTCAGGGAATCAGAAAGGATACTTTAAAAAAAAAAGGAATATTTGTGAGTCCCTAAAGAAGAGAACTGATGAAAGATGAACATATTGAAAAACATTTTATTTAACTTGAAGAACTTCCATGGGAAACTTTTTAAAGTCAATAAAAACTTTTAGGGAAATTACCAGTCAGAAAAGTACCAAGAAATTGTAAGTAATCTTAAAGTCTATAAAGTTGTAAAGTAGAACATGGCTTATCCATTCTTAGATACTTGTTTGTGTTTCTGGAAAACCTAGGCGCTATCAGGGATAAGCACAGAAAACATTTCCAACAAAAAATTTCCACAGTAGAATTGTCATAGCAAAGTAGTAATAACAGCTAACATTTACATAAGGACCACTATGTGCCAGGTACTGTGCTAAGCACTTTATGAATATTATCTCATTTCATCCTCACAACCCTGGAAGGCAAGAACTATCATTAGTCTCACTTTTACTTGAGGAAACTGAGGCAAACAGAAGCTAGTGACTA
>CM053769.1:540119616-540185331 GCA_028658325.1 Potorous gilbertii
TGGGGATTTGAGTAAGGTCTAGGTGCAGAGTTTGTCCACAGATAGCTGTGTTTAAAATTTGTGGGTCTCTATGGAAACTTGGAGTACTTTTGGATTATATTTTTTCCCTTTATTTTCCTTCTCTAGTCCCTGATTGCCAATCAATTAATTGACAAGCATTTACTAAGGAGGCCACTATACAGTGATAGATGCTGAGGATACCAAGATAAGGATAAAATATTCCCTAGTAACAAGTCCCTCCTGTCACTGGACTCTTTCAGACAAAAATCCAGACCTTGACCTGTCTCAAACCACCATCTTGGTTTCTCCTCTTGAATCTATGCTTTTTCAACTCTGGTTCAGTCCCTGATATTTCTTCCCACCTATTGTCTTTTCCATCTAATTAACCAGTATTGCCCAAATCCAAGCAATAGCTTATTGCTCTGCCATCTTGACTGACAGAGCAATAAACCTTGAAAGATTCCTGTGACCCTATTTTTCCCCTATTTCTAAAGCAGGGGTTAGTTTGATCTGCACTATAAACCCTGTTCATTTGTGGTCCTGACCCCATTGCAGGCCCTACTCAGAGCCTGGACTGTGTGATCCAGAGTAACTTCCATTATCGAGTCATTGTAGACTGTACATCACCTCTAGTCACATAATTCATGCTTTGGTGGTTGGTGGTAATATTAAATGCCAACTGGATTATGCATGTGTTCAAAATAATATCCTGATTTTAGATAGTACCTTGCACATTGCCTTCTTTAAAACTTCTAACCATTTTGAGGGGCAGATAAGACAGTGTTATCCCAATTTTAGAGATGAGGAAATTGACACTCAAAGAGGCTGTGATTTGCCAAAGATGGGAGGATTGGGACTTTAACCTAGATCTTCCAACACCAAAACAAGTTTCTTCTCCTTTACGCAATAAGGTTTCACTATCCTAAAGATGGAGAATCACTCAAACCTGGCACCTGAAGTTTCCTGCCACACTATAAGGATGGCCAACTTTCCTACTCATTGTGGGCAGTTCTTCTATTCTTGTTGCTATTCGGTCATTCAGTCATATCTGACTCTTTGTGATCCCAGGAACTTTATCCCTAGGGTTTTCTATGCAAAGATACTCAAATGATTTGCATTTCCTTCTCCAATGTGCCCCCAATTTATAGATAAGGAAATGTGGCAGATAGGGTTACATGACTTAACCAAGGTCACAGCTAGTAAATGTCCTCTGTTATACTCTTGCTTAATTCACAAGTAAATGCTAGATCTTATATTGCTTAGCTTCAGGTGAGAATTTCAACCCTCACAGACCTGCTGCTAACATAACCTTGTAGACTACTTGTCCGCAACAGAATATGTTGACCCCATAGTGTCCTACTCAAAGAAAATAAATGACAAGAATTCTGTGTTCTAAGCTGTTGATCAATAACTGATCATGAAGGAGAAAAAGGCAAGTAACTCATAACTGCAAGAGCCATGATCCTTGAGTTCCATCTAAAAATCACATTGCAATATAACCCAAGGTCAGTGCCAAAGCAGTAGGAAACCACAGGGAACTAAAGGGATTCAATATAGGTGAATATCATAGGATTTAGAGAAGAAAGGATCTAGATAATCTAGCTGAATTTACAAATGAAAAATGCATGGAGCTCCGAGAATGAGAGACTTACTCTAATGTCACACTGATATTAATAGCCAGTATTCAAACCCTTGTCTTCCGGCTCAACCTTTGATATTCTTTTCTCTACTCTACACAACTTCCAGAGTCCTTCCATTACCTCATATAGACCCTTAGGTGAGTGGGTAAGGGCTGCTTCCTTAGACTCTACTAGGTACTCCACCAAGAGCCAGGTATTTGAAGCTACTAGCTCTGCCAAGGTCAGGTCAAGCCCAAGGGCACTTCCTGCCCAGCACCCAATGCCATATCCCACCCAATCATTCTGCCTCTCTTAACAGAACACAACACTGGGTAACAGTTCAGGCACTGAAGAAAGCGGGGTCTTTGGGCGTGGAAGATTTGCAGACTTACAGCTTGCTTTCACAAAAACATTGTTGATTTCTAGCCTAAAGTCCCATCTTTGTCCTAAACCAGAGAGGCTCCCAGCTTTACCTTGTTAACACATCCTTCCCAGATACAATTACAAGAACCTTAAAGCGGATCCTACAGGATATTGCCTGCAGGTTCAAAAATTGTACGTGGGTAATAGAAGTGGGTGGAAGGGCTGGAGGGGGAGACAGAAAAACAAATATGGATTTTTAAAAGAAGGGTCTTTTCATTCCTTGGTACAGCAGCAACATGAAAACTCTGCTGGGATCAAGGAATTCTATAAGGATGATGGTTCTTATCTCCCTGCAGTTAGAATGCAAAATATAATTGATATGTGTAGCTCTCAAGGGAAAACTCCTAGAAAGTTAAAAAAAAAAAACTCATCTCCTTCAGCCCAGCCACATTTCTCACATGTTAAAAGTTTTGTTGCCAATGCAAAAGCAATGAGAAAAGAGAGATCCTAATTGGAAAGGGAGTGTGGGCTTAAAAGCTAAAAAGGAACAGAAAGAAATCTGAAGCATCATGATCTTGATCTACCAAGCCAAATGTCTTGCCAACTCTGTGCGAAGAAAGCACTCATTGAAGGTGAGTCTGGTGGGCCTCAAAGTTCACCTGGTCTGATGAACACGTGGATGTGACCAGTGTGGGAATTTGTTTTGCTAGACTGTGTATTTATTGTGAGGGGGACAGGAGTTGGGGATGAGTGGGTATTCTGCAGGAGTTGGAGCAATGAGAGGGAGAGAAAATAAACGTTTATAAAAATAAAATTAAAAAAAAAATCACCTGGTCTAGCCACTGTTCTTCATTAAACTATCCAAGACAAAGGATTGTCACGTATCCAGTGTTAAACCAGTTCAGGACGGAGACTCTACAGCTTGCCTTGTCTGCCTATCCCAATGTCAAAGTGCTCTCAAGAGACTAGAAATTGTTCTTAACATCTAACCAAGGCTTCTCTTTAGATAGTATGATTTCATCTAATTTTCTAATCATTTTGATCAACTATCAGTTCCCCAGGGTTGGTTCCTTCACCTTTCTTCCAAGGCCTCATTTTCCACTTACGGAGTGTAGAACTGGAAGAGGCATTAAAAGTCATCAAATTCGCCCTCTGTCTTTATGCTTTTCAGAATCTTTTCATAAAATCTTCATGAGCCTATAAAACATATAGGCCAGGCATTATTACAAAAATTTTTCAGATGAAGAAACTGAGGCTTTGAGCAGCTATGTGACTTCTGCAAGGGCACAGAGTCAGTTTGTTTAGAAGCTAAGACTAGAACCCAAATTGTTTCACTCCTGTTTCAGTGTTTCTTTCCATTGCACCAAATTGCCAATTTTGGTTCCTTAACACAAGCTCCAGCATGCCAAAGGCATCTCTGCTTCCCAGAGTTTCCCAAAATATGGCTCTCCGTGCTAATCGGAATAACTGTTAGATATGGAGTATGGCACTCCATATCATTTTTAGGAGACAACATCACCAAATCTATTTGAAAATGTCATCTCCATACTGTGGTTGAAAGAACCCAAGTCAGAAGACATGAAGTCTGGTCCAGGTTCTATTACTAACTATTTACAAACCTTGGACAAGGCAGTTTCCCTCTGCGGTTCTTAGTTTCTTCATTTTGAAAATGATGGGGTTGAACTGGACCAATTTCTAGGGTCTCTTCCAACTCTAAAGACTTGATGATACTATGATCATCATAGTGTTGATGATACTATGATTTCTCTTTTATGTAAGGGAGGAAGAGGTGAAGACATAGGATCTTGGAAGGAGGAGAGAGGACATCACAGTCAATCACTCATTAAGCCCTTATTATGCTCCAAACACTAGCCTAAATCCCCAGGATATAAACAGAAAATGAAAACTCTCAAGTTTTTCTTCTAATAGAGAAGACGTGTACATAAAAAAGACATGTAAAAACAGGTGACCTTAAAGAAGTGTAAACGTGGTGGGGGATGGAGTGAGGCAGAAAGGACTAGGAAAGGCACCCTGAAGAAAGTAGCATTTGAGTTAAGTCTGAAAGAAAGCCAGGGGATCTAAGAGATGGAAGTGAGAACGGAGAGCATTCCAGGCATGGGGGAGATGAGGAGGTGCTTCATGTGTGAGGGGCAGCAGGTTGATCAATATAGCTGAATAAAGTGCAAGAAGACTGAAAATAGAGGCAGATTGTGAGATTTTAAATGCCAAACAAAGGTGTTTTTATTTGATTCTAAAAGCAATAGGTAGCTATAAGAGTTTGCTTAAGAGAGAGGGGGCATCATCAAACCAAGTTTTAGTGTAAATGGATTTTTCAGAGGGTTTACCTGAGAAAGGGAGAAGAGACATAAAATAATAGTTATTAGAGATGGCAGGACCTTGTAAGGGTTTCAATAAGGCCTAGGGAGACTTGGTAGCTTGTAAACAATCAGTCAAGAAGCATTTATTAAGTGCTTACTGTGTTCTAAGTACCGTGCAAAGGGCTGGGTGATACAAAGAAATACAAATACTGCCCCTACCATCAAGAAACTCATTCTTGTGAAGAAACAAACATGAAAATAATCAGTTTTATACAACATGTATTCAGATATTGATGTGATGGTCAATGTTTAACAACTCGTTCTCCAAAAAAACCAAAATATACTCATGACCCGCTTTTAAGTTTAATCTTTATTATTAACATTTTCTCCAACACTTTCCTAAGTCTAGAAACCAGCAAAATGGTAAACTGAATCCTGATTTGTAGCATTTGTTGATTTCTAAGAAACAAATGCTCATGCTGAAAATTTAACAATTGGATCTCAGGCTCTTTCAGGCTGGCTCCAGCACATCCCTGTTATGATAGATGGAAAGGAAAGCACTGTAGATAGGGGGAAGTTAAAAATTAATATATTTGGCTCCAAAAAATTGGGGAGGTAATGGGCAAACTATTAGTAAGAAATGGAACCTAGTAAAATAGCAAACTGACAATTCCTGGCACAGTCCATCATAGGGAAAGTGCAGACCCCACAGATGACTCTAGAGACTGCCTAGAGGAGTTTGGTTAAGGTAAATCATATTGTGTCCCATTCCTCTCCATTTTCATTTTTATTCATTCTAACATCAACATTCTTACCATTTTATTCATTCTGTTTATAACCAACAACAGCAACCAAAAAAACCCTTTGAATGAAATAAGAATGAAAAAAGCAATCCTTCGAGAATGTGTCAACTTCCATTATTTATAGTTGGTTTTTAAAATGTATATTAACTTCCATAGAAGCAACAAAAACATCTGGTTTATTTCCATATCCCATACTGAACTCATTTTTTTCTGTGTATTTTTTTGGATTTTGTTTCAGTTATTCTTATTATATATTTTTACATAATTATAGTTGGTGTATATTTTGTTCTGTTTTCTTCACCCTCTCTTCATATCCTTACATTTCTTTGTGTTCTTCAAATTTGTCATTTGCATTATGCTCATTTGCTACAATATGTTGAGCCCTTCCCAGTAGTAGACACATGAGTTGTTTTCCACCTTTTTGTTATGAATAATGCTGCTATGAATATTTTTGAATAGATAGGTCTTTTCTTTGTATTCCCTGGCAATTACATTCTTATAGTATAGTCAATCCTAGCAGTGGGATCCCTGGGTCAAAACGTAGAAAGAAACCTATAATTTTTATTGCATAATTCCATATTGCTTTCCAAAAGGATTGTCCTAATTCGCAAATGTACCAGCAGTATACTTTCAATACTTTTACGTGGATGAATTAGATTAGAATGAACACACAGGGCAGCCTTGATGAAGAAAAGCATCAGAAAGCCCGGGAGGAGGAGTATGTAAAATGATAAAGGGGCAGTCCTGCATGCTTTGCTTTGTGATTATGATAGGGTTATGGTGAGAAAAGGGGAAAATATGGTTAGTTTGTATGTATATGAGGCCCTGGCCTTTCTCCACTATGAGTTAGTAGAGTTGTCTCTTCCTTCCTAACTCTTTGCTCATCCTCTTGGTCCCAGAAACAAAATTCCTCTTTCTTCCCCAAAGTTTAGGCTTTGAGACAATCTTTCCAATCTAGGTAGTGCTACAGAAAGCCCTAGTCCCTGGATTGAAAACTCAGCATGAGTTTCCAAATCTGTGGCTAGCCATCATTCTGAGTCTTTCTATTTCTGACATCTAAACTCTTTCATCCTGGGTCATACTATGGGATCCCCACCACCTTCCCTTCTCCTGCCCCATACTTGCCAAAATAGACCCTATTAGGTCAATTCTACCAATTCACTTTTCTCTCCAGCTGCTCTAAAATACATCCAAATCCTGTCTTCCTGTCTTCCACTGCCTGTGTCCTGGGCCTGGTTCACCCTCTATTCCCAGGTGTAGTCAAAGGGCCCATTGTCTCTGTGAATTATGGGAAATGCCTTACTTCCTCCCTGCTCAGGGTCTTGTCATAGTTAATAGATTCAATATTTGATTATGCACAGATGGAAATGTATTTCTAGAAACAAAGCATGCTGAATGAATCTTGGTCAGAATTGGTTTTCCAAGACACCCTAAGTCCCTGTAGTAATTCAGGTCAAGTAAATTAGGTTGAACCTAAAAGGAGCCAGTCTTTTTAGGCGTAGTGTAGACCTGCTAAAAGTATAAGCTGGGTATGCCCTGAGGGGTGAGCAATACTTACACTTATATAGTACTTAGAGTTTACACAGTGGTTTTATCACAATGGCCCTCTGATTTTGGTGGGGAGGTGTGGGGAGTCAAGTGCCAAGTGCCATTACATGACCTGTAATTTTCATCAACGGAAATTCTAGATATGGAAACTCCCTGAGAGATAGATGGTACAATTGGTATTAAACAATTTTATAGGTGAAGCCATGAGACTTAGGAGGTTAAATGACTTGTCTATAGAGACAGAGCTCAAGAGTGCACCAGATAGAACTTGAACCCAAATTACCCCATCATAGACAGCAAGAAGGGGCCAGTTTATTTGTTGTGCTGATGAAGATGCAGAATGACAAGAGAAAAGTAGAGAAGCTAAGCCAAGGTCACATAGCTAGGAAGTAGCAGGGCCAGGATTCCAACCTAGCCCTCTGACTCCAAATACAACACACTTTTCACAGACTGCATAGATTTCTCAAAATATAAGCTTCAAAATCCATTGCAAGACATTGGGTTTATTGTCTCAGGATATTGTAGCTCTCCTTTATTTACTCCTAAAGCAGGGACAGGAATCCACTAATCAGCAAACATTTATGAAATTAAACAATCCCTACCCTAAAAGAAATTACTTTTCAATGGAAGGATACAAGATGTATATATAAAAACATACATAATATATACAAAATAAGTTACATATGCATAATATATACTATATATATATATATATATATATATGTATATACAAGATGGTAAAGGGAGGGAACACATTCATGAAGAGGAAGAATCAGGAAACGTAGATTTGTAGAAGGAAGCACTAAAGTTGAGTCTTGAGGGAACCCAGGAATTCTAAGAGGAGGAAGTAAGGAGAGAATTCCTTCCAGGCATGAGGGACAGCCAGCCCTGCCTTTGAGATGGGGATGGCACAATAAACTCGTCTTGCTGTACTCTGAGTGTGGAAAGAAGGGTAATGTATAAGAAGGCAGAAGAGAAGGGAATAAGCATTTATACAGTACCTACTATGTGCCAGGCATTGTGGTACGTGCTTTTATAAATGCTGTCTCATTTGATCATCACCATAAACCTGGGTGGTAGGTGCTGAGGCAAACAGAGGTTAAATGACTTACCCAGGGTCACATGGCTAGTAAATATCTAAAGCTGACTTTAAAGTCAGGTCTGCCTGACTCCTGGAGGCAGGAAGATATACTAAATGACCTCTTTTGACCTCTTCCAGTCCTATGATTGTAGGATATTTAAAAAGGGGAAACAGTGTGGTTGGAGGAATGGAAAACAAACCAGTGACAACAAAAACTTGTTCCAGAAAGCAATTCCAAGCAGCAGAGTATTTGAAGCTTGTTTTCCAGGAATTTCATTCAGAGAAGTCTAATTACAGTACATTTTAGCTAAATTCCTCTTCTCTCATGCAAACCACTGTAATGCTATAAGGAGGCTGTGGACAAAGGAAGCAAAATCTTCTTATGGTAGGCCAATAAGTGACTTTCCCAGATGCGTACTGTGTCTCTGACTGGAAGCCAAGTAGGAATCTAAGACTGTCTTTCTAGAACTGTCTCCCACTATAGATGCTATACCTATGCAGCACAATGTACCTATGGGCTGCAGCAGATCATGGGATGCCAGATAGGTAGATAGATAGACAGATAGATAGATATATAGACAGATAGATATAGATAGACAGATAAATAGAGAGGTAGATAGATAGATAGATAGACAGATATATGCCAGAAGACCAAGAATCTAGGGCAGAGAGACAAAATCATCAATAGGAGCCTTTAAAAAAAATTGGTGGGAAGGAGAGGTTCTGGGGTTGTGACTTCATTAAAGGGAACTTCCAGGATAGAAACTCCCTCCACTAATGCAAGCTAAGTAAGTCACTGCCCATGTTCACATAACTAATTTATGTCAGAGGCAGTACATGAACCTGGCCCTTCCTGAATTCCCATTGTTAAGTCACTATCTGTTACACCAGGGGCTCCCCACATGGGCTATGAATACAAGGAGATATAAGAAACATCAAATGCGTGCACAGAATATGGGGTGGATATCTGTATTATTGTACTGAAATATCCTGTGAGTGAGGTATATAAAACCACATATTTCTTGACAGAGAGGTAATATACTCAAGATGAGAATAAGATATATTTCCAGAAATGCCTGAAAGCATTTAGTAAGGACTTACAATATGTCAGGCACTGTGCTAAGGTGCTGGAATGCAGGAATTTGTTTTGCTTGACTATGCATATGTTGCAAGGGTTTTGTTTTTCTTTTTAATTGGGGCTGGGGAGGGTGATGAAGAGAGAACCTAGGGATCAAGTAGCTGAAAAAGAGGAAATGAAAAGAGAGTAATTGAAGCATTTTTTAATATACAGAAAAGAATAGAAGGAAGACCAGAAAGTAATCACATGTTTATTTTATTACATATTTTTTAAAAAATAATTATATATAACAGAGACCTACATTTTAATGTCCAATTCTCTTTTTTATTTTAGCATATAGTTGGAAATGCCCATTTTATTTGGTGTTAAGTTTGAAATAGAATATAAATTTTTAAGAAGAAAAGTTCCAAAAGTAGTACTATTAGTAAAAAGATGTTGTATATCAAATAGTTTTCTTTTGAAAATTGATCTATTTTATATTATTTCTTATATGTATATGCATGGCAAACTCTAGTATTTATTTCTTTTTGAATTGAATAGGAGGGGTTACTGAAAACCAAGGGGGATGGAGACAAAAGAGTTAGAAGATCCTTGCACTATGTTGTTTCTCAAACTAACATAAGATGAACTTAATACTAACAAGGTGCCTCCCTCCTTTCTTTTCTTCTCTCCCTCTTTCCTTCCATCATTTTCTACCTCTTCCTCTCCTTCCTTCCTTCGTTTCTTTCTTTCCTCCTTTCCTTCCTTTTCTCATTCCTTCCTTCCCTCTTTTCTTCCTTCCTTCCTTCCTTCCACATTAAGACTTTGAAGCAACTCTCCAATCCACACTAAGATTGATGTGTTGGGGCCATAAAGGAGGGTCCTATCTCCCCTCATGGTATTAGCTGTGCCCCTGAGGTGTTAATTGTATCCCTTTCTAATATTGGCTCAAGTCCCATCCTTGTATATTCTTCCCCAATATCAATCACCAGTGCTTACTTCCCCAGTATTATTTGCCAATGCCAGTTAGTACCTCCCTAACATCATTTAACCAGTCATCTCCTATCATCAACATGCAATTCCCATCCATTAAATTTTATTATAAACTGAGACAATAGAGTAAGAACAAAGTACAAAGATGTCCCCACAAACAGGCACACTCTCCTTTCTGAATCTCAGTTA
This sequence comes from Potorous gilbertii, assembly GCA_028658325.1. Lineage (NCBI taxonomy): Eukaryota > Metazoa > Chordata > Mammalia > Diprotodontia > Potoroidae > Potorous > Potorous gilbertii. Next base: position 540,129,588 of record CM053769.1, read on the forward strand.
CTGGGTAGCATAGGCTCAAACTTAAGGGGTTATCTAAAAGCATTCCTCCCACCAAGTTCATTTCCAAAGGCAGAAGAGTCAATGGACAAGTTGCTTTCTTGGCAATATGTCCCCTCATGGGAAGGGAAGTATGACATCAAAAGCTTATGCCAGTTCTTCTTCCTTGTTCAACACCAGGGAAGAGAGAGCCTGATTTTCTCCATTGAACCCTTTCTTGTATACTCCTTTCTAGTTCAGCAATCAATTAAAAGCCTCCCCCCCAACCCCACACTGTAAATAGAAAGGAAACAGTCAAAGCAGAGCTGTTCATGCTCTGAATTAAAGGAAGGGCCCTCCAGTGCTTGTTATCACATACTTCCAGAAACAGGTTCACCAAATCCCTAACTTAGACTGGCAGCAAACAGAGCCCCCTGCATACATATGCTGTGACCACTGAGCTTCTATTGGCCAGGTCCCTCAATTTACTTCCTTCCTTTTTTTAACAGAGAATTTTCACATAAATCATTTCTTTAGAGCCTCACCAAGAAAAAATAACTTTATGAAGTAGATATCATCTCCATTTTACAGGTGAGGAAATTGAGCCTTAGAACTGAGTGAATTAATTCACCTAGTCAATGAGCTAATAAATAGAAGTGAAAATGTCTCCCAAGCCTTCTGACTCATAGCCCAGCACTCCTGTCATTTAACCCTCTTACTTTTCTGATAATTCAAGATAGGAAGTGATAATTCAGGGCTTCTTAAACTTTTTCCACTCTCAATCCCTTCAGTACTTCTTAAACTGGGGGTGTAATGGTTAGGACCAAAGTTTAAGAAGCACTGAATGATTGAATAAGCACCACATGAATGATTCAGACAATAAGCATCATGGGAGTCTAGAGGAGAAAGAAATTACTTTGTGGCATAGTAGAAAGCCTGCTGAACCAATTTTGTTTCTCACCTCCAACACTTACTAGCTGTGTGACCTTGGTCAAGCTTTAGCTCCCCCTGAACCTCATACTATTCAGCAGTAAAATGTAGTTAATAATACTTATACTCCATGCTATAACATAATATGATTAATATAATATAATACTTATACTCCTTGCTCTGAGGTTGTTCTGAAAAAACAACAGCATGCCTTGTGAACTTTAAAAGCACTCTATAAATGCTAGTTGATGTTATGATGGTCAAGGAAAGAAGTGGAAATAGAAAAGAGCTTGGACAGGACATGGATGGGCTTTGGTGGAGTGGCACAGGAGGAAAACAGGCATCCCAGGTCAGAATAATAGAAGGAGTAAAGGCCAGAGAAAAGACTACCTGCAGGAATTTGTATCAAGAGACAGAATCACTCCCCAACTGATAAATTGTCAAAGGATAGAAAAAAGCTACTTTCAGAAGAATAAATGCAAATGATCAACCACCACATTAAAAATGTTCCAAATCACTATTAACAGAGAAATACAATTTAAGAGAATTCTGAGGTTTCATCTCGAACTCATCAAAATAGCAAAGATGATTAAAAAAACAGAAACTATGATCTAATTACATAAACCATGGGAGTATAGGCACACTAATACACTGTTGATAGAGCTGTGAATGGGTCCAATCATTCTGGAAAGCAATTTGGAACTCTGTGAGAAAAGGCATTAAGTTATTCACAACTTTTCCAGAAACACAACTCAAAAAGCTCAATCAGAAAAGATTCAAATAGAAAAAAATAATCATAGCACACAGCAAAGAAATGGGCCAAAGTAGGTACTCACCAAAATGGCAGAGCATATTTTGATATAGTATTATCGTTGTCCTTTGTTCTCCAAGAGGACCATGATGCTGGGAAGGTGATGTCTTGACTAGCAAGTGAGTTGGATCTAAGTGAGGCTAATCTGTGCAAATTCACCAGTCTCACTTTCTGCTCCAGAGCCATATGGGTCCATTGGTAAGATACAGATCAGAACAACTAGAGATGGCCCTGGATGCAGTAGGAGACCTTGGCCCTTTTAAACTAAGATCTTTTTCCATCATACCCCCACATGGGTAAATGAGTAACTCCTGCTCTTCCCTCCCTACTTTTTATAAGGGACTATCTCTTTTACTTTTGTGTCCCCAGTGCTTAGAACAATGCCTGGAACACAGTAAGCACTTCATAAATACTTGTTGACTTGACTTGACTCGGTCTCAGTTTCCAAATCTGTAAAATAAGGTAGTTGTCAAATTACCCATCAGATTCCTTCAAGCTCTAAATCTGGGTGCGTATTGTGTGTGTGTGTGTGTGTGTGTGTGTGTGTGTGTGTGTGTTTTGCTCTCAAGCATGAAAGCTGAGCCATGAGAATACTACACAAAGACTTTCATAATGATAAATGGAAAACAATTCAATTTCAACTCAACACTAAAAGACAATTGAACCCAGACAAATTGCAGTAAACAAACTTTCTTCCAGAAAGTCAAGATTCTAACCCACATTACACACTCTTCTACTCTTGGTAAACAGGTTCGTTTCCACAAGAGGGGGTGTTAGATGCACTACCAGATATGGTTGTTTTGTCAAGCATTTTTACTTAATTGTTTTCCTCTGTTCCAAGGGAAGTTTCAGTGATGAGGGGTGTGTGTGTGTGTGTGTGTGTGTGTGTGTGTGTGTGTGTGTGTTGGGGGAGGAGGGAGGGAGGGAGGGAGGGAAAAGTACCTCATGAAATAACTGTAAAAAAAAAGCTATCAATTAAAAGGGGGGGTAGATTTACAAGAACAACTGAAATGGATTCTTTTCCCTGGGATGATACCTTCTGGTGCAGCTCAGGGTGTTATCTGGAAGGCCTAGGAAAACAATGAAGTTTGTGCTTTTTCTCTAGAGGAGAGAGTATAAATAATTCTTTGCTTCTAAACTCAGGTATCTTATAGGACTGTGGGAGTCTTGACAAGGAGTGAGGTCGAGAAGCTTTGACAGTTTCACTTTATTTTGCTCTAAGAGAGAGATAATATAAAATGGACACCTGGGAGTGGTTCAAATTAACTTAAACAAAATGAACAGCTGCATCCAAGAGGGAAAAAGAGTTCTCTGCTTTAAGCCAAATATTCCACTTCCACTTTCACATTTGTGAGATATGGCTGAAAAGGAAGGTGGCATATAAAGGGGTGGGAACCTGACTTTCCTACTCTATTTGACACATAATGCCAATTAATTGGTTATTTATTCTTGAGTTTTCAACTCAATTGGAAATGTCTCAAGGTTAATGAAACTATTACATTTGAATGGACTCCAGAGAAGAAAAAAGGGAAAGAGAAATGAGAAAGGTACCCCTTATCTGCAGGGAACCTATCCAAGTAATAAAGTTGGGTGGGGTGGTGGTAGAGTGGGGGGAGGAGAGTAAGAAGGAAGTTGGTCCATCAGATTTCTTTTTTTTTTTTTTTAACAATAATGACAATTATATTTCTCCATCTGGAATCCATTAGCTGTGATTATGATGGCTGACTCTTCTGTCCTTATTGCTATCTGGATTAGCTAACCCCATTAGGAATGGCATCCTTCCTCAGCCCTCTCTGCAAACACAGTTAGATGACTTCCTGTCATCCAAGCAGGGTCTCCCTCTTTCCCATATTCATGCTCCATTGGAAACTACCTCACCCCGGCTCAATTACAAAACCCTGATAGGTTCCCATGCCCAAGGGACCTGCCTTTGCAGGTGTTTAAGGGAAGGAAAGGAGGAAGGGGCAAGAGGAGAGTCAGCTGATCTGTTTGGTAATGAATCTTGCCTTTTCTCAATCAAGCCCATGGCATGGTGCCTGTGTCTTGCAGGTGTTCTGAGAGGTCTGCAATCAACTTGGCCCTGTTACCTCATCACTTCATATGGCCAGCAGAGAAAAAAAGAGAGAATATTAAAGCAGTAGTTAGGATGGGGTCAGGAAAGTCTGATAGAGACGTGTGGGACCCTGAGTGGAATGCTTGATCATTTCAATACAGTTCACTGCTTTGTAAAATGTTCTTTTTCTCCAGCTGCCTCTAAACTAGGAGTCAACAAGTGGCCACTATGGGGGCTCTCTTTGCCAGGAAATTCTGAGAAAGCCATTAAGATTCTTGGATTGGGGGCTTTCCTCTCCTGCCTTTGACAGACCTATTTCTATTTCTCCCCAGTGGCCTTGTTCCCCCTCTCCATCCCATTTACAATCCAAAAATCATAGTTCAAGAAGGGGTCTCAGAGATGAGCTAGTCCAACTGTCTCATTTGGTCAATAAGGAAACTGAGTCAATTTACACAACAACCAAAATAATATGAAGGAAAACAATACTGAAAGATATCAAAACTCTAATGTAACTGATGGGGTACTGGCCCTGAAAACCCCCTTGAATTCTCCTTGAATCCTCCCACTAGAATTGGTATTCCCCTGAGACCTAAGCCTTCTACTATCACAATGCCCAAATCTCTGTTACCCTAAACTTAGCCTAGTGCGCCAGTCTGTATCTCCTGGTAGCCTTCAGCTACTTCCCAATCTGACTTCTAGCCACCCCAGGTACCAGCCACTCTCATCAAGACCCTACCTGAACCCCTCCTCCTGTCACTCCAGATTACTTGACCACCCCTAAATTGTTCCCATGATCTTTCGGTAAATAAGATCCATCTTGCCTCCGTGAAGGCACGCATTCAATCTGGCTCTGAGTCTATCTGGTTGACATGTCCATACAAGCATCACAAATGTTCAGATCCCTTAAGAGTCTACCCAGTGTAGCAGATAAACTTTGTTTTTCTTTGGCTGAAAGAAGGCTTGGGTCAAATTCATTTGGGCAGGACCCACTTGTTGCTATTTCAGGGTTCCAACACCCCTCAACCTCAACATAATCAGATGGCAATCTCGATTTCAGAGATCTGACAAGAAGTATGCCTCCTTCCCTTAAGAACACATTGTCAGATGTGACCAATTTATGAATATATTTTGCTTAGATATACTTCTCTGTTATGAGAGAACATTCTATTGGATAAGGGGGAAGTAAGGGGAAGTGACAGTTGGTTGTCTTTCATCTTCGAAGAGGACCAAAATGACATCCTCATGATAAAGTGAAATTTCCATGTGTCAGACTATGGCTGATCAGACCAATACAAGCTCGGAATGCTCTACCACAGGTTGGGCACAGATAGCCCATGTGAATATTTGGGGTGGATATCCCAAATCTGTGCATCCTGCGTTTACTTTGTGCTGTCTCACTTCTGCTTTGCTCATAGAGCACAGCACCCTTTCTGGTGTGGGCATGCCATGCTGAGCAGTCCTCTGCCATTGTTTCCCATGTTGCACAGTCAAATCCAAAGTTCTTGAGAGTGTCCTTGTATTGCTTCTTCTGGCCACCATGTGATCGCCTGCCCCATGTGAGTTCTCCATAAAATAGTCTTTTTGGCAGGCATATATTTTGCATTCGAAAAATGTGGACAGCCCATCAGAGTTGCGCTTTCTGAAGCATAGTTTGAACACTTGGCAGTAATGTAAAGAAGAAAAAGGAGGAAGAGGAGAAGATTCAACAAAGAATTTGTTTAAAAAGGAAAACATCTGACTTACCCAAGGTCTCCCTTCTAGTAGATGGCAGACCTGAGACCAAAACTCAAGTCTATGTATTGTGGATGCTTTTGCATTGTTTTTTCATACCTGTAGGGACTTGAGGTCTTTCCACCAAACTTTCCACAAAGCATAATAGTCCAGGAAGTAATATTGCCCTGATTCTCTTTAGGAGAAAACAAAACTAGACCGCCATGAGCATACTGTAGTGTTACAGAAAGTTATGTGATAAAGTAGAGGAAGGTAAACAATCTGCATAACAAATTTTTTATATTATTTAAACATTTAACTATGTGCCAGGCACTGTGCTATTGAGGATGCAAATGCAAAAAATAGGACAATCTCTGTTCTCAAGGAGCTTACATCCTAATGGGGGAAGGTAATAAATCCATGCAAAGGAATGGTAGCCAGGAAGAATGTTCCTCCTTTCCCAGAGCTACATTATTGATTTAATTACTGTTCCCAGAACTAAAGTTAGTAGATAGTGCCAATAGCATGGCATGAAGAAGGCTGAAAAACAAAATGGCAGATCTGAGTCTGGACTGAATATGGAAAACTCTTGCCAATCAGAGTCCCAGGGTGGGACTCTGAGTAGTGGGTCATATATGTATCTAGGCTTGCAGGATTGAGTGGGCCTCCACATCCTACTGCTTCTTGAAAAGTTGTTCTACATGGAATTGGAGTCATTGATGGTGCCATTGGAACTGAACTTGCTGACTTTCATGCAGGTATCTGTGGGTGATTGGTAGCTGCCATGCAATAGGAACAATAGGCTTGTATGAGTATAAAGGCAGCCACACTGACATACCCAGGATGGCTGCTAGCACAAGTTCTTAGATCTGCTTTACTAGGAAAGATAGCTATTCAGAAAATATTAACAGAGAAAATATAAGCAGAGAAATAGAGACCAACAGACTGGGCTTCTGTCTGACCACAAGCAACACATACATCACAGATCAACAGACAGATCCAACTGTCTGACCATTACGTACATATGTAATTACCAGAGAAAGAAGCACTAACATCTGAGTTAACAGCTACCCAGACTCTCATCTGGCACATGAACCTTCTTCCAAAGAGTGGGCCAAAGCAAAATTACATATAGCAAAGACTCAGCTCCTGACCGGATTAGAGTCAGTAAGCATGAAACCTAAGTGACTCAACACAGCTATGAGCTATCAGGATTCGAAGAAGATTGAGCCTTCAGATTCTCATAATTTAGTATGAGCCTGGGAAACTGAACTTGAAAAAGAAAGGAACAAAAAAATCCCACTTTACTTGCTGTAACAATGAGGTATAACAGAGTGTCAGTCTAGGGCTTCTGAGGCTATCACTGTAGCAGCCCAAGACTATATGGGTCAGTGACTGAAGTCATCAAAGGCCAGCATTGTGGAGGCAATGCAGACCCTAAAACAGGAATAGGGACTGAGCTGCTCAGAACAAAGGACTCTGAGTTCTGAATCTAGCAGTTAATTAAAAACCTGCTTTACCAGTGAACAAGGAGAACTTGACTTCCTTGCTGCACTCTGATCCAGAACTGGAATCTTGGATATATAATCTCATCTTTGATTCCTTTTTCTTGAGTTGTAAGAGATTTCTTTCATCACCTCTCCCCTTTTCTCCTCTCCCCTCCCCACCAAAAAAAAAAATAAGATCTGGGAAGGCAAGAAATAGGAAGTTCAGATGATGACTAGAGAAAAACAGTTCCTTGTAGACATGCTTAACTTTTTTCTTCCTATGTTAAATAAACATTATCATCACAATATTTGAATGTCTGAGTCTTGTGAATGTGGGTGGTCATGACCAAAGTGAGGAGAGTCAAGACATAGGATTCTATAGATTTTATATTTTTCTAATTGTGAATATTTCATATTATCCCTCAAATAACTCTAAACCCAGTCACTGTGGGCTCGAACTTAGTGCTACCACTATTGGGGAGGAGGGGCCCAAGACAGCCACTTTTCTTTCCTCTTCTGGCTCTGCTTGACTCTCCAGACTCCACTACTAGCTGTCATCTCACTCGGAACTCCCCTCAGCACTTATGGTCATCTTACTGCAAAACATCCCTGTGCCCCTTCAGCCCTACTCTCCTATTGATAAGCTCCTCATGGGGCCTTCATTTTGAGAAGCCCCACAGGCTGGTCACCTTTAACTTGTTTATTGGCTCTGCTTCTGCCTGTAGGCTTTGTAACAATGACACTACATAAGTACCTTGCCCCTCATATTTCAGCTCCCTTTTATGTGTTGTCTTTCCTCATTAAAATGTAAGCTCCTAGAGGCTTGTTATATTTATATCCCCAGAACTTAGCACAATTGCCTGGCACACAAAAAGCACTTAATAAATGTTTGTTGATTGTCTAATTGCTGACTCTGTGAGAGTGAAGTTGCACAGGAGTTTTTAGGCTACTCACCTTCTAGTGGCTAGTCTTTCAGGTTAGCTTATGTCTATGGACCTACTAACTCTAGAGTGTTACCTGGTGGGCAACTCAGATATTGCACTCCCTTGCTGGATAATTTCAATATCGTCATGCTGTCATGCTGTGTGTTCTTCCTTTGTTGCCAAAGACCATGCCATCAGAGAAATAATGACATGATTTGCACTTGACTTTGTTTTGAGTGAGGGAGGGCTGAGAAGGTCACCAGCCTCATTTCTCCTGCAGAGCCATCTGAATCCAATGACCAGATATTCATCAAGATGACTGGAGAGGACCTAGGATGAGGCAGTTGGGGTTAAGTGACTTGCTCAAGGTCACACAGCTAGTGAGTGTCAAGTGTCTGAGGTGAGATTTGAACTCAGGTCCTCCTGACTCCTGCACTGGTGCTCTATCCACTGCACCACCTAGTTGCCCCTGCTGTCATACTACTAACTTTAGGAAGGAAGTACAAGAGCTAATTTGGATAGCCTAAGCTGAAGATGGTCACAAATAATCACAGGTGTCACAGTAGCAGTTTATAAAACGTCAACGTGGATTCCCAGTGTAGGTCTTTTTCCAAGGCACTATCTCTGTCTCTCTCTCTGTCTCTCTGTCTCTGTCTCTGTCTCTGTCTCTCTCTCTCTCTCTCTCTCTCACACACACACACACACACACACACACACACACTCAAATGCACACAGACACACACATCAGTTAGAAAATGTCAAGTCCACATCTCAGTCATGAGTGCTGCAAATCTCAACCACAAATTCTTCAAAGACAAGTTTCAGAGACCTTCTCACTGACTTAATGTAACCTATATCTTTGGTGAAGATGATCTTACTTTAAAATCTTTTTGTGCTGAGAAAGGTCATGATGATAATGACTAAAGCTGAGCACCTTTGACGCCCAAATAGATCATGGGAACTTCTGCTGAGCAATTTTGGTCCTGAAACCAAAAAGAATGACCCCTTGATTCATGCTTATTAGGAAAGTATTAATACCTTTATTATTAAGCATGTGTTATATTAACTAAGAGTAGACTATGAATGTATTCTTATGTCAAAAGCATGACAGACCTAGGTACACTTTAGAGATTTCTAACCTCCCTCTCTGACTCATCTGCCTTTTTATAAGCACTTAGGGTCACAAAATACCAAACACAGAACAGGCTGGTTTAACCATTAGGAACACAAAAATAGCATGACTCCAATGACAATGAAAACATTGTCCTTTCTAATGGGTCTCTATCTTCCCAAAGGAACTTATACAAACCTCCTAACTTATAGTACTACCCTGGATTAGCCTCTTTTCTTTTCTCTGAGGAAAAATAACTTGGGTCACTAGATTGTCAAACAACACTATTCCCTCCACAGACACACACAGCACACAACAATTGAGGGCATCTGCCTCCCCAGGGACTATACAGGCCTTGAGACTTATAGTACTATCCTGGAGCCCTCCTATCCCTACCCTTACAAGGGGAAAGAATTCATGCTTTCAAAAAGTAAAGGAGGCCTTTATAGACCTTAGTTTGGATTCATTTCTGCCCATCAGCACTCTGTGGCTCATTGTTGCTTCGCAGACTCTTCCTCCAATCGCTGCTCTGACCCCCAATCATATTGGGTTCTCCCTCCCTCCCAACAATGCTCCGTCACTCCACTGCTGCTATCATCTGTTCTTGGCAGGTGCTGTGGTCTGTCTCATAGCAGGTCAGATCTCTTTCCTAAGATGCTCATTGTCCATAGCTACTGGCTGCTCATCATCATGTCTCTTTTTACCATTGCCAAAGCTTCCCACTGTTTTCCCTCTTTCCCAAGATACAGTGCCAGCTCTCCAGCAGCTTGACCATAGAGGGATTACCCTGGAAGTGTAATCCGTATTACATCTCTTTCAAAATGAAATAGCCAGGACCAAAAGCTTCTGAGCTATTTGAAAATTTCCAGCTCTTTCAGGAAGGCTCAAGGTCAGAATGCCTGTGAGTCATTTCAGGCGTTCTGCTCTTTCATTGGGGTCCTACAGCCCTTCCCTCCACACAAAGGGTCTCCTTTAGTGACTGTAAGAATCTCTATCCCTCTCTACTTCATTCAAAAGTCCTCATTTCCAACTCCCAGCCAAATTAGGGCAGAGTCCAATTCATTTCTTCTCTTTCCCTAGCATCCAAGCAGTGTGCCTCCCACTGAGTCTTTTTGGGGCTGGGAAAGGTATTAATGCCCCCTTTTTATTCATTGATGTTTCCCATCCTCCTCTTCCTTAGCTCATCCAAGCTATGCAAAGTACCCCAGGGATTTTCTGTATCACTTAAAAGAAGACTTCTCTGACTCTGAGGAGGAGGGTTAACCCTGACACAGTAGTGAAAATTCATGTCCTTAATACAACTTCAAAGGTCACAAAGCCAGGAAAGATAGCCTGAAAGGGAGAATGGTCTGGGTCACTATGATGGGCTATTCACATAAGTTCTCCCAGTCACTATCAAGATTCTGATCTTGGATATGGAAGGTTTTATATAAAGATGATGAAGTCAACTCAACGAGTCAAGTCATCAAACATTTACTAAGCACCGAACTATATTAGGGACACCGTACTAAGTCCTGGGGATGCAAAGAAAGGCAAAAGCCATCCCTCCACTCAAAGAGTTCATAACCTAGAACTAAACAGGCTTTAAAATATTCTTTTAGTTTCAATAAATTTAAAACCACAGATAAATCCACATAAAACCATTCTAGGAATATCCATGAAAGTATTTAACATGTAATTAATCAGTATGTCTTAAATTTGCAACGATAATATTCACCCAATAAACTTTAATGCTTCTATACCTTACAGCTGACATAATGCCTGCCCTCTAGAAGCTTATAGTCTAGGAAAGGAACTCAGAGTCCCAACTCTGAATCCTTTAGGGACTTAATATTTCATAGTATTTACATTAACTGAAATATGTGTAAAATACTTTTCAAATCTTAAAGCCTTACATAATGTCTAGAGGTACAGCATTTAACCACATGGATGCTCAGAGGACAAATCATACAGCTTACAAACCTGGTTAGAGTTATATGTGCATAGTTATTTGCATGACATCTCCCTAAGTTGAAACATGAGCCCCCCTAAGGGCAAGGAATGTGCTTACCTTTCTTTGTATCCTTAGTGCTTAGTACAGTAAGTGGAAATACAGTAGGTGCTTAATAAATGTTAGTTGACTTGACATCTCTGAAGCCTGCAGAATTCAAGCAGACATAATATTGACCCATAATAATTTGTGAATATTTTTAACAGATGTCACCAGACTGAATATTTCTATTTGCCAAACTACATAAACTGAAAAGCTTTCAACATATCAAGGCACAGAAGATGTCAAAAACCATGCATGAATAGGAGGTAGTGTAGGTCATCTCCATCATCCCATCTATCCCAAAGATGCTTTTGGTGGCCCGACAGATGAGCTTACATCTCATTATTTTAAAATAACTACCAAAAAAGCTTTTATTTTCTCTACCTATGCAATGATCTGTTGAACATCAAGCATGGAAGAACTTAGTAGGCTAGCAATTTATCTCTGGTCCTCAGACCATTTCTTTCTAAATTCTGTTGACGATAAGATAAGAACAAATATAACAGTAACAAAAATAATAACAATGTTTATCACAATAAGTTACAACACATATTGATACCTACGTACTTACACACACAGACATATAACTTGGAGACAAACAAATCACTTTCCTCGTGACAACTCTCTGAAATAGGTAGTACAAGAATTTTTCTCCACATTTTACAAGAAAGGAAACTGAGGTACAGAGAGGTAATTTTTCCATGGTCATGCAGTTGGCAAGTATCCTATTTGGAATTTAAACCTAAATCACCCAATTCGAAGACCAGCATTCTTGGCACTCTACCAAAGTACTCGAGTGACTTTTTAATTGGTAGGATGTGTCTGGAGGATGTTTTCTGAGCTGGTATCTCCCTGTATCTCTTCAGATCCCACTCCCTCCAATTATTCTGACAGAACAGTCTGCATCTCGCCTAAAAGGATCAAGGGTGGCCATTTGAAAAGCAACTGAAAAGAGCAAGGGTAGCTAGCTAGTTCTGAAAGTTTGCCAGCCTCACTACACACTACTCACTACAGCCAGCTAATCATTTGAAAAAGGGGAGGGAGAAAAAAGTCAACCAATCAGTAAATGTAGGTTTCTACTGACAATTAACCTTGATGGACTCTCTTCCCGGCTCACCTGGTTATTCAGCAGTTGTTTTTTGATGTCGAGGCATCATAACCTCCATTGGGTATACTCTCAATTTCTTCGGGTCTGTATTGCAAACACCTTTCCTATAGTGTAGATGTCAAAGAGGAAGGTGGTAAATCCAGATGCTCCAAGAATCAATACCTCCTTGCTGTTTCATTTCATGGGGGGAAAGTGTTTCTTCTGTAACCCTATACTGCTTCCCAGAGGACACTCCCACTCTGAAAGCACCCTACACAAAATCTGCCTATCCTAAAGGAAGCTCAGGGCCTTATGTCCTCCTTCATTCCTATCCCAGTACTTCTGGAAAAGAGCACAGGATTTGAAGTCAGAAGACCTGAGTTCAAATCTCAGTTCTGCTATTTACTACCCATTTGACTTTGGGTCCATTACTTAATCTTTCTAGGCCTCAGTTTCACATCTACAAAAAGAAAGGTTTTACTAGATGGCTTCTAAGGTTGCCTCTCTCTCTAGACCTATGAAGTGGTGAACACCACCATTCCCTTGATGAGTATCCTCTGTTAACTATCCCAAAGGAAATGCCATCCCTTGTGTGTACCATCTTACCGTAGTGTCCCAATACTCTTCTTTTGGGATGTGCTTGATTTCTCACAATGAACTCAAACCTCTCAATCTCAATTCATCAGAAGAAATATAGTATTAGGACAGCTAAGTGGAACAGTGGATAGAGCACTGACCTTGGAGTCAGGAGGACCTGAGTCACTTGACACTTATTAGCTGTGTGATCCTGGGCAAGTCACTTAACTCCAATTGCCAGTAGGGGAGAGAGAGAGAGGGAGAGAAAGAGAGAGAGAAAGAGGGGAAGAAAGGAAGAAAGAAAGAAAGGTATAGACATATAAGGTGGTACTCTGAATTAGGAGTCAGAGGACCTAGTTCAAATCCAAGTTCTACCACTTACTACTTATATGACATTAGCAAGTTATTTCCTGTCTCTGAGACTCAATTTCCCCCTCTGTAAAATGAGGAAATTGGACTAACTGGCCTCTGAATGAGTCTAATGATAGAACTTCTGATGCTGCGGCAAGTGAATAGGGAGTCAGCTATTTGTAAGGTAGAGGACCTTCCAGAGACTGCTCAAAACAACCTAACCCTAGCCTTGCCCACCCCGGAGCAACTGAATTGCTCCAATTAATTAATTATCCCAATTAATCCCAAGGAGAAGAAAGCATTACAAAGCACTACCTCAAAAGTTAAGTTAAAGCCTGCCATGAAGATGCCATTTTTCCAACTTGAGGGATGTCAATGAGGCAGGTTGGTGTGTGGAGACAAGAAGCTACAAAGTCTTCCCCAAAAGGAGGGTAAAATGACTTAAGTGGTTGTTACTTAGAACACTGCACTATGTGTCAATGTTCGTTGAACATTTGGGGCTCCAATTTAGGCTGGTGGATGTCTTATAGGTTTGCCTGGGTAGGCTCAGAACTTTGAAACAGGTCTCTTTTGTGCTTTGATTACACATTCATTCTGACTTGAAAAAGGATTATATCGGAATAAGCCACACTCTCCCAGCAGCCAGGTTGGAGCTGTTTCCATCTGTGATGACTGTATAATGACTATTTAAAAAGTGCTGCCTGAGGTCTTCTAATCACCCAATTTTTATTAATCTCTCAAGGAAACCACACAGGTACCCAATTACCTAATTGGGAGAGAAGTCTGAAAAAGGCTAAAGCTTCTTCAAAAAGGAAAAAGAGTTCGGGGGGGAGCCTCTTGTTTGGGGGTTTCCCCAAAAGGACAGCAGTATTAAGTGGCAGGTGGGATTCAATTCCAGGTCATTTAGTTCCAAATTCAGCATCGCTTCCATCATATGGTACTAGGAAGGGAAAAAGAGAAAGAAAGATGTCTCTGTGAAGAGTAAGAGAGGAAGTTCCCAAGGTCTTCTTCCCATTCCCAATACAAATCCCATAATGTTTAGCAGACCTCCTTCCCACCCAGGCACGAAGATTACTTGGCCAATTTCACTTTGATCCTTTTTAATATCTGAAAAGTCATCTTCCCACCTGTCACCCCACTCTACCCTCCCCTACCTCTTCCATGCACCAGATGTTTATTTGCCTCACCTGAGTGAGTTCTGAATGCTCTAAGGCTCATTCACTTACACATATCATTAGAGACTATCGTATTTGTTTGCGTTTATATAGTGAATTTAAGATTTGCAAAGCACAATACATTTTAAATCATATGATTCTCACAATGACCCTATGTCCATGTCATTATGTCCTCAGTTTTACAGAAACCGAGGCTGAGAGGTTGCCAGGGTCACACAGCTAGTAAGATTGTGAATCTGAATTTAAAGTCAAATTGTCCTGACTGCTCTATCTCCTTCACCACCTAGCTGCCTTGAGAATTCCACAAAATGGCATAGGTAAAAAGCCATTTGGGAATCTGAGGAATGCTGAACTTTATTTGTGACTAAAAGGAATATTGACATTCCTCACTTACTCTGGTTTCTCAGTAGTTTAAATCTTAAACTTCTTCCATTCAAAATCAATTTCGAGTTTCAGCAGTGATTATTGGCCTAAAGGCATGTGGAGGGCAAAGTGTGCATGTTTTGTGTTCAGAACCAAGGCTATAGTGAAGTTGCAACATGGGCAAGTGCTGTCAGAAATACCTCAGATTCATTACACATTTGATTCTGAATTAATTTTGGCCATTGCGCATTCAGAAACCTTTTAGCATTGCCAAATTTTTCAAGATCCCATATGAGTTCTAGACCCACAATTTAAGAAGTGATGGTTTGGATTGAAGTAGATCCACATGGAGCCATGCTGGGCACATCCATGAAAGTATTTAATATGCCATCAATTAATCAATCAATTGATGCAAACTTTTATCATATACCACATAATGTTAGGTAGTGGGAACAAAAATGAAGACAAAAATGAAAAGTCCTTGCCCTAAAGAAACTTACATTCTAACATATTGGCTGATGAAGCATAGGATTGTTTCATGGAGTTTCCTAATTCCATCTATAATTTCAGGATGATGTGAATAACAACTTCCAAATTTTAACGTTAGAAAAAATAAATCTCAAACCAACTAAAGAATATAATCAACCAGGTGGTCATCAACAATGATTAACTATTCCCTGTGGATAGAGCCTTGTACTAGGGCACTGTTGGGAAATACAATACCTAAGAGATATTGTATGTGCCAACCAAGTATCTTGGGGAAAAAGTGAGGAGAGGAGAGAATTATTTAGATTTAGATGTATCTCAATTTCATCACTGTGAGTGTTCCCTCCACCAATACAGGTTGCAACTCAGTCACACTCCCTCCTGTGCAATTCTAGTCTGTATCTTTCTATAAATCCTCCATAAAGGATCCACTCAATGTACTGGGAGCCTTTCTGTGATTATTTACATGTCTGCAGGTATCAATATTGACACTTGGGCTATCCAGCTGCTATGTCTCTCATTTTCTAGTCAGACATGTTATTGATAATGTTTTTTGTTCCATTTTTTGACCTCAAGATACTTGAAAAAGATGAGGACACTATAAGACAAAAGAAGTGACCTGTCAGGATAGACCAGGTGAAATGAAGTACTGAAAGAACATTGACTAGTGGAATTAGTACCTACCACCTACCTGGGGCAGGCATTCATCTTCTTGGACCTGGACCATTACCTTCCGATTGGTCTTCCTGACTCAAGTCTCACAGCCCCACTCCAGACCATCCCCTACTCAGCTGTCAAATTAGTTTTTCTTGAGCTCAGGTCTGACCATGTTATGGCAGCTTCCTCCCTTCCTCTCACCACTATTTAGTAAACTCAGGGCTCCTTTTCACCTTCAGCATCAAATATAAAAACCTTTGTTTAGTATTCAAGGCTCTTTATATCCTGCCCCCCCATCATACCTTTGCAGTCTTCTTACACCTTACCCTTCTTATTCTGAAGTCTAGAGTTACTGGCTGTTTCTCACACAGGATACACCATCTCCTAGTTCTTTGCATTTATATTCCCTTCCCTTCATTCTTGGAACTCTCTCTTTCCTTCCTGATCTCGATTTCCTGAATTCCCTGACCTCCTTCAAATCCCAGCTAAAGTTCCACCTTCTACAGGAAGCCTTTCCTGACTCCTAGCCCTGATCCCTTCCCTCTATAGTTTATCTCCAATGTATCCAGTAGTTGTCTTGTTCGTAAATATTTGTTTGCATGCTATCTCTCCCATTAGACTGCAAACTCCTTAAAAGTGGGGACTGGGGTTTTGGGGTTTTTTTTACCTTTCTTTGTATCCCTTAGCACTTAGGTTTTTTTTTTTTACAAATATTTATTTACTGATTGACTGTGACTGCAGAAGGGTTAGTTGGAAAAGACTAGGCAGCATTTGATTCCATGGTATCTCCTGGGAATCACAGTAATTTTCCACTACCTACACTCCCTCCAAAACTGAATCTTGAAGACAGCACTCAGGTCATCATAAATGTCTTGAAAGCTTGTAAAGTCACAGGATCTCACTGGAATTCTCACCAGTAAAATCTACAAAGGTCTATCTAAATATGTAGAAAACCAGAAGACTGAGCTGAGTTAGAATTAGGGTAGAGAATTCATAGTATTATGAATTCCAAAGGAGCCCTTTTGGAATCAGAATTCAACTCAAATCCCATCTCAGCCAATTATTAACTATGCAACCAAGGGTCAGCTCCTTCTTTCTGATATAATTTCTTCGTTGTGAAACCCACATAGTGATATCAAACTACCTTCTTTGATGGTACTTTGTGTGGACAAAATTAGATAATGTATATATCTGAGTGTTTTCTAATTTGATTTTGACAGGTTAGAATACTAAGCTGATCCTCTAATAAGATGAAATTGAATGGGAATAAATGTGGAGACTCACACTTGGTTTCAAAGCACTAACTTCACAAATGTAAGAGGACAAGAATCTCTAGAAAACAGTTCATCTGAAAAAAAAAAGTCCTGGGGGATTTAGCAGGCTTCAAGTTAAAGACTCAGCAATAAGGTATGGCAGCCAAATGCATCTTGGGATGTATTAGCAGAAGACCAGTGTCCAGGAATAGGAAGGTGAGTGTCCCATCATACTCTGCCCTGTTCTGACCACATCTAGAGAATGGGGTTCAGTTTGAGTATCTCATTTTAGGAAAGCCACTGAAAAGCTGGAAAGAGTCCAGAAGAAGTTGACTATGATGCTGAAAACTCTTCAGTCCATAAGAAGTGAGGTTAACGCAGAGAAAGGGAGATTTGGATCATGATAGCCATCTTCAAGAATTAGAAGGATTATGGAAAAAGCATTGGGTTCTTTTCTGCTTAGTACCAGAGGGTAGAATGAGGGGCAATGAGTTAAAGGTGCAAAGAAACAAAATCAGGCAATGATTCCATAATTAGAAATAGAGACCAGACCTATGATTTCATTGGTGCTATAGGAAATTCCCAAGTGAGGAAATCCCCTTTTCCAGTGCAGGAAGTTGTCTTCTATGTAACATAATCTTACAATAGCATTGAAAAGTTAAATGATTTTCCCAGAGTTGCTTAGGCAATATATGTCAAAAGCTGGACTTGACCATTAGTCTTCCAGGCCAGGTCTCTAGCCAATATACTCAGATGTCTCTCATTAGTCTTTAATTATAGAGCACTGTACTGTTATCCTTTCCACATCTTGAGAGTTAGGGACACAGTGCTCCCTGCCCTCTAGATATAGAAAATCTGGGTAGAATTTTTTGGGCCTCCTTTCATACCAGAGAAGAAGTGTGAATTATTATGATACTGAAAGATAAAATATGTTGATATTATACAATGCTATGCATATATTTTATGCATTTCTGAGTTTCTAATTTTTTTCTGTGTTATCTGCTGGCCTTCATATATCATCTGCAACTTCCACAAAACTCCAAAAAAAATCACCATTTAATGTCATGTCAACTCAAGGTATAACCAAGATGGGGAAAGTCACGATGTGGAAGGGATAAGGCTTGATATAAAGGAAAAGTCCCTAAAAATTCAAGCCATTTGAAAGTGTAATGGGTTGTCTCCTGAAGCCTCACAAAAGGTCTTCAAACAAATGCTGAATAGCCATTTGCCAAGTATGTTATGAAGAGAAGTTTTATTCAGGCACAAGTTGGTCTCTGAGGTCCCTTCCAGCTCTGACATTCTACAATTCTGTAATGAAAAAATACTATGCCAATGTGAGCTATTATTAGTTGAGTTTGAAGGAGTGCCTCATGGAAATATTATGTAGGATACATCCTGAGTGCTGGGACTGTTCTTAGTTGACAGAATTTTTCTGGTCCCGGGTCACTCAGTCAACTCCCTTCACAAACGTTAAGTACTGTCATTTGATGGTTAAGATCTTAATTGATTAATTTTGGGATACCTACAGTGTTCTAGACTTTATGAATATAATTTGAGAGTCCTGGTTGTCACTCTTAGAAAATGATGTTCCAAAAGAGTTGGTCCATCACTAATCTTTTTTTTCTCTAGAGTAGATTTGATGGTAAAGGAGATAGAATTGTATCTAGACAAAGAACTGATAGAATGATTTTGCATATATGTATATATATAACATGTGTCATATATATATGCATATTTGTGTCTAATGGTAGCCATCTCTAGGGGACAGGGGAGAAGAAAAAAGGGGGAAAAGTAAGTTACATAATAACTGTAATAAATATCTAAAACTAGTAAGTTGTACATAATAGACTTACAGTTTCACATGCATCTTTTGTCACTCATGCTTTTTGTCTATTGTATGTGTTATGAAAATGCTTATTTTATTTCTTGAGTTCAGAATAAAATTTTTTAAAAAAGGATTCTTGCATGCAGGAAAATAAAGAACCCTAGATCTGGAATCAGGAAAACTGAAGTTTGGATCTGGGCACCTTTCCCAATCTCAGTTTCCTTTTCTCTAAAATGGGGACCACGATAGCAACTACCTCACAGGGTAATTGTGAGAATCAAATGAGGAGATATATAAATATATATATATGTATACATACATACATACATACATAAAGCATTTTGCAAACCTTAAAAGTGCTCTAGGACTGCTACATATTATTTGTACAGTACTTTGAAAATTACACAGAACTATAGAAATTCTACTTAGTTTTGTTTTCTCTCTTTCATTTTATATTTTAACTAAAGAATCTTCCCAAGTTATTATAAATCTAGACTTTCCAGCATTAAACTAAACCTAAATTCCATCTGCCTTTAATTTGCTGAAAATTATTTCTTTCACCTGGAGTGGTTTGGAATACAGTTCTCAAAATATTAAAAAAAACAACAAAAACAAGGCGAGTTCTTGGACCTCAAGTAAACAAGCCCTGGAAGGGCATTACAGACACATACACTGACTTTTTGAATACACCTCCCAAGCCCCGAAGCCCTACCTCTTACAACCTATTTTAAAAGAATGCAAACCAGAGAGCCTGGCCTATCAGAAGTGAAACAAAGTTTTTTGACTTTTTTTTCCTACCAGTTGAACTCTGAACTTTGAAAAGTCTGAAATCTTTAGCAATTGCTTATTGCCTGCAGGATAGATGCAGTCAGTCTCGTGCCTTCTGGGCATGCCCTCAGCTGCAATCCTTATTGAAGTTCTTTTGCTGCGCCTTTCAAAACTGTTAAAATTCCCTCACTCAAGTGTTCTTAGCACTTATGTTGATAGGGAATACTTCAAAGGATACATCTTTACTTTATCAAATCTGATCTAATTTTCAGATGGAATCAAAGAGGCTCATTTTGAGTCTAGTCAAGTTCTCCTGCTGTCCAGAGAGGGGAGGAATAAATTCCACATCCTGGTGAGCAGTT
This sequence comes from Potorous gilbertii, assembly GCA_028658325.1. Classification (NCBI taxonomy): domain Eukaryota; kingdom Metazoa; phylum Chordata; class Mammalia; order Diprotodontia; family Potoroidae; genus Potorous; species Potorous gilbertii. The sequence goes on from CM053769.1 coordinate 540,149,524, forward strand.
AGGCCTCATGGAAATGCTCTGAAGACTGCCATGTTCTTCTGTCCATGGTGATCTGGATCACCAGCAGAGTCTCCGGTTCTCATGGATGACCCTCTTAGGAGTCTGGATGGAAGTGGAAGGGAGAAACCCCAGAAGGGTTGAGTTTTTGTCCTCCCCTTCCAAACTCCAGAACTGGTGGCTGACTTATGAGATCTCCTCAATAGTAGGCAAAGGGTCTGATGGGTTTTCCAATGGAGTCATATTATGACAGGAAATATAATGAGCTTCAGTGTGCTTGGCAGCCTTGAAAGAGCATGCTGTACAGCATAAGAGAAAGCAGGAGTTAGATGGCCAAGGCCCTGAGTATTAACCTTCACCTTCTACCACAGGAACAATTACACCTCTCCTCTCCCAACCTGGCACTTTTTATAAAATCCAAAACATTGTGTCGGTGCTAATTTGCCCCTGATGCCTACGTTTGAAGCTGACACCGGGCATGAATTCAGCTGCATAGCCAGACTGCAATTTCCCACCGAGCTATTATAATTGTTACTGTAAAATGTCTGTCTGCATACGGCACACTAGGTCAAGGGGAAAAGTCATTGATTCGGCATTCAGAAAAGTTCTACTGTGGCTCAGAAAGGACAGAGACAATTCTACTGGCTTTATTTTATTTTATTTTATTGAAGTATGAGGGTAGCTTGCTTCACATTGAAATTGAACATGGAGGCAAAAGGCTCTGGTTCTTAAGGTTCTGAGCTCTGGAATCCCTTTATAAATAGCCCTTCAAAAAACTCTCCACTGGCCTCAGCTTTGGTCATTTGAGAGTACCTGCCTCATTTGATGGTCCTGGAGAGGTGCCTTTAGGAATAGGTTTGGAAGCATCCTGTGCAGAAAGTGTTTGACTCCAATATCTAGACTAGGTCTTCACTCCCAGATGGAAGTGAATGGGACTTTTCTCTCCCATTCAATGAAAGGAGATACTGAGGTAGACCTTGGTAGGCAGTAGAAATGAGGTTAGAATTTCTAGTCCATAGTTTCACACCTAGGACCCAGGTTGGTGGAACTTTAGGGCAAATTAGCAGGTACAAGTGGTCTGTGGAGGGCCAGACATCAACTGTTACTAGTCAGAATTACTAGTAGATTAAAGAGAGCTGTGGCAAAGCAGTACATGGAGCACAGAGTGAAAGGTCATCAAACAAGGGAATCAACACTGATGGGGGTGGAGTAGGAAAAGTGTGTCAGATACAGGGTGGGATAGAGTCTCAAAGCAAACCAGAGTTGCCTTTAAACCCAGGAATAAAAGAGGGTGGGCTAGGGGAACCATGAACCCTAGGGAGCAGACGTAACAGGAGGGAGCCCTTTGGCCCTCTGATCTCCTTTCTAATGGAAGAAGGCCATTTACTCTTTCTCTGAGGGTAAAGCATGAAACCTCTCTGAGAGGAAGAGAAAGAGCCAATGTTCTGCTCATCCCTGAGTGTTCAGCAAACCCTTGTGCATCTGGACCAGGGGCTGGTGATGAATATTGGGAATAAGGTTGCAGGTGGAGAATTTTATGCACAGTAATGCCTCTGACTTACATTTCATCCTGAAGGTCCTGAAGAGACACAGGTCTCTGTGTTGGCTGAATGGCAGAGATAACCAATGTCTTCCAAAAATGACTAGCAGCTGAAACTGGGTTAGGATGTCCAAGGACTAGACCTTGGAAATTTTTGAATTTTTGTTTCTTCACTAAGCTCCTAAAATGTCTGATAGCACAATGAATGAGGAGTTAACCAACACCAACACCACCCCAGGTCTAGAGTATAATTGATGAAAAAACAATCTCCCATAGCCAGGATTGTTAGAAGCTGTTTTTCAGGATTTAAACAGAAATCTATTTCCTCTCTCAACCAATATACTTCAGGGAAAAGAAAAATCCCATAATGTGTCTAGTCCATTATGGACCTCTAGGCATGATGGGAAATTTTCTTTTCTTCCCTAATTTTAAGTCCTTAATCGTTACAGAACTGGATATCCCTTAACTCAAAACTAGACTCAGGGATGGAGCGAGGGAAGAGGAGAAAAGGTAGAAAGGTGGGTTGTGTGAGAAGTGATGGAAAAAAACGGTAATGCAAAAGGGGTACAAATTAGGAAACTTGGAGGAGTTGGGGGAGAAAGAATATAATTTTATATAGAGAGTTGTTGGACCTCCTTGAAAAAGACTGTAAGTGGGAAAGAAAGCTTAGTGAACAAGTCAAAACCCAGATTTCCTTTGGTTTGGTTTTCCTATAGAACAACCTAAATAGTAGTTGAGATTTACTTAACACTTCAATGCCTACAAAGCATTTTGTTAGCATTATTTCATGTAATGCCGACGTTAACTCAATCTACTAGGTATTATGGATATTATCACCTCCATTTTATAGGTGAGGGAAATGAGACCATGAGAAGATTACAAGGTCACAGATTTAAAACAGGAAGAGAAGTTAGAAGGTAAAGAGTCTAATCCCCCCCTTTTACTAAGGCCCAGTTAAGAGAAGTTAAATGACTTGTGCATGATCACACATGTAGTACATGCCAACAATAAGATTTGAACCTGTCCTGACTCAGATGTCCAATTCTCTTTCCACTACACCATACTGGCTCCTCCAACAGTGGTGCATGTATTGTTCATTAGGATTAAACAATGAGTCATCATCCATCCATTTACTCTCTGCCATTCCACACTGAGCAGTGTCATAGAAGACTGCTCTGACACACATAGAAGAAGAAAAGCAGGAACGGTCATCACCAGGTGTCACATTTATAGACAATTTTTTGTAAATAGGTTTGGAAACTTGTTTATGTCCAAAGTGACTTCCATGAAATGTATTCGTTGGCAACTCAGTCCATAGGCCATAGTTGTCTTAGGACATAGGTACCAGGATCAGGGTTGGACAGTCTTTCCATTTTGATTTAAGCTGTCACTTAAGAAGCCTTGACTTCCTCAAGGTCTGGCCTTGAAAAACTTGTTAATTTGCGTGGTTGTTCGAAGATCATTGATTTATGGCAATCAAAGCATCCTGCCTTCTTGTAAACAAATACAGTGTCCTCTGACTGGTTAAGAGCAGGATTAGCTTCTCCTTTCCCTTTCTTAACTCTGGTCTTCTCCAGGATTTCCAGGTACCATATGGAACCTGAAATAAAACTGAGGGGAAAAGTGGAAATAAGCATAAAGTGTTCAAGCTGAAGGTGCTTTAGAGAGCATCTAAAGTGATCATTTTGCACATAGGGAAACTGAGGATCTGAGATTGGAAGTTATTAGCCCAAGATGATACAGTAGTGGACAAGTTGTAAATCCCATTTGAATCCAGGTTGACTACCACCAAATCCCCTGCTCTTTCCATTATCCCACACTATCCTTTGTTTTCATACTGTATGGATGAATAGAAGAAAAGACTATCTCCTCCCCCTCAAAAACTTAAGCTCCCAATTCCAATCTAAATCTTTTCCTTAAACTAGAGCTAGAACCCCATTCTCTCTGATCATTCCTTAAAGAGATATGTAAATGTGAGTTATTGTTATTTTCATAATCCATGTGGTCACTTACCCTGGAAGGCTTGTCCCTTTGGTAAGAATATTTTAGCCTCTGTGGAAATTATTTCTTGTTGAATTGAATGGGACCTTCACTTTCTCCTAATTAACTTAGGCCATACTAGGTGAAGTTATCAGAAATCATTGCTTGACCAAGAAATGCAGAAACATCAGTGAGCTGTTCAGTGGAGTCCAGTAAGTTATGAACAGAATGACATACTCACTGTTGGACTGAGGAGAACAGAGTCTTTTTGGTATGCAATGAATTAGTACAGCTTGCCCAGACTGCCTCATTCTTTCATTTCCATTGTAAAGATAATGCTTTAGATTAACTTTTTGTATGGTCTAGTTGTTAGAGTATTAGACTTGGAACCGGGAAGACTTGGGTTCAGATCCCACATTCGACACTTACTCACTCAATGATTATAGACGAGTCATTTTACCTACCTGAGACACAGTTTCCAAATAGGTGCATAAGAGAAAGAGGATTGAGCAGAGGAGTCACCAACAGAGTGATTGAGAATCAGCCAACTATGAGAGCTAGCTCCGCTCTACGTTCAACTTTCTTACTCTCCAGAATGTCCCACTCATCTTGTCCCTTAGGCCTTATTGTGTACTTCAAGAGAATGAGGATGGGGTTTCTTCCAACATCCCACCCTACTTCCTCAGAATTGTAATGGTGACCTATGGCAGATGCATATGGACATGGTGGGCATGTGCTTGTATGTGGCCTGAGAGAGTGCTTCGTAGGCAATTCTTAAAGCAATGAATCTTCTAGGCAGTTCCCTAGATTGCCTTATTCAACATATCCTTAGGGAAAGAAGACTATAACCCATTCTGACTCCTAAGCAACATCTTACTTGAAGAGCAAAGCTGGCAAGTTACTGGGACAGTGCAAGTCTGAAGAAAAGTCATTCAGCAACTCCAAAGAGTCTACCTTCTCAAAGAAGTCTAAGCTGCAGGATGGTACCGTAAGTCTTAAGAAGACTATGTAGCGCTCTGAGACAAAAAGAAGCTCACCTAATATCAAAGGATTGATCTGAGAGTATCCCCAAGTTGAGTTTCTTTCCATAGACAACTGAGTTTTTTAACTAATTTATAGTATCTGTATCTGTCTGTGGGCCCCTGCAAGTCCTTTGCATCTTAAGCATTTTCTGTTGATGATAGAAAGACTACTCTCATATGATACCTAAAACATATAGTAATTATCTTTGAGAAAATTGGGGGTATTGTTGTTCAAATTTGGGGAAATCTTGACCTGAACTGTTGTTGTTATTTAGTTATGCCTGACTCTTCATGACCCCATGTTCTATAGAAAACCAAAGATGCTGGTTTGCCATTTGCTTTTCCAGTATTTGAAGGTTAGGTGACTTGCTATGGGTCACATAGTTAAGTGTCTGAGGCTAAATTTGAACTCAGATCTTCCTGACTCCAAGCCCCATGCTCTATCCACTAAGCCACCTACTTACCTCCAATATGAGGTATACTTAAGCCTTATTTTGAAGATTTCTTTAGAGTAAAACTTTGGAGTAAAGATGATGAACCAAAGAGAGAAATTGACTCATTGGGGTCACTCTTCAGGATTGAACCCTATCCATGTGAATTCAGAGTCTTTGGGAGGCTCTGGGCTTTGAACCACATGATAAAATATATAAGGAGCTATCTCACAGAATTGCTGTAAAGACTAATTGAAATCAAGTATGTAAGCATTTCATATACTTTAAGTGTTATATAAATGTCAGGAATTATGACTAGGTAACAGTGTTCAAAGGGTTTTTCCCCCTTTAGTTTTATTGGTGAGCTACACCAAATTTGATAAATTGTGGTTTTTTTCCCCTCATTTCAAACTGAAATGTTAATAGAAACATATTCCAAACCATAAAGCAGAGCTCAAATACAATCTAGAACTCAGAAAAATTGTCCTTGGACAAATTAAAATTCAAGATGATAGAAGATGGTGAAATGTAAAAACCCAACTCCTTTGGTTGATGAGATTCACAGCATTTGAGCCCCCTCCGACTCTTGCCATTCTCATACCTTGCCTTTTTTCACTCTTTAGAAATGCCCGGGTCAATTTTGTCCTTCACTCTCCTTCATTAAAAAATGTCAAGGTCAAAGTCTTGGCCAAGGTCTCACAACCCTTTGACTGAGTCTGTTCTCCCTCCTAAATGATCTCATGATAAAAGTGATTGGCTGGTGTGCATTTTTAAAAGTTAACCTATTTTCAACTATAAAATAATCTGCGGCATAGAAAACAGCATGTAGGATGAAAAAAGATTGTGTTTCGTTTCAGTGTGACATTTGCCTGGGGGTAGAAGTGCAGAGCTCATTGGCAAGCCATTGTTGAAACCCTGACCAGTCAGTTACAAAGCATCATCATTTAATATGCCAGTTGTCTCTGTGTTTTCAGGGCTAATAACTAGGTGTGTGTTGGGTGGCCAGTGAGGAAAGAGGGTATGGAGGAAGGGAGCGTGGGATTTTACAGGGGAAGACTACAGGGTAGGGGGGCACTCATTTGATCTGACGATCTCTGAAACCATTTTATTGAGCTAATACTTTCTCACACATTAGCTACAATGTGGCCCAGTTCCAATCAGATCTGGGTCACTCTGGGCGATTACAGTGTTTCCAATAAAGGATACTACAAATTAAGGACTCAAACCCTACTAATCATTCTAGCCTTTGAGATCAAGGCACTCACCTTATTTCATGAGATCTGGGGCTGTCAATTGGCCCCAAATGCAACCTGAAACCACCAGCTTCTAAAGTCGAAGGCAGAAAGGTCAACAAATCTGAACCTATTACAGCAACCTGCAAACCCTACATATTTCAGTGTTTAGACATCAGTGCAAGATCCCTGCTCCCTTTCATGACTTCATGCTTTGTTACCAACTTACCATTAACAGGGTTCAGCCAATGCAGGGCTTTTGACTCTCTCTCCCCCCCTCACTCTCCGTCTGTCAGCCTTTTCTTCATCAACTATATTTGTTACAATCACGTCCTGTCAACTGTCACAGCTTACATACAGACTGCCAGTAAATATGTCTTTCCACTCATTAGACATTCCTCCCAGTCACCTTGGGATTTCTACCTTGTCTATCTCACTCCAAAAAACTTTTGTTCAAAAGTAAGAGACACCCACTGAGCGATGTCAGCTTGCGGCCATTACTTCAGGAAGTGACAGAAAAATACCAAACTGTCACTCATTAGGCTCCATTTTTTTCCAGAGTTGATGTAAGTCAGACTTTGCCCCCAAAACGAATCATGATTTATTTAATATATTTGCTTCTACAAGTGTCAGCTCATCAGCTTAAAATGTTTCTCCTTTAACTCTATTGAGGACTGTACAGAAAGTTTTCTTTGAAACCTAGTTTTTGCTTTAAGGCTTAATAATTAAAACAGAGCCGAGAACAGTCAAGATTCTGCTCTATAGGTGCACTTTGGTGGCCCCTGGTTTTATAATTATATGTACAAAGCAGCCGTGTTAGAATTATCGCCGGACACACTGGGGAAATTGCCTCCCGCTGAGTAAACTGGCTTTTTCTGCCAGGCGCACTGGGCTGGGGCAAGATAAAATGAAATCCGGGGACAATTTTAAAGCAGGGACAAAAACAACAATTAGAGAATCAAGAAGGAGAAAAATGCAATTTCTTAATTGCACTATGAATATGTTGGCAGGTAGCTCCCCATCCAGGCTGCAGGAGCCTGGGGCCTCCAGAGCCATCCAGAGCCATCCAGAAGCCTGGGAACAAGGACAAAAGCATCGGAGTGATGGCTTCCCAAGAAAGATACCCCAAGCATTATGTCAACCTGGATACTGGAAGGGATCAAAGCCAATACCAAGCCAGGAAGGAGATTGGATTCAAGCACTTGCCTACTTTCTATCTTTAGAGAGTCAAGACCTGAGGCCAGCTATACCCTTCGTCACTTCCTGATAAAATCTCAGCATTCAAAGAAATTTTTCTTTGTCATCAAGTTCAACTTCCTACTTAATTGGAGAATCTCCTCTACAATGGCCAGCCTCTGTTTGAATATCTCTAGTGACAGTAGACTTACTACTCGACCAGGAACTAATTAGTACTTCCTCACCAAGAGGGAAGACAACCCTGGAGACCATCAGCAGGAAAGGTGACAGCCCCAGTGGCCATAGGGGTACATAGTTACTGCAATCCTTCTCAGGAAATAACTGTAGTGATAGCAGCATTGGTTAATCTGACATGTGATGGATATTATGCTCAGTATTTAGGCAACCTAAGAAGAAAATAATCCAATGACTATTGCCTTTCCCTGACAGAGGAAGATACTAACACAGATAAACTCGTAAGGCTATGCCTATGGACTTACCAGAGAGATCTCAGGAATACATTCATGAAAATGTATTTGTTGTTCACTGAAAAGAAATCCATATCATCTAAATAAACAGTTAGAAAGGAGGAAATGTAGAAAATTCAGTTCAATTTTTCCATTTGTTATTTGGAGATCTTTTGCCCCAATCAATCAAGTAATACTAGCTTCACTCATAGGCTAGTCTAGGGCACCAGGAAACTTGATGCCCCCAATTATCTCTCTCTCCTGCTGCCCAATGCCTGAAATCCCACCATCATAGCATCATCCCTTTAGCAGAAGGTGTTGATCTACAACAAGGAGAAACACGTTAAAAAGGAATGCTCCATTTTGAGGAAGGGCCCAGAGCATCCCATCTTTAATTCTCTGAATTTCATCCCCATGCCTCGGCTCTATTCACCACTTTGGTCCCTTCTCCATGTCCCTCACCCTGATTTTTCAACTGTCATTCATGTGCTGAATTCCCCCATTAGAATATAAGGTCCTTAAGGGCAAAGGCTGTCTTTCTTTTTGCTTGTGTTTATATCCCCAGGCAATATAGTACCTAGCACACAGTGTTTAATAAATGCTTGTTGATTTGACTTGGCTTAAACTGTTATCAATCACTCAAACTAGTGTGAATTAAAAACTTATGTGGGCAAATTTTAGCAGGGAAATGAGAAGGGCAGCTAAGGTAGTACAGTGGATAGAACTCCAGGCTTGGAATCTTGAGTTCAAATCTGGCCTCAGACACTTAGCTGTGTGATCCGGGGCAACTCACTTAACTCTGTTTGCCTCAGTTTCCTCATCTGTTAAATGCGATGGAGAAGGAAATGGCAAATCAACATTGCCAAGAAAACCCCACATGGGATCACAAAGAGTCAGGCACAACTAAGCAACAAGAGAGGAGGAAATGAGAAGAAAGGCAAATGGGGTCACCAAGGACAAATTTTAACTATTCAACCTTTTGCTTCCCTTCAGAGAGTACACCCTGTACCTAATCCATTACACTCAGCCTTGAGATCCTGATCCTCATAGATCACTCGTGAGTAGGGAGTAAGGAATGTGAAGTTAGCTTACTCAGGTCAATTTTAGTGTTTTCTTACAAAGCAGGCTAATGATAAGGAGGAGGAGAAGTAACATTTACATAATGCTTTATATAAATGTTACATTTATATGTTTTATAAAACCACTTTGCATGTATTACCTCATTCCATCCCTTATAACAATCCTGTGAGGTAGGTCTATTAGTATCCCCATTTTACAATGTGGAAGATAAGAATGAAAGACCGAGTAAGTGTGAGAAAGAAAGAAAGAGAGGAAGGAAGGAAGGAAGGAAGGAAGGAAGGAAGGAAGGAAGGAAGGAAGGAAGGAAAGAGAAAGAAAGTAAAAAGTAAAGAAAGAAAAAATAAGAAAGAAACCAATGAATTTTACTTCTTTGTTGAGTTTCCCCACTAATTTCTCCTTAATCTTCCGAATGGAATTACAGTGATTAAAAATTCTCGCAGGGATTGTGAAAGGCACGTTAAAATAATCTTAGCATCAGATAATGTAAGAGCTGAAAAGGATATTAATAAAATATAGAATCTACCACTCCCTTCTTCCAGCCCTTATCTTTTAATGATGGGGAAGCTGGGAAGGCCTGAGAATGGGAAGTCGTCAGGTTGTAGCCTGGAATTCTCCAAATGTTCTATATATTTTTAATATGCTACAGGAAGGGGAATAAGTATTCAAAAGAATAGCTCGAGGGTCCCTTCACCTAGAGCTACAACTAGAAATTTTGGCTTTTCGGAGCAAGCAGCAATACCTTCAAACCAAATCTGTAATTCCTTATGTGAAGATAATACCTGAAATTAAGACAAATTTAATTGAGTGAGAGGGAAGAATCATTATCCTAGAGTAACTCTACCTTGTACTCTCTGAATTTATGGTTCTTACTTAGCACAATGCCCCAGTCACCCTGCCCTAGTTATGCCTGTGTCCTATCAAACCTGGGCTCCTTCTGGTGAGGATTCAGCAGCATTAGATATGAGGCAGCCTAAATGATAAAACTTGTTATACAAAACATGAGCCACTCCAGGATCACTCCTTCAGCCCCAATCCCGTAATATAAACATTAGCATCATAATCTCAAAGGAAAGAGAAGAGCTAGCCAATTCCCTCATTTTTTAGATCCAGAAATCTATTTTTTAGTCTAGAGAAGTGACTTGCCCAAAGTCACACAGTGAGTTACAGAGCCTTCAGGTTTCTTCTTTCTGCCATATCATACTGACACTTAGCCAATAGCAGTGAGTGGGATTAACTCCCAGCATATACAGTGTTCTGTATCAGTCTAGGTGGGCAATAAAGTACAAAAAAGGCAGCCCCTATCTCTGCCCTCAAGGAGCTCCATTACTCCCAATGAGTAAATTAGCCCCTTTGGGAAGTGTATTAACTCCCTCAATCCACTGGAGCCCCACTTGGCACACCATAGCAAAGAGGTACTGACGGGAGTTTAGTACTCAGAGATAAATGGTACTAATTGGTACTCCTGGGGAGTCTTTTCTGTACCAGGAGACTACAGCTCAATATTCAGAACTTACTGGTTCGATTTCACATCAACACAATATCTGTTCTTGATGTAGGAGAAATCTTTCTCAAATCCGAAAGTGGTTTCTGAAGCCCCAGTCACATACATCTCAGGATCACACAGAAATGCAGCTGCCTCTGGGATGAAATAGGGCAGTGATCTAACAGCCCTGCCTAGCATCCCCCAAGTGGCCACATGCTGTTGCTTGCTGTTGCTTACTGCTGCTGCTGCTGCTTCCTAGAAAACCAGGCAGAGGAATCACTTTGGTTACCTTTTCTCCCTGTCACAACTGTTCAGACCTGGGTTCTTGCAAAAGGCAATCCTCCTGCTGGATGTTCAAGGTGAGGCTTCTTATCACCCTGGATCAGTTCCCTCCTGGGGGCCTGGCTATTGGCTCCCACTTCACCAGGACAAGGAGGATATATAAAGAACCTAGCCCCAGGCAAACTTTGACATGGCTCCAAGGTCTTCCTGATCTGCTTTTCCACCCTTACCCTGAGCCATACCTAGTTCCCATGAAGAGAGATGACTATAGGGTGAGGAAGAACTATTTAAATCCCTGAGCTCCTTTGGCCCTTTGAACAGAGACAGAGACAGAGGGAGACAGAAATAGAGAGATGTCTGCCACTGAGTGCCCAAAGTAATTAAAGCAAGCACTAGTCTGAGAGCCAAGACCCTTGGGTCCATGTCTCATCATGTGTAACTTTGGATGGATCATTTAACCCCTCCACAAGCCTCTTCTCATCTAAAATGAGTACTTTGTGAACTAAATAATCTCTACAGCCCCTTCCAACTTTGATTTTATATTTTAGCGCCTAATCCCTTGCTGTTAGAGGTGGTACAGACCTGTGTCTCTAACCATATGTCACATCATCCCTTCAGTCACTACAGCCAAACTGGACTGTCACCCAAACTTGAAAATCTCAGCATGATATAATGAGAAGAGTCCTGGTTATGGAACCAGAGGACTTCAAGGTTCAAATCTTGCCTCTGATACATACAGTCATGTGACAGGCAAGTTGTTTAACTTATTTGGGGCTCAGTTTCATTATAACAATTTTATTCAAACTAATTCATATGTTCAATGCCATTCCAATTAAATTACCAAAAACATTATTTTACTGAATTAGAAAAAATAATAACCAAGTTCATTTTTTAGAACAAAAAGTCAAAGGAAATAATGAAAACAACGTAAAGGAAAGAAGTTTAGCAGTACCAGATCTGGAACTATATTTTATAAGGCAGTAGTTGCCAAAACTATCAGGTACTGACTAAGAAATAGAAAGGTAGATCAATGAAATAGAATAGACATACAACTTACAGCAGCAAATAAACATAATAACCTTGTATTTGACAGGTATAAAAACTTAAGATTTGGGGATAAGAATTCATTATTTGGTAAAAAAAAAAAAAAAAGTTGGGAAAACTGGAAATCAGTATGGCAGAAACTGAATATAGACCAATATCTTATACTATTTACTGAGACAAGGTCAAAACGGATATATGACCTAAATCTAAAGAGAGATATTACAAAAAAAATTAGAAGAATATGGAACATACTACTGCTAGATCTATGATTCTATTATTTCCCACCCCAGGCATTCCTGGACCACTCCACAAGCACAGAATATATTCCTTTTTCAACTTGGTCTTAAAAAATTCATCTCTTCCTCAAGTCTTAATTCAATTGCCACCTCCTCCAGCAATCCCTCCCTGATCTCCCTAGTTTTTTAATGTTCTTTCTGTCCTACAAGGACTTTTTCTGGATTTCTTTTTTGTTCCTATCACCCTCTACTTTGTATTTCAGTATCTATGTGTGAGAGACAGCAACAACTTAAGTTTCCACAGAAGTTATTAGTTGATGAAGTCGTTGAGAATCAAATCAGATAATAAAGTCAGCAGACTGCAGGTGAACTCAGCCAATCAGGAGACAGGAAGTGGCCTTCAGAGAGTCACAAAATTTTTGATAAGACTGTCCAGGAATGAAACTGGGCTGAACCAGTCAGGAAAATGACCTGGAATAACCTGGAGAAAGTTTTTCTTCACTGTGCTTGCTTCACGAACATCATGCATATAAGCAGACACACCCCACATAAAATTATCCCTCCATTTTCTGATCATGGGTCCTTTGTTAAAGCTTGTTTGGGAGCGGGGATCACACCAAGGGTGAGCATGTAATGGGTATGTAGTGAAGATGGTGACCTCATGGAGAATGGGCCAATCTGTCTCCGGTAGGAGGATCTGTCTTGGGGTAATGGGACATAGTTCATCTGGTTTCTGTATTCAGTGCTCCCTCCTCCTCCTGAAAAGAGGGTGGGGGCCTGCTTTGGCCAAAGTGTTCAATTCCTCTGAACTCCGATGTAATAAGTTTTCCTTGACTCCTTTATAGTGTCGAGTGTTTCTAACACATGCATGTCTCACACCATGCCCACCAACCATGGAGGATGTAAGCTGATTGAGTACAGGAAGTGTTTGGGTTTAGGGTTTCCTTTCCTTTTGAATTGGGTTGTTTTTTATTTTGGAGGGATCTCTGGAGGGATATAAAAATAATGAGGAATTGATTGGAAATGGCATCTGTCCTTCTTGCCCAGCCTGGACCATGGATTCCACGATTTCCTGCCTCCAAGCTACACACCCACTTCTTTCATTCCTGGCCTGAGTGGGCCTCCTCGTCTTGACCTAGTGCTGTCCACACAACCCAACTTGATACTCCTTAAGCCTCAAGGACACCCACTCCTGGGCGACCATAAAGAAATGAAATGATAAAGGACCCCATCCCTGCCCATGTATGAGGAAGTTAGGAGCAGGCAAAGCTTCTCTCTCCCCTGAACCGGAATCAGCAGCTATGGTGCCCTTCCTGGGGGGTTTGGGTGAAGGGAGATGGTGTTAACCCCCAGCTGGAGATGAAGAAGGGAAATTTCAATTCCTCAGTTCCACTAGCCCTTGAAGAAGGAATTGGAGAGCGTCATTTGCCCCCGAGGACCCCCCAACCATCCATCAGCTCCTTCTGCGCAGCAATGATGGGCAAAAATCATGGGGGTACTTGTGGAAATGCTGCCAAACGTCCTGCAAATTGAGCCCTTTCATGTTACTGACGTCCTCCAGCTCGCAGGGAAGATCAGATATGAATGCGTTTGATGAGGTTAAGTCCATTTTCAACCCTTTATTCCAGCTTTTAAAACCGTCATCTGTTTTAAGAACTGAGCCGCTTTAATGGGCAGGTGGCAGGGAGGATGGGGCGTCTGCATTTCCGCGTGAAAGCGCAGGGACGCCGGGGCTGAGGGATGCTCCTTCACCTTTCTTCTGCTGACCCAGTAATGAGGAGCAGCCCCTCCCTGCCGGGCTCTCAAAATAGTCGGTGATGATTTACAGCTCCGCACAGAAAGGAAACAGTGCTAATTATAACGCCAGGGATGGAAGGGGCCCGTGTTGGGGGGATTGGTTTGTGTCTCATCCCTTGGGGACTGGACTCAGGTAGGGATCCCACTTCCCAAGAGCCAGTCGAGAATATCCCAAGCACGTATCCCGCCTCCTCCGTAAAGCGTTTCTTGACTGCTCCAGCTCCCAGGGATGGATCTTTCTCTCCCTGGAACCCCTGAAGCTCTCGATGCCCCCTCTCACTCATTGGCATTGAGCACTGAACTTGGAACCCAAAGGACCCTGAGGATTGTCTAGTCTAGGGTTTCTGATCACCTGCAGTCCAGGGACTCTGGGAAGCCCATGAACATAGTCGGGGGGAAAGACATTAATCTCTAACTGAAGTTAGCCTTTTCTTCAGTTATTTAAAACCATTATTCTGAAATGGGGCTTCAACAGACTGGCAAGGGGTCATCCTGACGCATAAAAAAAATATTGCTGTGGTCCAGCTTTGTCATTCGACAGAAAAGTAAACTAAGGATCAGAAGTTCAGAGAGGAAGTGATTCTACCCCTGTCACACGGAGATCTCAGTCTACTTTTTCTGCTGTGACAGACTAATGCCTTCATTTCTTCCTACTGTTAGTCTTTCTTTCCTTCTTTTTTTAAACCAACTACACTGTAAACCCCTGGAGAGGAAGAACCATGTTATGTAATAGCTAGCATTTTAAGGTCTGCAAAGTCCATTTAAAATATCCTATTTGATCCTCAGAACAATCCCGGAAATTCTATGCTATTATTAACCCCATTTTACAGATGAGGAAACAGAGGCAGATAGTGGTTAAGTGACTTGCCCAGAGTCACATAGCTGGAGTGTCTGAGCTCAGGCGAACTCCTCCTGTCTTCCTGATGCCTGCCTCAGTGTTCAATCCACTGTAATGCATGGCTGCCTCACTCATTTCCGTGTCTACACACTAGCTAGCACAAACCCCAGGACATAGGAAGTGTCTCAAAAAATACTCTGATCACACTAGCTCACATCCGCCTTGCCCTTTGCAATTTAACCAAGTTTTCCTTGAAACTTCCACCATGGGGTATGAGTCTTACAAGTGTTATTATCTCTATCTTACAGAAAAGGAAACTGAGGCACAGAGTGATTAAATTGTTCATGATCACAAGCACACTAAATAACATTTTTAACCCAGATCTTATTACTAATATTTTTAGCATTTATTAAGTGCCTTCTATATGGACAGGTAGGTAGCTTAGTGGATAGCACTCTGGGCCAGGAGTCAGGAAGACCCGAGTTCAAATCTAACTTCAGATACTAACTAGATGAGTGTGACCCTGGGCAAGTCACTTAACTTCTGCTTACCCTTGGAGAAGAAAATGGCAAAGTGCTCCAGTATCTCTGCCAAGAAAAGCCCATAGACAATATTGGCATGCTATCATCCACAGGATTACAAAGAATCAAATACAACTGAACTACAACAATATGCCAGTTAGCACTTTATAAATATTTTCTCATTTAATCCTCATTACAATTTCTGGGAGATAGGTGCTGTTATCATCTTCATTTTATAGTTGAAGAAACTGAAAGCAAACAGAGGTTAAGTGACTTAGCCCAGGTCACACTCACCTACTAAGTGTCTGAAGTTAGATTTGAACTCAGGTCTTCCCGACTGCAGACCCAGATCTACTATCCAGTACACCACTTTCAGCGTTCTTTCTACACCTCTCCATCTGCACTGGAGATTGCGAACAATGAAGATCCAGGGCAGAGAATTGTTCCTTCTCTATTGAGCTTTGTGGAGTCATATCAGAAGGACTGGGGTTGGTTGGGACAGGACAAGGTTGGAGATAATGCTGTTCTCAGCAGGGCTTTTACTAAAAGGGCTTTACTGGGAATTGAGAACAGGGAAGGCACTGATCTTTGTATCACCCTTCAGTGCCTAGAATAGAGATTTTCACAGAGTAAGGACCAAAAAAAATATTTGTTGAATGAATGATTAGCTGGAGTTTAGACTCCATCCAGATGGTGCTGAGTGCATGAAGAAGGGATGCAGCTGCAGCATGGCAGGGGTTGGGGAATGGGAGAAATCTTACTTTGAGCTTTTAAAATATCCTACAATCACAGCCTGGAAAACAGGACTGCATGACCTTCCTTGTCATAATCATCCCATTTTTACAGTTTTATCCTTTCCCAACATACTCATGTCACTTTCACTTTTGCTGACACCTACAATGTGCCATTTAAAAGCCTCAACTCATAGGATCCTTTTTTTCTTAATCACCTTTTCCCTTTCATTCTGGGGAACAGTCCTTTAAAAGAAACTCAGAAAATTAACCTTGGTAAATGACCTAAAACAGTTCCTTGGAGAAGACAAAACTGGAGTGAGAGGGATGAAAAATTGTAGTCATATAGCATATTAGAGCTGGAATTAAAGAAGATCGCAGCCACCTCCTTCATTTTCTAGAGAGGGGAAGTGACTTCCCCAAGGTCACACAGCTACTAAGTCCTAGATTATTGAGTCTCTACAACTAGAAATGCAGCTAAGTAAACACTCTCCTGATCATTCCGCAGAATTAGGCCAACAAAGAGAGTGATTGTAACTGGAGGCTGGGGGAAGGGGGAAAATCAAGGTTAAAGGCTGGGGCATAAAGGGATGTAAACAAGAGAAATCTTTCAGCTCAACAATTTGGAAAGTAATGGTGGGTGAGGGAGGGAGATGCATTATATGCAGGTGTACAGAAAGCACTCCACGGAGATCCTCCCGCTCTCTCTCCCATTTTCCTTTGTCAAGAGGCCTTTGATTGAAGATGCAATTGTCTTCTGAAGAAAGCCTAAAATACCACTGAATGGCTTGAGTGATCAGCTGTAACATCTTGGGTGCAGCAAGAAAAGGGAATGCTAATGGATTTGTTCACTAAATAACAGGGGAAAGAGACAGGGAAAAACCCTGCCCAAGCAGCAAATTTAGTAGGAGAGCAGTCATCTGTGGCCCTCCTTCTGAGGAACTGTGGGGACAGGGCTTCTATAACATCCCCTGGGGGCCGGAAGTTGACCACAGGCAAAAGGGTTCATGGAAATTCAGGCATAACCTCAACTTCCCCTCCCATTCAAAAAAGATGAAGATGCTTTTTGAGACTCAAAAGTCAGGTCAAATTGCTATAGAGGATGTTTGTACTGCTTGACCAGTAGTGACTAAGCATCTTGGTGGTCCACTCCGCTATTCCCAGGCCCTGGCCTTACAAGATATCTCTAATTCCTTGAAGGTCTACCCTGTAGTCTGGCAACGTGGGAATCTACTGGTCTTTCATGGGGGAATATATGGGGGAAAATGTCCACCCCTCCCCTCCCTCCTACTACCCCAGGTCAAAAGTTCCACTGAGTTGCCCACATGAAGATTATTATAAATTTAAAACTGATCATCCCAAAATGAAAAGTCAGCAAGCTAGAATTTATTGAGTGCTCTCTGTGTGCCAGACCCTGCTAAGTGCTGGGGGTACAAAAAAGGCAAAAACTTTGTCTCTATCCTCAGAGAGCTCATATTTTAATGGACAGGATGATAAACAAACAACTACAGAGATACAAGACCTATGTGGTATAAAGGGGAGGTAAACTCAAGGAGCTGGACAGCAGGTAGAGTACTGGGGCTGAAGTCAGGAAGACTTCTTCCTGAGTTCAAATCAAGTCTCAGACACTTACCAGCTGTGTGACCCTGGGCAGCTCACTTAACCCTGTTTGCCTCAATTTTCTCATGTGTACAATGAACTGGAGAAGAAAATGGCAAAGCACTACAGTATCTTTGTCAAGAAAACCCGAAATGGGGTCACAAAAAGTCAGATATAACTGAAAACCAACTGAACAATATATGTGTGTGTAAACACATATGTATATATATATATATATATATATATATATATATATACACACATGTGTATGTGTATTTTGTGTATATGTGTATTTATACATATATATGTGTGTGTATACACACATATGAAATAAAAGAGAAGATATGATTCTCTAAGGTTCCTTCTAGAACAGAAGTCATTAACTTGGCATTCACAGATCATCCACAGACAAATTTCAGTCAGGTCCAGAAACATGGATTGGAAAATAAAAATTTTATCTTTATTTTCACCGACTTTTGTTTCCTTTGTAAATCCTATAAATTTTATTTTCTGCATTTATTATGAGAGATGTCTATAGACTTCTCTACACTGTCAGAGGGATCCATCTCATACACACACACACACACACACACACACACACACACACACACACACAGTTAAGAATCTTGGTTCTAGATCTAAAGCTTTGATCTGTGATCTATGTGAGGGACCCCCAACCTCTGATATAGCTCCCAAGGGGTGGGTTTTGATCAGGGAGGTGTGTGTCACAATAGATGATTGGCAACCAGAGGTGAAGTAGACAAAGTCACCCAGTTAGTTATAGGCATATTATAATTTCAGTTCTGTTCTCCCAGTCAGCTAATTTCAATCAAAGAAGTGAATCAAGGTCCTCACCTTCTACCCTCATATGTAACATTTGCAGCTATCACAGCGGAGCTAGACCACACGGAGACTGGGAGTATATGCCCTAGTATTTCTAGCAACCATGAGTTAGAAGCTACATCCCAGGAGTTCCTTTACAAAAAGGCTAAATTTAGCATCTTACTGCAGGCTGTTCTGTTCTTGTCAATGTCAGCAAAGGGGAACCAAAATCAGAGAGTTTAGGCCTGAGAGAGGCCACTGAATCCAAACTTCTCACTTTACTGATGGGTAAACTGAGTCTCAGAGAAGAGGCTCACTTCATTAGTAACAGAGCCAGGGCTGGAATCCAGATTTACTGACTCTTAGTTCAGAGTAATTTTCAGTAGCCATGTTGCCTATGAGGTTGACTTTATTAAATTAAAATAAGTTCTGTTTAAAAAAAGAAAGAAAAATCAAACAAAATAAAAGTCAAAAAAATCCAAAAAATTCTGCCCTTTTAAAATTAAGGGAAACAGAGTCAGGTTACTCTGAATTAGCTTTACATTTTTATCAACTTGAAGGGGGAGACAATAATGAAAAATGTCAAGGGTTACAATAAAAACATTTTGCCTCCTTGTGACTCCTAAGAATATATTTGTGATATCAATTCTAATTGTCAAGTTTGCTTCAAGATGGAGTCAGTCTTGTTCTTTACGCATTTCCTAGTTCAACAGGAATAAAAATTCCTCTATATCTCCATTCCAAGCCTTCTTGATCACTCCTTGTACTGAAACCCCACAATATGGCCCCTGAATACTGCCAGGAGTACAGTGGCTCATCACTTGCCACAGCTGGGGGGCATCTCTTCATGGTAGTCGGGAAAAGGAGACATTGACTATGACCCTATGTGGCTCCCTTGAGGGAGGCATGATGATTTAGTGACAAATGGCATCAGAAGCCTCAAGTTCACATCTCCCTTCTCCTACTTACTATGTGACCGTGTTCAAGTTGCTTTCCCTCTCTGAGCCTCAGTTTCCTGATCTATAAAACAGGGATTATACTACTTTTGTTACCTACCTCACAACGTTGTTAAAGGAATCAAATGTAGCAATATATTCAAAATGCTTTACAAATCTTAAAGTCCTATATGATGATCTATATAAACACACTATGTATATGTAATTTTTATATATATATACACATTATATACTACATGTTTATATATAAAACTATAACTATATCTTAAAGTCCTAGATGATCAGCTCCTTGAGGGCAGGGACTATATTTTGCCTCTTTTTGTATCCTCAGCACTTAGCAAAGTGTTTGACACATAGTAGGAGCTTAACAAATGTTGACCAACTGACGGTTGTAAACTATTGAAAATATATTTACCCCCAAAGAAGGGAGAACAAGGCTCTCAGATTGATTTTAAGTTTGGTTTTTGGTTTTTTGTACTTGTATCACCAGCACCTGACACAGTACCTGGCACATAGTAGGTACATACTAGGCACTTAAAAAATGATTTCCAGGAAATCAAGTAAATCAATCCACAAGCACTTATCTGGTACCTACTGGTACTTCTACTGGTGAGTTGGGGATACAAGTGCAGAGCATGAAATAATTCCTCCTCACAATGAATAGGGTCATTAAAGTTTTTCTCAATCTACAGTCCCTTCTTATTTCACACCATTCAATTCATTCAAGTAATATTTGAGAAGCACCTCCTTTGTGCATGTAAGGCTCCAGGAAGGCATTAGGTCTGTAAAGACACAAATTCAAATTCTTTGCCCCCAGGTAGCTTCACATCATATTAAAATGACACCCTAACAATAACTAGAAGTTAGTCAGTGGTCAGAGAAGCTTTCAAATCCCTACAGCTATCCATTTATGAAGAAATCACTTACTAAAGGAATCTTCATCATTTCCAGTATATATCACTATAAGGTTGGCAAAGAATTTTACATATGCTATGTTATTTAAATCTTTCAACAACCTTGTCAGGTAAGTTTAGTACAGTCATTTCAGTGATGCCCAACTCTTCATGACTCCTTTGGGGTTTTCTTGGCAAAGATACTTAAGTGATTTGCCATCCTCTTCTCCTGCTTATTTTACAGATAAGGAAACTGAGGCACATAAGGTTATGTGGCTTACCCAGGGTCACACAGCTAGTAAGTATCTAAGGCCAGATTTGAACTCAAGAAGAGGAGTCTTTCAGACTCTGGGCCTGGCACGCTATCCACTTCACCACCTGGTGGCCCTTGTCAGGTAGGTAGGCGGTTGGTATTATAAAAGACCCATTTTACAGATAATGATAACTAACATTTGCATAGCACTTTAATGTTTGCAAAGTGGTTCACATATATTGTTTAATTTGATCATTGCAACAAACAAAGGTTTGATGGGGGAAAGAGCAGGCCTGGAACAGATGCTATGGGGAATGTGAGACAGGTGCTATTATTACATCCATTTTACAGAAACCAAGGCTGAAGAATTTAAGTAACTTCCCTAGGGTTCATAGCTTTGCCTGAGACAGGACTCAAATCCAGCTCTAGATGTCAAGTTCAACACTCTAGTCACCTCCCCAGGCTACTCTTTGAGGGCCTTTTTATAAGGAGTCTAGAAATAAAGTCCTGAAAGCAGACCCAATTTTACAGAGCCCCCTGGCAGAAGAAAGTCACAAGGTCCATAACGCCAGGAAGTTTGGACATGGCCAGAAACATACTCACTGAACACCTATTCTATGCCCAGTCCTATGCCAACAGTGGAGAAGGCCAAGCAGACATAACTAACAACGCCAGTCATTCAGTGGATGCTTACCAAGCACCTATTATGTGCAAAGAGCGACAGATCTCAGGCTGCAATTGCCAAGTGACAGATGAGCAGAGCGACTAGTAAGTGCCAGAGGAGCCGGGCGGAAGGAGAGATCTCGGTCAGTGAGGAACACTCCACAGAGGAAGTGGGATTCCGTGGGGGATCATGGGATTTGGAGCTGGAAGGGACCCGAGAGATCATCTGGTCTACACCTCCACCACAGCTCCCCTCCTTCTTGGATACCACACATACAGGTCACTGCCAGGCTCATACTTGAAGCCTTTCCAGCTCGGTAGGAGTTTCTGCTCCTCTAACAGGGGGTTTGGGAAGCTGGTCATCTTCACACCATGATTATTAAACTCAGATGCTACAGAGTCAAGCCGGCAGAATGGATAGAGAGGGTCAACGCTGAAGTCAGGAAGCCCAGGGTTTCAAATCTTGAGTATTGTATATACTGTCTGTGGACTCTAAGTGCATCATTTAAACTTCCAAAGCCTCAATTTCCCTATCTGTAAAAGGGGGTTAAGAATAATTACCATCTACATAACAGGGTTGTTTTGAACATCAAATGGGATGATTTTTACACAGCGCTGTACAAACTTGAAAGTGCTATATGAATTCTTATTACAGAAGCATCTAAGTGGTGCAGTGGATAGAGTTCTAGACTGAGGGATACGGCAATATGGGTTTGAATCCTGCCAGAGGTGCTTACTAGCCGTGTGACTGGGAAGGTCTCTAACTTGTCTCAGACTCAGGTTCCTCATGTCACCCTTAGAAGCTGAAAGGATCAAATGAAACAATATTTGTAAAACACTTTGAAAACCTTAAAATGCTATCTAAAAGATAGCTATCATTATCGTGGTTCATGTACTGACCAGTAAGTACCACATTTCACTTCTCAGTACCATTAGTAACACTCAATTTATAAATTAAAATCTTCATGGGTAGAGGGAGATTCTCCATCAGAAGTTTTCCTCATCTAAGAAATTCCAGGTCCGGGCCAATAAGAGCAGACTCTTCTAATCTCTGACCTTTTCGGGCCTCCTGCTGCTTCTCAGTGCCTTAATTACAGGTCCAGCTCTATTCACTTCTGAGGCTCTGTCTTTCTCTCCCAGATCACCTAGATTACATCATGGCAATAAGTAGCAGTGCGTCGAGAACTATAGAATCACAGCATATAAATACCAGAAAGAACCTTGAAGGTTATTTAGTACAACTCCCCTATTTTACAGAAGAGGAAACTGAGGCCCAGATAAGTAATTTGTTCAAAGTCATATAACTCTTAAATGGTGGAGCCAAAACTACAAACTCTAATATGCTAGTTTTCTTGCTAGATGGACCTTATCATACTAATTGGTTTTTCCATCTGAAATTAAAATAAACTCACCTTTATTTGCTACCCTTCTTAATGATAATGTGAGCTCTTTGAGGGCAGGGACTATCTTACTTCTCTATGTTTATTCCTAGTGTTTGCTTGGTACATATTGGGTACTTAATAAATGTGTTTTTTCCCATTAAAATCAAGTATGGCTCTAAGGTTGGGAATCTGGGTGATAGAAAGGATGGTGGTGCCCTCAGTAAAAAATAAGAAAGACAGGAAGAGGGGTAGGTTTGGGAAGAAAGGTGAATTCTGTTTTGAACATGTTGAGTTTAAGATTCCTATAGAACATATGGTTGGAAATGTCCACTAGGCACATGGTGATGCCAGATTATAGCTCTAAATATATAGCATGATCACTGATGAAAAGTGATATGATCACTTGGACAGAGAAGAGAAAACTCAGGAGGGAGCCTTGGAGTACACCCACAATTAGAAGCCATAATGATGAGCCATCCAAGGAGATTGAATAATGGCCAGACAGGTAAAAAAGTGACTTCTGTTTGCCTTAGTTTCCCCAAATGTCTGTCCCTTTCTGTCCCAGAAAGGACAGAATATCCAGCATGAGAGGATGGTCAACAGTAGCAAAGACTACAGAGAGTTCAGGAAGAATGAAGTGGTAGGTGTGGGGGGAAATGGCCAGTGGATTTGGCAATTAAGAGATCATTGGTAACTGTGGAGAGCCCCGTTTCAGTTGAGTAATCAGGTTAGAAGCAGAATTGCTGAGACATGAATAAAAAGAAAGGAAGAAAAGGTGAGAAGTATACACAGCTTCCCTCCCTACCCCCCACTTTAGGCTTTTGCCTGTGAAAGGGAGGAGAGATATAGGACAATAGCTATAAGGAATGTTAGGGTCAAGTGAAGGTTTTTTAAAGATAGAGACAGACCTTGTTTATACGCAGCAGGGAAGGCTCTGTTAGATGGGGAGGGATGAAAGATTATTGGGGAAATGAGGATTTAGGGGTCAGCATGCTGGATGAGGGAGGAGGGGATAGAATCAAGATAGAGAAGATGTTTATGATAAAGAGAAAGATCTTCTCAAAAGAGACTGGAGTAAAGGAGGAGAGGGCAGAAGGTGATGTCAAGATATTTAAAGAAGTGTGGTAAGAAGGAAGAAGTGGTTAACTGCAAATGACCTCAAGTAGAGGTCGCGTATTTTCCTAGTAAGTTATGGAGAGAGGTGCTCTTCTGAGAGCGGAAGGAGAGAGGAAATAGTGTGGGAGATTTGATGGGAGAAGAGGAGGTCTGGAACAGATGCTGTGGGGAATGTGAGTTAGTTAATTTGAGAAGACTAACTGGATTGCCATGGAGCAATGATGGTCCAGTTGTGATTAGTTGGCCCTCTTGCAAGTCTGTCTCATTTCCTCTAGCACTATCAAGTAGTTAATGAATCGGAACAGAGGAGGTAGAAGGTTGAAGTAATCCCAAGTTGGGGTTTAGGAAGAGATGAATAACAATAGGATGAGGGGAAAATGATTCCACAGCGGAGGACAATGTCAAGTTGAATCATCTCACAGTCAAGATTGAAAAAGTAGGAAACTGAAACCAAAGTAAGGATGATGTCGTGGGAAAGCACATAGGGACAGAGGAACTGGAGGTCATAACAAAGAGGAAAGTTCAGTTTAGGAGGAATGAGACATGCAGGAAGGGAATGATAACAGCAAGTTTTTCCACTTTACCACACTGTTGGGCATCTGGGGGATTCAGTGGTTAGAATGCTAGACCTTGGAGTCAGGAAGACCTGAGTTCAAATATGACCTCAGACACTTCCTATACATATGATCATGGGCAAGTCATTTACCTTCTGCTTGCCTCAGTTTTCCCAGCTGTAAATTGGGGATGATATTAATAGCACCTACTTTCCAGGGGTGTTGTGAGGACCAAGTGAAATAATATTGGTAAGATGCCTGGTATATAATAGGCACTATGTACTATTATGATTTTTTTACCATTATAACAAAAATTGCTACTGTTGCTTCCTTAGCTAAGGAAGACTAGTCTTGAAATCTGAAGACCTGGGCTCAATTCCTGGGTCTAATCCTTCCTGTCCATATCATTCTGGGCAAGTTAGTAATCTGGGCCTCGGTGTCTCCATCTGTAAAATGGGGATAGTAATACTCGTGCTTTCTACCTCACCGACCTGGCAGGGAAGTGTGAAGAAAGGGCTTACATACCTTAAAAACAGTGTAGAAGTGTGAATTATTATGATTAGGAATTCCTGCCAAAGCCGAATATAGGGTTAGAGAATTGGCCGTGGATCAGACAAGTTTAATTGTAGGTAGGTTCTGACAAAAGGTGAGGTAAAATTAAGAAGTTTAGGATGTTTCCTTTTGTATAAACTTCCTTCCAGCCTCAATACTCTCCTTCCAGAACGCTGAAATTTTTGAAATCCTGGGAAAATCAAGAGCATTCTGGCTTGCTCTGGGACCTTAGACCTTAGAGGTGCCTCACTGCACCTTGTTTTCCTCTGCTGTAAAATCTGGACAGTGGGCTAAATGATCTCAGATCTGTGAATCGATCAACAATCATTCATTAAGAGCTCTCTCAACTTCAATGTTCTATGATTTTATAAGGCTACTGGTTCTCTCTGACTAGAGACATTTCCTCTGCCTAAAAGTCCGATGTGTGTAATCTCAGCAAGTTAACTCCTTTCTGATCTTATGAATCCCCATAGGTAAAAAAGGAGGTTAAGGGATTGGTTGACTCTCCAAGGTCCCTTCTAGTTTTTTAATGCCATGATTCTGTAGTCTCTTGTATCCTCCATGACAGCAGTAGAACACGAAACTTAATGAATAAGTAAATTCGCCAGACTACCCCATTTTTCTGAGAGCAAGGCCATACTGAAGAGACTCCCACCTGAAGAGGCACCATGGGGCTAATTATAATCTGAGAGCAGATGCCGTGTTTTCTCCTTCTTTTCTATCTCTCTGCTAGACCTAACACAGCATCCCCTTGAGGGGCCTCCAAAGTGTGGGGATCACAGCAAGGTCTCACTTAAGTAAGTCTAAGGGCAGGAAGTGTCCACTCTCTAAAGACAAACATATGCTCTGGAATGGAAGCCATTTGAGGGCAAACGTTGCTCTGAAGAATGCCTACACAATGCTACCTAGGAGCCAGATGGGTTTTGGGGACCAAAGAATGACTATTCATTGCTCAGGAAAGCACAGAGAATAAAACAACGTTCATGTTTAGAGAGATCCCTTGCAGAGATCTACAATCCCATTAATGCACTAAAAATGTTCTTTTTCATCTCTTATTTTTCTACCAGGAAACATTTTCCAAGTAGTATCATGGTGCTGGGATAAAGCTCTTACATCCATTGCCTTGATAGGCCCAAACTAGACCAGCATCCTCTACCTGCTGAGAGACAAAAAGAGTTTCACCAAAAGCTGGTCCTTTTTTTTAAATGTTTGTATATTTTCATCCTTCTTCCTATATCCATTGACACTGTTGATCTCCGGTTAAATAACCATGCCTCTATACATCTGGTTCAGTTCTTTTAAAATGGCTAAGTTCTCATTCTTTCTCTTCCCTCAGGAATAACTCCCTGATTCTTGCTGAGGCAAATGACCTAGTGCCAGCAGGATAGAGCCCCAGGAAGTCCCCACAGCCTTATCCCAAGTTCAAATCCCCAGGTGGGTTTTGAACTGATTGCATCAGAGATCGCTGGGTCAGTGCATTCATCAGGAACTTTTCAAGCCTCTGAGGTACCTTGTTGGGAAGAGGGCAAGGTTCTGGCTAGTTTTAAGTGTAATTAAAGATTTTCTTTCTCCTTCCCCCCTTCCTCCCATCTTTGAAATACAGTTCCTCTGTTTCTTTTCTCCAAAAGAAAATGCTTAGGGCAGATGCAAATCCTCTTTGCTTCTGTGGCCTGGTTTATCTCTGCTAGCATTTCCACAGTCTAGAAAGGTTTTTAATGGGATGTGGAAAATGTCTTTCCCCCCAAACACTAATAACAGTTACAATAACAATATTAGAGTCCAGACCTTTTTAAAAAATTCCCTTCGAATTGCTTTTTATAACACATTCAGTATTTTCAGGGACATAATTAAAACATCAAACAGCTTTCCTACTGCTTATGCTAAAAATGTGAATACTTGAGTCAGCCTCTATTATTAGAAATTAAAATGGACTAGAGTATTTATTAAGAAGATCCTCTTAAATAACTATCCAATCAGATTTCTTCTGTTTTGTAGAAAGACAAGCTCCATAATGCAAAAATACCTGTTTTTAATAAAGTTTGTAATGGCTAACAGGAGAATACACTTTCAAAATTGAAAATGTATATTTTCATTCACTATTTTCCCAATTTAATGTGCCTAATTTTCCCATACAACTCCATCCCTGAGGGGAAAAAAGTAGGAAGAAAAAGCCCATTACCAATACATGAAGCTCCCCGTAGTCTGCTTTCTTTGGACATAATTGCTATCAAGGAGGTTGGTAGCAGGGTAATTTTAGTTCAAATGAGTACATAGCCTGAGAAAGGATAAATTAACCTTTGGAGGGCTGAAATTAGATCTCAGCGAGGGATTGTTCTAACTAAATGTACATTGAGTTTGTTTAAAAAAAAAAAACCAAGTTGTCCAGTGAACAGCTGGTTAAATACAAGAGAAACGATGGAATAAAAGTAATAGGTAGGCTGAGAAGGATGAAAGGCAAAGGTTTTCATCTTTCTTTAGGTGTTTTCTCCTAATTTTTCAAGGGTCTCTAGTATCCCTGTAGCTGTATAAATAGTTTGACAATAATATTAGTTCACCGTTGGTGTCTTAATGGATAATGAGCAAGCCTCAAAACCAGAATGTGGTGAGTTCAAGTCCTACCCCTGACACATAATAGCTGTGTAACTCCAGGCAAGTCACTTAATCTCTCAGTGCCCTTGACAACTCTCTAAGACTAGGAATTACAGAGAAGGTATACTAATCAAAATCACAAGTCCACTTTGCATCCCTATTTAGCAGATACAGAGCTAGACTTGGGGGCAAGCAGAACTGGATTCAAATCCACTTACTAAACAGCTGCTATAAATCATTCAAAACTCGCTGAATCCTCATCTGTCAAGTGAGGATAAAAATAACTATTGTACCTGCCTTGTAGGATTGTTGAATCAAAGAACAAATATGCAACATGAAATGTTCTGCAAAGCTTAGCATATCATGTAATTGTCAAATATCATTAGAATGAATAATTGTTACTAATTCATCGTCATTATCATCATCTTTGTTGTTATTGAGGGCTAAGGCTTACCTTTATTTCACAAATGAAGAACCTGAGCCCTAGCAAGGCTTCTGGGTGGGTCTCATTCCTTTAACATGGAAGGGTTAGATTAGAGGAACTCCAAAGTACCTTCTACATCTAGATCTGTGCCCTTCGGAACCCAAGAGGCTCTTTAGAGGACAAAGTAGAAAAGGCTAGCTCATAAAACAAATGCCTAGGCTCTACCCATGTGCCCAGAACTGTTACCCAATGTTGAAGAATCAAAGCTGTCCTCAAAGAACATATAGTCCAACAGGAGGCAGAAGGCATGAATAATAGGAGAGAAGTACCTTAAGAACAGCCTAAGTGCTAGAAGGAGTTCAGAAAAGGGGGGAAATCATTTCTGGATTGGGAGGAAGGGTACTTGGGAAGGGCTCACAAGTGAAATCTTATCTCCTTCACATAGTCCATAGGCCCCTAAAAGTGTCAGCCTAATTGAGGGTTTGAAGCTTGTGACAAAGGCTAAAAGTAACTTCATACCTAGGAATTAGTGTCAAATTCAGCCCCCACAATTCTGTAGAGTCAAGGAGGAATGAGCAAACATTTACTCAGGCAGGACTGCTATCTGAAAGGCATCATGTTAGGTACTGAGGGGATGGGGGGGCATAATAAGAAGGAGTCACATGGTTAGATGAGGCTTCATTATATGATGGTGCGGTCAGAATAGGCTTCTTGGAAGCAATAGTCAAAGTCAAGGGCTGGAGGGGAGAGTTCAAGGTAAATAATACTTTGTTAACAAGCAAAAAGCAGGGAAGAAAAGGGAGAAAAAGAGGGGGAGGCCAGGAAACTACATTTCTTGGCTGGGAATTTATTGGCACATTGAAGCCAAAAAACGGATAGTTTCATTAGAAAGAGAGAGAATTCTCCTGTGACTGGTTCCTTCTTTTCTCCACACTCTCTGTCCTTTTTAAGTACATCTTGGTCCCCGGCCCCTTTCCAATTCATTACTGCTGGCCAGTTTTATTTTGGGAGGAACCAAGGCTTGGGAAATTCATACTGCCAAATTCTTTTCGATGAAAGCCTTGTGGCTTCCCAGTTCCCCAATCTCCACCCACGCTTTGGGCCCACCCAAACCACTGGACTGTAGGGTAAGAAGCTCAAATCCAGGTGCAGAGCCCACCTGCTAATGGGCCTCTTCCCCAACTTCGACCTGCCTAAAGGGTAAAAAAAATTAGATTAAGGGGGAGAGCAGAAGGGAGTGAGTACTTGAACACATTTCTGAAGCCTAAGAATCTTGTTGCACTACTGTCCACCGAAGTAAAAACATCTCCAAGAGTATTCCCTGGAGCCTGAGCTGGTTCTCTCATCACACAGGGTTCAAAGACAATGTAAGGCATGAAGCGTAGCTGAAAGCGTCTGTGTATAATAATGCTTGTATGTTGTTGTTTTGTTTCTGCCTTGCCTTTACCTGAGATATCTGAAGACATTGTTCGAGGCAATGAAAAAATATGAATAATGTGAGACCTTGAGATCAAAAAATCATTTTTTTTTATTTCCGTGGTTGTTAGTAGCCGATATCCCACACGCATCTCTTCATTTCTAAAGAGACAGGGAAATGCTGGAAAGATTAGGGAAGGGACATTTCCTAATGTTTATTATTGTTTTTATGAGTCCTTCTTGATTCTTGAAGTTGTTGAGAGTGTTTGATGTGGCAAAACCAATCATTGGAAGAAAAAATCCTTCCATTTAAATAGGAGATAAAAGAAGGTTTGCATATATGCGCGACACAGAGCAGAATAAATTATTTACCACCTTGAAGGATAGCCCTAGCCACCAAGTGGCTGAAGACCACCCAAAGATGCTGCCAGAGCTGAAGAACAGGCCTGGGTCCAGATCCAAAAGAGGTCCTCCATCCAGGCACAGAAATGATTAGTCTAGCCTTTGAAATGATGGACAGTCAGTCTCTGCTTTTCACCCCTTGACATTTTCCTTCTCGGCTCATTTGAACAATACCTGCTATAAACCTCTACCTTCCATCTTACCACCTTTACTGGTTCATTTGATGATTTCTGCAGGTGTTCAGACAGGAAGGCAGCCACATGAATGCAATTAGAATTTCACTCAGTGGGGATCTACTTACTGTAAGGAGGAATGTCCAGGATGGCATCCCATCTAAAAGCTGACATTTTCTTTAATGGAAAGAGCCCAGGGCTAGGAGTCAGCATACCAAAATTTTAATCCTGACTTTGCTACCACCAGCTGTATGACCATGGCAGGGTGGTTGAGAGAACCAAATGAGATCTTAGGATGATAGATCTAGAGTTGGAAAGGTTCTTCAAGGATATCAAGTTCCACGAACTCATTTTACAGGTGAGAGAAACTAAGTTCATAGAGAGAGAGTGATTTGTCTAAGGTTCATACATAATATCAGAAGCAGAATTTGAACACAGGGCTTCTGACTCCACGGTCAATACTATTTCCATTGCCCCCCACTGCTTCCCTATCAATTTCTATAAAAAGGGCTATAAAAATTTGAAAAGGCTGTAGAAATACAGTACATTATTCATTATGATATATTGTTATGCTACATTCTGTTATTTTACATTCATATATATCAGAATAATTAATATACTAACAAATGCATGTGAACATAGTAATTTAACAACCGAATAACCATCTTATATTTTGTCCTTTTCCTGAATTTCATTGTAGTCCAAAATATTCACCTGATGGTCAACAGTTTGGCGATGAACCTCCATACTTAGTATCTTGGGTACAAGATATATAGTGTGTTAGCATTCCTAAACTCTAAGCCAATGGTTCTCTAACCTTGTGGTCTCAGGCCCCATCTACTTTCTTAACAGTCTTTCAGAATTTTCCCAAAGAGTCTTTGTTTATAGGGGTTATGTATTGGTATTTACCATATTAGAAATTAAATTATCTTGGTATTATTACGAGAATAGTTTTGAGCTACAGGTGCCCCTGACAGGGTCTCGGGTACTGCTCAGGGTCTCTGGACATATGCTTTTATGCTTAGAGAACTGCTACTCTAAGCCTTTCCAGTCAGAGATAGTGTTCTGCTGACATAGCCTTTGAAACCCAGCTCCAAGCCATGATGAAGGTCAGCAGAGTGATGCAGCCTAGAGAGGGTTAGATTTCTCAGGAAATCCTATCTCAGATTCTCTGCCTTAATTTCTTTATCTGTAAAATGTGGGTAATAAAAGCACCTATATCACAGGATTTGGGGGAGGATAAAATGAAATAATACGTAAAGCACTTTGCAAACCTATAAATAATAATAGTGAAGGCAATGATCATGTTAAATTGTTTCTGTCATATCCAACTCTTTGTGATCCCTTTTGGAGTTTTCTTGACAAAGGTACTAAAGTGGTTTATCATTTCTTTCTCCAGCTCATTTTACAGGTGAGGAAAAGTAAGGCAACCAGGGTTAAGGGACTTGATCAGGGTCACGCAGCTAGTGAACATCTGAGGCCAGATTTGAACTCAGATCTTCCTGACTCCAGCCACAGTGCTCTATCCACTGCACCATCTAACTGCCTCCTCCTCCATGCTGCTGCATGACTTTTGTATGATTAAAAAATGAGACGAGCTGATCATATGAAAATGCAAATGCAATGAAAAGCCACAGATGCTCATTTACAATAAATTGTCCAATAATGTCCCATTAAACATTAAAAGAACAAGGGGAAGGACCCAATCTACATAGGGTAGATCCTCTGTGGAAGATGTATGAGAAAGTACAAACAGGAATTTCACAAGATGAGGAAGCACCAGGGGGCCTTGATCTGGCGCCCACATCATAAATTCATCCATAATAGCCATGACTTGGGCCTTCATAGAATCATGGAGCTAGAAAGAACTTTGACCCATGTAGACCACTTTACTATCTCAACCACCTTAGACATCTGGATATTTCAGAGGACCATAGACTTAAAGCTGGAAGAAACTTCAGAGCTCATCACATACAACCTCTCACTTTACAGATTAGGTAACTGAGGACAAAAGAGGTTACAGAACTTCCTCACGGTCATACAGCTAGTATCCAAGGTGGGCTTTGAACCTGGGTCTTTCTGAATTCATCTCCAGTAGTCTATGCCTCCCATATTAAAGGTGTATTTCTTTCAGATCACTCCTCTTCCCTGCACTGATTCCCAAGCATTTGGGGGTCAAAGCCTGTCATCTCGACTATGTCTTGCCATTGAACCCAGATGACTCTGGAGGAAAGAGTGAGACTGATCAATCTACACAGCTCTGCCTCATTCAAATCCAATTCACTTGCAAATCAAGACATTATCCGCCTGAAGTCATTGGTCTTCTTCAAGAACCAAGGATGAACAACCACCACCAAAGCAGTTAATGAGGTTTTTGTGAGAGATTAAAGACAAAAGAGGAAAGGAATCTTTGATCTGGTGCTTTCTTGGGAGTTGGTAGGAGAGGCAACAATGACCCCAGAAACTCAGTCTGTTGGTCTGGCAAGGAACGGATTTCTCTGCTTTGGGGTAGATTGGCTCAACATGTAAATGCTTTGGTTGTATAAATACATTGCTTGACTCCTGGTCTAATTAATAGAGCATTGCAAGATGCTTGCAAGCGGCTTCTCTCCTTGCTGGTGAAGCCTTCCCCTTTAAGGTGTACCATTTTATTTACATACTCTCTCCCCCATTTGAATATAAGCTCTTTGAGGGTAGGGACTGTTTAGTATTTATTTTTTCATCACCAGTCCCTAGCACAGGGCCTAGAAGAAATTTAATAAATATTCGTTGAATTAAATTGGAATTGAACTGAATATCAAAGGAACACATGACCTGTCCATTGATATGTTGCAGCCTTCTTGACACCCACCCAACATTTGCTTTTCTGCGGCCCACAACTTTAATTCTTCAGTAGTATTCCATGACTTTCAGCCATGAAACATCCTCAGAACACTATTAAGGCAAAGAGATGGACCTTTCTTTCAGAGATAATAATGTTATTAAGTGAACAGCACAATTTTCATGGGTTCCCCAGCATGCTCTCCAATTCTAGGCCAAGAATCACCTACATCCACCATAAACGTAGTGATGATCCAACGCTATGAGCTGTCCATCCAAATGCATACTATAAACTGAGTAGCAGTCTTTTGTCCCTCATGTGGATAGGTGGAGTGAGTTTGAGTGGTTATAGATCTCACCTAGGACATCCTGGAGGATTCTAAGGCTTGATGCAATCAGTACAATGTCATCTGCAAACTAGAGCACTTGTAAGAACCTCACTACCTATAGGCCCTCCATTCAGGATAATCTGATTTGATTGGGTTTCTTGCCAAGCTTTCTCAAACCTTTCCCCCTCCTCTCTTCAACGTGTTACTCCCTGACTAGATCCCGTATAGAAAATTTACGGGGCAACATGGACCACAATATCATAGGAAACAGGGATTGCACATCTATCAAAGTATTTACTGATACATGAAGGTATCAACGAATTACAAAGAATGAGCAAAGTCTTATAAGACTGTTGAGAACTTGGGAACAGAATGATCACTTCTAGCAGAAGGGATTTAGGGAAGGCTTCCTGGAGAAGGTGGCATTTGAAATCAGCCTTGTAGTTCAGGAAGGATTTCAAAGATTAGGGAGAACCAAGTATTGAAAGCATAGTAGACAAAGTGAACAAGTGCACAATGGTTGAGAACATGAGATGGATTTAGAGGAAGGGTTTGCAAACTACCACCCCTGGGTCAAATCCACCCACCCCCTGTTCTTTGTTTTGGTTTGTTTTTTAAATACCATGGAAATACAGCCAGGATCTCACTAGACCTAGCACCTTCTACTCTAAAAACCTGCAGGTCTTGGAACATTATATTTCAAAGAGTAAAATCGCTAGGGTTGTGTCCAAGAATAACTTACCTTGCCAAGTTAAGGATGATCCTGAATGAAAAAAATAGCCATTTGACAAAGTGAAAAACTTTCAGGTTTTTTTTTCAGATCAAAACTCAATGGAAAATTCAATATAAAAGATTCAGAAGAAATATAAGGGAAATTGCCTGTTTTGATAAGCCTCTTAAGATAGAATGTTTTCTATCATATTCTAAAATTTTAAAAACCATTTTTAGTTCAGGAACTATGCAAAGGCAGGGGGCATAGTTTGTCAACTCCCAGTTTAGACAATGGTAAGCAATGTCATTTAGCAGGAATATAGAGAATGTAAGGGCAACAATGTGAGATGAACCTAGGAATGCAGGCTACAGTCAGATTTTGAAAAATGTTCAATGTGGGGATGCCTAAAGAATTGATGAAGCAATTTAAAAAAAAGGAAGGGATGAAGCTATAAAGGTCGGTAAAGTCTTCTCTAAGGGTGACCACCAAACATAATGACCTCATATCATCCAGTGGTGGATGAGGCACTAATAGGGGTCATTGCAATCAAAATGGAAGACCAAGGGTTGACCCTAGATTTGGAAGGAGGCCTAAGATTATGCAAGAAGTGGCCTTGAGACAGTGGAAAGAATACTGAAGCATAGCTGTTTTGCTTGTCTATGCTAATCTCTTATAAGGGAAGAGTTTCCATGGGAAGAATAGGTAATAAGAGAGACAGAGACAAAGAGAGGAAGGGAAGAAGGGAGGGAGAAAGGAAAGGAAAGGAAGGAA
This sequence comes from Potorous gilbertii, assembly GCA_028658325.1. Classification (NCBI taxonomy): domain Eukaryota; kingdom Metazoa; phylum Chordata; class Mammalia; order Diprotodontia; family Potoroidae; genus Potorous; species Potorous gilbertii. The sequence continues at coordinate 540,183,807 of CM053769.1, forward strand.
GGAAGGAAGGGAGGGAGGGAGGGAGGAAGGAATGAAAGGAAGGAGGGAAGGAAGGAGGGAAGGAAGGAGGACTGAAGGAGGAAAAGCATTAATAGCACCATTAAAATAGAAAAAATCCTGCAAGGGACACTATTAAAGAAATGCTATAAATATATACTTTTAAAATCATGTGTTACAAATGTTCATAGCTCCATAGACAATTCTTTTTTTTGTTTTTTGTTTATTAAACTACTCATTTGTTTGTGATTGCTAAATTCATAATTAAAAATAACAAATATTTTTTAAAAAGAAAGAACTTGGCATGAGGAAACATCCATGCTAGTCTTGGCTCTGTTACTACATGGCCTTGGTCAAATCATTTCCCCTCTTTGGGTCTGTGAGCTTACGTGTAGAATTGGGGTAGGGAAATGGAGTAAAACTGGTTGATCTCTAAGGTCCCTTTCAGCTTAAAATCCCATACTTCTATAAATGCTTGGGAGCCATTAGTGTTAGAAGTCTTTTCTGTCTGTAGCTGCCTGACATGTATGAACAAGTATGTAGATGAAAATGTCTATAGGCTAAAGACACAAACACTCGGGATGTTTACATTTCTTTTCGCAAAGAACTGCATGTGAAACAGAAAGTTCAGAATCCTCAAGAGCCTAGGATGTCTGGATTTTGAATTTTTTTTTTACTTATAGTTTGGATGATTTCTTTTTCTTTTTTAAAGCATAAACTCAGAAACCTTTGTATCTCATCTGGGGATAATAGATGGAGTAGCTGAAGGCAATTCTGGGGACCAGGCTTGGCTGCAAATGTGAAAATGTTGAACCTCTGTCATTCTTGATTGGAACTTGAAGGAAAGTAGCCCAAACAATCTGTGTTACTTCAAACAGGAGGAAAACTGGTGTCCAGGTTGGAATAAGCTCCAACGCATCCCTCAGTCTTTTCTCTTTGGACTCTTTCAGGGAGGGTCCTCCCCTCCCCTCAGGCGGATGACCCTAGATCAGGGTTGTTTGGTGGGTGGTCTTTACTGGGATACAAAGAACATTCCTGAAACCTGACTAACCAGATACCAATCACCTAATATCCCCATTCACTCAGGGCGTGTACCCCAGCTGTGTGCTAGGATGTTTTGGACTTTAAGAATGGAGTTGACCTGGTCAACCATCCTTAAACTGAAGAACTGGGTGACAGCCTACCCCGAGGCTGGGTGATTACCTACTTTGACCTGAAAGCTAAATTTGTCAGATGCACAAAGCCCTAAATGCTAGTGATTTCTTCTTCTCTCTTGAGCACAGTGACTTGAATTTGCATATAGCAGGCCCTGGATAATTGAATTAAATTTAATTGAGTTGAATTGAGCTCAGAGAATGAGAAGATCTGAGCTGGTGAGAAACTTCTTTATATTAATAACTTTAAGAAAAGAAAAGTGTCTTATGCAACTACATAGCATCACTATAGTGAAAATATGCTCAATAGGAAAGTATATGTTGAACCTATACAGAATTGTATGCTATCATGGGGAGGGAGGGGGGTGGGGGGG
>CM053769.1:540185831-540202972 GCA_028658325.1 Potorous gilbertii
AAAGTTTAAGCTTTTAATAGCTGTTAAAGTTTGAACTGCACTAACTTTAACCGCTATTAAAAGCTTAAGTTTTGATAGTTTAAAACTGCACTAAGACTTTTGGAAAATTCTCATTTTCAGTCTCACAATAACCCTGTGAGGCAGGAATATAGGTATTATTAGCCCCATTTTGCAGATGGGGAAACTGAGGCTCAGACAGTCTAAGTGACTTGCCTGTGATCACACAACTAAGATAAGGTATCAGAGGCAAGTCATTCTGATTTCTAGGCAGCATTCTATCCACTAAGCAGCACTTCCTTTCTTCTGAAGAATTTAGGTGGAAAACGTGGAATTTATTTAGTTCTGTCATGGATCAGGCACCTTGTATTTGGCCCTGAGGGCTATCATGGAGAAAATGAAGAATGTATTCTCAGCTTCAAAAGAGTTTACAATCCAATGGGAGACAGAGAATCAGAAGATCGCACACATTTCTCTGCCAGCTTTCCTCACAACCACCCTGAGGATTACACAGAGATTAGGTGAATCGACTCAGGTTTGCCCCAGTACCAAGATGTCAAAGCCAGGATAGCAACTCTGGTGTCTCCTGACTCCAAGCTCAACTTCCAATACAACACACTACCTCTCCAAATGGAACTAATAAATATGTAAAGAAATCAATTAATTAACAAGCATTTACTACTTGTAAATAATCCTTGGGCTCATGGATCTTACATTCAAATTGGAGAAGCAGCATGTACATAAGACACATACAAGGTAACCTTCTAGCAATTGGGATCCAGTCAACCCAGTTCAGAGTTTGCTCTTCTGTCCTTCTCCCATCCATATCCCATTAACCATTTGAGATCCTGCTCAAAGTCTTCTCCCTCTAAGAAAAACTTCCTTGAGAATCCCTGCTCTCACTTGTCATTCAAAACCCTTTGCAACCTAGCTCCCTCCTACTTTTCCAGACTTTTTACACTCTATTGCCCAAAATATACCCTTCATTCTAGTGTCCTTTACCATTATGGTTGTTCCATGAACAAGGCTTCCCATCTCTTGGCTCCTGGCATTATCTCTGGCTGTACTCCATGCCTGGAATGCTCTATCTCCTCAATACTTACTTCCCTGGCTTCCTTCGAGTCCCAACTAAAATCCTATCTTTCAAAGGAAGCCATTTCCAATCCTTCTTACTTGTAGTGAGTTCCCCTTGTTAATTACCTACTTATCTTGTATAAAACTTGCTTTGTACATAATTGTTTGCATGTTGTTTCTCTCCCCTCACTCAGTTACATTTCACATTTTCTGAAATCAGGGGCTATCTTTTGCCTCTTTCTGCATCCCCAGCACTTAGCACAGTGCGTGACATATAGTAGGCAAATGTTTGTTGATTGATAATGTAAACACCCACAACATTCACTCTGTGTAGTACAGAGCTTACACAGTAATGTTTCCTGTTTTGTTTGCTGTTCTTCCCTGCAGGTTAGTCTAACTTCCCCAACTATAGTGTTAGCTCCATTAGAGACAAGGAGTATATCTTACACAGAAAAGGTTTAATATTTTAAAAAGCATTCTTTCTTCCCTTAGAGCTTAACCCTTTAAATGAGACACACAGGTGTCCCAATGGACATCTAAAAGACCGGGTGGCAGTATCTACCACCATACTGTGGCAATGTCCGATGTCTCGTCATTATTGGCTTTCTTCTTTTCCACCTGTCATAGCTTTGACAGCTCACCTTACATTCCCTTTTCCTTATAATTTTCTTCTCTTTTCTCTGTCACTTTTTCCAAACTCAGTTTTAGCATGGAAAAGCTTTCTTCCATTAGATGTCAACAGCCAATCAGAGTTCTCCTTGCATCTGGTTAGTGAATTAACCAATCATGGTGCACAGGGAAGGGAGGAAGGAAGGTGATTTTCAGGGCTTTGGCCTTTCCTGCCTGATTCTGGCACTGCTCAAAGTTTTTCTCCTCTACCCAAAATGTTTTCTTCCTTTTATCCCCTCTACCCCCACACCTTTTGCAAATTTGGTACTATTTCCAGATATCAAATGGTATGACTGTATCTATCATAAGATCATAAGAGACAGAAAGGATCTTAGAGGCCATTTAATTCAATCACCTCATTTTAGAAATAAGGAAATCTGAGGTCCATAGAAATTAAGTGACCCATCTAAGGTCTCAAGTGAGAGATCCAGGATTCCAGACCATTTTTCCTGACTACATTCTGTATGTCAACTGCCTGTCATAGTTCTTCATGGGCTGGAAAGCCTGGTGTCAGTCCTGAGTTGGGGCTTGCTAATTGATCAGGCTTTGATGAAAGTATTTATTAACTTATAGATTAACTGAGTACTTTACACTGTACCAAGTAGGCTTCTTTTCCTAAGCCCAACCATTGCATGATAGGATGCAATTTGCTGAGACATCCCCAAAGCAATCCAAAGATAGTGAAACCTTTGATGGGGATAGAAAGTTTTTAGTCTGGGTTTATTTTCTTCTTCTCTTCCTTTTGGTTTAAATTTACTGAAGACATTGGACATCAGAAGTTTCCAGAGCCAAGGGCTTGGTCTCTGTGACCTGGCCCAGCAGGCGGCAGTATACCCAGAGAACAACTCCACCATTGCCAAGGGTACTACTGTGGCCCTGTGCAGATAATTAGCGCAGCCAAGGAGCAAACAAATATCTGCCTACTGTTCCATCTGTGTGATTCTCATTGAGGCCTGGGAGCCAGGGACTGGCTCTCTCTCAACTGAGGTGAATGCCTGTGTGACTAGGAAGACATACGGGGAAGATAAAATGCTGGCTGGTGAGAGAAATGCCGAGGCACACTCTGTGAACTGCCTCTGATTTGCAAATGAAATTTCTTCCCACAGACAATGCAGTCAACATCAGGCTCTGATTGAAAAGCCAACTCCTCCAAGTCTCAAAGTCAGTGGTGGCCGCCAAACCTCCAGCCACCGAAGGCGGAAGGCAGAGATGGAAATAATGAACTGCATTAGCTAAGATCGAAAGAACTGGCTCTATTAGACAGCTGTTAGGGTCAAAAGGAAACCAGAAAGGAGATACCAAGAGGAAACACGGGCTCCCCAGAATCATTGCCGTGCAATTAACAACCAGTGAATCACCATCCTCTGTGGATTCAGGAACTTGCAAGCAACACGTGAAGGGAAGGACAGCCCTCGAGTTAGTCGCTGGAAAGAATAGCCCATGATTCCCTTTCCAAACTTTATGTCCACAAGGCATAAAGACACATCCTCAAAAGATAAATCAATTAGACCATGAGACAAAAAAAAAATACTACCCAAAATTAAATAAATAAACAACTACAGATTGAGCAGGTCACCTGAAAACCTGCAACAGGTTAAAAGGATTTACCTATTCTGAGACAAGGTTGTTTTTTGGGCAGACAGTTATCAAACAAGAGCTTAGGAGAAGATGAGGGAAGGCAGTCTAAGAGGGAAAATAAGGAGGTGGGGGAAGGATGGAGTGGCATTGGAAAGGGAAGGAAAATGGCTCCGACCAATCAGTCCCCATGGTTGGTTCGAATCATGGTCCTTCAAGATGGGCATTTGCTCCCACCCTGCCTGACCCCCTTTTCTTCCTTTCTGAGTTTTTGAGGTTCAAACCAGAGGTGATGGTTCCAGAAGTTATTAACACTTGCAGGCTACGTTCATGACCAAGTAGCCTCCCAGAATTATTTGGAAGGATATCTTTTGATTAAAAGTTTTAAATAGATTTTTAAGAACTTGTGTTTTTAAATTGCTGAATCGTCTTGTATTCCTTTCTCCTTTCCCTTCCCAGAGAACTATCTCCCATAATAAAGATTTTTAAATAGATGAAAGAGAAAGGAAGGAAGGAATTAAAGAGTTTCTATGGGAAGAATGGGTAATGAGAGAGACAGAGACAAAGAGAGGAGGAGAAGAGGGGAGGAAGAAAGGAGGGGAAGAAAGAAGGAAGGAAGGAAAGAAGAGGAAAATCTGACAGATACACTGTTCCATATGTGAAGGTCCCTCAACCCTCTAAAGGAGTTGGAGCAGTGGGGAGGCATTTATTCTTTGGAACCAAGCCTGTTTTATATAATTTGATAACATTTACTTCCAGTTGTTTTGTAGTGGTTGTTCTTTTTTTCCCTAAGTATTGCGGCAATCACTGAATAAAATGTACCTCTGCTTATTTCATTTTGCATCATTTTATGTAATGTACCTTAGATTTTTATTCCTTTCAGTGAATCAGATCTGCAGGTGTGGTGAGTTCTATTTAAAGCCTGTTCTGTCACCAAAGGCTTTGCAGAATGACTTGGTTTTCACTTTTTAAAATGTTTTACGCTTCTCCTTTCCTAAATCCCTGGGTGTGCTATAATTCTATCTGCGTTTTAATGGCATTAGGAAAGCTTACCTGTCAGAGGAGGCCTAATAGTTATACTAGTGAGCTAAGTGGAAAAGAACTCAGGGCAAAAGGAAAGGGGGAAGGATAAACTAGGACACTTCATTTATCCATTCATTTAATAAGTGCCTACTATGTTTAAGGCTCTGGACAAGGAGCAAAGGGGAAAAAAAGAACTAATAAGATGAAGTTTGACCTAATGGATCTTGCAACCCAGCAGAAAGGATGACACTTGCAACAAGTTTGTAATACCCTATAACTCTCATAATACAAAGTACCACAGAATGAGAGATACAAATGAAGCCCTATGTTCTGTTCAACTTGAGAAACTGATACTATTTTACCAGTGGAAACGACATTAAAGAAGGGGCATTGCCACCTGCTTTGGACACTAAGGAACATGAATCTTTCCAGTACCACCACCACCACCGCTATCGTCATCAAAGCTAGCCTTTATATAATACTTACAAAGCATTTTACATTGTCTCAGTTTACCCTCAGAACAACCCTGGCAAATAGGTGCTATTATCATCCCATTTTTACAGGTGAGGAAACTGAGGCACATGGCAATTAAGTGACTTGCCCCAAGGCATGCAGTGTCTGCAGCTATTTTGGAACTCAGATATTCCTGATTCCAAGTCCAGTGTTCTTGCCATATGTGCCTTCTTTCCCATTAGAATGTGAGCTCCTTGAGAGCAGGGACCCTCTGACTTTTCTATTTGCATGCCCTGTGCTTTGGGCATAGTAAGTACTGAGTAAATGGTTTGTCTGCTTATTCTTTCTTTCATGTGAAATCTGAGGAAAGGAACATCACTTCTTAGAGTGGGAGGGAAGTGGGAGGGGGCTTTAAAAGAAACTGACATCTGAACAGGGCCATGAAGATTTTCAGAAGATGGCAGAGTAGAGTGGAGAGAAGGCCTGTAAATCAGGTTATAACTTCTTTGAAGAGGGTAGGGAAATAAGCTGGAGGTCTGGAGATGAACAACAAAGATGAAGATAGATTATTATGACTACGTGGACCTCCTCCCAGCTCATCCTTTTCTTTTTCTGTGGGTTATGATCTTGTCAGTGACTTGCCATAGATCAGAAACTTTTCAGGGGTTGGGGTGGTGGTGTCAGGGAAAGAACACTTACTTCTGATAACAACAATACATCTTCTAAGTATCAGAATGGAAAGAAGAATTTGGAGCATTCTGAGATGACTTTCACTAAGCTGGAATACTTACAAGTCTCCTTCCTACAACTATGACTGTAGATCACCCAGGTGCATTGCATTGGGAATAATGCCTCTAACTTATTACCTGGGGAAAAACTCAGGCAAGAGTTTTCAATTTCAATTTTTTTCAATGTCAATTTCGCAATCAAGTTCACATCAATTGATTGGGGTTAGGCAAGTTTTGGATATTTCTCCTGTAAAAATGACTTGGCATCTTGGTATCTATATATTTACCCATTCATCTGATATGGAGCAGCCAGAGACCCAAGCAATCCCATAGGCTTTTCTCATCCCCCACTCCTTGTCTCCCCCTGGCTCACCCACCTAAGAGATTTTCTGTGGAGATTTTAAAAACCATTGGCAAGGAAAAGGATCCTCTTGGTATGATTTTTTTCCTCAAAAAATGGTACTATTTAATATAATTTTTGTCTCACCCTCTTTTATCCTTATCATACATTACTTTTCACATCCATTTCCCTATTGTCAAAAAAATTATCAGGGAAATAAAGCAACCATTTCATTGCCAAGAGGAACCTTCTAGAAATGTGTTTCTTGGGCAGGTTTTCCAGTCTTAGTGACTTGGTCTAAGGTAAGTCAAATGTTAGTAAATGTTTTCTCTGGGGAACATTCGCAGAAAAGACTGAACAAGTTAGTGGAAGGTTAGAAAAAAGTCCCTCCATCACTCCAACTTAAAAAAAAGACATTCAAAGAAGGGTCTTACGAAGTATGTGAGATCTTTAACCAAACGGGTAATATCAGTGCATGTTGCTGCTTTTGATAGAGCCTGGGTGACAGGAGTGGGGGCAGAAATGGAAGTTCAAAAAACAAATTCAGAAGAGACAGATGGAAGAGCTTTGTCACTCAAAGAAGAATAAATGTTTGTAATGGCCTACTGGGCAAGGCTGTTGAGGCAGAGACAGTGGGTTCGTTCAAGAAGCAATTAGATGCTATCCTGGGGGAAACACTGTATTACAAGAGACATGCATCAATGTGGTGAATGGCTTTTCTTATTCCAAACGAATATTCCCTATGTTCTTTTCTCCGGTGCATCCTCTTAAGGGTCTGCCACCCCAGTGGATGATAGGGATTCTGAAATTACTCCCAGCAGTGTTTCCCTACAGAACTGGGCCAGGAGAAATAATGCTATTTGGGCAGAATTGCCATGCACCACGCCTTTCTATAAGGGGATTTTTAATATAATTGTTCTTTGGGACTTGGAGAAGAGAGAGAAAATCAACAGACAAATCTTGATGGGTTATTTCATCTGTGTCATCCCAATTCAGCCCAGCAAAAAAATGGAGTAAGTACTTACTAGTACAGTTGTCTTTTAACTGGTCTCCCTGTCTCAAGTTGATTCTCCACTTCAACCCATCCTTCGCTCAGCTGCCAAGCTCATTTTGCTAAAGTGGAGATCTGACCACATCATCTCCCTACTCTGTGAACTCCAGTGACTCAATATTACCACCTTTATCAAATAAATTCCTCTATTTCACAGTAAAAGTTCCTCATATTGTGACCCCTTCCTACCTTTCCAATGAGTTAATACGTAACGCACTTTGCTAACCTTCAAGCTCTGTATAAATTCTGTTCATCATCATCGTCATCACTACTTCATCATCATTACCACTACTACTTCTTTTCCAGTCTTCTTAACATTTACTACCATCCATACCAAGATAATTACAACGGTCTACTTGTAGTTCTCTGAATATGAAATTCCATCTCGCATCTCTGCACCTTTACATTGACTATAATCCCATGTCTAGAATGCTCTGTCCCCTCACTTGTGTCTTAGTTTACGTGGCTTTCTTCAAAACTCAGCTTAAATCCTACCTTCTAGGGAAAGGAACAGGAGAAAAGAGGCCTTTCCCAGTCCAACAACTGCTAATACCTTCTCTTCTCCAATTGCCTTCCACTTACATACATAAATATATATGCATATATAATATATATACATATATGCTATATATTTATATACATATATATGTGTATATATATATATATATATATATATATGTATGTGGACTCCTTGAGTACAGAGAATGTTTTTGCCTTTTTTTTGGTAATCCCAGTATAATGCCTGGTATGCAGTAAGTGCTCAATGAATGCACATTCCATTTACTGACTGTAATGGTAAGGGAATTTGAAGATATTCCCTGCCCCTTAATAGGCCCATGTGACCTGCTTGAGCTTTGGCCCAGCCCACATGGAGCCCATGGGGGGAGGTGTCAAATGGGTGGATCAGGAGGGGCAGAGCTGGGAGAGAGTGAGGCAGAGCTGAGGCAGAGCAGCTACAGTGAGTGAGAATGGGTGGAATTTTGCATAGGGGAGCTTGTTTATGGGTAGACCTAATGGAGGGAAGGCTTGGGGATGGCAGTGCTCCCTGTATTGGTAATATGTACAAACTGTTGTTACTATGGTAGAACTAGCTTTCTGGTGCTTGAATAAGTGTCTTGGTTTCATCTTTGAGGAAGAGAGCCCATATTTTGCGAATTATCCCTGGAAATACACCTGCATATTCATAACTGCTGCTATGGGTATTGCACTTGACATTACACTATTAAAGGAAAAGCATTGCACTAAGAAATGGAGACATACAAAGATAAAAATGAATCAATCCCTGCCTTAAGCAACTTACAGTCTACATCCCCTACATTCCTGGGAGCACTCACTTCGCTCCATTCTACATTTCAAATCCCTTTGACTCATATTCTCTTTTTTTGCTTCAGTTTCTATTAAAAAGGCAGATCTTCTTCTTGCCAAAGTCCAAACTTCCATTTGCACACTTGCTCCCATCCCTCTATCCCTTCTCATCTCTTCTGGCAGCTTTCCACTGCCAGAATCTGTCTGTCTCTCCTCTCCTTAAATCTCTCCCTATTCACTGACTCATTCTGAGCTGTCTTCAAACTCACAAGTCTCCCCATAAAAAGTAAAAACTTTCATCTAATCCTCAACTCCCCTCAAACTATCATCTTATATCTCTCATTCCTTTCATAGCCACATCCTGCAAAATGTAATCTATACTTGTTAACCCCACTCCTCTCCCCCTTGCTTCTCAAACTCTTGCAATATGTTTTCTTGACTTCATCACTCAACTGAAACTACTTTCCAGGTTTGCCAGTGATCTATTAACTGCAAAATCTAACATCCTTTTTTCAGTCTTCACCCTGTTCAATCTCTCTCAGCAGCATTTGTCACTGCTGGTCCTTCCCTAAAGTGTCCGAAATATCATCACAGACTTAGTTGCAGAATAGATGGCCTTTGATTGGAGAGTAGCAAAAGAAGTTCTGGCACATGAATGGAATGGAATGTTTAGAGAAGCAGTGAATAGAAGTAATATAGGGAGATATGGGAAGGCCTATATGAACTGATGCAAAGTGAAGTAAGCAGAAATAGGAAAACAATATACACAATGATTATGCAAATGGAAAGTACAACAAAATGATCAAAACTCAGTGTTATGAGATTTTAATAATGAAGTTTGGCCCCAAAGAGGAGATATAAAAATATCCTAACCTCCCTTTGCAAAGGTCGTAGGAGTATAGCTAGATCTAGAAGTGATCTGAAAGAGGACTATGGTTATTGAATACTATATATGATGTTGAATTTGGTTGATGTGTTTTACTAAATTCTTTTTTCCTTTCTTTTATTCTTTGTTCTAAGAGATAGTGCTCTGGAAGTGAGAAAAGAAAAACTATTTTTGGTTGGTGATATAAAAATAGTTATAATAGCTAGCATTTATATAGTGCTTTGAGATTTACAAAGCCATTTACATGTTATCTCATTTGATTAAAACAAAAGATATCAAACTTTTTAAAAACAGAAGTCAAGTTTACATGGTATGAGCAGAGCATGGTATGAGTATCAAAGAACATTAGTATTAGAAAAGACCTTAGAGGACATGCAGTTTGGTCCTCTTATTTTATAGAAACATATGAAGTAGATATGTTTTAAAAAAAAATACCTGAGTTTGAGTTTTGACTTTGGTGATTATCATTAGGTTGTTTAACCTCTATAAAATTCAGTTTTCCCTTCTGGAAAAGGGGTATTGTGATACTGGCCTCAGTATCACAGGTTTATTGTGAGCAAAGTGCTTTGTAAATTCCTTTCTTCCTTCCCCCCAGTTCATTCTAAAGTTCATATATTCGACAGCAATGGGTCCTTGGCCAAGCTCCACTCAATGGCTGCATTTTGGGCCCTCCTGGCTTAGTGAATTTAGAGTGAATGTTAATGGCAACTGTTTCTCTTTAAGGGAACAGCAACCCTGAGGATCTTCCCCAGCCAGCTTCATTTTTTTTTGTTCTGTTTCCTTCTGTTTTGTTTTTAATTAAAGGGACCAACGCTTAACTCACTTCTTAAAGAGGCAAGGCCCATTCCCTGAACGGGCATTTCCTCACTTTAAGTGAATACCTGAAAAGGCCTTAACCTAAAAGGGCAAGGGTCTCCCACTGCATCCTGGACCACCTCCTGTCATCCTGATGAATATCTGGTCACTGGATTCAGATCACTCAGGAGGAGAAAGTGAGACTGGTGACCTTGCACAATCCTCCCTCACTCAAAACAAAGTCAAGTGCAAGTCATGTCATCATTTCCCTGATGTCATGGTCCTCCTCGAAAATGGACAAATACATAGCAACAATATTGTCTTCCTCTTGGATTTGCAAGTGAAGCTGCTGTCTCCTAATTAATTATATCTTCCCCCTACCCCCTCCTTCTCAGTCTCAAAGCTTCTGCTGGATTTTCATCCATGTCCTACTCCCTGTGTTTGGATGTACTCCATGGCTCTGTTCTGGATTCTTTTTTCTTTTCTCTCTATAATCTCTGGGTCATAGTGATCTCACCATCTTCCATTTGTTTAACATTTCCACACAGGTGAGTTCTAGATCTATATAGATCACTTTCATCTCTTTTCTGCACTCAAGTTCCATATCATCAATTGTCTATTGTACATTTCAGATTGGAAATACCATTGGTATCTTAACCTCAATGCACTAAAAGTGGAACTCATGATCTTTTCCCTAAACACTCCCCTCTTTTAACTTCTGTTTTTCTATTAAAGACTCAGTCTTCTGATACCCAGATTGGTAACCCCAGAATCTTCCCCCATTTCAATCATTTGCCATGTCTCATCAACTCTATCTCCATGATATTTCTCAAATTCCCTTCTCTCTTATCTCCAGAGCCTGGGATTACACACTTGACCAGCAGATCATATGTTTTGCTACTGAACTGTAAGGATCACTAGACTTTACATCTGATTTGCGGCTGACTATATAAATAACTATATGCATACCAAATATATACATAGCAAATGGAAGGCAATCTGAGAAGGGAAGGCATTATCAGCTAGGGAACTAGGAAAGGCCTCCTGCAAAAGATAAGAGAATCATCCTGGTTCAGGCCTCATCACCTATCTCCTGAACTATTGCAATAGCTTCCTAATTGGTGTCCCTGTTTCAAGTCTGTTCTACCCCCAAACCACCCTCCATATCGCTGCCAAAATAATATCCCTAAAGCACAGGTCTGACTATATCTTCTACTCAAGAAGCTCCAATGTTTCCTTCTTGCCTCTAGCTTAAAATACAAACTCCTTTATTTGTCATTTAAAATCCGTCACCCTCTGGTTCCAAGCTGCTTTTTCTACACTTATTATAAATTACTGTCCTTTTCATACCCTTCATTACAGCCCAACTGTTCTACTTTTCATCCCCATACATGACTTTTCATTCCCTATCTACTCTACTTTGTACTAACTGTCCTCCCTGCCAGGATTGAATGCTTCCCTCAACTCAACCTTGTAGAATCTCTAACTTCTTTCAGTGCTCAATTGGTTAGTAATAACTAGAATGCTGTCTCTTGTTTTTTATATTATCATAGTACTACTTATACTACATAGTACTACAAGAGTACAACATAGTACCCTTGGCCCTCCCAAAGAGCCATCCTTTATAACAAATAATACATGAGAAAAAACCGGCACAACTAACATATACATGGAAAAAGTCCAGAACATGTGCAATGTATAACACCTGTAGACCTCTCACTTCTAGGAAAGCAAAGATTGGAGTATCCTCTCATATCTCTTTGAGGCATAACTCGATGGTTATAATTTTGTTGCATTCACTTTTGATCTTTTGGTGTGTAGTTGTTTTTTCCATTTATATTGTTGGAATTATAGTGTTTATTGTTTTCTTGGCTCTGCTTACATCATTCTGCATTAGTCTATGTAGATTTTTCTCTTTATTTATCACATGCATCATTTCTTATAGCATAGTAATACTCCATTACATTCATTTATCACAACTGATGGACATCTACCTTGTTTCAAATTCTTTGATCTCACAAAAAGTGCTGCTACAAATTATACGAAGATTTCGGGTTCTTCTTATTATTGAGTGTAAGCACAACAATGGAACCTCTGGTTAAAAGAGTATGAACATTTTATTACTTTATTTCTTTAAGTCCAAATTGCTTTCCAAAATGGTTGTATCATTTTACAGCTCCACAAAGAATGTATTAACGTGCCCATCCATACTTTCACAACCCCTCCAACACTATTACCATGAATAATATATAAATAGGCATGCTTAGAAAACCATCAATTGCTAAGGAAAAGCCAAGATATAACATTACAGCAATGGAGTCCATAAGTGTCCAGGAATGGAAAATTAGAGACTGGGAGGACTTACTATTTATGAACGAAATTTTTTCCCTTCATCAGCTCATGAGAATTCTTAATGGAATTTAAATAGCTGGAAAGAACATGAGAGTGTTTCAGAAGGCAAAAGTTAAGTAAGACTAAGAGAAGAATTCACTGGTTAAAAGGAATAGGTTCCCAGAAAGATGGTAAGTCTTTGGTAGAGAGCTTTATAAATTAGAGTGAATTTAGTTTACCTTAAATATTTAGATACAAGCCTATAAAAAGTCAGAGACTATAGACTGAATGACCTTAAACTCTTTCCCATACCTATGATTGGTTCTTTGGTCACTTTGGATGGAAAACATTACTAACTGGGGATCCAGGTGAGAATATTAGTCTTTTTAAACTTTTCAGGGTACATGAAAACTTTTCAAGGTAGATATTGTGAAAATACAATTCTATTTTTTTGACACAAAGACAAATACTGTACTACATGCTAGGGAATACAAGGAAAGACAACAAACAATCCCCACTCTTAAGAAGCTCATGGTCTAATGGAGATGACAGCATGCAAACAACCATGTACGCACAATTAATGTTCATTTTTCTCATTAATCCCCTATGTTACTTTCCCTCTCCGAATCTCATTTCTCATATCTGTAAGATGAAAGGGCCATAATTTCTAGGTCCTTTCTGTCTTGAATATTCCAGGATCATCATCTTGGACCCAGAATTAAGATGTAACAAGAGGTGTTGCCAATGAAGAATTTGAAAATAGCATTTTTATTGGTTTTTTTTTCCTAATTTAGGACTTAGGCTCATCACATCATAATGGGACCTATTTAAATATCCCACATTAGACGTCTGATGTGTGTTCTCAGCAAGGGAAACTTAGAGGAGGCACAAGGAAGAAGGATGGCACAGTGAAGTAGTCTTTATAGAAATCCAATTCAAGACTGAAATAATTATCTGGCAAAAACCCTAGACTTGTCTCCAAGAACTCCCCTCGACATCATTACACCTTACATTTATCTTGTACTTTTAAGTATTTTAAAGGCTTCCTCATTCTATGTATCGTTTGATTCTTAAAACAATTGTGAAGCAGATAGGCTATGTCAAATATGCACACTGGGGACCAAAAAAGTGGTTATGATCACAAAGTGGTTTTGGAAGAGCCAGGGTTAAAATGTTGGTCTTTGCATATAAAGTACTTTAGAAATCTTAAAGTGCTGTAAATACTATAAATGTCAGGCATCATTATCATCTTTGCTTCTATTGGAACTCAGAAACAGTCCTGGGACAAGTCGCTGTCCTATTTTTTGTGCTTAATTTTTGGAGAACTATTACACAAGCGGATAAAAAGATTAATTTTTAGCTGAATAAAAGTAGAGGGAGGTGTAAGGTCATCTTTTGTAGGCTAGCCAGAATCATGTTGGGACAAATTCAGTAGCAGATAGCATAATCAGAGTATTCTCCATCTTATTTCCACATAGGTAGGTGTCTATATTTTGAGAGCTTTCCATCATATGTAGTCTGGAGGTGATAAAGACTGAGCATGGTCAGTCTATCCAAAATATTGGTTTTTAATGTTTTATGTGTCAATGTGACATCCAAGCCATCGTGAGTAACATTTTGAGTCTGTGATAAGGTTTCAGTTTCAGTACAGTTTGCTAATTGTATTCTCAAGGAGGGTTGGGGCTTGTGTTTGTTGTATGACAATTTCTCATCTGTTTGTGAAGAATAATGAGTTTATGGTCTACAATTTTCCTACATGATTGTGTCCTTCTAAGTGTTTCATAGGTGTTAAATTTTTGCAGCCCACAGACATATATTACACAACTTCTATGATTTTTTTGTTACATCTGCATCAATCAGCAAGTTAAGGCTCTTTAGAGATGACTTTCCTATTATTTCTGGAAGAAGTGACCTAAACTTACATCCTTTTCATAAACCTCCATGTTCCTATGAATAAATCCATGTGGCTCAGCCATGTTTTTATGATTTTTAAGTCAACAAACATTATTGGTTTAATTCCTGCTGATATCATCCGTAAAGGCTCTTTGGGTTGCACTCTTGGATCTCAGCTGTTTCATAGGTTCCATCTGAAGGTGAGTCAATATTGATTACATTCAATCAGTCCATTTGCATATACACATTGCCAGCACTATTATTTCTGTGAAGGCAGAAGCAATTCTGTAAGTTTTGAAATGGGTCGTCATGTGATCTGTTAACATCTTCAATCCTCTTTCTACTTCTGAACAAGAAATCATCAAATTTCCTGTCACTATGTTTTCATTTTAATTATTTTCTAGATGACTAGTAATTCCTTTACTATTCAATTCCATTGAGATTGCTATTGTGAAAGTGCAATTGTGTCAAATGTGTTCTTCCTTTTGCACTTTGATTTTAGGATACCAGTAAGTCTCTTGACACAAAATGATCCAAATTTGCTAACACTAACTTTCTGCTAAATGTACTTGCTTAAAGAAGACCAAAGTTTTTGTTAATATGAACATCATCCAAACTGACATCCAAATTCATACTCAAAGTCTTCAATCTCTAATTTTTTTCCATTAGCATATAATAAAAATTTGATACTTACTGACTCCAAATGACACATTGACATCATTGGAGAACATTTCTATGAGACAAAATTGCTTAATGTGCTTTTCATGGTACCATGTAACTTGATGTCATCCATGCATATAAAGTGATTAATATGATGTTTTGTGTAATTTCCTTTTTGACTTGGACACCATATTCAGTTCCACCCAAGAAAGATATTAATGGATTTAGGATTAGACAGAACTACAAAGGACTCAGTCTCCTTGAAAAATACCACATTTTATATCATTTGTTCTATATTAGCAGTATTAGTCTACTATATTAGCAACATGTTTTAAATTGAAAACAGTTTTCATATAAATGTGGCATGCTCTAGTGTTATGATGTAGTATTTGAATCTAATTAAAACATAATAAATGATAAATAAATGAGCCATGAGTGCAGAACCAAGTCAGAAGTTTTGTGCTAATCAATAAAAGTAGTATAAAAATTATGTTGCTTGTGGGCAGCTTATTAAATAATTATCAAATTAACAATGAGTTTCTCCTTTTACCCTTGGGCCTTTTGGCAGGCCCTTTTTGCTCCCTTTCCAATTTCTTGTTTTCTTGTAAATGTTTAAACATTTTTAGGTCATATCAGATATGAATGCTTTGTTTAAAGTTCATGAACATGTAATTGAGCTAGGTTGGAGGAGCTCATTAGTAGTCTGACCTTTTGGTAATAGATTATGAGCTTCTTGAGGGCAGGGACTGTCTTTTGCCTCTTTTTGTATCCTTAGTGCTTATCACAGTGCATGACACATAATAAACACTTAATAAATATTGATTGATTAATAGGTAGGAGATATCTTTCTGTTTAGAGTGGTGAAATCAGTCTTGGGTTTGAGTAATTCATGTGCCACTGTGAAGCATTTGAACTAGAAATTATGAATCTTATGTAGGCCAGCTCTTTTCTAGTTTGGCAGAAAAGCTAGTGTTTTAATCACTCTTATTGACATAACCATTTTTTCACTCCTCATGTTAATAATGCACAAACTTTCAGCGTTTGTGTTTGATTGAAATTGTGTTTTTCTGTCATGTACTTCTTGCAACGATATAGACTAGTCATTGTCAAACTTTTTTTGTATGAACTCTCCTTGGCTAAAGAGTTTTTGAGTATGCATCCCCAATAAGAATATAGTTACTTATTGCTAAATTATATAATGTAATACCAGATTAAGAATTACATGTATTATAACCTTATGTGCAAACATATTTTTTAAATGAGCTACAGATGAAATAACATTTAGTCTTGGAATCAATAGACTCATTGGATTTTATTGAGTAAATGACATGGTCAGATCTCTACTTTAAAAAGAATATCAATTTAGCAGATATGTGGAGAAAGGATTGGTGAGTGGAGAGACTTGAAGCTTTTTGTTGAAAGTTATTGCAGCAGTCCAGGTAAAAGGTATTAAGTGTCTCAACAAGGATAGTGGTGGTAAAAGTGTCAAAAAATTTTGCAACTGATTATTAGATAGGAGAGGTGAGGGAGAGTTATCAGGGCATGAACCCACCTTTTGTAGGCTCACTGAAAGCATCCTTAGCACAGAAAGAACAGCAGATGAGGATGATAATGTACTTCATACTATTTCTATGTAATTTTAATTTCTTCTGCTAGGCATTTATATTTTGAAAGCTTTTTGTTTCAGATAGCTTAGAGATTCTGAGGCCTCTATATGAATATAAAAATTTTAAATGTTGTTCTTAGGATACGAACAGACAATTTTCAGGGGAAGAAATTAAAGATATCTGTAATCATATGAAAAAGTGCTCTAAATCACTTTTGATTAGAGAGATGCAAATCAAAACAACTCTGAGGTACTACATCACACCTATAAGATTGGCAACATGACAGAACAAGAAAATGATAAATGCTGGAGAGGATGTGGGAGAGTTGGAACATTAATTCATTGTTGGTGGAGCTGTGAGATCGTCCAACCATTCTGAAGAACGGTTTGGAACTATGCCCAAAGGGCTACAAAAATGTGCATACCCTTTGACCCAGCAATATCGCTACTAGGACTGTATCCCCAAGAGATTATAAAAATGGGAAAGGGTCCCACGTGTACAAAAATATTTATAGCAGCACTCTTTGTGGTAGCCAAGAACTGGAAATCAAGGAGATGCCCATCAATTGAGGAATGGCTTAATAAATTTTGGTATATGAATGTAAGAAATGATGAACAAGAAGACTTCAGGGAGGCCTGGAAGGACTTATATGATCTGATGCTGAGTGAAAGGAGCAGAACCAGGAGGACTTTGTGCACAGCAACGACCACAGTGTGCGAGAGTTTTTTCTGGTAGACCTGGAACTTTGTAATAA
>CM053769.1:540203472-540271514 GCA_028658325.1 Potorous gilbertii
TACAATTCTGTATAGGTTCTACATATACTTTCCTATTGAGCATATTTTCACTATAGTGATGCTATGTAGTCGCACTAACATAAGTGGAAGAAATCATATAACAAAACAAAACATAATACACTAAAACATACACACACACACCAACATGATCTGCTACATTCTGCAAATGACTTCCATATTTCTTTCTCTGAGTGTGGAAAGCATTTTGCCTTAGAAAATCATCATTGAGATTTTTTTTTCAGTAAGTTCTTGTGTTATTACAAAGTTCCAAGTCTACCAGAAAAAACTCTCACACACTGTGGTCGTTGCTGTGCACAAAGTTTTCCTGGTTCTGCTCCTTTCACTCAGCATCAGATCATATAAGTCCTTCCAGGCCTCCCTGAAGTCTTCTTGTTCATCATTTCTTATGGCACAATAATACTCCATTACATTCATATACCATAATTTATTTTTGCTATAGAGCAATGTAGTATATTCACCATCACCACTAACAAAAATTAAGCCATTTTTAAAAAAGCATTACTTATTTTCACAACTTTCATAGGAGTGGTCTACACTCATATTAACTTTGAATTCCTTTTTCTCACTTTATAATGTAAAAAAATGAACATTACTCTAAAGGTTTTATTCTATTTAAAATCAACAAAAAGCAAAAAAAAACCCAAATGAACAACATAAAACATCCACAATTAAACACCATGTGGCACTAGATTATTGAATCAGTTGAGCTCACATTTCAAGTACTTCAAATTCCATTCACTAAGTTAAAAAATGAGATTAAGAAGAAGTTGCTAGAAAAGGAATTCTTCATTCCACCCACCTCTTAGCAAAAGGGGCTAGCTGTAGGTGTGGAATGAGGTCGTCTTTGTCAAGAATAACCAAGGGGTCTGTTTTGCTCAATTAAACTTCTTCTTTATTAGGTAAAGTACTCCTAGAGCTTAGAAAGAATCATTGGGAAAGACAACCCAAAGGAAACAGAGAGGGAAGAAGAAAGAAAAGGAGAAAAGAAAGAGAGAGAAGAAGAGAGAAAAAGCAAGAGAGATAACAAAAAGGGAGAGGGTGAAGGAGAGACAAAGATGCTTTGTGATTTCCAGAAACACTGACCAGGGAGGGTCTCCCTTTGACTCCATAAACTAGGTGGAACAAGATCTTAGATCAACTCCCTTCCCCAAGGAACCCAACCTTTCCCAACGACCAATTCTTCAACTTCTGAGTGAAAAAGGATGTCACACAAGCATGAGAGCTCTTCATAATGTTCTAGAAAAGTGCAAATACTATCAGAACACTACAGAAAAAAAAACAGTGATGCTTCTAAATGATGTAAAATAGGAGCAGGGGAGCGGGAAGTGAGGAATAAGTTGTTCAGAAAAGTATCAGAACTACACACACACACACACACACACACACACACACAGGGCAGAAGTCAGGAGCTCTTCATTCCAGTTCCAGTTCTGACATTCACTGAGTGACTTTAGGTAAGTCATTTAATAGCTCTGAGCCTCCATTTTCTCTTGTGTGAGAGTTTATAAGAAGGGCAGGGTAGATAATGTTGCATGCATTACCTAAACAACACTGTTGTGAGGAATGTAGTTTATCAGTCTGAAAGCTTTATAGAAATGTAAGATGAAAACCGTCACCAGGAAGTTTAGCAGTTCCAGGCATCATCCAGTGTTCTCTTTGGAGTGCGTTACTTCTAGTGTTGTTGTTTAGTCATTTTCAGTTGTTTCCAGTTCTTCATGACTCCATTTGGGGGTCTTCTTGGCAAAGACACTGGTGGTTTGCCATATTTTTCTCTGGTACATTTTACAGATAAGAAGCTGAGGCAAATAGGGTTAAGTGACTTGCCCAGGGTGAAACAGCTAGTAAGTGTCTGAGGCCAGAATTGAACTCAGGAAGATGAGTCTTCCTGACTCTAGACCTGATGCTCTGTCCACTGTGTCACCTTAGCTGCCCTAACTTTTTCTAGTTGTAACATACTAATTACATTCTCAAGGTGAATGGTAACAATATCTCATCTATAAAGATCTTTTGACTACATTTTATTTGAGTCTCATAACAACCCTAAGAGATTCCCATTTTATAGATGAGAAAACAGGGGTGAAACAGTTTGACCAGGCCCAAAACAGTTGATTAGCAGTATCCTTAAAATCAGTTCTCCCTATTTCAAGTCCAATATTCTTTCAATTACACCATGATAGCCAGATGACTGGAAAGTATCAATACCTTTGACAACAGTCTGAATTCCACTACCAAATAGATTACTGAGCTGAATGGGTATGATATTGAATGTTATTTATCTAAATGTTTCCACGACAAACTATGATCCCATTTTATAGGTGAGGAAATGAACTGGCCCCACCCACATCTAGTTATCAGAGAACAAGTTTTCTCTGAGAAGGTACAAAGGGATATGTCAGCTCTAAAGTTATAAGAGTTTGAATGGATGGGCAAAGCAGAAAGGAGAGAGGAAAAAGGAAAGGGAGAAAAGAGTATCTTCAGGTTGCCATCATTGCTGTAGCTGTGAATGGTGGGACGTTAGGTAGGTGGAGAAACAGCGTTAAAGAAAATGAAGTTTGAAAAGAGGGTAAGTTTAAACAGATGCCAATGAAAACATGGAGACCACCATGTTAGATATGATCTCAGCTGCCTGGGCCTCCTAAATTCATGCCCTATGACTTCTAACATCACTACCTCCAAATTATTAATTTTTTTAAAGGAACCATTTTTGATTCCAGTGACAAGGACACAGGACGGATAGTTAGGAGATCGGGTTCTGCCACAAAATAGTCATATGGCTTGGGTAAGTTAATTCCCATCCCTACCAAGCGTCAGTTTCCTCACCTTCAAAATGAGAGTCCTGGACTAGGATCTCTAAAATTTCTTTCAACTGCCTAAAGTATTGTTTTTCTTTCCCATTCTCCTTTCTATCTTGTCCATACATTCCAAAATCATATAATGTTAGAGCTGGTTCTAAAATTATTTGTGCTCAGTTGGACCTTCTCAGAGAAAATGTGTTCCTCAGTGCCTCTTACCATTCTACAATTGTGGTTCTTGAAGTTATATGCAGACAGAGGTCTGCATATTCAAGGTCTAAATCAATAGCTAGACAGAAATATTTTAAACCATCTGGAGACATTAGTGACCATCTTGCCAAATCCCTCATTTTACAGAGAAGGAAACTGAGGCTCGATAAGTGAAGAGACTTGCCAAGGTAGTGAGTCACAGAACAGTACCTTGCGCTTTGAGCAATTTCTCCCCCACTCCCCAAATCATCCAATGCCTTGCAGAAAGTCTCATTTTTTTCCATTGCAGTCAAGGTCTGGGAAATTCCAGGAGAGTGGCAACCCTTTCCTAAAATGTTACATTTTACCCTTTGTGACATCAGGAGACCAAGGCTCCCGAGAAGGAGACAGAGCAGTCTCCACTGGGCTCAGTGTGCTTACAGTGGCTGACAATGTGCTTACAAAATGCCAGGGTTTTAAAAACAAAAATAATACATTCTGCTTACATTTCCCAAGGGGGGCCTTACCAGACCTATTGGGGGAAAACTGGAAGGGAAGATATCAACCATTGCCCCAGATAAAAGCTGTTCATGGAACAGCCAAAGACAGAATTCAGAAAGGGATTTCAGCTGTGAATCTTTGGTAAAAGTTAAAAATTTGAGCCTGAAGATCTGTAATTTCTTTCTCTTATCTTGAGATTTCTTTCCCAGAAATGTCATGAAATCCTTTCTCAAAAAACAAACTCAAGAAACTTACTTAAGTGAAAAAAGTCTACAAATAGTTTATTTTTATTTCTGGGCAGGGGCATGACAAAATAAAAAAATTGCATTTCATATCCAAAAATAGTGGGGATCGTGTGTGTGTGTGCGCGTGCGTGTACATCATTTTATATAGCGGCAAAGCATTAGGTAAATCTAAATTCCTTCTTTGATCATACTTTCCTTCACCTGTAGAATAAAGACTACTTGCCCTTTGGACTCCAATGCCTGTATTTCCCAGTTTGGGATGAGCGTAGCACAACAAATCCCCAAAGAGGTTCCATGTTGAGAAACACGGAAGAGACCATTATAATTTCTCTGCTTTCTATATCCCATTTCTGAACAAAAGTTGTTTTTAACTGTTGTTAAGTTCCACATTATTGTCATAAACAAAAACCTCCTCATAAAAACAATGGAAAATCCTTACGTCTGCTTCTTGCAAATTATTAGCATGGGAAAGTCTAAGAGTATAGTTACCATGAGGATCTGCTCCCTCCCAGCTGAGAAGTAAGAAAGTGGCTATATGTCAATCTGACAGAAACAATCAGGAGATAAGCTGTCTTCCTGGTGTGCATGTTCAGGATGTGACAGAGAATCTCCGGGGACTTGGAGAATCTGAGCATTGCAACCCACTGTGGGTAATCTCTAAGAGAACAAATTATCCTGGCAGAAGAAACCCGGAGAGAATCTCAAGATGTTATGAAGACTTGGGCACATTCATAGATGGTGTTTCCATCACAGTTGCTCACTAAAGGTCCAGACCTTACAAAAGAAATTCAGATATGGAAAGTGAAAAGCTGGCTAAGAAGATGATGTCAGAGAATGAGTTTGTGTTTTGAGGGAGCAAAAGAGACCAGGGATAGAACACATCTAATAAGGGCAGGAAAGAATTTCTTTACTCATTTAATTTAGAGAATTTGAAAAAAAAAAGGGAAAGGTAAGGAAAAGGTACTTACATAGAGCTGTTAAAAAAACTACATATCACAGGGAAGGAAGTGTGTTATAGGAATGAAAATAGAAGATGTACTCAGTAATGAGCAAGAGATATCAAAGAAAGAAGGGGAGAAACGATATACATAACCTGAGATACCCCTGCCCATAAAATGTAAAATAATAAAAGTAAGTAATGAAATGGAGATATGAATAGAGAAAGGTAAATATGACCTAACATGTATCACTGAGAGATTTAAAAGGATCTATCTCCTGTCTGCAATAAAGAAATAGACGTATACACCTTAGTGAAGGGGAATAGATTAAATAGGAGGAAAGCAGGTAGTAGAAAGTATTGTGACTTCTGGCAAAGATGACCTCCTAAATGGCAGGTAGTTATTTCACTTGAAGATCACATTAGACCAAATAATGACCCAGAAATCGATTGAGAAATTACAGTGGCATCTTCTGCCCTAGAAATGTGTAAAAGATCAGCTGGCGGTACAGGAAGAAGAGGAAAGAGCCTTCCCCAGCCTACATTCCAAAAAAGTCAGTACCAGAGCCTTCAGTATGACCAGAAATGGGATGTGTATAACCTAAATGGCTTTGTGTCCAGAGACAGATCTCCAGAGAACCCAGGGATGGTTGAGCAGAAATTCCAGAGAGGGGACCTTAGAAGCCCCCATGTTAGGGGAAGGAACAGGAGACAGAGAAAGGGGCATTGGTCAGAATGATGCCGTAGTAATCAGAGCATGAACCAGGATAGCCCAGGCCCAGAGGTTCAAAGAACCCTAACATTTAGTTTCTAGATGCCAAAGGGGGCTCACTCCAGCTCAGCAACCCAGAGGTGGCTAATCCCAAAAAGGAGAGATCAGCACAAGAACCTAGGAGACTCAGGTTGAATCTAACTAAGCAGGCTTACCACCCCAGCCAAACTTGCAGTAGGTAGGGCATAGAGACTAATCCTGGCACAAAGCCCCAGTTTAGGAACTAAAGCTGGAGAAATGAGCTTACCAAAGAAAACACAACAAGCATAAACTATTATTGCAATTTAACTCCATAACCGCAAGCAGAGATTAAGAGGGTGGGATGAGTGGAGATTTTCCACAAGGAAAATACGTACCTAGAAGAAATGAGTCAAGAAATTTTTTTTAAAAGAAAAAAGTTCTAGAGGAAAGAATTGAAGGCAAATAAATAGTTTAGAAGAGAAAGGGGGTAAATCTTACTCAAGAAATGGAATCCCTGAAAACTAGAATAGACTAAATAAAAAAAATCACTCTTTCCATGGGACAGTAGGAAATATAGGAACAAAAAAAGATTTCAAAAAGAAGAAAATGTACGATAACTAATACTTTTAAATTATATGGAAAACATATCACAGAGACATACTTTTAAGAATCATTGGATTCCCCAGAAAAACCATGATTTTTTTAAAATGATAGGACAAGTTTTTTCAATATTACCTAAATTAAAACTCTAACCAACCACCTTCTAAAAGGGACCCCAAACAGAAAAGGTTGCAGGAACACGTTGGCAAAAATTTAGCATACCTATGTCAAAGAAGCTAGGCAGTCCAGTAGATAGAGTGCCAGGCCTGAAGTCAGGAAGATTCATTCATCTTTGTGAGTTCAAATCTGGCCTCAGCTACTTACTAGCTATGTGATCTTGTGCAAGTTACTTAACCCTGTTTGCCACAGTTTCTCATCTATAAAAACGTGCTGGAGGAGGAAATGGCAAACCACTCCAGTATCTTTGCTGAGAAAACCACAAATGGGGTCACAAAAAGTTGAACACAACTATAGTGACTGAATAATAACACGTCAAAAGACTCCAGAAAGGACAAGTACCAAGGAATTATATAGTCCAGATCATACAAGACCTGTTTACTTCTACTAAAAACCAACAGATATCTTAGAATACAATATTTTTGAAAGGCAATAGATAAAAGCTTACAACCAAGAATAATTTACCCTTCAAGGCTAGTTATAATCTGACAGGGAAAACAAATGAATTTTTAATGGAATAGAGGACTTTCAAAAGTTTCTGATGAAAAGTGAAACCTACAAAGGTAAATTTATTTGAGAAAATGGAGGAATATGTATGATGTTGTTTTTCTAACATTCTAACAAGGATGGAAATCCTTATAGTGTCCTTTCAGAACTTTAATGCCTTCCAAGAGTACTGGGGCTGAGGAAAGAACTGCATCAGTTAGATGGTGCAGTGGATAGAATGTTGAGCCTGGAATCAGGAAGATCTGACTTCAGAGCTGCAATCAGATATTTCTTAGTGTCTGATCCCTAGTTGTGTAACCTTGGGCAAGTCATTTAACTCCTATTTGTCTCAATTTCTTCATTTGTGTGTGTATTCATCCTTCATTGCCAAAGAAGACCATGTCATCAGAGAAATAGTGACCTGACTTGCACTTGACTTTGTTTTGATTGAGATTGGGCTTTGCAGGTCACCAGCCTCACTTCTCCTCCAGGGCCATCTGAATACAGTGACCAGATAGATATTTATCAGGATGACTGGAGGTGACCCAATGTGATTCAATTGGGGTTAAGTGACTTGCCCAAGGTCACACAGCTAGTGAGTGTCAAGTGTCCTCATTTGTAAAAAGGGGATAATAGCAGTGATCTTTCAGGGTTGTTGTTGGAATCAGATGAGATAATAGTGGTAAAGCTCTTAAAATAGTGACTGGCACTAAGTTGCAAAGTAAGTGCTATGTAAATATTAGTTATTATTTTTTTTAAAAAAGTCCCAGATTTTTATGAGAAGAGAATGGAGAGTAAAAGGAGAAATATACTAAAGGAGAAAGGAGAAAGGGATGGAACTTGCTATCTGTCATCATTGTGTGCACGAGACGATACACACATGGACAAAGAGGAGGAAGACAGAAGATGAGTCTCACTCCTGTGGGAAACAAAGAAGGACCGAACACACAGAGTTTGGTATAGAAATATTTCAAACTCAACAAGAAAGCCAGAGGGATTGGTGTCAAGGGACAAGGAGAGGGCAAGAAAAGAGAAATAACTCAAATCTAAGCAGGGTAACATATGGTGGTATATGATGGTATTGGAATATTATTGTGCCATAAGTAAAGATGAAAGAGATGATTTCCCAAAAAATCCTAGGTCTTATGAAAGGACATAATAAAGTGAGTGGAATCAGGTAAGCAATTTATACAAAGACAACATTGTAAAGAAACCCACTATGAAAGACTTAAGAAATAAAAGAGCAATGACCAACCATGTCTCCACAGGACCTATGATGATCTTCTTTGTTTACATTGAGAATGAATTTTTAAAAAACTGTATTTCTTTACCTGGGCAGTACTTTAGAAACCTGAAGGGGAAGATATGGTAGAGAACATCCAAGTGAAGATTGAAGGAGGAGATAGAAGTGATACAGTGGTGGAATTATACTGCAAACCATCTGGCAAACTGGAGGAATTTGATGGTAACATCCTAATTCAGAACACAAAACTATCCCAGAGTTCTGTTGGTAGTGGAAGGTACTTTAAAAATCAGAATTTGGACACATGTGGAAGTCCACAGTCTCTTAAAAGGAAAGAAGCTGACAAAGTCTCAATTTGCCATGTTGATAACTGTATCTTACAGAAAGCAAAGAATATTGCTATGCTAGATTTGATTCTAGCCAATAAGAAGGAATTTGTACATGCATTCAAGGTGTTTGACCTTCGTTGCTGAAGAAGACCATGCCATCAGAGAAATAATGACATGACTTGCACTTGACTTTGTTTTGAGGGACGGCTGTGCAGGTCATCAGCCTCACTTCTCCTCCAGAGCCATCTGAATCTAATGACCAGATGTTCATCAGGATGACTGGAGATGACCCAGGATGAGGCAATTGGGGTTAAGTGACTTGCCCAAGGTCACACAGCTAGTGAGTGTCAAGTGTCTGAGGTGAGACTTGAATTCAGGTCCTTCTGACTCCTGCACTGGTGCTTTATGCACTGTACCACCTAGCTGCTGTCCAGTACACGCATTAGAGATGATCAGAACATCAGTTCTGATCAGAAGGCAGTTATGGTATCTTAAAGACTGAGATAGAAAAGGAAATTTATAGAGTCTGATGAGAGCTCTAGATATATACAGATGTTTCAATTCAACATCCACTTGAAAATGCCTACTGTATGCTAAATATATTTGGCATTAGATACACACAATGACCAAGGCTTCCCATTGCTTAAGACTAAAAACAGAGTTGTCTCAAGACGGATGGTGGGTTCTACCACTGACTCTGATGAAGAAAAGGGGGGTGATTAAAGATCAACTCAATCAACTACAATCAGAATTTAAAAGAACATGTATCATACTTTTGAAAATGGAAACATTGACAGGTAAAGGAAAACCACAGACTAGCAGTGGTTCTGTAAAAATAGTGTCAAGTAGGACAATATCTAATTACATACTGAAACTTGGGATAAATGCTGAGGAAAACAAACAGCATTTTCTTCTGCAGTGAGAGCACAAGCAGAAGCCCTATCATGGAAGGGGATGGGACCCTTGCTTGGCAAGGATGGCAACTTGACAATTGATGATAGAAAGGTGGTGCTTAATACTTACTTGGCTTCAAATTCTTCGACAATGTGAATAATCTTCATAACGAGAAGGATTAAGAGAAATGAAAATTAAGTAAGAACATGGTAAAAGAAGACTTCACTCCCTTTAATGAATTCAACTTGTCTGGCCTAGAAAAATTGCAAAGTGCTTAGCACAAGTGTCTGGCACTTAGTAAGTGTTTCATAAATATTAGCTATTATTTTTATTAATAATAAAAATTCCTAGACATGAAACCAAAGCCCTTGAATGAAAGCCAATTGAGAAATTTGTTCAAATGATGAGTGAAACAGAAACCATTATAAGAAACAGGTAGCAAGTGCAATGAGCTCCACATGCTATGAACTTTCCCTAGCAGAGGGCAGTGAAATCATTTTCCCCTTTGTGTCTTCTGGGGGCACTGAGACGGCTGCCGGGAGCTGGAGAAGATTCCCAAGTGATCCTAATGCTAAAGCATGAAGTCAATGATGAAGTGTTCATTCCTGTATTTGAGCTCCTCAACACAATTAATCAAAGGGGTATGTGTGTGTGTGTGTGTGTGTGTGTGTGTGAGAGAGAGAGAGAGTATATATTGTGAGATGGAAAGTATACACTATATCTAGAATATGTTAAATAGTGTATATGTGTGTACACACATATACACACACGTAAAAAGTATAGAGTATATGTAGTGAAGAGATGGTATATTATATAGAGTATGTACATGAGTATGTATCTACATATCTAGTGTGTATAAGAAACAATGTATATATATATATATATGAGTGCATCTATATACCTAGTGTGTATGACAGTATATAAAATAGAGTACAGAGTATATATAAAGGGAATATAGTATATGTATAGTATATCTATGAGAGTATATATACGCATATAGTGGGTAAAGATTATGTGCACATATATTTAGTGTATCTGAGAGTATATATATATAGTGAGTCTATACGGTACATAGTGAATACAGTGTATTTATTTATATATAGTGTACATATGAGTATAATGTACATGAGTATACAGAGTGAAGAGGACATGTGTATAGTGTGTATATATGTATGTATATATAATATACACACATAGTGTATGTGTATGAGACACAGTATATAAATTTGTGTAATGAGTATACATATATGTATGTATGTATGCATATATATGTGTGTGTATACTCCATGTATGTTTGTGGAGAGTAAGTTTCAAGGTCATCTACTCTCACCCCCTTTTACGATGAAGAAACCGAAAGTGAATGACTTTGCCCACAGTTCCATAGGTGATAAGGGACAGAGGTGGGATGTGACATTCAGGTTCTGCCCCTAAATCCTGAATTCTTTCCACTACACCACAGTTTCCCTTTAGAACATGATTTCTCCTTACAATGGAGTCATTACGCTATAAAACCAAATTCAGCAGATACCTTTATTGGACAGCCTGAAGCCATCAAAAAGGGTTAACATAAAATGCATCGACTCTTCAATTGAAATATCATGTACTTTGGAAGAGAGAAGACAATGTAATTTGTGGAGTATATTCACAGGCCAAGGAATGGGCAATATAAAGGTCTGCAAGCTTTATTTTGGTATAAGGAGTGAATTGGTAAAATGTAATCATTGCAGCAGCCCTTTCTTGATGGGCTGGTAAATTTGGGCCTCTTCACTTGTTGTAGTTCTCAGATGAGAGCAGAAGCAAGAGACAGAACTCCCAAAGGTCAATGACTTCATGTTCTATGACCCTTCCTTCGGAAGTTTTGCCTACCTTCATGGCCATGTAAGATCTGACTTAAAAAAATAAAACCACCTGCCCACCCAGTGGGTACTGTGAGTACTCAGATTACAACCAGGGAATTTAGCCTGAGTGTGTTAGTAGAGGCAGAGTTTCTACTAGGGCAAATGCCAATCTTTGCACTGATGTTGACTTTTAGAAATGGTGACTTCTGAGGTCCTTATGGGGGCAATAAATCCCTTTAACAGGAGTCAGATCTAGTTTTGCTCTCTTTTCCTCCCCACCCCACTACAAGGAAGTCATCCAAGATCTCAGAGTTACTTCTTCTTATGGCCAGGAAAGCGACAAAGGTTCTATTATACCATGCCGGCTTTTGTTTACAGGATTTTCCATTTTTGAAGCCAGTAGAAAAGGCTTACAAGAATCCACTGAAATGGTGGTGGGGGCAGGGGAGGCTCTTTTCCTTTCTGCTATCAACTTCATCACAAACAGGGAAGTTAGCAGTTGGCGTCATACAATGGGACTACATGGAAACAGCACAGGATGGGGTTAGTGGCTAAGAAATAAAAAAATCAAGACCAAGGCCCTCTGAGAGGGTCTTAAAGACTGACTTCTGGTATTTGAAGGCTTCAGATATCAGTATGGAAACAAGTGTCTCTGGGTTAGAGTAAAACAAGTTTCTCTTCAGTTCCGTGATGGCAGAAACTTTCTGTTTTTATCTTATATGTATCCCTAGCACATTGCTTGGCACATAGTATGCATTTAACAAATGACTGTGGAGAACTGACAGCAGGAAAACTCACTCAGAGAAGCAAGTGACAAGTCATTATCTGCACATACTAAGCTGCTTTTATTAATCCAGAACTGCATGCTACAGATACTGTACAGCATGAACATGTATTCATTACAAAAATGGCATCAAAACCATTAAAAATGAAATCAGATAAGAGCATAAAACGGAACAGTAACATCACAACTGTTAGGAAACATTCAAAGTATTCACAAAAAATGTTATAGTTAGCATCTTAATAAACCAGAGAAAGATTGGAGACAGTTTTACGATCGCTTCATGTCAACTACAATGGCACTGAATGAACAGTTCTCAGCTTTATACAGCATTTTGCAACATCAACATGCCTAGGTTTTTTTTTTTTGTTTTTCTGTTTTTCTTTTTTAAAGTTTGCTACCTACCGTCATGTAGTCAGTTTACATAGAAGTGGCAGCCTGTTTTATTTTTTTCCCTTTATGTGTAATCTAATATACAGAATTTTGGCCCTTAAGGGTTTATACCTCTTCATTTTAAATGCTTTCTGGACAATCTGCTACCAAACACATCTTGTTATAGGTGACATTAAAACTACACACATACCTACCTATGTAACATCACAGCAAAACATGATGAACAAAAATTACAGCATTAAAAACAGGGAGAAAGTTAAAAGTCACTGAGAATTTTGGCACGTAAAAATTTGTACACAGTCCACAGTCCTAATGTTGCAGGCCATTCAACTGTAGGTCCAGAGGGGAGACGCCAACGCTCCCGCTGTTTCTCAAACAGCGCCGCTAAAATTCCCTCACTAATTTTCAAGTCTTATTTAATGTAATGGCTTTCAAAGCAATTTCTTTACACTATTGATCCTTTAATGCATCTATAAATGTCCATTTGGTGGCAACTGTGTTTCATACAGCAAAGAGAAAACAAAACAGAAGTCAAAACCCAAAAAATATATATATACACATTTTATATATATAAACTTAAAAACCTTGTACAAATGAGTTGTTATATATAAGATGCTTACACTAAGGGGGGAAAAAAACTTTATACAATGGTTCAAGAAAAAGGAAAACATATTTTAAAAGGTACAACATACAGGTACAACAAGCAGTCTCTAAAGCAATAAATACTACTGGTCCAATAGCGTTGTGATACCGGTAATTGGTGAGTAACGTCCCCTCCCTCCCCGCCCTCCCATCCCACCCCACCCCAAAAGAACAACACCATGGAACAAGGTATATTAACACATTTTAACCCTTTGTTTCTGTACATTTAAACAATAACAACATCACAAGAAAAGTTGTTTCACACAGAAAAAAAAGTCATGGCACTGCATTCATTGTGCCCTTATGGTTTAAAAACGAGATGTAAAATGATTGGTTCGCAAGCTCGTATTTAATACAAATAATAAAGAACCAACGCCTTCTGCAAAGGGCTGCTTCAAAATTGCTTCTTTTTGTCTTTTTAAATCAGTCTTTAAAACTAAGCTATCAGAACTACATAACAGTTATGTATATATATATATTTTTTTAAACGCTACAAAGACTTTAAACAGCTGTTGATAAAAATTTTGGTAGAATCATGAGGTTTCTCTCTCATCTACATATTTAAAAGGAGAAATTGAAATAAGAATGGGTCAAATATTGACCAATGAACTCGATAAACATCAACTAATGTAGCCATGTGGCACAAGATTAAAAAAAAAAGACAAAAAAAATCATCAAAAAAAAAAAAGAAAAAAGAAATGAAAACAAAAATGAAAACAAACAAAAACCAGGGTTAGCAAGGCTAAAGCTATTCTAAAGACTTGGTTACAAGGGAGAGTGGCTGGGGCTGGGTCCCAGCCAAAGAACTGTGGGAATGTAAGGAAGATGTTGATGGCTGTGCGAGAGACGACGAGGGAGCAGCTGACGGCTGTAAAGTGGAAGGCGGCAGATCCAGGGCCCCATTCTGACAGTGGGCAGCAGAGACAGCCAAAGCGCTGGGCTTGCTGTGGGCACTCTCAGCCAAGAGGAGAGAGGGCGGCGGAGGTGGCATCATTGTGAGGTGGGCCAGGGAGTCAGGTTTCAATGTAAGCGAGAGAGGTTGGGTCTGTTCAGTCTGTGGTTTGGAGTCTCTGGGAGGGGAGCCTAACATGTTAGGAGAAGAAGGAGGGGAGTCTAATAAGCTTCCATCTGAAGAGGGTGGACTGAGGCAGCTGCCTTCACCTTGTATGTAGCGAACGCACTTTTTTTTTCTCCTAGAAACAGGGGGAGAGAGTTATCTGTAAATAAAGGGCAAAGATGCCAAGGAGAGAGAGTTATCTAATAATGTACAGAGCACAGCACAAGTCCCCTAACTGATGCCCTGGTGAATCAGCACACCTGGCAGGAAGAAAAAATCTTTTTTAAAAGATGCTCAGGCTGTGCAGAACTATCTAAATTCTCTAAGCCAGCTGGGCCTAACAAGGAAAAATAATCATAAGAGAGCCCACTGCTCCCCCCACCCCCTTCAACCCCCTCACCACACCCCTACCCCCTAGTAAGTTCAACTTTGGGCAGATTCAGGTAAGCCACAGATACTGTGGCAGCCACCTGTCAGGTACACATTTCTTCCAAATTAGGTTCAAATGAGAGGTACTCCCCTTTCTTCTTTTAATCTCCCTTGCCCTCCCCACTCCTCCCAATCCCACCCTCAGTAATTATTTTTTGTTCCCAAAAAAAAAGAGAGAAAAAAGAGAAAAAAAGAGAGAGAGAGAATGAGAAAGATATCCTTCCCTATATACCTCATATGAATCTAACTTTTAAAAAGCTGGCTGTTTAGCCCATACAGCTGAAGGCTGCTTTAAGTGAGAGATTTAAAGGCTTTGGAAGACCATCGCCATGAGGCTGTAAGAGCTGAACATGCTGAAAACAGTTTTCAGGTTTCTCTGTTAAGAACCACACCAAATCAAGAAAGGTCAGAGCCAGGTGAGAAGGAAAAAAAAAATGAAAACTCAAACAAATGAAATCAAACCAAACCAAAACTAAAAACAAACCACCAAAATAGGTAGAATAGGAATTAAAAGGGGAAGGGAGGGGTAGAATAAGAAAAAACAGAAAATGATCAAAATGATCCAAAGTAACGAGAATAACTGGTTGTATGGCCTGCAGGTTGTGGATTAAATTGAGACTTGCCTTAAAATTTTTTAATTTTATTTTTCCTTTTTTTTTGGTGGGGGTGGTCAGGGAGGGGAGAAGTGGAAAGGGAAGTTATTCATGGAGATGTTATTGATCCTTGAATAGGCCTGACACAATTAATATGCCAATGCGGGACTCAATCTCAGGAAGTGGAGGACATAACACAAAATCACGGCAGTAATAACCAAAGAAAGGACTGCAGAGGAGCAACAGCAGGGATGTTTTGTTCACACAGATTCTCCCAAGAAAGAGTTTGACCCATACCAAAAATATAAACTTCCCCTTCTTGACTGGCACCCATTATGTAAGGAACAGAAATGAGAATTTCGGAATCTTTCTTGCCTACCACCCAAAGATATCCAAGGACTCCTATGTGAGAGTAACCGAGCGAAGAAATCAGATCTATGACTAAAAGGGTCTCACCCATCAACTCGAGTTTGGCAGGAATAAGGCTGGTGGGAAAATGATCCAGGGATCATTCCCACTAGTACGTAGTCTATAAAAATTTGTCCAAATTCATAAATTCAAAGTATGCCTAGGATACTGCAGAAACCTAACTAATGCTCCAGACTCAATACAACTAAGCCATGTCTA
Organism: Potorous gilbertii; assembly: GCA_028658325.1. Classification (NCBI taxonomy): domain Eukaryota; kingdom Metazoa; phylum Chordata; class Mammalia; order Diprotodontia; family Potoroidae; genus Potorous; species Potorous gilbertii. The sequence continues at coordinate 540,218,980 of CM053769.1, forward strand.
CCTCCAGCAATGAAGATACCACAAAGTAGTTGAGTCAACTCCTGCCAGACTAATCTTGGAATACAAAGGAGGTTAAGTTCCTCACTCAATCTCCCCCACAGAACCCTGGCCATACCTCACCTTCCCCCCAACTCCCCCCCAGTATATACATTGTGTGGACTGAGTAGGATGGCGGGAGGGAGAGAGGAGCATGCTTAAGTCTAGCCTGAGACCAATCAATCTCACTGGCTTCATGGTAGGTCAGGTCAGTTCTCTCCAGAATGTAAGGAACTCAAAGGCCAGGGAGTCCAATCTGTATCATCTTCCCCTTTATCCTAAATTTGATAAGATTCCTTCCCTCCAGGCCCTGAATTACACTAAGGTTCTGTTCAAGTTCTAGAAAGCAAGATAAATAGTTTAACCTATCAGGGAGTTTAAACCACCTTAGCCTGCAGATCAAAACATGCTGGAAAACTAAGATGTTCGTGCATTTTACAAATATGAAGAGGAATTAGGAGAGAAAAAAAAAGAGAGAGAAAACAATGAGAAAACAAGTAAGAATGAGGAAGAAAGGAGGAGTGAAGAGAGGGAGGGACATGGAAAACAAAGGGAAATCATTTCAGGCAGCATACCATGCTATATTAGGGCACAGTTAAAAGATGGAAAAACAACTTGGTGGGCTCAAAACAGAACCTTGTTTAAAAAAAAATTACCCTAAGGTCAACTGAAATGAGAAAGCTATTATTTAAAACATGGAGTCCTGATTTGCTAATGTCATTTCTAATTTCCCCCTCTCTCCCATCCCCGTTTCCCCAAAAAATCCTAAATGTGATGTCAAATTTTGTATTTTACAGGGGGTTTAGGGGAAAATATGGGATCTGGAGGACAGAGAATGATGAGGGATGTTGGCAATAGACAATGACCGAGTGAAAGGCAATCAGATCCTTCTGGAGTCAAAAAAACCCATCTCAGCTTTTATAACTGATTTTCTTTAAAAGAAAAAAGCACTTTGTCTTATTTGTTCAGCAGACAATTAGACACAGTCAAGACAAAGTTAAAAGAGAACTATATGAGCGAGAGGTCATGGATCTCTCTCTTTGGCTAATATCCATCCCTAAACCCACAGCACACTCCTTTCTCCAATAACTAGTTCAAAACTCTTCAAAATTCACTTCAATTTTACCCCTTCATTCTGAAGGCGAATTCAGAGTTATTTCTGATTACTTGTCTTTGGAATGGCAACTTGGCAATAGAAAATGCTCTAAGAAAGGCTCACCAAAGATAACTGTAACAGCCTGAGAAGTGATCATCGTGCTGCTGCCAGAGTAAAAACTCTGGGTTTGCTGAAACCTATCACTGGTGATGATGGCGAAGGGCAGCTCTCAGGTTGTACTGTAATTAGAGTCTCATTAGAGTCTTCACCCTCAACACTATACTCCAGAAAATCACAACTCTAAAGCATGAAGCTAGCTATACAATGGCTTAAAAAAAAAATCACAACAGAAAAACTAAGTACTTGAAAATCATGGCACACTTTAGAGCCACGGTAGTCAACATCCAAATAGAAACATGGTCACTAAACATTAGAATCCTCACAGGCTCCATTACTGACTTACAAAACCACATATTAATATTATCTATGTTTTTTACTGTATTTTATTTACCTTTTTAAATACTTCTCAATTATATTTTAATCTGGTTCCAGCAAGTGTTTGACACTTCCTTTAGAAAAAGACTCCCTCCCTGCCCCACTGCTGTCCATTGACTTCACTTAAAAGTAAGCTGTAAAAGCCTAAACTCGAAAAGGGATGGGTTGCTTAGTCAACATTTAAAATAAAAATATAACACTAAATCTAATCTGCAGCAATGATTTCCCAATAACAAGGCCTTTACAAAACCACCCTCTCCAACCCGCAAGCCAGAACACTTTACCAGTTTGGTTTTTTTCTTTTTTGATAGCAACACAGAGTTGGTGTCAGACTTGACACCTTTTACAAAGAAATTAAAGCCCTTTTCTGATCATATAAAGCTTTGAATAGTTTAATCTTCACAGACAGTAAGCCACTGAACAAAATTCTTTGCTCACGAACCTCACTAGGAAGGCAAAGTTTGGTTCCAATCAGCTGCCTAGCAGAGTAGACAAAGTACTTGTTGATGTGGGACATACTGAAGGAAAACTAAGCATCCTTCGGCCATTGCAAGAGAGAAATCACTTGCTATTGCAGAGAAAAATGGGACCAGCAGTTACCGTCTGGGACTTTTAAAGCCATTGAAAGCAGATGCTGGGTAATTTCTTAAAAAATCCTTTTTACTGAAGTCGACCCCTAGTACAAATGGTGCTTCAAATCACACTGCTACCTGTATGTCTCAAGTCCTAAACTCATCCAATGGGAAGAGAAGGCCCGTCTCTGAAGGCATGTCTAAGTCGCCACATGCCAGCTTTCTTTTCTCTCACTGCAATTTACAATGCTACCAATTTGCTCCTGCTTGTTCAGAGAAAGAAAACAGGGAGTTGTGGGCATGCACATAATGTGATGAACATCTGATCTAGGGTCTAAACAACATGAAGGACATGGCAAAGGCATGGACAAGAGGAAAGGTGACAAGGAAGGCACTACAAACAGAGAGAGAGCGTTTGGGAGTTGAAATACCTACCATCATAATATTCCAAATTCAAAGACTGCTTGTATCAGAACAAAGAAATAACAAATTTAACCAAATGTGGTCATTAAGGAAAGGAAATGAGACAAGAACTAGTTGGTATCCCTCCACCAAGAAAGAAGTACCTATAATGAAGTACCATGGAATTACAGGTTTGATGGAAACCTGCAGCAGAACATGGGTGTTTAATTTGGAATTCTCTGTGCTCTCTGATTCCTTTTGGCACCAAAAATGATTCTGCAGGACTGTCAAAGGTTGCAGTGTCTCTGAACCTATGGCTCATAAATGTATTAACTCCTTAGCAGGTGCTCACCATTCAATGCCACAGTTCCCTTCAGCTCCATAAAAATGTCAGCTAATAAAAATCCAGAGTGAGTAAGTATATATAAGTGAACAATGCATTTCAAAAAAAAAAATCACAAAAACCTGTCCCAGAATTTTTCTGGTATGCCAGAGCTGTAGATTCTTGAATCATGAGAACCCTTGGAAATGGTGGATATATACAGCTTGTGTATATCTCCCCTCAGCACTCTTAGGGGTTGGACAGCTGCAAAATGCCAACTCTCTAAGAGTGAAAGGACAGATGCCAGTCTTTGCACATCAAGGTCTGACAGTTCCCAGTTCTACCACCAGGGAGATGTTATTGAGAAAAAGAGAAAAAGAGAAAGAGAAAGGAGGGTGGGAGAAAGTAATGGCATTAAATTAGCAAGAAATTTGGAAGGACGTGGATTATTAGCCATTGATGCTAGTGGGAATGGGGGAAACAGGGGGGGGGAGTGGATAAAATACGTTTTCATACTAATGTTCTAGAAGGACAGAAGGCTTTGATTTTTCCCAGAGGCCTAATGGTAGTAATATACCTGCACGGTTTGCACCATAAAGTCTGTCGGTCAAGCCCGAACAATGCCCGACACTTCTTTGGAGTATTTGCATCTGTTAGCATAAGGTAAACACAAAAAATACAACACAATGGTGGATCGTGCTCATTGGATGTGAAGTCTTAGCTAAAGCTTTTTTTTTCTTTTCAATCACCTGAGTTTTATTTGGTAGTCTCCCCTCACCAAGGACATGAAAAGAAAGGACTTCCATGAGTCAAAAAAAAATTTAAAAAAAAAAAAAGAGAAAGAGAGAGAAGGGGAAAAAAAAAGTGACATTATTTGCTTCTATTTAGGTCAGTGTTAACATCCAAGTCACTGAGGCTCGCTCTACGCTGTAATAGGGAAATGTGTTGGAAACATTCCGATGGCATGAAACACATTCCTTGGGAAAGGGAGAGAGACTGGTCTTTGCTGTCCCTGACATGAGAGAAGTAGAGATGATGCTGTTTGACAGTGGCATTTATTTTGGCTAGCAGCAGCAAGAACAAGCAGACTCCCTCACAGAGACGATCAGATGGCAGTGCCCCCACTCCCTTGTGTCTCCTAAGATCACAACACAGAGCTACAAAGCAACAGGGCAGAAAAGGGGGAAAGTACCAAATAAACCAGCTGAAAACCAGCCACAGCGAATCTGGGGAAACTATACACACCTGCAGGGACCGCACCAGTTATTCTGTTGATCAAGGCCAAAGCGCGCTCGGCATTTCTTAGGAGCGCTCAGGTCTGAATGAGATCAAGAAAGAAGCGAGCAGGGAGGGAGGGAGAGGGGGGAGAGAGAGAGAGAGAGAGAAAGAGAGGGAGAGAGAGAGGGAGGGAGAGAGAGAGAGAGAAACAGAAGGGAGGGGAAAAAAGAGAAAGATAAAAATAAGAAAAAAATAAAAATAAAAAAGGGAATAAATCAATGACCTGGTTACTAATTGCAAAATATTCACTTTCGTTTTTTAAAAGTTTTTTTTAAATTAAAAAAGTGAAAATGACATTCTTATTTAACTTGTAATTAGCTGTTGCAAATAAAGCTGCAGTATCCCTTCTTCAAGGACTGTCTCATATAAGGTCAAACAGATAAGGGGACTTCAGTCACTACATCACTTTCATTTTCATGGTATTTCCTCTTTCGATTTTATTTTCCAATTTTTTTAATTAAAAAAATAAAACAACAACCGAAAAAGAAACAAAGAAGAATAAGAAAAGAAAGCGAGGGGGAGGAATTAAGGTCCTTAACATGCTTTTTTTTCTTCCACTCAAGAGTTTTAACAGTTTAAAAAAAAAAAAAAGTCAAACAAAATAAAACCAATGAAAAAAGAAAGAAAGAAAGAAAAAATAGATTGTATTGGGATATTGCAGCTTTTGGAACATTCAACTTTTGTTTTCCTGTTGTTGGGTTTTATTAAGATAGGAATGGAAAAGAATAAACAGACTGTGCGGAATGGACTGTTAGTATTAGCCAGAAACTAAGAGCGGCATGAAGCAGGCACTGAGTCAGTGAAAGCTAGTGAACTGCAATTTGTAAGCTAAGCAGCAAAGCAAAAGAAGAAAAAGAAAAAAGAAAAGAAAAAGAAAAAACCAACGAAAAATCATACTGCGGATGCATGCTTGCATGAGAAAACTTAGTGGGAGCGATGCAAAAAATGCCATTAGATTAAGGAGGTTTATTACAGAATTCCTTCCATTCTTTACCAGTCTCTTTAAAGAAATACTGCATATTCAATTTGCACAGTTAGTTCAACTCTAAAGCACTTTTAATGTTTAAACAACTGTTATGAAAAAATAAAACCAGAGTTAAATGAAATTAAAAACAAAAAACAAAAAAACAAAACAAAAAACAACAGAAAAAACTGCTACCAAAACACATCAAAACATGTGGATGGTCATTTCTTAAGAATGTTCAATGTCATACATGTTTAAGGTTAATAAAACTATAATGGCAAGAAAAAGTAAAAAACATTTTATCAACTACTTTAATGACTCAAAATGACATTAGCACCTGTAATCGGAGGAAGTGAAAGGCAAGGATTTAGGAAACATTCGCTGTGTTCTGAAAAAAAAGAACAAATTATACAAAGTCTTCAAAAAATGTTTGTTTGTAAAGGGCTGGCTTCTCCAAGTGGGCTCTGAGATTGCCTATGCAGTATTTCTAATTTCCTCTAGAGAATGACAAACCTCCTTAATTTAAAATGGGTGCAATTTACCACTGTGAAGGCATGCATCAGAACACTGGGGTACAGCCCAAAGGAATGTCCAACACTCACACTCACACACACACACACACACACACACACACACACACACGCCTGCCCAAGTCCAGCCCCCTCCCAGCCTCCCTCCCCAGCCCCCACGCAGACACACACACAAAATTAGCAAACTCTATAAACCACGCATAGGCATGACTACAGCTCTGCTGTTAATGGCTTTGCAGTTATTTCAAAACACATTCCACTAGAATCACAATATGCTTTTCATGCAAAAAATGAATGTTACTAGCTTTAAAAGGGCAGTCGTGAAGCAATTAATTAAAATGCATAAACAAAAAGGCTAGCTATGGATGGGTGACTCAACAATGCCCTGGTCTGGGATTTCTCCTGTCTCCCCCACATACAAGCCTGACATAAAAGTAGGTTCTTGCCATGGCCCCCCTTTACTCGGGATTAATTAATTTAACTTACCGTTAGTTTCTCCTGGCTGCTTGTCCCTTTTCCTCTTCTTCTTCTTCCCCTGCATAAAACATACAAAACACAGGAGGATTATTTCAGGAAAATAGGGAGGGAAGTCCCAGTCTCCTGTGTTCACGTGGAAAGACAGGGATATGTAAACCACATATTTATAGGTGTTACCCCTTCTGATCAGATTCTAGGGGGCAGCCCGGGGCCGGAAGGAGGGAAGAAAAGATGCACAGAGAGCTTTGATACCCCTTCAATCCAGTTGCTTATTAACATTTAATAGCAGCATCCAATGCGTTCAGCCAGAAGGATACACATCAGACTTACACTCAGTGGGAAGGAAAAGGAACCAAAGAGAAAGGATACATGGGAAACAAGTCAGTGAGCAACTTCAGGGAGACAAAAGACATCTCCCCACTCACCTATGACCAGTCCCAAACATGCAACAGTCCACACTTAAAAGGCTATCATAGGGTAGAGAAATTAGGCTTATCCTACTGGGACAGAGAAGGCAGAATGAAGATTAACAGTTAGAATTTAAAGGAAGGCAGATCTTGACCCAATATACAGAAGAATTTCCTAACAGTTAGATTTATCCAGAAATAGAAAAGACTTTCTTGTGAGGCTGTGAGCTCCTTTTCAATTGAGGCATTAAAGACAGTTGTAGAAAACATGCTATTTTGGAGCCAATCAATGATGAGGTAGGATGGAGAGGTGTTTTGGGGAAGTATGTTGTTGAAAATCAATAAAAACAAAATCAAGAAAATGTAGGGTGAAAGAAACAAAACCCACCATACCGGGAAACTAAGATGCTTCTTACCCATGACCTGGTAAATATTGATAAGACACTTTAACATTTCATTTGCTTAATTAAACTTACTGAATTTCATACTCCTTCAAAACTCACATTTTCAAAAGAGCCAATGTGTTCTATAGTGAATGCAAAGAACCAAAGGATCTTGTTGAGTTTGGTTTATGTCCTTTTCCAAGACCACGTGAAGGCAACTCACCACTATTTCTAGACCCCAATTAAAAAATAAAAGCATAAATCATCTAAGATCCACTGCATATCTCTCTCAGCATCTCTAGCTATTATTTTCTCACCCAAGAGATAACACCCATACCTTAAGCAATGATGTGGTCACCAGCAGTTAAGTTGTATGTTCTTGTTTTTCTATTAAGCAATAATGAGTCGAGCAACTTAGGGGCACAAAGTCATCAAATACTTCAGTGGATTTTCTTTCGTTTTGTCCCCATGGAGGAGACTTATTTTGCTTAATAGAACTCATAAAATTACAAAAAATATTTGGGTTCAATATAAAAATGAATTTCCTAACTTCAAGAGCTGTCTAAAATGTCTTTGGAGGTAGTAAGTTTCTCATCACAAGAGGTATTGGGTAAGAGAGGTAGATGATCCCAAGGTGGCATTATAGATGCGATTCTAGTATGGGGAGAGGTATTAGATAACATGCCTCCTGAGATTTTTCTATAGCACCTATGATTGCATGAGTTATTCTCATTTTTCATTCAACCTGCCTGCTTCCCTACTGATGAGGCAGGTGAGGCCCCCATACACACGAGATGTTCACTGCCATTTCCTGAGTTTTGAACACCTACAACCTTGCCTCATTAGCCCACTATTCCAAACAAGTAAGATGTAAAGCAAAAATGCATAAATAGAAGCAAAACAAAGGTTGTGAGTGGCAAAGTAAGTGAGATAGTTTACTTTCACTATTTTCAGAGCATTCAAATGACCTCCCTTCATGAAGCACCTCAGTGTCTGCTGATATAAGCCGGGGGAGAAAACCTGCAGAGAACTCCAAAAAGGTCAAGGCAAGCCAGAGTTTGACAAGATGTCTTCCAAGAAGAATGGGTCCTCCTTAGGATGGAAATTACACAGAGAGCTACAACCAGGGATCACAGTGCAAGTTTTTTTGCTAGGATAAAAAAAATCTCTTTGATTAGTTCTCTTCCATAATTTTTATTTGGGATTTGAGCTTGAATGGAATTTCTTTCCAGAAGGAGAAAGTATTCTTTGTTATGACAAAATCCCAACTCCCATGGGCCTCTTGGCACCAAACGTTCACACTCCTGGTTTCTCTTTTCTCTTCAGGGAGCAACTTATACCCTACTAGGGAATTAAGTGGTATAGATGGTGGAATAGTGTGCTAAGCCTGGAGTCAGGAAGATCTAAGTTCAAATTTAGCCTCAGACATTTATTAGCAGTGTGACCCTGAGCAAGTCACTTAACCTCTGTTTGCCTCAGGTTCCTCAACTGCAAAATAGTAATTAATTACATAGTCCCTATTTTGGTATTGGTATTATAATGGTACCTACCTCCCAGGGTTGTTGTGAAGGTTAAGGGAGGTAATATTTGTGAAGTACCTCACACACAGTAAGCACTATATAAATGCTTGTTTCCTTCTTTTCTTTCTTCTACTTGCCTTAGAAGCAGCAGCAGAGCTCTCTTCAGGTATTCAGGTGACCCATATGGGAGACTGTGCTCAGGTGAGCACAGTAGCTTCCATCATTTTTACTCCTCCCAGGCACACTAAAAGGAGCTCAGAACTTCTTCTACCTCTTGTAGCACCAATGTTATATTCATAGCATCTACGAAAGCTATGAATATGCCAGCATAATTCTGAATCACAAAATATAACAGACTCTCCACATGGAAGACAGAAATAAAACTTTTATTCAGATACCAGAAAGCCAAATCCACCATAGCAACAAAGAAATCTATATGCAATAAAAATGCAGGGGGCACCACCATCCCTAAACTTTCCCCCTGCTAGGACCTTCCCCACAAACACTCACAGCTTGGTGCCTGCTTCTTCTCTCTCCCTCAGTTCTAACCACTGTATCCAACTTCCTCTCAGTTCTGCCCTACCCTTTCCTGCTCTACCTGCTGGATAAGCTCCTCCTCCACCAGACTCATATGACTCAAACTTCCATGTAACTCAAGCAGGTCACACGAGCATATTAATGGATGGGAAAGATCTTCCCATTATGCAAAAATACATTGACAACGCACCTCCAAGCAATGGTCAATGCTGGATTTGTAACCCAGGCCCATAATTAAGTTAAGCTTCAGAGTACAGGCTCCTAGGAGGCAGGACTTGTGTGTTTTGGTGGTCATGGGAAAATGTGGGAGCATAATGAAAACCGTTGAATGGTGACGTTAAAGAGAACCATGGAAGAATGTGGGCCCTCAGTAGCTATCTCACACTGCAGAATAAGGGCTCCACAAGAAAGAAAGGACTTATTATCTCAAGTAGATCTTCGGGGAATGAAGCTCTGGACTTCTTTCTTTTTCCCTTTCATTGTTTTCCAGGCACTTTGGTTCCATTCCGCAAATGTTAATCACGCACCTACGCGTGTGCCAGATACTGTGCGAGGAAGGCATTGTCAGCAGGGACCGTTTCTTTTTTGTATGATGTATACCCCAGAACCTCACATGGTACTTGGCCCATCACAGACACTTAATAAAGACTTGCTGATTGACTGAGTGGGGATAGAAAGGCAGAGAAAGCAACAACAAAATAAGAACTTCATTCCACATCAAGGAAACAATATACATACACAGATAAACACAAAGTAAATACCAAGTATTTAAGCAGCAAGTAGGGGTCGGGGAGTACTGACAATAATGGAAGGAGGGGACAAGAAAGGCGGGAGATGGCACTTGAGATGGGGCTGATGCCTGTGGAAGGGTGGGAGATAGGATGTTATGGGCAGAGAACAGCAAGACATACAGAACATGAGGCTGGATTTGAATGTGCCCACCTACTTCAACCCATGTTGAGGATTTGAATGTATAACCACAACCTCCTTAACATCATGTTCCCGATGACTGGGCTGTCTGCTAGCAACATGAACAGCATTTCCTACCATTTAGCAACAGGAGCCATGAGAATGACTTGAGATAATCCCTTAAAGAATCTGCATCTCTTTATAAATGTGCCCCATCCTGGCAAAGTGATCTCAGGAAGCCTCCTGGTTAACAGTGGGTGAAAAGGTCAAGAGGTAAGGTCCAAAAGGAGATGTTTTACAGCTTCATCACCCAAAGCTGAAGAAAGCTACTCATAAGGCAAAAAGCTATTGTTACAGACTGGGGGTGGGTAGGGAGGGGTTGCTGATAGCAGCCCATGGGGTATAGGGGTGGGACAAGAGGTCCTGTCATGCATGGTTATTTATTTCCCCACTTTAACCTTATCTCGTCTTTTAATAGCTCAGGTATAAAACCAGTCACAGAGCAAAACTGAACTAAAGTTGTTCTGACTCTTTCCTGAATCAACCACATCAAGAAAACAAGTTACCGACTTCTCATAGACATGTCAAGGGGGCTTGTGTGGAAAATCATATGAAATGATTCCCAGAGTCATGAAACGTTAGAACTGGAAGGTGCTATTGAGAGCAAATGGTTCAAATCTCCTAATTTACAGATGAGGAAACTGAGGATCAAAGAGAGGAGGTGACCTTCCCAAGGTCTCACGGCCCCCAAGGGCTGACTCTGGGATTCCCTATTGCCTTTCAGCCATCTGAGGGGAAAGCTCTGAACAACCTGGGCTTGGATTCTTCCCATGGCTCCATTCTAGATTGCTCAAAGAACAGGTGTCCGTAGGAGGCAGGAGACATGAAGTCAACTCCAAGAGCTCTTGACAAGAGGTGGGGTGGGAGTGCGGGGGAGGGGGTGAAGGGCAGCAGCCCTGCAAGTGATATGGCTGTGTGATCCAAGGCTATGGAGCTCTCCTGCTGCTGGAAGGCTCTACCTCAGGGTCAGGTGGGGAGAGCACATCAAGCTTGTGAGGAAGCATTAGCCTTCTCATCCTCTTCCTTTCAGCTCTAGAAGAAAGGGTTTGACAGTGCACACATGCTGGGGACAAATGTAAAGGTCCCCAACATTTAAGACACTGCACATGCCCATCTGTCAGTGACACACATTTCTTAAAACTTCTTTTAAAGCTTTTGCTCAGGTCCTCACACTAATTCCTGTTTCAACTCTCAGGAGGAATTCAGATTCGTGCTAACAGCTACTCAACCCCATGGTCTCAGAAGCTTCACTGACAGTGCACCAAGTGGGCAGGGTACAATGGGGAGATGGGTGACCAGACCCAAGGTGCTGTGTGCTTACAGAGGAGAGGGCATGGGGGGCTGGAGGGGGAGGAAGATTGCAAAGGCCTTTCTAAGCTGCCAAAGGAAGGCATGACTGTCTTACCCAGTGGGAAGTCATTTCAATTCTGCCATCTCAACGGAAACTGATCCTAAGATCACAAAACTTTAAACAGAGAAGGGGGCTTAGGGAAGCATCTAATCCAAATCCCTCCCTCCCCCATACACACAAATGGTACAGAGAAGAAAACTGAGACCCAGACCGGTGGAGTGTCTTCCCCAAAGTCATAGTGACTAAGTCAGGATGAGAAGTAGAGTCCAAGAGCTCTTCCTGTAGGACTTGTTTCAATAGGTTCTCTAGTGAATATATTTTGTTAGAATGACTTTTTCTTTATTTTAATTTCTATAATAATGAATAGCCATATAAGTACAGCCTTGGGTCATTTCAAATATACACACAACATTTATAGCTATCCCTAAATATGATTGCAATGTCAATGCATAAATTAAGTCCAATTTTTCATACCTTTCAGAGAAAAGATCTAATACATTCCTTCTTATTAATATTGATACTGATTCTTCTCCATTACCAAGTCTAGTTGTTTCTCAGACCCTAGAAGGTAACCTTCAGTTTTCATGTAATCATCACATATAATCACATCTACATAAGACATAGAGGAGAGAGAATACTGGCACTAGATGAGATCCTGGAATCTAACACTGATATTTGAAAAAGGAGTAAATGGAGGCCTAGCTAAGCAGAAATAATCTAATACGGGTCATACCAATGAGTGAAAGAGCCTGGATTAGATCATTAAGAAATGCACATCAGAATTGGGGCATGTGGTAAGGTTACTTATTAAGCATGGCAAAAATAGGAGAGGAGGGGAAAGTACTATTGGTTTTAAGAGCAAATGAAAAGAACTATTAAAGAACAGTAGATGATAAGTCACTTAAAGAAGGTCAAATATTAACACAAAATTTTGCACCCCCCCCAAAAAAAGAAAGAAAAGACTTTAGATTCAAAGAAGTCACAATAATGAATATAGGAATTCAAGAATGAAGTTAATATAGAAGTAAAAGGCAGTCCCTGAGTCCAACCTAAGAGAAATAAATAAACGAAGACTTTCACAAAGGTAGAAAGTAACATGAACGAAAGCTTAGTGGATTAGTGATCTTCCTTGAAAAATCAAGACGGCCGATGATAGAAACCCAGGAGATAATCGGTCCTGAAGGTGGGCCCCATCACTGTCAACACTGCAACATACATGCACCCCAAAGCATGTCATCATTTAGTTTACCTCAGGGGAGTAAACCTTAAGTAGAACCATATCTTCATCATATCTTTGAAGCCAGAAATAAGTATCCTTCCATTTTCCATCATGTCAATGCCGAGGTCACTCTTTAATTTTCCCTTGAGAAGCACAGGTTGGGCTAAAGAAGCTGTCTTATGAAACTGACAATTCCAACACAAGACTGAGAAGGGCCACCATATGCGTTATTTTACAGAGGCCTTATGAGGCCTCATAAAGTCAACTAAACAGATCAATATCCAAATGTTTTCTCCTATGGGAGTTACCCTTACCCCTGTTCCTATCCGAACCCCCAGGGTATCAGTCACGGCAAACATCAAACCCAATCCTGTTTCACATTTGGAGATGAAGGCCAAAACATTCCCATGGACACCCAGAATGAAATTAGAAGGGTCCCTTCCTAAGCAACCCAAGTAAGTCATAATGTGGTCTGGAACGTGCTCAGGCAAGCAAATTCAATGGACGTTTTCCATCATAGGTGCTTCTCTACAAACTCTACTACTAAAAAAAATAGCCACCTACATAGCCACCTACATAGTTATCCCGTGCGGACCAGCCTGGGTAGAGCTGCATGTGGAGTTGTCGTTCCTTTCTTGCAAGCTCGTAGTATTTAGCTTGTTCCTCTCTGGATAACGCGTGCCACTGTAGCAGGGTCAGGGGTCAAAGGGGTGGGGAGAGACAAAGAGGAAATCAAAATGTCACCACATGGACAATAGCCATTGCACATGAGAAATCTTCATGTTTTCTGACATCCACAAATAGCGCTGCCTTATGTATTTACGTTTCACTGAGACCCTGAGCTTGGCCAGGACAGCTCAGATGAGATTCAATCTGTCACTTAGACTGTTCTGTCCTTTACTGTTTTGGGGAGAAGGAAGGGAAGACTCTGAATAGTAATAAAATGCTGAATTCCAGCTTCTTCTTCCAGCACATACTTATGGGACATTAAAAAATTAAAACTAGAACCTGTGAGGAAAAGCAGCTTGTCCAAATCCACCACTCTTGTGGCTCTTTCCTCCACCCCCACATGCCAGCTTCTCTAAGTCTCTATTGCACTCCTCCCTCTCCCTGTCCTAGGGAAGTCACCCATCACCTACCCTTCGACCAAGGATCTGGTTGATGGCTGCGCTTTCTTTCAACGTACATTCTGCTACAACTTTTGCTCTCATTTCCTTCATATACAACATGAATGCATTAAGAGGCTTCTTTATGTGGGGCTTTTTCTTTTCTTCTTCTTTTTTGGAGTCCTGATGTTTCCTGTATGTTTAGAGGATAGACAAAGACAAACACATACCCGGTAATGACTCTCTCAGCCTGGCTCCCCTCGGCCCACTCTTCTAATTCCACCAGTTCCCTTATAACTAATTCTGGTGACAGAAGGAAAACAACACAAAACAAAAGAGCCTATAATGAGTTTTTCTCAAAACTATTAAAATAACCCAAAGGGTTAGGAAAAATAAGATTTTGGGGGGGGCAGGGTAAGCATATCTGAAAGTTTCCTAAATATGAAAAGTTTTCCCAATGCCTTGAGTTTGGGAAGGCACAAGCATTTACTCCACATATTCCCCAGCAAGCTACTTTCTTCCTTCCTTCCAAACAAAACCCCAAATGTCCAATGAACAGATTAGGGAGCAGAGAAATTGTTATACATCTTGGTCCTTCCACATGCATGAAAAGCACTGCTATTCTCTCACACAGTGGACACAATCAACGAGACGGCCCTTATCACATCAAAATAAATAAATAAACCATGCAGAGCCTCCAAAGAATGGATATTTAACAGGAGTCAAACCCACTTTGAAAAAATAATCAGTGGTAAAGAAGTCAAATAAAAAGTGAACACTTACGAGCTATGGAGTGAGGCAACATCACTCTGGGAAGATTCCTGTTTGACTGTTGGTGTGACTATGGCTGGATGAGGAATTCCAGTTGTGTGTAAAGTATGATGTGGTGGGACCATGTGAGGAGGAAACCTAGAAGACAAAAAGCTGTGTAAATCGTCAGAATAAAAATGAATGAATGGGGAGGGATATGCACACACAGATTAAAAAAAAAAGCATGTAACAAGCACATGAAAGCTACCCAAAGCATATGAAACCTGTCAGCATCAATTAGCGATAAATTAAACATAATGGTTCTCATAATGTCATTAAAGCCAATCCTCCCCTTCATGATTGCTACTGACATGAGGCATTATGATTTTTAACATCTTTAACAAAAGACAAATTCAACTGATGTACTTGGGCGGAAAAGTAGGCTATAAGCTACCTGCCGGAAACAACACGTCCACTTTCTTATTATTAGTGGCAACGAAAAAGCCAATTTCACAGTCCTAATCAGTTCTGGAATTAAGGATGAAATCTTTTGTTGTATATTGACAGCTAAATAAAATATTAACACTGCTGGAATTTACACACATTTTTGACAATGCTTTTCATACCTCATTAGGCCTCACTCTGTTGATGGAGCAATAGAATTTCTTTTTGTTCTTGCTGAACTGTTGTACTTTACTACTTTGGCAGGGTTAGTGGGGAGTAAGGGGTTCCCCCGAGAGAGTTCAGGGGGGAAGGAGAAATGATTCTCATCGTTTAGTTCACATTATGAGCCTTTGTCCACATAAGAGGAAAACATTTCAAGATGATAAAGATTAAAAATGGTAAAGATGCCTAGAAATTATAATACTTAGCCCCACCCCACATATATATGTAGTATTACCTGAATGAAGCTCTACATTTAAATTTGAAAATTTCTAAATCTCTTCTATTTTAAAAATATGTTACATGTGCATGAAGAGCTCCTTCAAAATGATTAACACAAGGGTCTTCAGACACACTAACCAACGAAAAATGTGACAGTTCAAATAATGTAGGACTGACTTTAATTTCTATCTTCTTACCTTTTATGCTTGGGAAAATTATTTTAAGCACTTCAGGGGGTACAAAATGGTTGTGTCCTTACACACTCTAACAAAAAGATAAACTGAGCTAAAGGGACTCAATTCAACAAACATTATTAAGTACATACTATAGCAAAAGTGAAAGACAATTTTCTAATTTCAAAAATCAGTTTATAAAGCATGAGTATACTAACTAGGGAAGCTAAAATCAGAACAGACAAGCAGTTCTCAACAGCTACCAAATGGGTACACTGCAATGTATATTCAGCTTGGAAGGGTCAATATTTTTACACAACTTTTCTAAAGGATAAAGGAGACAAAGGGTAAGGGTAGGAAGGCAAAAATGGTACAGTCTCACAAGATAAAAGCAATACTCTGGCAAATCTTGCCAATTTCTACAAATAAGTACCTCAAAGGAGTTTAAGTGTAAAAGAAAAACATTTTTTCTTCTCTGTCCAGGCCCAAGTCATCCATTGAATTCATTTAAGTAAAACAAGCCAAAAAGTTTCTACAGAAGCATATACCACACTGACAATATGAAAAATTCTCCTCAATTCTACCGGGTAATCAATTTCAGATTTAGAGAATTAGATCTAAACTATTCTAGACAGAAGTAGGAAATTAGTATCACCAAGAAGTATGAAATTTTATTTTGATGATAATTTTAAAACGTTCTCTAGATCACGTGTCATGAACGATTTGTACCTAAAACAGTTTCCATTTAATTAAAGTAGTATAACTTACCTTAATTTTGAGCAACCATGAAAATGAAAGTACTATTTACAAATTGCAAAGGGGCCATATGATCATTTTAAATGGCACAATATCAAGGGAATTAAAAAGAAAAGAGTCTGGCCTTCTGACTTCCAAGTTCTAAACCACAGTCTTCTTTCCTAGGCTGTTTAGCCATACTTCTAAATTGAAACTTATATGATGATGAGATGGCTTTTGAATAAGAAAATTTCCCAAGTATTGGGGAAAAAAACTTGAACTCTTTGGGGGCATGTCAAAATTCGAAAACGATTGATTGGATTGTAACCCGATGTGATCCTTCACTTAGAAATAGCCATTAGCCACTGGATACCATCAAAGAGACTTAAAGTCTCAATAGCCCCGTGGCCTCACCCCATTCCACTACACTGCTTCAGGGCCTTGGGGATAATGGAAATAAGAATACGAGTCCCTGGAAGTGCTGGGGCAGAGGACTTGCCTTTGCTGTCAACATCAGAAGTCGGATATGACGTAAGGCCACCCTATTCCCTTCTTGGATTAGACCAGGATGAATAGGGATGCGTATGCAAAGAAATGGGAGAAAGAATATGCATAGAAGAGGAAAAGGCAACAAGGATTGATTATATTTCAAGGGGAGGACAGGGAAGAAAGGAAGTTCCAGGGGCTGTGGAAGAATAAACACTTAAAAATCCACATTCATCCCAATCTACACAAGTATGTGGAAAAGAGAGAAAGAGACAGAGACAGAGGGGGCAAAGGAGAGGGAACGAGAGGATGCACACCTTTGCTTAAGAAACTCTTCTGCCGACAACTATTTCATGAAATGCAATAAACACCCTAAAAATTCTAAGTAGCTCATTATATACCCCTGTCTGCTTTTATGGCTCCAAGCCAGAATATAATGATGAGCCTTAACTTGTTAAGCACAACTAATTTTTGTTTCTGGCTGTCTCAGGGGCTTCCCTCTTACTCAGTCTCACTTTGCTTCACTGTTGACACGTTTCTGTTAACTGGATGTCATCTGCCTGCCTTGATTTTATGCACAAGCAGTAGGATGCATTTTCCTGTGCAACAATCCTGCTTTGAGTTGCATTAGATTTGTCATTATTCTCTCAAGCCCCCCCTTGCACTTGTAACATTTCATCTCTTCCTGCCTTATTTTTTTTGAGCCACGGTGCACCCACATTATGGTTTATACATGATCTTGCTCCCTTTGAAGCCGGCAGATTTCAGAGCCAGCTCTCGTCAGGAGGAGCGCCTTGCACCAATTTAGCAGGCTGAGGGCCCCGAGCTCCAACATCTCAATCTAAAGGGGGTCACAGGGTGGCACAAGTGAGTGTCAGCAAGTGCTGTTTAATTGCCAATCTAGGCTTCTCCGTGGTGTTTAAAGTATAATGACCCATCACTTAATTCTGAGAAGTCCTGGCCCCGCTGCTCAATGGAATGAATATCAAAGGGGATTCTGAAACAGGGCACGCTGCCTACATTTCCTATAACTGCCATAAGTATAATAGACCTGTACTTCTGTCGGCCCATTACGACAATAATGTATTTAATTTGCTGTATACTCTTTTTAACTAGGTACCTTTCATAAGGTCTACCTGGGGAATAGACTTTCCCTTCCCCAGTTCTCCCCTAACCCTTCCTTCTACTCCTTTTCCCCAGTTCCCCTAAAATTTCAGACTAACCCCATAAAGAGTCATTTAATCAATAAAGTCCACTCTAATTCACATCCTGTGATGTAATAAGCTCATTCAGCTTATTGGAATTCATTAGATAAACAACCCAAAATTCCCATGACCATCAAAATAAAATCAGGAGTGGGAGATGGGGAGCTTTGTCACCAGCTTTTTCAGAGGGAGTTTCCCTCTTTTGTCTTTCCCCATTTATTTGAACTTTCTAAGGGATCATGTGCCTTCTTGGGCACCACTTAAAGAAAACTACTTATCTATCTCTTCCTTTAGACATGCATGTGTGTTCATTCGTTCTCTTTCTCCCATACAAGTTGAGATGGTGAAACATGATGATCTGGGACATATAAAACTTTTACCTTTAATTAATTGTACAGAGTTCAATTCAAGGGACTGTCACATTATCCTCTCAGACCAACAGTACCCCATCACTTTTCTATACCTGAGGCAAGCATTCCTTTCCTCTCTCCAAACCTTCTTCTGTCCTCCAATTTCATGTGCTAGCTACACAGCTTGGAGGAGGAGACAGAGGGACAGTATCCTTGCCATGTAATGCATGCTAACTTAATTATGTGCCATCATCAAAATGGATTAGCTGTTTCAGCCCATCAGGAAAGTCTAAACCTCCACCGATTTAATTAACTTGACTGAAAATCAGATGAACAGAAAATAAAACTATCATTAGGAGTAATTAGTGATTACTTAAATATAGTGCTGCCAAGCAGTTTGTAAATAAACTAGCAACCACTGGAAAATCAGCTAGAATTAATTGGAGCTAAGACAGAGGGAATATGGGAAAGAAAAATAAATATACAATATATATTCACATGTAGATACATATTGAAATCTTTTTTCAAAATTTTAGAGGGGTAGGCAAGCCTTTAATGGAGATTCTCAGGGTTTTGAGCTTTGAAAAGAGACCAATAACCTTTTCTGGAATTCTGCTTACATAACAATATAACCACCTCCACCCTTTCCCTTTTCTCAAATAGTCCAAGGCTGCAGAGAAGACATAATAAAAAAGCCTTTAAGTCATGACTTCTCTTTCCTGTTCCTTTAATGTCATTTTCTACACTGCTAAATTAGTTGCCTTAGACAAACAGATTACAGACACAATATCAGATCATCTATCAGCAGCAAGACAGACAGACCCAGACAGACAAGAACCCACATTGAGAACAATACAATCTTAATGGTGCCATTATTGGCCTGGGAGTATCTCTAACATGAACCTAGGTCATATCATTAACTACTAACTGTTTTCAGATACACATTGAGCATCCCTTCCTAGAGGAAACAAGATACTAGAGAACATTCTGAGAAGTCCCACAATGCTCTGGGTATCAGGACCTTGATTATTTGAACTCACCTTGACATGGAAGCATTGACAGTCAGAGCTGTTGGATAAGGATGCCTGAATCCTCCCGTTGTGATTGGGTAAACTGGTTGACCTTGCCTAGAAAGAGGAAAAGAGGAGGAAAAAGTGAGAAAAAGGAAGAAAGTAAGGGGGGTGTAGAAGAAGAAGGAAAAGGGGGGGGGCCGGAGGAAAACTTCTCTCTGCACAGTAAGCTTTATTCTCATTTGATCAGAACAAAAATCTTGGGGATTGTACAGCAAGGATCAAAGGGAAGAACCACAGAACAATTTGAATGCCATAAATCTGATAGGAATGGCTAATTAAATTTTATAACCTCTGCTTATGTCAATAGAGACCCTCTCCCCAAGCTGAAACTAGGTGTTTTGTTGTAATAATTAAAGGCGAAGTCTCACTTGCTTTAATGGAGCCATCACACTAATTGAGGGCTACACATCCAAAGGAAAACAATAATGAATGTAAATTTATACCAAAATAAAGTACAGTGAATCAAAGGACTTCAGTTGCGCTTTGGGCCTCTTTCGGTATTTAGATCTCGGTGAGAAAACATTAAATTAACAGAGCTTAATTTGTAGCCTTTTGTCAAATTAACAAGTGTTGACAAGAGTTACCGGGGGGGAGAGTCCCCAAGAAGAATTGTGGGTAACCAATAGACAATCACACCTCATTACAATAATTAAAAAATACAGCAACACGCAAAATAGCTTCCTCATGAAAGACCCACAACTTTTTCTGATGGAGGTTTGTCTGAGTTGGCTATTCCTTTTTATCTAGCCTTCAAACATCTCTCTATCAGCTGAGCATAGGGAGGCAGTGATGCCAGGATCATCTGCTAGGACTGGCCAGCCCCTTTTAAGAATAAATGGGTCAACTGCAAATCATACTTCTCCCTGTCTCCCCAAAAGGACAATGGAGAGAATGCAATTATTACTGAATTTAATATTCAGAATTTGTTATTGGATCATAAAACATTTGGAGTAAAAAAAAGAGCTTTGAACTTGAAAGAGACCTAGGTTCAAGTCCTAACTCTGAAATTTACTAAGCAGCCATGACTGAAGGCAACTCCTTTAACTCTGTAAGGTCCAATTTCCTTCTCTGCAATCGAGGGAGAATCCTCCCACTTCCCCCTACAAGAATGTTTCTATGATTTCATTGACAAAAAGAAGACTCCAATGAGGAAATCCTTTCATCAATACAGAACAGCATCTGCTCAGGGACAGAGAGTTGCCCAGAAAATCGAGGGGTTAAATGATTTGTTCAGTAGAGCTAAGGAGATCATTGGAAAGAGCATCTAGCATAGAGTTAGGGAGAACTGAGTTCAAATCTGACCTCAGATGCTCACTAGCTGTGGGACCCTGGACAAGTCACTTCACTCTGTTTACCCCAGTTTTTTTATCTATTAAATGATCTAGAAAAGGAAATGGCAATCCACTCCATTATTTTAGTCAAGAAAACCCCAAACTGGGTCACAAAGAGTGGGACAAGACTGAACAACAACAACCAAGTCATTTGTTCTAGATCACACGGCCAGCATGTGTCAGAGACTGGACTTGAACCCAAGACTTCCTGACTATGAGGCTAGCTTTCTATCCATTATGTGATACTGCCTCCTAGGGATAAGAATATCTGTAGCACTTTTATACTGAGAGTGTCCAGAAGGTGAAGGGTTCAGATCTTGCTTCTGACTCAATCAATAACTAGATGATGAGCAAGTCATTTTTGCTTTATTTTGTATCAGTAACGCTTAACATAATGCCTGGCACACCGTTGGCACGTAATAAATGTGTGGTGATGATAATGGTGACGACCTCTCAAGCATGTACCTTAGGCAACCCGAGAGGTCAATCATTTACAGATGAGTTGTCAGTCTACATTGAGCACTGGCAAAGGCAGTTTCCGTACTGATGAAATCACACATCCAGATTTCACTCCCTTTCCCCACAAGGGAAAAAAAACAAGCCCAGGAGCCTGTCTCTCCCAAAACTACTAGGATGAAATGAGATAATGTGTATGAAGTGGTCTATAGGCCTTAAAGTTCTAAATAAAAATCAACTATTATTTTCAAATAGGAAGACTATAGGGCATCTATGTGTGTAGGAGGGGGCTGATGGGTATTGATTGAGCTCACGGGTGAAATCTCTCCCTGGTAGGACTCGCTCCACCACTGTTTCCTAATAGGTAGAATTTCCTGGTCCATATAAATTTTTTTCCCCTTTGAAATGGCCATTCTCCAGCGATCAACATAAATAGGGAGGTAAGCAGCTAGTGAACAGAGAGTGCTAGCCCTGAAGTCAAGAAGACCTGAGTTCAAATGCAGCTTCAGACACTTATATGATATTGGACAAATCACTTAGTCTCTGCTGGCCTCGACTTCTTCACCTCTAAAATGGGGATAAAACATCAGCTACCTCCTAAGGACAGGCGTGAGGCTCAAGTGAGGTATTTGGAAAACATTTAGTGCAGTGCCTGACATGCGGTAGACACTAGAAACACAAATTATTGTTCTCGTTGCTATTATAACTGAAGTGTTCAAAATAAAATTTAATGCAGAATGCAACTTGTAAATGGAGAAAGGGTGGCTGGCGAACAACAGAGGCTTTTCAGGCACCGAGAAGCCTCTGAACTTCACTCTTCGGTCTGGCCTCAGAAAATGGTTAAGGATTCAAGCTTTGCTTTTCCAAAGCAGACTAAGCCACCCAACTGGCAGAAATTCCAATGAGATATGAGACATTCCTTTCCACCAGCTGAATGGTTCTTCCACGGCCAGGAATCAAGAGCCATTCTCCTATTTTATACTGATTTTGGCTTTCCTCCCAAGGGGCCACTTAGCAAACATTCTTTTCCATGCTTTGTCCTCCCCTTTCTTATTTAAGAATAATAAATTATACCCATATTAAAAGAAAAGAAATGGAAATAAAAAAATGGAACTCCTTACTGTGGTACTAACCATCCTAGCGGATGGGGGATTTGTCCTACGGTGCCAGGCGATAGCGGGTAATAAGGAGATATATCTGGAGGATGTGGAGGTCGTGGAATTCCTAGAGAGAGAGAAAAAATCATAAATTATAATCATGAGAAAGGAGAGACAGAGAAAAGCAGGGGAGAGAAAGAGGAATTAGAATAAAGGAAGGATGACTACGAGGTAGAAGAGGAAGATGGGGAAGAGGAAAGAGAAAGGCAAAGGAGGAAAGAGAATGAAGAGGAAGGAAGAAAAATCTCCTATAGTTCTTATGAACTTCCCTCTAGGCTAACTAGTGAATCTAGTTTGCTTTGATTCCAATCTCATCTTTGTTTTCAACTTCTTTTCTCTTCAGTAAAGCTACAAAGACTTGACTTACATTGTCTCTCATTGAAACTGCTCAGCTTGTGTTTTTTCCTGTTTCCCTCCTTTAAGGAGATAGCTTAGGGAAAAGAACACTGGCTCTCAAATCAGAAGCACTGAGTTCAAATCCAGCCTAATGTATACCACTAGGTGACTTGGAGCATACTACAGTCTCCCTGGACCTCAGCTTTCTAATCTCTTTGAGTCACTTCTAACTCTAGATTTAGGGTCCCATTTCGTGTGAATTTTCTAAATGTTAGCTTTTGAATTCTTCCCACTGTCTGAAGAACATCACTTTGTTCTCAAGTACAGCGCTTTAAAGGTATTTGTTGATATAAAGATGATTTTTAATGTACTCCCACCATTCAACTTGAAGGTATATATTTGAATATGTCAGAATATTTGAATATATCAGTAGGCCTGAGGAATCAGAATCAAGGGACTAAGGGAAGATTAATTAGAAAATATAATGAGGTTTGCATTTAATTCATTGAACGATGTGGGTCTCAGTTAAGATTCCATCTGCCCAATGGGTACAGCACCAATCACAAGATTTATTTCACAGGTAAGAATCATTACAAAACATGGATTAGGTGGAGTCTCCAAAAACCAGGAAAAGAACTTTGCAGAGTTCTGTTGAAGCAAGCGTCATCATGTCCTTAAATTCAATGGAAAGCAACAAAATGGATGGCAGGGACAGGGAGAGACTGGGAGGGACAGGGAGAGACTGGGAGAGACTGGGAGGGACTGGGAGAGACTGGGAGGGACTGGGAGAGAAAGTAGTAAAGTGAATGCACAATAGTGGAGAACTGAAAAAGGGAGCATGAAAGTGAAGGAGCAGCATATTCTTGGCTGTAAACTATTTCTTTTTTTTTAATTCACTCAGGAAGCTTTTAATCTCTAAATTCAATCTCCCTGTGTGACATTTTCACGCGGACACTGCTTTCTCTCCATTACAAAAACCAAACAGATTAACTGGGCTTTAACTATACAGCAAGCCATTTGCACACTTGAAAGAACGTTCACAGAGGAAAAGTAAACACTCTACAGCCGTTAATCATATGTTTTATGATAACCATTTAAAAACTATTCCCTGTACTACCATTATTTAAATGAGGGGCTGACTCTGCCATTCACTCGAAGTGCCCAGGGACAGCAAGCCAGGCTCTTTCAGCCATGTGCAGCCTGCGTTCCAATGCAATTAAAAAGGAGGCCCAGTGGTCGAGGCTGGTGAAAACCAGCTAATGTGTGGCTTCATTCAGAGGGAGCTGGGAAGCAGTGTAAATAGGCTGCCTACGTCAGCCCTGCCCCAAACAACTCCTCTGACAAAATGACATGTAATCACCATTTTAAATTTAACCTTCTAATTAACTAACCAGAAGTATAAAAAAAGAAGCGAGCTAGTGTTTTATGCAAGACTGAAAGAGAAATTACGGATGTAAACTACCCTCCCCAAAGCCTCCCCTGCTGCATCATTTATTTATTTATTTATTTACAATTAAGGTTAGCAACAGAATTACTTAGACATTACATTTCAATGCAAGGAAGTAAACCTAGAGTATCATCTCTGTCTTTTTGTGGTCCACACAGAAAAAAAATGAAATGTGCCCATGGAAAGAGAGGTAGTTACAGCAGCACAAGAAGGCATCTTATACTTTTTGAGACCATGGCTCGGGATGGGGAACTGGGAAGTTGGCACATTCTAATTCTCCTATCAACCTGGCCCATCGTTGAATGAGCAGCTCTGGGGACATTATCTTCTGTGTTTTATTCAAATAGAAAGAAATAATGCATAGCAAGTAGGAAACTTCAGTTTTCTTATTTATAAAATGAGAAACAACAATTAACCGTGGTACTATGGAGGAAAAGGAAGAACACAATCCCGCTAAAAAAAGGGATTCTAACAAGTTGGTGACTCAGAGACTAACCATATGCCACCCAGTTAATCTCTAAGCAACTGCGCTACCTTAGCTATCTGAGGAATCAGAAGACATCCTGCCGCTTTAGGGGGAAGGATGGAGGTACTAGGATTGCTGGAACCACCTTTAGGACTCCTACAGTCCCAAGAGGCTGCAAAGAATGGGGCCAGCTTGCCCTGTGATATCTTTTTCTACGTCTGTTTTGGAGACTGAGCAGTAGGGATATGTCAGCCACTTAAAGAGGACACAACTGCCAAATCAAAGACTTTGGCTTTAGTAGCCCAAACAGTCACTTCACAATGTCCTGAACTATTAAATGACTTAGTTCAGTCTTCCAAGGAATAGCAGCCCAATGAAAGCATCTACTTCTATCAAACCAAAAACCAAATAAACAAAAAATTCATCATCTTTGGACAAATTCAAGTAGAACTGAGGTAACGGAAGGGCCTTCCTTCATTCCAAATGGCAAAAGGGGGAGACCTAAGCTATCCTCACTCCGACTCCTAAGAGCTTTCCCCATTGCACATCCTTAGGCCTTGATGCCTCTCTATACTGTTCTTTTCTCTCCTTTTTTCCAGGGTTATAAGGTCCCCCTTTGGGTCCTTCCCTTCCTGGGCCATGAGGTCCATCCAAGGCCTACCTGTTTTGGGATCTACGTCGGCTGGTAAGTGTGGAGGTGGGTTTCCTGGGGTGAAGTGCTCATTGCTGTATGTGATAAGCGGCGTAAGAGGGTGTACATGGTGAGGGTGCTGCACAACGGGAACTTTGTTAGACTGAAAAGGGAAAGACAAGAAGAGAGAGACACATTATTAACAGCAGCATCCCATCAGCTTCCAAGTCAGCAGGACAACCAAACCGCTTGGTCACCTACTGTCTCCCCAGCTCCTGGAAAAGAATACGTCAGCCACCTTTCATGGGTTGTCACAGGTCCATCTTTGCTTCTCTGCTGGGTCTGGATTTTAAATCTCCACCCACCTCTTCCCATCATAAATCCTATGGTTGGCACTTTATCCTGTGGGTAAGTAAGTGGGGAAGCAGCTGACTTTAATCTCTCTGACCCAGGATACTGCAGTATGTGAGAGCAAGAGCTTTTCTCAATAAAGGCTGGCAGGGGCTGGGGGAGGGGGGAAGGAGTAGGATAGGGAGAGAAGGAGGGGCCTTCATTTCCAGGAGGCTGACTGAGGTCTCATCTCTCTGTCCCAACCCCATCAGCCCTGGATCCCAAATCTTCCCCATATTCTGTAGCCATTTACAAACAGCATGGATGAAAAGCCCTGCTTGCTCACCACTCCAAGTCTGAACTTTACTGGGGACTGCTAAACTGCAAGGCAATCACCTGCATATTTTATGCATATTACAGCAGCCCAGGCTCATTAGGAATTCATCAGAGAACACTAATAAGTTAACTGGATGATGATGAATTGTGCTAATAAAAGGTATGCATTTTAAAAAGGCAGTTCTGGAAAACAAGGAATAGGCATTTTAATGATTTGTAGGGGGGACAAGAGGAAAGTTTTGTTTTTTTTAAGATTTTTTCCATTCCTATAGCAAGGTCCCATAAAATTATTCTTCTACCCGACCCCCTTAATAATACAGGGTTTCACGATAACTTAGCCCAGCAAGATCACAAAGAAAAAATTAAGCTGAAACCAGCGAACTACTGGGCCATTTACTGAGTAATCCAATTGCAAAAAACCCTATTCCCAGTAGAGGATTTCCACTAAAATCCTACAACAGGGACATTTAACCAGATTAGGTACCAGCGAAGATAAAGAGGCTGGTATTAGATGATGAATGGATTAGAGTCAAGTTTCATTTCAGAATGTGTCTTCATTTCCTTTTATTACTTTTAGTAAGGAACAACTCGCATTAACATCAAGGAAAAGGAATTGCTTTCAAAGAGAAGGGAGGGTGAAGTTTGCGGTGCTGCCCACCAGCACCAGGGGAGTGCCAAGGGTTTTTATGACTGCCCTGCTTCTGGGGCTCTTTCTCCCCCCTAATGGGTGGGGGAGCTACAGGCCTGCGTAAACCATTTCTCAACTGCTATATAATAAATAGCGTGTTTGGGCCAGGAATAACTTTAAAGTTCCAAAACTCTGGGAAGTTGAATCGGGAAAGAAAGATGCTCACTTGAGACGTTACAGAAGAACCGGGAAAGAAGACATCCATTTAAAATAAATGCCTCAACGGACTGGTGTAATGACCTTTCTAAAGATTTAGGCCTTTAGAGAAGATGTGCAATCTGATTACTGGTTCTTCTTTGGGGTTGACATTTTAAGATGAAAGCACTTAAGAAGCAATTAAGAGTCTCCAAACAGGATGGGGTGGTGGTTATTTGTTGTTATTCCTGTTTTGAGGTGGGATGGTTATAGCAAGTCACAGAAAATAAGTAACAGATAAAACATGTTGGCTACTCAGTCTTATTAAGTCAAATCCAACTAAACAGCCTCAGTGCAAAGATTTTATAGAATAAGCAAAATCTTATGTGCCGTTACATTGCACCAGAAGAAAACATCTCGTAGGGGTTATATAATTATTTCAAGCTTAAGTCAAAATCATTTACTGCCTACAATGAACACAGTAGGAACTTAGCCTTGCTCCAACGTGTATCATAGCGATTTGCATATATCTCATACATCATGATTATATATTTTTATTTAATTGAATTACTAGGCACTGTGGGGATTACACATTACTAGTCATTGGGAAGAAAGAGGGGGGAGAGAAACAAACAAACAAGGAGTCCTCTGTCCTTGGGCAATATGGAATAACATTCTGAAAAAAAGTATGAAACATAAGAAATACATGAACTTAGTACAGGATGTCCCAAAAATCTTAGAGCAGCTGTTAGCTTTAATAGCTTAAAGATGTATTAAGACTTTTGGGATGCCTTGTATATCATTTAGCATGAAATATGTAGTAATTCATATATCATTTTAAAGTACTTTTCTCCTAATGTATGGTGCAAGTATCAGGAAAGAGTAGATAGGGAATGCACCTGTGAAATTCCCAGATGAAGGCACTCCTTCTACCAGTGCAAAATGGCACTGTCTTTGCAACTTCTAAACATAGAGTACTGAGTGGGCAAGTGATCTGCCTCAGGTCACACAGTGTTAGTGAGAGGCAGCAGTGGAATGCAGGTCTTCCTGGCTTCGAGGCCAGCTCAGAATCTATTATGCCAAGGTACAGTAGAAAGTCCTGAGGGTGCAGCCCAGCTTCTACCTCTGATACTTAGAATCTGTACTACCAGGGGCAAGTCACTGAGCTTCCCAAGGCACTAGTTAAATGGGAACTGGACAAGATGACCTCAGAGGGTCTCCTCTAGCTCTTCATCTATGATCCTAGTTTGCCTTTGGGTCAAATAAAATTGAGAGCAAAAATCACAACCATTTTTTAGTTGGGGAAATAAATTGGGAAAGGGAACACACTTATCCAGCAGGTAAGTAAAAGAAATAGGACACAACACAGATCCTCTTACTCACTCCAAACCCAGAACTATTTCCACTCTCCTGCCTGACCAGCAGAGAAAATAAAAGGCAAAAGCAGTCAATCAACAAGTCTTTATTAAGCCTATACAAAATGCTGTGCTAGGCCCTAAGGATACAAAGAATGCAATGATTCCTACTTTTAAAAAGCTTACATTCTAATGGGCAAGAGAGACAAGACATAAGATGTAAAATTAATGCAAAGAGAACAAGTACAAATTAAAAAGGGTAGTTTAATCCAAACAGTAGTTGGGGAGAAAAGCAAGTTTATAATGCACCATCTAAGTGGTTTAGGAAATCAGTGCTATAGAAACAGGAGAATGAAAAGATCAGTGTGATTGGGTAAAATAGCAGGACTTGTTGAAGCTAGACTTTAAAGCACTTAGTAGGTAGACAAGAGGAACAAGGCTACTACTTCCAGGCAGGGAGAACTTCAAGAGTAAAAGCCTAAGAGCCAAAGATGCACAAGGTGTATTCCGGGGGTCATTCAGTGAAACTGAGGAATATCATTAACTATAACCTCAAAAAAAACCCTATAATAATGAATTCTGGAATTTTTTTCCCCAAACACTATTGTAATAAGGAACTAAACTGAAAGTTAACAAGTCAATGAGCATTTATTAAGCATCTACTATGGACGAGATACTATGTTAAGTTCAGAAAAGGGATATGGTATCTTCTAAAATATTTATTTCTTGGAAAGCAAGGGGCAAAGCCTTGATTTTGGCTTCCTTCTCAAGTATTAAACAATCAACCAGTAATTATGAAACGCCTGTTATTTTCCTGGTACTGTGTTAGGCACTGGTGATACTGTGACAAAAATTAAACAGCCTCTGCCTACAAAGAGTTCACATTCTATTACATAAAACAACAAGGGCATATATAAATATATTTAAAGTATATGCAAATTTCATTCAAGGTAATAGAGGAAGAAGGCCCAAGTCAAAGCAAGAGGGGGTGGGAGAGTGATAGAATCAATATTTTAAAATATTATGGAAAAGGTGACATACAAGATGAGATTTGAAAGAAATTATAGACTCTAAGAAGAGACTGAAAAACCAGATCGGAGTCAAGTTTTGAAGGGTTTTAAATATCAAACAGATGTCTGTATTTGGAAGGTAAAAGGGAGCACTAGAGAGTACCGAATAACAGAACAATATGAATACATTCCTGGATAAAGAATCTCCATCTTTTACATACAAGGGACAAGCAATTCTAAAAAACCAAACAAAATCACACCCTCTCCCAAAAAAGCCAAGCTTTGTTATAGTGACCAAATCTTCTGCGTGTTTCTGCATGCCCAAACATAGCCAAGTATATTTCTTTAGCCATAATTCTGTAAATAAAATTAGGGTAACTCAAGGGAGGAGCACTACAGATGTGCTCGGGACTGGACCCCTAAGTTCCTGCTATCTAGACTGATCCTCACATCATAGCCTTGAAAAAGGAGATGGATGAAGACTTTTTCAAGTCATCTGGTTTCCAGGACAGACAGGTTAGTCATTCACTCCTCCTAAAATTACCTGGTATCCCTGGATGCCTCAAGGCAACTTGTAGATCTCCTGATTTGCTTCATTATGTGATGAGAGAAAGGGCTCTCTCTCAAATGTTACCCACAACATCTGAACTGAGGGCAGGGATAAGGAGCACAGTAAGCATTAGTATATCCATCAGTCACTGTCAACAATTTAGCCTAATTCTTATATAAGAAAAGAGAAAAAGAAACAAGAGAAGAATGGCCAATTAACTCAAGAGCTAAGACTGTGGTGCCAAAAACTTTGATCCCCCTCTAGCATTATGGGCTTGTTACTAGATGGCTCAATTACTATTACTTTAATCACACACACACACACACACACACACACACACACACACACACACACATTTATATAAGGCATCTACCTTCATAAGAACAATCTTTACAGGCTGATAGAAGGACCTTTCATACCTTCCATAGGAAGGCACTCCCTCTACAATCTACATATATGCAAGTATTCCTATGTTTACATATATGTATATGCATATACATACAAACATATATTAGCATCCACATGCATTGCTCAGATAATGAAAAAAACAGAACATGGAAAGATACCTTTTAGTTAGAATCAACCTTATTACAAAATATTTTAAAAGGGAAATGGCTCAGAGAATTTCCCAGTCCTTTAAAGAAATTAAGCTTTTGAGATATACATTCAAAAGTTAGCCTACACAAGAGAATGTATACCCAAAAAAACAGGGTGTTCGAAGCCTTTTCTTCAGTCTAAAGACAAGCCAAAAAACAAGGTGAAATAGGACCATCACTTTCCCCAGATTTCTTCCACTGCCCAATCTATAACAAGACAACTTAAGATTAGGCAGTTTGAAGAATTTCATTACCCAGTACAACTTCAGATACCTCTAGGAACAGCATTCACTACCATCAAAGACAGCAAATTAAGTTCCCAAATCAGGAAAGGAAGAAAGAAAATGGAGTTTGAATAGTATAATTGCAGGGAGGTGGGGAAAGAAGAGTGATGTGAGGATCAGGAGGAGGAGGAGGGAGCTATAGGTAAGGCCTCATGTCGCTATCTGATGAATCTACCTAATATTTTGAATAAGTAACAACCATCTATTAAGTGCTGACTATGTGCCAGGCACTGTGTTAAGCTCTGAGGTTACAAAAATAAACAAAAACATGGTTTCTGCCCAGAAAGAACTTACATTGTAATGGAGAAATCCAATACTCAAAAGGGAGTTGGTGGGCTAGAGAGGGGATAAGTGAAAAGATCAGGGAAAGGGGAAGACAAAATCCAAATAGTTTAAATTGTGATGGGTTTCATTGTTCGTGCATAGAGAGATGATGTCCAGGACCATACAGTATTTGTTCCGAGCAACCTTCCCAAATCTTAAGGCCATTTCAAGAATCTAGCCTTCCATACAGCTACATCCCTGTGACTAAACTCTCTATAGTATAGAGTCTACACCAACACCAGTCAATTCAGCCAATGACCAGGCCCCACTAGTACCAAGCTAAAGCTCTCTGGCTCCCTCCCTCTCCCAATGGAATATGTGCATGAGATAAGAGTAGCTTTGCTGAGGGATTTTGTTTCTTTTTATTTTCTGGTGGGGGTAGAGGGATAGATGAAAAATGATAGTTACAGGCAAACAAACAGGCCTAGAATTAAAGAACTCAGAATCTTAATGACCCTTTTAATAGGATGAATGTACTCCTGAAATTCTAATATTAAATCAGCTAACATCAGAGTTATGGTAAAGAAGCATATTACATGTGATCAGTGCCAGGCTAAAAAGAAAATAAAGAAAAAAGTAATCTATTAAACTAAAAAAGAGCCAGGTATTTTAAAAATCTTTAGAAAACAGTGAGACAACACACTACCCTAACCTGATCATTGTAAGATTCATGACAGCCTGGCTTCCCCCCTCCTTTTTCAATGCCACCTACCTGGTTAAGCTGCTGCAGCCTAAGTCTAAACTTCCATTCTGTTTTCTTCATTAAGGTCTGTAGCTTTGAGCATTGAACATTTTAATTATAAAGGACCCTTTAACACTACACAAAGCTTAAACTCTTTCTATCCAAAGTATTCATCAAACCCCAGCATAGGGAAGACCTCCTTGACTGACCCATGACCTTTCAAGGGTCCTTAAGCACTCAGTGTTGGCTGCCTCCATGGAAGTAACCATGCCACCCTCATTGAGATACTATACCCTCCCACCCCACTCAGTACTATTTGTAATTTGGAACTTGGCAAGTACGAGATTGATTAGGTCCTTATTGCTCGGTCTCCTAACATCCCCCCGCCCTCCCAACCTTCCCTTACTCTGGGCAGCCTAAAAGGAATGAAAGCTAGCCATTCACTTCTCCACCTATTAATCAACAGACTTTGAAAACAAATGGAGCTATTGCTCCGCCCGTTCTCTCTGTTGGGCCCTCCTCTTCAATACTCCCCTATTGCTTTCCCTTTCTGCAGGAGAAAGATGGGGCCAGAAAGTGCCTTTATGAGCCCAACACAATAAAACAAAAGCAGCACAGAACAGCATTTGTCAGCCTTTTCCCCTCCTCAGGGTAGATGGGGAAGGTCTTCAGTGGTCTTGAATTACCAGGCCCTCCCAGGGACTGAATTCTGCATTAGCAAAGGGCACTATTCACTCCTGGTTTACATTAAAAATGGGTTTATAACTCATCTCCATGCATTTTCCAGATGCCATTTATTATGACTGCACAGAGGCCAATGGTGACTAGTAAAACATTAATAGATACTTCAAGTCACTGGAGCCATGGGGGAGTTGGGGAGGGTTACCAAAGCAGGGAGGAGGAGGCAGTACAGAGATGGAGCACCATTCCCTACCAACAGGCAACCCTCATGTCTTTACGGCAATGAGCTAACTGGAAGTCAACGGAAATGACAGGAAAAATCGTGTGAGCTGGTAGTCAAGACAAACCCCCTATAGATATTCAAGAACACCTCTACAGAAGAGTCTTCACTTTTACAATGCTCCAGATCACTTGAGGAGGAGAATTCCAAGTAAACAATCTTTAAACTCCTCCATCCTGCCCAATTCTACATTTTGCTTCTCTACTTCACAAGTTCTTCGTTTGTGGAAAAGAGAGAGAGAGGAGAACTCCTAACTGGCTATGCTGTGTCTTCCCAAGCTCATCGATCCCTCCCAAGATTCTCTTCCTTCTCCTAACATTCTACTTGCTGCTCCTGACTCCCATTTTGGCCTATAAAGTGACACTGGTCAGTCTTTTCATCACAGTTTAATAGAGCCCTTTTCTGTCTGAGCGCTTGCCCTAAGCTAACTGTCGATTGTGCCCTGGGACAAGACCTCCATTGATAACTACTAGCTCCCTGTTGGAAATAATAAAGGAGGGGAAAGGGAAAGGGTGGGAATAATAAACAAAAGATGAAAACTAGTATCTCCCTTCTTTTTCCATCTCGCTGTCTTGCACACACACCCTCTTCCCCTCCCCCCTATATAGCCTGTACCCACTTCTTATATACCATCCCTCTCCTGGGACCAACATCTTATACATGGAAGTTGGGAGGGTAGAAGATGGAATTACATGCCAAAAATTCCAACCAAACACACCCAAGCAAACTGACATTCCCCTTCACTCTTTCTGCTTTCAAAATACACTTAAAGCCTGCAGGAGTATCAGCCCCGAAGTCTGAATTGTGACCACCTCTATTGACTTCAAGGATATCTAGGATGCTGAGAAGTCTGGGGAGAGCTGCTTGGTTTTCTGATTCTGTAAATATTCTACTGATAAATGAAGAAAACATTGGAAGTACATCCAATTTAGATAGCTACAACAGAAAGCAAAGATTCCCCATATCTTTGAACAAATTTTGTCAACTCATCAGTTCTCATGAAGCCATGCAGGCATTTTTAATCCTTTTTTTATGGCAAGAGTAGATTGGAATGGGTAGAGAGAAGAGAAATGTGCAGTCCATTTTCATATAAATTCTCATACACATACACACCAACACAGCTAACTCAAACTACCTTAAGCACTTAGCACACACTCGTAGTATGTACATATCATATGTATGCATATACACACATATAACCGCACATACATCTAAGTATGTAAATGGTATATATGCAAAAAATCCCTACTAGGAGCATGTAAAACAGACTGCCAATGCATCTATTGCTTAAACTCCTCTTAAATATGTGTCTTCTTACACTTCAAAGGGGGAAGGGGAAACCACCACCACCACCACAACACCATCCAATCTCACAATTAAACAACGGCCAAAAGCCGATGGTGACGGGAAAACTCCGAGTAGACCTCATTCAAGCTAAGCAAGACTTTCATAGGCTCCTGAACAATTACTTTCTGCTATGTTCATTAGCCATAATTTATTTTTACTCCTTCTCATTTAGTTTCCAGTAAAAAGAAAGCATCCTATTGTCTCTCCCAGTTAACCTTTAAGGCACTTGGAAGATAATGTGTTTGCCTGCCCAAGCCAGAGTAGGGCCTGGATGACTCTGGCTTGTCCTGCTCCTATCCATTTTTGCTCTGTAGAGCAGCATCCCCCAACATCCCAATGTTCTAAATATGTGGGGCAGGGGGAGAGAGGGAGAGGGAGAGAGAGAGAGAATACCGTTAAGAAGGGGGAAAAGTCTCAATGCTCTACAAGTTTCACTAAGTACATTTCCACTAAGCACCGAGACACACTGAGCACAGTACTCATTTTCATCCCTAAATAAGTCTAAAGAATTAGAAATCTCATTCCTACAAGGAAACTATTTCTCAATAATTTCAAAATTCTGTGATTAATGGCTAACCTAAATAATTGTACATGTCTTGATTTCCAGAAATTGTGTGTATTGGAAATGAGGGCATATTTACTTGCCCCTAAAAAAATGAAGATCTTTAAGACAGTGCGGGGAAGTAATCCCATCAATTCAAGAAACCCAATGAAAGATTTTTTTCTCAAGCTTCCAAAGCCCAATTCTTAAAAAAAAGAGAGAAACAAAAAAATACAACCTTTCCCCCAAAATAAGTTTTAATAAAATATTATATAATTTGAAATAAAAGGGGGGAGACATTTCATTCTCCAGATTTGGAGTAGGATGGAAAAAAGTGAAGCTCACATTATCTGATATTTCTGATTCTACCGCATGTCAATTAGTTAGAATGAATTGTCAATGTATTACCAGCTTTGTTGAGATAATTAAATCTTTTCCTACAGTATCACCATTGTCCAACACTGGGTCAAAATAATAGCTTTACTCTAAGAGGCTGGTAAGTCCATCCATAAAACAATTGTTTTGTAGAATTCCTCTAAACATTATGTGGATTTTCTCACCTGCAAATGGGGAGAGCAACTTACTGGGAGCCAGGGAAGTAGTAGAGATGATAGGGTGGAGTAAGAAGAGGAAGAAGTTACTTTCTGTGTTTATATAAGCCATCACATTGAAATAGGAAGGAAGGAAGGAAGGAAGGAAGGAAGGAAGGAAGGAAGGAAGGAAGGAAGGAAGACCACACAATTCCATTGTGTTTAGAGCAACTAAATAATGAAACTACATTGGAAAAACAATGCTAAAGGTGAACTGTAAACCAGAAGTTTTAGACAACACATGGAAATAATACAAATAAATACTGAATGAAGCCAGTTCAATTTTGAGAGAGAGAGCGAGAGAGAATACAGAATACTACAAATATATGCAAAAGTGTGTAATCTGGAGGACATGTCAAGATTTCAACACATTCCAAAATATTACAGAAAGGGAAGAACTTTATGACACCCCTCATTCAGTCAGGCCCCCCCCTGGCCCCAAGTTACAAAGGAGAGGTTTTCCTAAGAATATAGCATTGCAGGGTCTGGTACATTCCGAAAATGTATATGTTAGGAGCATGTTATGACAGAACAAAGATCATAATATCTGTATCATTTGAGTCAAGAATTTACATTTTCAAGCAACTTTTTTATATGTGATTTCAAGAGGAGAAATGGAATGATTGATTTCAACAACACACTAAGCACAGACATGTAATAAAGTAAAGGCCTGAAATAAAAAGCCTTGAAAGGACAGGTTCCTATTAAATAAGAAACTTAGGGAAGGAAACACTGGCCATACATATTTGTAGTCTGTCCCACACAATTCTGGATTTTTACATAATCCGTTTCATTGGATACTTCATGTTTTCAAGAAGAAATACCGCAACATTCTTCAATCATTCATTTACGGTTGAAAAGAGGAAAACCTTCTTTACACTGCGGAGCAAAGCATTGAAAGTCAAATAACTGGAAGACCATTCCCATACCCTTCAAACACTTCCATTTCATACCAGTTTGAAGATATGATCAATGTAAATGTTTATGAGTCTGATCATTAACAGGGCTCCCACACATTGGAAACCATTAAGCAAACGCCTCTGTCTTCAAAGGGACAGCAGCCTTACAGCCTGGGCCAGCCAAGTTGTTGGTCACTGCCGCTGGAAAGGATACTGTCATTTCTCCCCAAACCAGAAGTAGGATTGCAGAGAAGGGCTTTCCCCCTAATCACTAACAGCACAATGGGCTGTCATCAGCTTCTTCCTCAGGTTTCTAAAACAAATCACACATTCTGTATTTTCTGAATTGAGAGAGCATGAACACCAGAACGACGGAACCACTAAAAGCCTGCATCTAAATTTGGAGATTTAAAATAAACACAATTAAAGACAGAGTAACAGAATGCTAGCATAAAATATGAACAAGCAGACACAGTTTACACAAATCCTACTACCGGAAAAGCTACTTGCTTGGAAATACGTAAGGTTTAGAAAGCACGCTATTTGTGAACAAGTGTCATTTTTGTCTCCCCTTCATAACCCCTCCCCAAGTCCTACACCCCCAGCCCATCCTGGTTGGGAAGAAGGGGGAAAAATCAGCTTCCCAGAAAGCCCAAACAAAAACACCCCTTTCTCGAGTGGGGCTCGGCTTTATTTGGAAAGGTAGACCAAGTAGATTCACATTGTGATAGAAATGTAAGTACTGGAACTTAAGACAAGCTTTTAAAAATAGAAAAGAAAGAAAAAGAAAAACTCTTCCCCTCAAAGTATACTGTCAAATATACAGAGCATAAGGTCACAGCTTGAGGTGACCGCTTTGTCCTTTTTCCTTTTTCTTTTTTTTGGGGGGAAGAGGGGGGCTTACATCCACCAGCATACTAACAAAAAGTCACAGAGGAAGTTCAATGGTCAGGACTGAAAAGGATGTGCAGACCCACAGATTCTCACACACACACACACACACACACACACACACACACACACACAATGCTGCTCAGTGCTACTCACCCAGCAATTCAAATTGAGATGCCAACAGCCCAACTGCTGGAAGAGAGAGAGCCCAGAGGCTACTGCTGCTCCTTTACCACTCAAATCTTCCATCCCCACTAAAATTGCATCCCTCGGGTACATAACAGCTTTGGCTTTCCTTCCCTTTACCTCAAAAACTTTCGCTGTACCTTCAAGATGCGGATTGTGCCAGTTTTGGTTTTTTGGGTGTTTTTTCTTTTGGCTTTTCTTTTTTGTCTATTATTTTTCTTAAAGCTTTTCTCACCTCTTTTTCCCTCCCACTTTCCCCTCCCTTCCCACCTTTCACTTAAAGTACTGAAAAAAGCATCTTGAAAGATCAAGATGTCTCCAATTTTGGGGCCTGGTATATTCTGAATGCTCAAAATCCACTGTCATGTTGCCTAGAAGAAAAAATGTTTTACTCTTTTCTTTTTCCCTAAAGTGTAGCCGAGGTTTGCTGGCTGCAGCAAAAACAACTGGAAAGAAGCCTCCGCTAGTTCCCTAATCTTTACCACTTTGGGAGTCTTTGAGGGGAAACAGGCCTACTTTTTCTTCCTGGTCAGGGCATCTAGGAAAAGTCCCCCCCACCTCACTCTCCTGTTACCTTGGGTAGCAGTGACAGTGCTAGCACAGGTACTACCTAAGAGGAGGCAGGTAATACTGGCCAGCCATAAGGGAACATGATCAACTAAGTGTACCAAGTAATCATTTTATCTGGAAGAATGTCAGGTCTCTCAAAACAAATATCTTAGGGAGAGAGCTGCCAGGGAACAAATGAGGTGGGAGGGGGGTATATTTTCTTGTCACCCTGACATAGAAGTGACACTTTGCAGGACCTGACTTAGCTCTGGCCCTCTCTTACTACACACCCACTGCCTTAACGGTTTTTTAACTGACCTCTCTGACTATGCCTTAACGGTTTTTAACTGACCTCTCTGGAAAGGACACAACCAGAAGAATTTGAGTCTTCACTGTTCCAGTGTTCACTGGAATTCCAACAGCCAAAGTACCTGATCACTTTTCAACAGCTATTGTATTTTGCAAGTTTTCTCAGGAGTAAAAAAAAAAATATGTGAGAAGGGTGCATAGGCCATCACAGAATCCTACCAACTCAACTTACTTCTTCCTGCACCTCATAAATGATACAAGGACATTTTTTTTTTACTTAATCTGAGCTGGCCAGTTCAGACAACAAACAAAAAATAGAGTCAATCCCCTTTTACAAGGTATGGGATCTAATGATGGGATAAAAGTGACTTACTAGCTAAATGTCAACCTACTAAGTTCTCCTAACCCCACCTCTACCCATAAAGTGTTAGGAATCCATGGTTCCCCCTTCCTCTGCCAAAAGAGAGGAGGGGTTCCCACACAGGTAGATTATAGAAGCAGTGAAAACACTACAGCCACATGGGACTTGCACCTATCTTGCTAGAAGCAAAAGCAACTGCAAAGATTTATTTTTCTTCTGGCTGCCACTACCACGGACACAAGGAAGATGTTTTTAATTTGGAAAACTGATTGCTATACTCCTTATCTCCAAACACACAGAATTGTTTACATGACGTTTGCTTTTAAACAATCTGTTAATATACTAAACAAGTTAATAACCTACTCCTTCCCAACACACACACACACACACACACACACACACACACACACATATATACCCCAAAATAAAACAAGACTGGGAAGGGTTTAAGGATAGTAACAAATGGGAGAATTCTTCATCCTCTTTAAAAAACAAAAAACAAACAACTCCCTTCTCTCCCCTCTCTCTGTACTTATCTGGCCTTCCTGGGTAAAGTGTCAGGCAGCAATCTTTAAGGCCCTTAATACCAAAACAAAACCCTGCTATTTCCCCTTACATGGTAGTAACAAAAGCAACGAGACTCCAGCTTGACAAGTAAAAAGCCCCAACAACACGGCAGCTAATTGCCTTCCCTCCCTCTATTCACAGGGACCACCACACTGCATCGCTTGCCTTTGTCACTCAGGCAATTTCTTAAGTAAACTGCAAGTTCTCTCCCTGGTGATGGACAGTTCCCAATCATTTAGTAACAATAACTTATAAAGTACAGCAACTCTAGGGCTAGGACCTAGAATTTATTTTTTTGGCTTTTTCAAAACAGAGGATAGATGGAGACCACAAGATGGGCCAACACATTCCAGGCTCCTCTTTTACCATCAAAAAAAAAAAGTGAAAAAAAAATAAAAAGGAAAAGAAGCAGTTGATGAATCTCTGAATTTCTTCCAACTCACTCCGCCTAGGAAACTAAAGTCACTTGATAAACCCTATCCTCTCGTTCAGATGATGCCACTACAACCCCTCAAACCCTACGCAAGTCAGTTAAAAGAAAAAAAAAAGGACCACTAATTAACTAGGTTCTGCTAAACTTTTTTTGGCATACGTATGTGTATTTTTAAAACTAAACTATCAATAGTTGTAAGGTCTCCCCAAAATAGATCCAAGAACTTCTTTTAGTATGAAATTGCAATCAATCACTGAAGAAGGGGTGGGGTATGGGAGAGATCATGGAGGGAGTTAAAGAGGAAGGCTGGGAAGACCAAACTAAAACTTTGGGTTTACATCACATATCCCCTGATCTGGAACACAACCATTTCCCCTACCCCTTCCAGTTTGCTGCTGGATGTTTGGGAGTTTTTTGTTAGATTTTTTTTCTTTTATTGTTGCAGGTTCTTTTAGAGATTTTTCTGAGAAAGGAAGTCAACGGATATTATATGTAATAAAGAGAAAATGCTGCTGCTTCACTAAAAACTTTGGGAATGAGAAGGGATGTGAAGGAAGGGTTGCTACATTACTGCATCCTTGAAGGGGATATTAACCCAAATCCCACATGATTAATTCAGTTTTAAATTATAAATCATAAAAGCACATATCCCCTGTCACTGACTCAAGTTTCTGAATTTAAAAAAAAAATAGGTATTCCAATAGAATTTTTTCAAAAAAAGAAAAAACTTAAAAAAACTAAAATAAGACCTCCATTCTACCAGGCACCTGAGCAGGCAGAAGTCTATCAATCTTTAAAGTTATTTCAAATTGACAGAGAACAACCCAAAGCCTAGAAGCTACTAGCATGCAACAGAAATGCCTAAACAACCAAACTAGGGAGAAGTCGACATGAAGCAAACGCAAAGGATGGCTATTGTTCGCTGAGAAGGATAGCTTACCATTTACAACGTTTTTAATCGGGCTCCTTCACGCTGCCTGGTTTCAAGCATGCTGCCGTTGGGTATATTATCGTACTTACATGGATGCGCAATCACACTGGTGTTGGGCTGCTCCACCGGAGGGCAGCACCCACCCTACACCATTCACAACTGAGCCGCACTGAACAGATAAACACAGCAGCCAGACACACAACACCAGCTCTTCAGCAAAGATGCTCAAGTACAGTTCCATTCATAGAATTATCTCGCTTGATAGAGACGAACACAATAACTCAAATCCCCCCCCATTCAATAACAATCCACCAAAGGGGGGGAGTACAGAGGTAGGGGGAAGAGAAGCTCTTTTCCCAACCCCCGGAATTCAGTCAAAAGAACAAAGCCTGATATTTTGTTTGCCGACTTAGCAAACATAAAGGCAATCTCAATACTCTAAAGGAGTTCACCTAAGTTGGTGAAAGTAGTGCTTTGCAGTTCTCCAGTGAAATTAAGCTTTAATAGCTATCTCATGCCATTCAGAGAAGGGGAGAAAGTATTTGAATTTGGAATAAAGTTAGAGGATGGTTCCGCTCTAAGTTTTTTTTCTTTCCCTTTCTTTTTGGCCAGCCAGAATTGCCCTCGGAAATCCTGGACGATATCCACAGCTTAGTTATTCATCTTGTTGAATGATTATTAGTTTTAACAAAAAACAAAAACAGACTGTAAAAAGCCCCCAATATGGAAAAAAATCAGAACCATTTACTGTATAAAAAATTGTTCTGGCGAAGTAAAAAAAAAAAAAAACACCCACAGAAACTTGTGGATGTGTTCCTTTAAAGCAAATGGTCCTAACACATATTAAACCACCGCTGCGAGTCTTCTAAGCAGAGTAGGAAAAAATGACTATTGATCTTCAAATAGCAATAATTGAAAAGATCAAAAAGATTAAACCAAAATCAAGAATGTGCTGACTTACCATGCTATGCTTTTTTGGTTGCAACTTTGTAGAAATTTCACTCAAAGAAACTGCATCAGAGGTGTCAAATTTTTTAGCGGACTGTGATCGTATTATTTCCGCAGCCCTGCCTTCCAATGCTTCAGAACTTTTTCCCCTTTC
Organism: Potorous gilbertii; assembly: GCA_028658325.1. Taxonomy (NCBI): domain Eukaryota; kingdom Metazoa; phylum Chordata; class Mammalia; order Diprotodontia; family Potoroidae; genus Potorous; species Potorous gilbertii. Next base: position 540,260,082 of record CM053769.1, read on the forward strand.
TCTTTTTTGTTTGTGGTACCTAGCTTTTTGCTATAGACTTTAAAAGCCTTCAGCTCAGCAAACCAGCACAAATTATCTTGCCACCTTGCACAGCTCTGATGCTTTGGCCGCTAACTTTGGAAGGCCCTTTACTACCGCATCAAAATTAGCATTGTCAAAGCAGTTAATGAATATTAATATTGTATTTGTCATTGGAGCCGGCCCGTTGCTGAACTCCGAGTCATCCATCAGGGACAAGATTAAGAACACAATTATTTCTGACTGACAGGGACCAAATCTGCTAGAATTTTTTTTTAAACAATTCGGGGGGAAAAAAACCCACAATATCATCATCTTAAGGTGTCTCCCAAGAGACTGGGAACCAGATTAATACGCTTTTAATGAAGTAGAGATCATTATGTATGAAGGCAAAGGGAAAAAAAAAGATGTACTATTCAAGCTATTTAGTTATGGTGTGGCTAGAAATTTTTTTTAAATGCAGATGGCATATCTTTTTCGACAGCTGTCCAGATTTTATTCATAGTGTTCTAAGAGAAAAGAGTTTTTCTGAAATCTTTTCCCTTTTAAAAAAAAGTGAAGAAGAAGAAGCAGAAGAACAGAGAACGAGCAATTCGTCCCATCTGGGATAATTTTCCATGTCTTCACTTTCACTGTCGGCAGCACCGTAAATAATTCCTACACAAATTTGACAAGAAACACCTTCATCAGCTACAGCTCCTTCCACCCTTATTCCCCAGATTCCAAGTACTGTCTCTCTCACTTTATTCAGGATGAACCATTACATTTACAGAATCTCTTAAATTCCCTTTAACAGTGACATCTTTCTGGAATAAACACAGAGGCAACAGCATACTCTTAAAAACACACCCACATACAAGCAGCAGATAAAGTCCCCTGAAAAGACAGAGTATATATTACAATATTAGGAGCTAAGATTTTCTAATTTCAGATGTAGCCAGTCTAAACATAAGTTGATTTCACTTGTGTTGTTAAAAAAAGAAAGTAAGAAATTACAGTAACACTATATTAGATCCAAAAGGATAGAATTAACTGGATAACAGAAATATAGACAAGAAATTATTAAAGCATGGTCCTTTTCTTTGCAAAACAGGATGAATAAAAGAAATGAAGTCCAAAAGCTTGAGGCTTACCTGAAAGAACCAATTTATTTGAATTCACCAAGTTCATTTCAACACACATGTCACCTACACCTACAATATGTATAACTACAGAAAGATATATATCTAGATAATAGAGACATAGGCATATCTGGCTATAGCCATTTCTTGGACCTTTTTGATATGGCTTGCTTTCCTGTCTTGTTTCATATCAATTGTCTTCGAGATGATTTTTCCCCCTCTCTCCCCCCTTTCATATTTTAAATGTGGTAAAAAAGGAGAAATAAAAGGGATAAAATGGCAGATGTGATGGTTAATCTACCCAATGAATCGTGGGGGTCTAGCTAAAGCTGTAATGACCACTGTGCTAATCTACAACACCCACTGACCACCCCACCACTGGCCTTCTAATACCATTATCAACCCTCAGATGAACATTCTAAATTAGAGTTTTGTTCGAAAAGGGTGTGAATCTGACCTCCGGTGTTAGGGAGCCGCTGCTGTACATACACAGATGGCAAAGTTCTTATGAAGATACCACCTCTTTCTGAGCACCCCGCCCCAATAAAAGGTTTCTACTCTATGTTTCTCAAGATTAGCATCATTTTGTTGAATTATGATTTCCCCCAACCCACATATTCCTCAATCCCCTCTTGCCACAGTCACCAGCACTGTCAAGCACTATCATCACACCATTGCACATAGTCTTATCTGTCATGAAGACCTAAGCAACAAATATCACAAAGATCCCTTCTAAACAAACAACGAAAAAAGATACTTTGTACCACAGCCCAACTTTACATACAGACACACACAGACATACACACACATATACAGAGTCATAGAATTTACCACTGTTGGTTTTCTTATGTCCAAGAAAACTTTGGGGGCACAGTAAAAATACATCACTTGTAAAATCAGAAAGCATGGTATTCATTTATAGCAAATGAGAGATAGATGGTACCCAGAAACTAGGGACTCTTACCTTTGTATTTATATGTGCAAGCTGTATATTCAAAAAAAAGAGTGGGGGGTTGCAGAGAGCTATGTACTGAGACTTCAGCTGAGGTTTTGGGGAGAACATTTTTAAATAAAAAAAAACATAACTTCAAATACTATCACCTGGGAATATTTAAAAGAATGTTTCTGATTCCACATATTTGAAAAAACACAAATAATAAAGTGAAAAAAATTTGTCAATGCCAATTTTTTTAACTCACAAAAAATTTCCTTATCCATATAGATTTTGAACAGGAGGGAAGGAAGGAAGAGCAGAAAGGAGGAAAGAAAAAGCTACAATAGTCTTAATTTGCCACATTTTTTGAAAATGTAGGGGGGGGGCTACTCTTTTCTCTTTTTGGCTGCTATTCACATTTGTTATTTTATGATCATGAGTATCCCATTTATTTAAGACATAAAATCTTCTATATAAACACTTTGCTATGCCTGAGCCCTAAGACTATTTAAATACCAAATGCCTTCCTTCTATGTGATTCAAGTTTATTAAAACGAGGACCTCTTGTTCCTTTATTCTAGTGGTCGGATTTCAGGTCAGACAGAACTTGCCATTTCACTGTTACAGATAACCATCCCCATCCTTGTAGACCTCTCTATCATAGTTGTTAATGGGCTGCGCTCTCTCTCTCTCTCTCTCTCTCTCTCTCTCTCTCTCTCTGCTTCCCCAGCACGACTGCATCAGCACTAGTATCAAATTAACTCTCCGACTTTGAAACTTATTGATCTGCTATTAAGACACCAGTGAACTTGATGAAATGAGTGCTGTAGGTTCAGTCATGACTTCAAAGTCTAGCACAGCCACATAAAACAAGCGCCTTTGATCCTAACTCCGATCTGCTGAGGGTTTAAAGCCAGTTCTCCCTAAGCTGCCCTTCACACTCATCATGTCTGATGTCTTACCAACTAGTGACTTGATAATGTTAATAATGCAAATTTTAGCAAATGATTTTTACAATGGCAAAATTAATTATGGGAATTTACGCTTCTTTCAGTTAAAGTACCCTCCCTCTAAAAATAATGGGAACAATTATAACTGCAGAGAGAAACTATGTGCCCAGATTGCTCCTATAACTTGAGGCTCTTGTGATTTCCACTCTTCCAGCCCTCCTTTTTGCTGCTAAAACTGAAATGATTTATTGAAAATTAACTATCAAATGGCTTCAGACGAGTGGTAAGAATTTTGTTCATTTGATTCTATGTCATACTACTTAGATATTATTGGAGAGAAACAGCATCCTCTCTGTTTATCTTTTCAGCATTTCCACCACTGGCCACCATGAGTTTGTTTTCTTTTTTATTTAGTTCCATTTTCATTCTACTTCAGCAAATTTTCAGGATCACATTTATCTCTTCATTAAATGTGTAATTTGTGAATGAATATAGTAGTCTACCGGTAAAATAATCAGCTAGCTTTGATACTTTTATATGAGATCATGGAGCATACAGTTGAAAAACTGCTAAAACATGTATAATCTAATAGAATTTTAAAATAAAAAACATGGATTATTTAAAAGTCATATTTATAAACCATATAATTAGAAGATATTTTACATTTACAAATTGTATATCTGAACCCATTGTAAATTATATTTTTTCTTAGAGAAGGGAGCCCCTAATGATGAGTTTAACTGACACAAGCTTTAAACAAAATTTATCTCTAAATCTGATGTTTTAAAGCACCATTAAATTTAAAACTTTTTCTAATACTCCAATGATCTAATAAGCAATCCAAATTGGGGAACTAATGTTTTCCCTTTTCTACTTAGTTTTGAGTTTGGGCTGAAGAATATTAATGGTTTGGACTGAAATTGGATGATATTGAAGAAAACAAATTTCTCTCTCTCTTTTGATTTTGTAATAAATTATATTGTTTTATTATTGCTGTTCTGGATCATTCCGCAAGTAGAAGAAAATTCTCTCAGTGACTCTCTACTTCCTCCAATATCAATTTTGAAATTCAAAATGTGGCGGTAATGCAGCATTCCCCACCCCCTTTCCTCTGCCCCCACCCCCCAAAAAAGGCCATACTTTTAATAAATGCCTTCTATTCTGTATTTTTTTGTGATGGTCTAATCAATGTTTTCCCAATTTTATTTTTAACAATCAAATTTAGGTGGCATTACGTATTGTTTCTGCTTTTCCCCTAGAATGTTGATACTCACTTAACCTACTTGCAAATTCTAAAGAAGTCAACACTTGATTGTGATAACGTTCAAAAGAATTTCCTCTGCCACTAGCACAGGAAAAAAAAAACTTTCACCAATTAGTGCAGGAAAAAAGGAGGGAAAAGGCACAGTGCTGGCGCTCAAAGAGCCAGGCCTTGCGGCAAATCTGTCATGTCTAGAGGATTGATCAACAGGACGGCGATTTCTAATGGCATGTTGTCATGAAGAGTCAGCCACAGGGAGCCACCTGCTTTGCTCCTCATAGACAGCTAGGGAAAGGAAGGAAGGAAGAAGGGTGAGAGGGGAGGGGGAGGAGAGGGACCACTTTCCATATCTACCCCCGCCAGTTCCCTTTTGCTAACAATTTTGGTAAAGGTTTCATGATTTATCATTCAGTTGAAATATGTCAAGTCTCCGATCACATTACCCTGCCTCTAAGATTACCATGGGTTGAAAGCTGACTTTTTCCTTAACTCTCCTCTTTTTTTTTTCCCTTTTGAGAACAGGGATTGGGGTATCTTTATTGCACTCCCCCTTTGCCAACCAAGTATTTCTCAGATCAGAAGACACATCTATTATCATCCGAAATCAACATGCATCATCCTAACGAGAGAGAGAGAGAGAGAGAGAGAATGTAAAGAGAATTGCCATTGGTCTTATAGGTCATGGCGCTTTGTCTAACTGAGGAAGAGTTCAAGCAACCAAACCTTGGTATGCCCTAATCTCGTCCACTCAAATCTGATCTACCATCAATGAGTGAAAGCTGGAGCTAATAGGTTTTTGTTGTTGTCCATTTTCTTGTGCTTAATGCAACTCAATGTTCCATAACAATCTCAAACTTACCCTTGAAAATGGAATGCCTCCTTTTTCAGGTAGCCAAGACTGATTTACTGTTACTCAGAAGAAAAGGACATCTTGATTTTTTATACATGCCTACCCAATGACTTGCAATTATCTTAAATAAATAGTGTGGCAAAATATGAATGCAAGATACTCTATAGCAATAAAATGAAATTTATCAAGCCCTCAAGAGAGATATTTGGGAGACCCAAAATTAGGATATAAAACTAAGAAATGGGATTTAGCACACCTGATCCTAAGATGTTGGTTATGGGTTGGTTGATACATACAAAAGATGGCAACACTCACAAAAAGATCTTGCTTAACTCTCCATAGTTTCTCAAAGGGGTTCAAACATAATTGTGACAATATCATATCTGATAAATTTAACCACACAAATACACTCACCCCTCCCTGTCCTATGTACCAAAGGGAAAAAAGTCAAATAAAAGTTAAAGAACTTTTAAGTTCATGAAATCAAACCCCACTTGGCATGCAAATCACGTACTGTAACCTTTTATCCGCGGAGCCTCTGGTCTCATCAGTCGATGAAATTCTCAGCCCGCGGCAACAGCTTAGCCCAGGGACACAGACCAATGAGAAAATATTCATTGTGTTAGCATTTCAAATGGCGAGAAAGGAAGAAGAAGCGCTAACTGATCACTGCCCGTGGAATTAATTGGATATTCCAAGAATAATGTCTCTCACTGAAGATCCTTGGAGGCCAAGCGCTGGTAGAGACCACATTTTGTGCAGTGTCTTCAAAAAGAGACCGCTTGGGGGTACTGGACATATTAGGGTTTTAGCGCATTTCCCTAAAGGCCAGAAAATAATCAGATGCACTGAACCAAAATCAACTAATCCATTCCATAATTATACAGCCCAATCCAATAAACTTTGCCACATTACTGGAAAATTAAACTATTATATTGAAACCTCCTAGCATGTTCCAAAAATTAGAAAAAACAACACAACAGTCCTTTATTTTAAAGGGGAGAGCCACTGGTGAGTCATCATTTTTAAGGGAAAAAATATGGAATAAAACTTTTCTTGTTATTATTCCTTGTGCCCCATACCTCCCTCTTCTCCATCACCCCCCCACCACCACCACCAAGTTGTAGCCTTCTGTTCTGCTCAGGGCTTTCCCTGATGCCACACGGATCCTTTTCTTTATTGCAAGAGGGATTTGCGCTTCAGCTTTATCACACAGAACCCAAGCATATGCAATGACCCTGACCAATATTAGGATATCTTTCCTTAAGACACATTTTAATCTAACCTTTTTAAGACTCTTTTGCTTTCAAACTCAAAACAGCATAAAAAACGAGCATTGTTGGTGGCACTGGGAGACTGAACCAAGGCTTTGGCTGGACCCAAAGCAGTCGCCCCCTGGATAAACAGCTGCTGATACAACTAAAATAAGCGCCAGAGACCAAAAGGTAGGTGGGGGGTTGGGGGGGGTGTGTGAAAAAATGAGATTAGGAACCTTCCCAAATGTTCCATCTCTCCTATCGACCACTGGCCTAGCGTGAGGTGTCAATTTTGACTCCAAAGAGAGCACACGAATTCGCAGCGGTCCCATTATGCGGTCTCTGCTCTCATTGTAAATTCTGTCAACGAAGTCAATCTTATTAACTTCCGCACTGGTTCACACATGACATTTTCTTCAATTTTCTTGCTGACATCAAAAACATCAATTAGCAGCCCGAAAATAGGAAGGAACGAATGACAGAGCCTGATAACGTCAACTATTTGAAGCCAAGGGTAAATCTATTCTCCAGTTCTGAATGCGTTCATTACAATTGCTTTTTCAAAGAAGACCTCCAAATAGCAAAGAAAATTAAATTTATCATCTAGAAATGCCTAGAAATTGTTTTTTTAATCCTATGTCTATCTCTCCATCCCAGAGCGTAACACAAAGTATCGCAATTGAGTTTCACGATAACATGCCACAACTTTAATAGAAAGTTTATAAAATATGCAGCCTTGACCACACTTCCTATCACATAACGGCTGGAAGGGTTGAAAACATTTGCCCGACAGATTGCAGCATTGCCTTGTCTATTCCATCAGTTTGGGAGACTGCTGATGCGTATGTACACACAACTGCCTAGAGGAAAGAAAAGATGGCTACTCTGGGTCGGAGCTCTGTGGCCAAAGAGATGATATAGAAGAACATCTCCCACTAACAGCACAGAAACGGCCCCCACCACCAACTTCTCAAGAGCAAGCCCAACTTCCATTACTGAAAAAACAAAAAAGAACATTAGATCTACTGGAGAACCAAATGAGTGGTCCAGGCTAAGAACATATGGTTTCATTGAGCTGTTTCACCTGCTCTCATGTAATTATCACTCATTCCACCTTTATTAAATTTTCTTTCTCAAACAAAATAAACCATTTTTAAAACTAAAAAGTCATTTCCCCTTCCTTCCCAACCAAAAAATAAAAATGTCACAAGTAAATATCTTATCCTAATTGCTAGACCCAGCCCAGGGCATTTGGAAATCAAAGTTTAATGAGGAGTGAAAAAGCGTAGCATGGCAAGGTAAACTTGAGCTTTGCCATCTTAAGAGAGCGTTTTATTTATCTATCTACCTAGTTCTGTTTATTTATTTATTTGCTAGCTTATTTATTTGTTTATTTATTTATTTATTGGGGTGGGGTGGGGGTGAGCAGGGACACTGTTGTGTCCGCTTGGTGAGACACCACTTCACGCTTGTATTACATCTCCTAGGGAGCAAATGAAAGCAAGTTCGGTGTCTCCCAAAGACGCTCCCTCGGACTTAATACAAACAGAAAGAACAGCTACACCCTGATAAACAGATCACATTCCTTTAGCCCATTGATTTTTTGATCTTTTGACATTTTTTAGATGCTTCATTCCCTTCCTTGTCTTTTCTTCAATGTCACAAAAGACAAAAATGTCTAAACAATTGATGGCAGAGATATCTATTAGCTGTCAGATCGCTGTTTTCCCGGCACTGACTAAGAGAGAGTACCAAACAGAATGCCGAGAACTGGTAAGATGAAAAATTATGATTTTTTTTAACAAATAGGAGTGATCATTTTGGAATACTTGCCTTTTTCCTAGCTAACAAAAAACATGCTTGGGGGGCAGGGGGGCAGAGAGAAAAAAATTCCCACTGAATCAGTTTCTGTAATTTCCATTAGGTGGATAGGTTTGCTGGAAAACAGAGATGGAAAAAAGCCCTTCAAGCGACACACGGATGACTAATGTATTTCAGACTCAAGCATCAGAGGGTAGCAAACGGTATTTTCTTGTGATTTTATTTTCCCCTAGAGAACTACATCAATAGTATAAGTGCTACATTGATAAAAAAAAAAAAAAGAAACAAATTATTCTATTTGGAAACGAAAGATTAGAAAAGAATGAACTGGAGTCTCTAAAGTTATTTTATTTTATTTTACCCCAAAGGAAAACCACAGCCATTTATTCAAAGAAAAGAAATTGCAAATTTGGCCAGAGTCATAACTTCCTCAAAAAGGAAAATGAAGCCCATCACAACCCATGAATAATGTCCTAAAAGGTCTTTCCAAAGTGTTTCCAAGCTGGTTAGTCCCTATGCTTTAATTCGGATGAACGTGTCACATTGCTATAATTTTGGAGACCAGATCCCGAAGATTCATTGCACACCATGCCTTCTTTCAAATACAATAATCAAAGATTTATAGACAGGCGGCAAAAACTCGGCACTTACATTTGAAGAGATTAATGATGTTGACTTAACTAAGCAAAGCAAGTTGGACTCCCCACTTTCCAAACAGATTCTTTTGTATGTGGTAATTATGACAACATTAGAATAAGAGCATTTGGCTAAAAATGTGTTGCTTTAAAAGAACCATTTGAGGAGAAATCTGTCTTTACCCTTTTCGGAAACACAGCCCCTAATTTATGGAAAGCACATAGCAGAAACATACGGGGGTAGGGGGAAAAACAGTTTGCTTATGTCGTACAGTTGCATTAACCTTAAACATAGCTTCAAGTCCAAAAGAAGGAAATAGGAGTCATGCAAGCTAAACCTGAGCAGGGCACATTTGGACTTTCTACCACCTTCTTTTGATGTTTCTGGATTTCAAAAAAACTGAGTTTTTGGTAAACAGCAAAATTTTAAAAATAATTTCAAGGTTCTCGTTTCAAATCCACAGTGTAAAGAGAAAACATCCAATAACATGTTCTGTTTAGATTATCTATGATAAATATGTGGTTATTTTAACTATTGAAAAGCAAGCAGTTTTGAAATAAAAGGATCGTCCTAGTGACACATGCCAACAAAATATAAAATATTTACCTACAAGAAGAGTATTGCAATTATCAAGTAAGAATTCAGACAAATGAACTTCAGAGTCCAGGAAATAGCAGGGAAAAAATATACTGAATTCAATTTTTCATAAAATTTGCAAATCCTTTTTTTTTAGGTGGAGGAGTCTACTACTCTGCAAAAATAATTTCTGCATGGACATCTGTCTTAATGTGTCCCTGTTTTTTCTTAAAATAGAAATTTTAATAAAAGGACGACAAGCTTCTTTAAGTTTCTTAAAGCAGCAGTGAGCATCCTTTGAAACCATTTAACGATTACCAAAAGAGATATTGAGGATTTCCCAAAAAGTTTTTAAATTAAAATATGACTCAGGAAGAAACAATAAGGGGGAAATCCCCCAACACACACACATGCATATACACACACACTCTCACTTGTGTGCACACACACACAAACACACAAAAACTGACCACAGGATGCGGACGGGACGATCTGAGGTTGTGGTTTTTTAAACCACGCGCTGTCCTTGAAACTGAGGCCGCACACAGCTCCATTAGATACAGCTCCAGTGCTCTTGATCTATTATTTACAAAGAAAAACCCTTCACTGCTTAAGTGCCCCCTTCTACTTCAGCCTTCAATTTCAACAGCATCAAACAACTTGGTTGGGGGAAAAAACACAACACACAACAACTTGTGTTCATCATAACATTCCATGCAAGTCAAAATTCTACGTGGGTAATAGAATTTAGAACATCATGAACACAGGTTCCCACTTAAATGGCATACAGATGACAGCTTCACTCAGAAAGAAAGACTCAAATTTACAGTGACTAGTATTCTGCCAAAACAACATCGGCTTTTAAATTAATTTCATAAAAACAATTCTATTTTTAAAGAATAATAATAATAAATAAATGCCAAAGGAGAACTTTGCCTTCACCCACATCACCCTCTTCCTTCCACAGTATAAAGTGGAGGTTCTAAAATTTTATATTTAGCATTACATTCTGTAATTATGAAGTCTGTTCTTTAAGTCAAACTGCATTCAGTCTAATTAGTAAGCTTAGATCTCACCTTCGTGCTGAACTTTCAACTCTCTGATGCCAATTAAAAACTATTTTAAATGAATATTAAAAGGATTCCTGTGATCATTTGTGACATGAGAGAAAACATGCTTTTCTGCGCCAAAAAGGAGGGGGGGGATATACACAGCATGCCACATTTCTCAAAATATTTGAATTCATTTTTGTTCTTAATCTGAGTCCTACTCTTTTTCCCTACTAAGAATAGCCCTTCATTATTTCAAAATCTGTGTTCAGTCATTTCTGAAACAACACAGTTTTAGCTACAATTAGAACGATTTCATTATTCAGTGCTCTTCTATTTTCAATAAACTATTAAGTTTTATTCAACACTCCTCACCCTTTTCTTCATTCTCTATACTGTTTAATTTGGCAGCATTATTGCTTTGTACTGATAGAAGTTAGTATTCTTTTAAAAATTCCCATCCATTTCAAATTTGTCAAGTGAAGGCACACTTTAGGTACAGTATCAAGTTCAGCAAACACTATTCTCTGCAAGTCTACTCCTGGGAAAAATAAATCGGAGTGTTTTCTTATTGTATAGATTGAAATTAACTGTTCTCATTCAAGAACCTTCATAATTAACACCACTAAATGTGTTAAGTTATACTTAAGAAATCCTGGCAATATAATTATATCAACGAGTCGTTTAACTTGCATTTACATTAATTCAATTTATCTTCATTTTAAGCAATGTGCGCTGATGGATTGCTGTCATTAGAAGTGACAAAACTCCATGGTGGGGAGAAATGCAGGACAATGCAATAGTATCCTAGAGACTATGGGGGACCTGCTAATATGCTCTATGGCTGCAGATGACTTCCTGGGTACACATCATTGCCTTCCATAGGAAGGTCTACAAGTTATCTTACATTTCTCCATTCTAGAAGACCAACCAAATCCATATTGATTATAATCCAGTTACA
>CM053769.1:540272014-540317708 GCA_028658325.1 Potorous gilbertii
GCCTAAAATAATAATCTCTAGCTTTGTATTTGTAGTATCTCAGGATATTTCCAACTGTGTCTTGATTTTCACAAAATTATGGAGGGGGAAAGCAAAATTAAAGAGAAATGTTTCTTTGAACTGAATTCGTTATCATCTAGAAAGTGGAAGTGCTACCAAGTCAAAAGTGATGACAAAGGGTTCCAGCTTATCATTACTTATCTATTTATTTCACTTTATGTTTCATAAATACTATCTTGCAATAGTATTACATCACATTAAAAGAGTTGTTTCCCTGGCTATGAGTCTCATAGGCCTACAGAGTCCATGCTCTTCAGCTGCCTTGCTAAGCAACTCCCTAAGACAATCCCTCTTTGTGAAGGCTGCTGTTCTGAGAATCAGTTTTTAATTGCTGCAGCCCAGACTACAAAGCGATTTTTTTCTTCTTAAATGAACATCAGGTTTGTTAGGAAAGCTGGAAGATGGCGATCTGATGAAGTTTAAACATTTCACCATAAGCTTATCAGGGTGTTTTTTACAATCTTGGGCTCATTTTGCTCAGAGACACTGTGCATCTTCCTCTTAAATTTAGGTGAGGTACTCACAACATAAACCTTAAAGCCAAGTCTACTGCTCTGTGTATGTTAATATCCTCACAGAGCAATCAGGGAAGAAAGACAAGATTTTATGTTTAATTTCAATCCAGAATTATTCAAATCCTATCAGACGTAAGTGTATGAGCCCAATGCACACTGAAATGTAAGAGACTTTAGAGGGAACAGGACATCTCCATCTTGGGGTTTTCTTATAGTTAGTATTTAACCTTTGCCACAATCACCATTGGAGGGCAACAAATGGGTGTGAAAAAATATCTTCCTGAAGACATCACAACTTTCATTTGCCTGCCTATAAATTAGAACAAATTAACAGTGGGCAAAGAAATGTTAAGATAAACCCAAACAGGGAATAAAAGGCCTGGATTGAAATAAGAATTTTCAATTCAAGAAGACAAAGGTTCAGTGTTATTCTATTTGGAAGAGTGAAAGGTGAACTCAAGAAAATTTTGGTTTGGTTTGGTCAGTCAGCCAACAAACAATTACTAAGTTCTTATTATGTGGCAGGCTCAGTGCTAGGCAATGGCCACTAACTTGAGTTTTCCAAACTTACTGCTTTTCCTTGCTCTCTGATGACCTCTGCCTACACCTGCATATGCAGGCTCAACATATCAAGGATCTGTAATTCCACTGGTAGGAACACAGACTTTGAACCATTCATGCCTTTGTAAATTTCACAGGCCATCTTCATGAAGTGCCCCTCAAAATTTGTGAGCTGGGGGCCAATTTTCTCTTCTTTCTAAAATGAACTAAGCTAGAATCTCAGAAAATTCACTCATGCTTTATTGCTGGGCCTGTATTCAAAGACTTCCCGTGGTGGTAGAACCTGCCAGTGCTAAAATCCTATTCAAGCTAACCTGAAGTACTTATTGTCACAGTTATCTGTCAGTATGAGGCCTAGTAGTGATGGGGAACACGTACATCTCTACCTAATTTACATCTACAGGCATATATGTTATCTAATCTATATCAAAATGCTGCTTGCTTACAGACGAATGCCACTGATGATATACAATATGTGACGTTATTAGAAAGGTAAGGGTAAGGTCAGCATGAACCCCTTCTGGGATCTGAAATGGTTTTGTTAACAAATAAAGATTATCTATGTGGACCTTTGCAGCTTTGGTGTTTGAATGGGGTTTGGAAATGTTGCCAAAAAGTGTATTTTCCTAATATTTACCTAAGAAGAGAGGGAGAGGGAAGAGATACCCAATCCCCATAGGTTGACATAAATATGTATAACTTTCCCTTATGGTAAGATTCCTAATGGATCACTTATGCATGGGGTGTGCACACTTTGACACATCAAGCACCTGTGATTTCATTTTTGGGAATGAAGCATGCAAGTCATTCATCATCACCACCACCATCATCGCCAGCATCTACCCAGTGCTACAAGATTTGAAAACACTTTACAAATATTATCTCATTTTATCTTCAAAACAAACCTGGAATTTAGGTGTTATTTTTCATTAGTAGATACAAACTATATTCACCCTCTGAATCTCAGCTATCTAAGTGAGTACCTGCAAAGAACTTGACCTAAAGGGCCATCCTAGCCCATCTCCAGTCATCCTGAGGAATATCAGGTCACTGGATTCAGATGGCTCAGGAGGAGAAGTGAGGCTGGTGACCCTGCACAGCTCTCCCTCACTCAAAACAAAGTCAAGTGCAAGTCATGTCATCATTTCTCTGATGACGTGGTCTTCTTCAGCAACGAAGGACAAGCACAATCTCATCTGTAAAGTGAGGTGACCAGATTAGACAACTGAGCTCCTCATAGCTCAAAGAACTAGTTTAAGTAATTCCTAGTTTATGTAATCTATGACAATCTTCTGTTACTTGCACACATCGGTTTTATGAAAAATCAGGAAACTATATTGTGCTCACCTCAGCCCTATTTTTCTGCAAAGGATCACAGGGCAAAGGGGAAGAGCACTTAGAAAGAGAGACTCATCTGGTTATTGACAGTCGGCCTTGCTTGGATAACAATGATCTCACTCCAGTCCAGGACCAAGACTAGGATGCTAAAGAGGCAGACTGTGCACATGAACACGACTCGTCTTTGTGCTCACTTCCACAGACTGCTGGCTGTAAGGGCAGCCACTACACCTTTTTCCTATGATGCTTGTAAACACACCCAGAGGCTAACAAACACTGGGCACATCCAGCAAATACGAAATTCAATAATGTCATGCCTCCACCATAACAACGCCCATTGGCCCTGTTACAGAGAGATGTTTGCCAAGGTTGCCACCACAGTGTAGAGCTGGAACACAATGGCATTCAGGGCTGATGGAAATCTTGTTGCATTTCACTGACTAAAGTGAAGAGTGATGTTGGTCTCCAACCCAACCAGGAAACTTAGTAGGAGCTAGGCTCCAATGTCATTTCTTCCGCATAGTCGGTGTTTATTTGCCTGGCACCTCTTTTCTAAATGCTTTTTTGGAAGCCACTGCTTTGCAAAATTAAAAACATTTTTTCCACACTTTCATAGATCAGTCTTCTTGTTTTAAAAGCAGGGAGCTGAGACCCAGAGGTTATTTTTTTTAAGTTACATGAATGAGAAGGTAGATCATTATCAGAGGTGATATTGGAAAGAGGGGAGCTGAAGGAGGTTAGTAGATCCCCCTTGAAGTGAATTTGTATAAGTCTAAATAATCACTTCCACCTGGAGAGCCGGGAGATGAAGTACATGGCCTCCTGAGCATCACGACAACAGTCTAACTTGCCCAAGGTCCGTATACCTGCAATAGAACCCACATTTCCAACTCCCAGGCCAATGCTTAGGCCTGAAGTTATATCGCCTTCTGAGCAATGAGAATGAGTAACTGGCTTTAGGCACAGGCCAAGAAGCAGGGCTTTCATCACTACTGTTTCAGTATCCAAACCAAAATGAATCTTTATGCTGTTAAAATTCCTGAGCATAAAACAGCCATCTGCATGAGACAACTGCCTTACAGAGTGTAGAAAGAAAGGCTGGGGCCTGTTGGTAAGGTAGCCAGCTCTTGCACACCAATCCTAACCTTAGCACCATCAGCTTATTCTCCCCAACACACACAGTAGAACTCATTCTAGCATACTGTTGCCCAAATTCATTAACAACTTAGCATTACTGCCTTGTTTTGTGAATTGCTCTCCTAATAATGAGACCAATGGTTCCTGGGAATTTTCATAGAACACTTTTCCTTAAACAACTTGTGAGATCAATCCAATCAATCCAGTGAACTAAAATAACTCAAAACTGATCTCCCAAGACTGATTTTTCTGATCTCATAAGCCAATGTGATAGCAGATATGATCCTCAGAAGTCAGGCTTATCAGGATGAAGGGAAAGAAGGAGAGAAATGGACTGGAGTAGGACTGAACTAGTGCTTCAGATTTCCTATCTTCTCTGACCCTTAGTCATTTTAAGGGAGCTGCAAGGGGGCTTGCCATGGAACTGAACTAGGCTGTATGCATCATGCCCTCTTTGGATGCTTGCTCCCACTATAATAGCACACAGATGGATCTGTTTTCTCCTTTAGGGATGATGTCACCAGTTAGGGAGAGCGCCACTGAGATAGCAAAGTTAAAGCAGAAAAATGAGCTAAGTAACACACAGGAGTACCCAAGGAAATATTTAAATGTAAAATTTCAGGAAGAAAAATTCATTACAACTCATACCTAACTCCCCACTAACCCCCAACTAAAAACATCTACAGAACCAGAGAGTTCTAGGGTAGGGAGGGACCTAAATAGTCACAAAGTTCAATACTACTTGAAAATAAATTCCTTCTACAACATTTTGATCAAGGTATTTACCTTTCTCAACATCTCTCTCTCTCTCTCTCTCATACACACACACACACACACACACACACACACACACACACACACACGCGCACGCACACACACAATTTGTACTCATGTATCTAAAAATTTTCCTTGGTGGAGACCCAAGAATACCCTTTCCAAAATATGTTAAGCTCAACCATTTGTTTTATACATAGAGTTGAATACATTCTTACTTGCACATGTTATTCCAAACATACTATCTTAAATCTGAATTAGAATCCAAGATGTCAATTTCATATCCATGAAAAAATCCTATTTTTATTAAGGTTCACAAATTTCCTACTATAATTAAAGTCTATAGAAGAAATGTTTCCTGTGTAATGAACAGGGAAACTACCTACAAGCTGAAAAAGTGCATTATTTCCCCAAATTTCAACATTTTTTTCTAAACAAAACTTGTATACTTTATTCAGATGAGCCAACAATATACAGCGAGAAATGGTTGTATCACATTTCCCCCCACAGTATAGGCATAACGCTCACTATTCTTTCAGAAGTGTTTTATTACAATATTCTAATACTGGAAGAATGGCAAGAGAAAAGAACAGAGAGGAAAAGATGGAAACCAGGCAGGCTGACCATAACAGGCAAATTAAGACATGTCATCAAAAACCAAGATTGCACTGGTGTGAGACATTCCCTCCTTTGGAGCAGATTATAATTTATAATTATAATTTCTCTGTAACTTATAGTTTCAAGAAGATTAAGTGACTTGCCCAGGGTAACAAAGCTGGAGTCAAAGGAGGTATCTGACATCAAGCCAATCAATCTATTCACTTCATCAGGATGCCTCTCAATAAGAGGTCCCCAGCTAAAATAAATGCTTATAATATATGTATCACAGGCCTTGATCATTTTAGGATAATGTAACAACTATTACGGTGCTATCTTAGGCTCATAAATCTAGAAGTCAGGGAAGAACCTCAGGTTATCTAGTCCAAAGCAGACTAATTTCACGGAACAGAACAAATAGACAAGGTTAAGTGGACTTGATCAAGGTTTCGTAGGTAGTTAATTTAACAAAGATAGAATTTGAACAGAGAACTTGCTTCCAAATTCAATGCTTTTTCCATCGTACTCACCTCCTTATGAAAGTTGGGGGGGCCAGTCTCACAAATGTTTTTCTACGACCCTCAAGATGAACCTTCTGCTATAGAAAAGTTAGGTGGGACCATTATAGAACTAGAAACAACCCCCTTGGCATCTGTCTTTGGGGATTCTTTGGTGGGGGCACTCTTTATCAATATTGATATGAATAAGGATAATAAGGTTTCCTTTTAACTGGAAAACAGTTGGCAGCTAGGCAGCAATATAGATAGTGCCAGATAAGGCCTCAATAACCTCTCTGCTACCTGATGATATTTGAACCAGCCAGGGCCGAATGCTATAATGAAGACCAACAAAGCCCTGCTCCCTGTTGTCCAAGCAGCGGCGAAAAGAAAGTTACACGAGAAGGGGGAGAGAAGGATGGGTGGGAAGGAAATTCCTTTATGGTGAAATAAAAATAAATGACAAAAATTAAATACCCTGGTGAGGGCTGGGGGTGAGAGGGGAGGAGAGGGCAGCATATTAATAAAGCTCTAACCTGGCTGCAAGGATTTGCTCCCAGAAAAGAAGTATCTGGTGCATGCAGGGGATGATCTCTACTCAGGTACCTAGAAAAGTTGACTATCTACCTGGAGGAGTCTCTGCTGCTATATCCTCCTCACTCCCACCCACCTATTTCCCTTCAACCATTCTCAACCCTTAAATACCCCACTGGGTTACTGGCCCTCATAGCAGCCCAGAGAAAAACCAGGACAAGCAGTCACCAATCTGAAGCCTGTAGCTCAAGCCTCTTACCCACTCCTAATACACAGAAAACAATGGGATCTCTATGCTGGCCATGACTTCAGCATGGGCCCCTCCCCCCCACAATAGTGGTATTCAATCCACCCCCATGAGCAATTGCCCCAACTTTAACTGCCTGTGTTCAGAGTGCATGAGACACAAAAGGAGGTGTTTCCAGGTTCAGTGAACACTTTACATCCATTCATCAGGGATGGAACAAAAGAGATTTTCCCAGATTACCTCTGGCAAGGCAGAAGCCTCATGGGCTGCAATCCCCTTCAAAATACAAACTTTGAGAAACATTGTGTTTGGGGTGTCAAAGTAAGAGCGCAGTTTCTGCTTATTTCTTTTTTTTTTTTAAACTGAAGGGCATTTACATAAAAACAGGATCTTTTGTTTCATAAAAAGGAAAAGAATAATCCCAAAGAATGTGAGAAGTTAGAAAGAAAACCTCACCCTCCCAAGCCTCAAACAAAGACTGAACAGCAGTAGGTTGGCTGGAAGATTTCAAATTATACTTGGGAATCTTTATTAAAAAGGTTCATTTTCTCTTTCACTAACCTACTTGAAATTTTTACATAGGGCTTACTCCCAAGGTAGCAAAGTAATCATTTTATGAAGGTCCTTTAAGCCCACTTTGTATAATTGGTGTAATTGCTGTATTTCACCCCCAGCAAATGACCTCCTAGAATTCTTGGCCAATGTCAAACTCCCCAACAAAAACACTTTCATAGTATCATTAAAAAGCATTAAATGTCTAAATTGCATGGAGCATCAGGAGAAGTCTCACTTGTTTCTTCAGCAAGGCTCACGTCTCAGTTCAATAGTTATGACACTGTGTGCATTAAACCATATCCCAAATTAATTCTTGGTCAGTACATAACAGAATGTCTTTTTTATGGGACAGAGAAGGAAAATACTATGAATATGATTCCCAAACCCTAAACTCACTCAAAACTTCTTTCCCTGAGCTCAACATTTGGATGAGAGTACCACGGGCACATCAGCATCCACCCACTCCCTCAACCAGCCAAGTTGGATTAATCATGCTAAACATATTCCATTCCCAACCAACCCTGCAAGCTTTGGCAGGCCTACAGCAGCTGACGTTCCAGACTGAGTTTGGCATTACATAATGAAAGCTCCATTCCCATTCTTGAGCCTAAGTCAAAACAATCTCAACAGGCATAACTGTCACTAACCTGTTTCCCAGTTACAACACTGCACGTGTAGCTGCTGGGAAAGAGGATAGAGAAGAACACACCCACTCAACAGAAAAAATCCCCAATGTTTGGGGGTTTCTTGGCTCCTACTCTTATTAGAGTCAACATACTTCCACTTGAAGGGGCTTCAGCTGGAAGAATATGTTTCAGTGCTCACTGGAACACCTAGCATGCTTGGTTTAACATGCCAGTAAAAACTTAACCACATTTCCATATCAGTCTGGAACAAATGACTTAGAAACCCAAATTGGGCTTGTTCAACTAGAGACCCTTTGAAAACTCAAAGGAAGAGTTGGATGTTCCTGGAGGTATGGCATTATATTTGATCACATACCCTCATGACATAGCCCCAGGTTCCAATACTCTATGAATAAAGATTGTTCTGTGTGACGCTTTCTGCTTCCATTCTGTCTAGACATCATATTTGCATCATCATTGTTTCTACACCAATGACATCTCCTAGAAGGTAAAACTCAGGGCAGGAGAAAACTATCATAGACGGTAAGTTTTTGAAATTAATCAGCTGTTCAAAACAACATGGAGAAGAGAAAAAAAATAGAAGACTGGGAGTCAAAGTCAAATTCTAACCCTGGTTTTGTCACTAATTTGCCAGCTGATGTGGGGCAAATCACTTCTTTCTAGATCTCAGTTTCCAGATCTATAAAATGAGGAGAGATTATTTCTGTTGTTGCTTTTGTAGAATTCAGTGATAAGGGAAGTCACTCCTTGGTTTATAAGTTGCTGAGCAAAGTAGTTAAAATTAACACTTTTGGATGAGTAGAGAGAACTGGAATGCCTGACTGCTTTCATTGCTTGGCTAAGCTGGAAATCAATAGCCCCATTCCTTCCAATAAGATGGAGGACTACCTGCCACTGAATCTCAAGGTCCTCTCAGCCATCTTCTCTGTTTCTATGTCCACCAGACACCCTGAAACCATTACCTGACTTACTGGTGCAACCTTGCTGTCCCCAAGGCTGATTCACTCTTAAGATTTCGGAACCTTTTCATCTATCAGGAAGATGAATCTTTTTATAAGAGTTAGAGCTATAAAGTTCCATGATATCAGGAACTGTCTTTGCTTTTTTCTATTTGTATCCCTGCACCTAATACCCTGCTTGGCACATAAGTGTTTAATAAACACTTCATTCATTCAATCATTCATTCATTCCCTTACTCAATCACAGAATGCTAGAACTGGAGACTCTCCAAACTTTGCTAAGCTAGTCCTCAAATGACAGGCATGCATTCCATTGCCAGGTCCAATACTTGATGCCTTTCCAGGTTAGTAGGACCTGTCAGAATTCATACTAAACTGGCACAGCCTTTAAACTGAGGTCCATGTTATTAAAAGGCACTAAAGGAAGAGTTTAGTGAGCATATTACAGAAATAACTTATTGAGATGGGATAGTCAAGGAATAAATATTCAGAATGGACGAATCTTTCTGATAACTGAAACTTGCCATTTGAATTGCCTAATCATTTCCACTATATTTTCACCGTGGGGTTTTTTTTTTGGGGGGGGGGGGAGTGAAGAAGGAGTATCTTTCTAAAATGTCTTACTCTGCCTATGTAAAGAAAATATATTCAACTTGGTTTACTGCTTTCTTAATGACAAGATCATCATCATCATAGCATTAATTATGGTTCTGGGTCATTGAGGTACACTAGTATAGATCTTGGCTTAACAGCCTAGACAGCATGCTACACCTGAATAGCTCCTGACGTTACCCTTTTCTGGTCAGCTTTCAGTGTGTCCTGTTCTGCTTATTCTAATCTATTGGCTGAGTGAGGACCTGGAAAGGACTTCAGGCCTCTCTTAAAGAACCAAGTACATGGCCTTCGTAACACATTTGCCACTATGAATTCCATCTGTGTTCCTAAGGAAGCAAGAGATCTAACATCTAGATAAGTGGGGCTTTAGAGTATTACAGTTCAGGAAGGCTAGATCCTTCAATACTGCCCTATTCTCCAATCTCATTCTGCCAAACTATTTAGGCAGGAACGACTTCGAACCAAGGTCTTTTCTGATTTGTCTTTAGATAGATAGGCAGACAGACAGACAGATAGATATAAAGATACACACACACACACACACACACACACAGCATAGGACAGGACCTTCTAGACAGTAATAGGTCCTAGATAAATGCTTACTAGATGAATGGAAAAATAAATGAACAGACTACAAGAGTGTCAAACACAGCAATAAATTATCCCAGAACCTGATATATAAAGATACAATGGTAGTAAAGACAATATTTGGGGGTGGGGCATTCTTATACACCCAATAATAAATAGCATCTTAATAATCCTGAGGAATAAAGCAACTATTGCTTTTTTTCCCCAGGATGGTCCTAAGACCATTTACATTGCAATACCACATTGACTCTTTGTCCTATTAAATTGCGGAGCATGGTATGCAGTCTCTCTGGTATGGCCAATCTATACAACTGATTATACTCTGATTATACAACCCTGATGTGGGTAAGTGAGAAACCACATAGAATAAGGGGGAATGGGTGACATACACTACATGTAAGGCAAACCCTGCTATATGCTGTCTTCATTCTTCCTACCCTGTCACCATAAAATATCTACCGAATTCAGGCACTAGCCTACTCAAGACCTTGGCCTCTAACAAGAACAAAAGAAGTGGTTTTGTTTGGAGGTGTGTTTCCCACACGGTAAAAGTTAGAACGTCTCTTAGGAGAAGATAAAAAGAACCAAAACCAGAGAGGAAAACGTTTTTCAGAATGAATCTCATTCTCACTCTCTCTCCCCCTCCCCTCTTTAGTCATGTGGTCAAAGGTATAATTTTTTTCCTTCTTTAAATTCCATTTCTTTGGGACATCCACTCAGGCCTGCAGTTGTCAAACGTGATCTTCTAACCAATGGAACCCTCACCAGATAGTGAAGGAGATGCTCTTGGGTGTCTCAGGAACCATTAGGAACTTAATGGACCAAAGATTGAAAAGGAATATCATAATTCTTATGGGTGTGGCAGTAGGAGTGGGAAGTGATAAAATTACAGTACACTGGCATGTTACAAGCAGAAATTATGAAGAAGGGCAGCATAGTGAAAGGGGTAGAGGGACTGGCATTGAATCAAGAGATACAATCCTCCTCTGATAAACTCTGGCCTTCTGATCATAGTTAAAAGTAACTTAACTGCTCAGTGTCCCAGATAAATAGCTAAGTATACATTACAGCGTTGACTGAAGGAACTGTCATGCTGGGAGAGTCCTATACTAAAGAGGTAACAGGATCAGATGCCACTTGCCTCCCTTGCACACCTCCTCCCCATTCCCAGTCAACAACAACAACAAAAAAAGTCAATATCATAGTATACAGAACTGAAATTGAACTAGGAGATCACTTGGTCCACAAGAATTTACCATTTTATTCTCATCAGAAAGTATTTTCCATTATCAAAATCCAGCTCAGCAGGCAACCCTCAGGTAAGATATTTAACTGACTTAAAGACCTCGTCTGTACAATGAGATTATCAAACCAGTACTTAAATTCATTAACAAACAAAAAGTCTACAATGTATAATATACTGTAACAAGCACAGTGGGAGTCAAGAAATTTAATGAAAAACAATCTTTACCCTCAAGATGTTTATCATCAAAATTAATTTAATCACACTAGAATTTCGCAGCACAAAGGACTCCCATCCATTCCAACATGGCCTTAGCTCACTGTATGGTATTCACACCCATACACACAATGAACACGCCATTATTAAATGAAAAAACATATCAAACCATGATTTCTCTTCAATTAGCGCTATTTTATCATTAATCCATCATTAGCAGCCATGGTTCACGTTAATTAATTTTGACTTCTGGCAGGGGTTAAGGTGTAAAAAAGATGGGTGAGCTGGCATATGAGCATCAAGATTGTACTCTCTGACTGAATTTTCTATTTACAGCACATAAGATTGCTTTTATCCAATTTCTAAGAAATGCTTTAATTTTTTTAATCTGTTGATTCCAAACAATTTTTACAGTGGATAGTAACAAGATTGTTTTTGATTCTTTAAAAAACAAACCCCCCCACACGCACACAAAGAAAGATGCCGCAAATGCTGCAAAACTATTATGCACTGAGAATTCACAGATTCCCAGGAATAAAGATTCCCATTTTACATTTCAAATACCAATTGAGGACAGTACAGTCTCACTGATCAATCAAGCTTAAATCTGCATCATCTTTGACTCTTCTCAATAACCCAACCTCTCACCCATCCAATGGATGACAAATCCAATTGATATTCTCCTTCCACTCTTATTACCATCCTGTGTCAGGCATCTGACTGGCCTTCCTGCCTCTAGTGTCTCCTCTTGCCAAAACATTTTGAATATAGCTGCAAAAGTAATCTTCCTAAACTACAGATAGATATGATCACATGACTCTACACCTTCTGTGGCTCCCTACTACTTGGGGTCCTAGATGTCATTTCAGTTTTCATCAATGACTCCAGAGAAGACAGTGAGGCCGATGACTTTGTGTAGCTCTGCCTCACTTAAGTTCAATTCACACACAAGTCAAGACTTTACCCTCTTGATGGCACTGGAAAAAGGATGAACAAGAACAAATCAGAAATTGATGCACAACTTCCTGAGATTCAAATTCACTAGTTTTCACTCTCTGGTTCCTACCTAACTCACCAGCTTACCTTTTTCCTTCCTTGATCAGAAATGACACAGTGGATAGAGATCTAGCCTCAAAACCAGGAAGACCTGAGTTCAAGTCTTGCCTCTCACAAATACTGCCTGTGTTACCCTAGGCAAATAATTTAACTCTTAGTGACAAATCTCCACTTTAACCTAGATTCAATGATTTTTAATATTTTTTAATGTAATTGCTGACCTTTATAATTTTATAGCATTTTATCTTATACATTTTAACTATTTTCTGAGAAGGGGAAGAGGTCCATAGGTTTCTCCCAATTGCCATAAGGATCCATAAGACAAAGTAAGGTTAAGAATCCCTGTCCTACAAAGTAAGGTTAAGAATCCCTGTCCTAAGACTATTTATTATATTCAGATCCACATTGGTAGGAATTTCCTCAGCTGGGAAATCCCTCTACCAATGAAAATCACATGATCCTGACCCTGACACTTTATATTCTTATCAAACTGAACCATTCCCTACTTCTCAGTCATTCTCTGATCTCTTTTGCATGCCTGGAATAGTGCCCACACCCAGTTCTATCTACTGAAATGTTTCCCCTCCTTTGTGCAAGCACGGATTCCAAAAAACCTTCCCTCATCCCTCCCTTTCCCTACAAATGACCCTCCCTCTGATTCTGACCTCACCTATAAATATCAACATTCTTAAAACACATTAATGTTATCTGTATACGTATCTTGTTTGTCTTTTCAACTGGGGTGTCAAAAGACCTGTCTTCAAATTTGCTCCAGACTGCTGAGAGATCAGTACAAGGGTAAGGAACTTACCCTCTCTGGGTCTCATTTTCCTCATCTCTAAAATAAGAAAGGTAATATGTAGTGCCTACCTTGTAGGACTGTGGTGAGGATCAGATGAGAATACATGTGTACCAGCTTTTTATGATGCTCAAAGTAGATAGGCAAAATATTGAATCAATTTTCTTTTTTTAACCTCCTTAGTATCTAGCACCATGCCTTGCATACAGTAGGTTCTTAATAAGTTTCTGTTGAATGAGTATCTTCAGAACATCCACAAAGCTTACTTACAACACGATGCCAAAGGGAGTCAGTATAGTATAATTGCTACAGAACAACAGGAAACCCCAAGTTCCTACATGCCCCAAGAGATCAGTACAGACACCCAAGAATGGGGAGCTCTCAGGCCCCTTCTAACTCTTGATCTATGAGCCTGGGGAGGGTGTGATTTTTCTGTTAAAATACTCAAATTTCTAATGAGACATTGTGTAAGGAGGATCTCTTTACTGCCTCTACCTTGTTTCGAAAGTGCAGGGTAGTGTAACAATTATTCCTACTTCTGATACATCTAATTTGGCAAGACGGCATAGTGAGAAACCTGACTCAGATACTAAATAGCTCTGTGACTTTGGGCAAGTCACTTAATCTCTGCCAGTCTCAGTTTTCTCATCTCTAAAATGGAGATGGATTAATAGTACCTGCCTTACAGATTTATTTGAAGATGAACTATGACAACATTTACAAGGTATTCTGCAAACCTTAAAGTGTTACACAGAAGCTAACTTTTGTCCTATTACTATTAGTACCACCACTATTATTGGCACAGACAACACAGAATAGTGGGAGGAAGGAATCTGGAGGCTTGGGTATACCTTAAAATTCTGGCTTTATCATTAACTACCTATGTGGTCTTGGACAAGTCATATGCAATTTCTAGGACCCATTGACAAAATAAAGAGACTGGAATAGAAACAGGTGACCTCCAAGATTCCTTTCAGTTGTAAAACTATGCAGGATTAAGAAAACAAGAGAATGGACCAGTAATGACATACAATAGTTCCTTCAGTAGCTGGGGATGTAGTTTGTCTGGAAAGTCTTAACAAAGCCCCAAGTAACGAGTGTAGATTTCGGTCTCTGAAACATGGAAATAATAGTAAAAGGAAACGACGTGAGGAAGATTCCAACATTCCTATCAACATGTTATAACACTTAGGAAAAAATTTTTCAGAAAGATGTGGGGAATACATGGGATGTGCTGAATGTAGTAAAGGATGGGGCATTTTTTTTAATTTTGCAAAATTTACTCCTTGCGACAAGATGAAAGGAAAAGGCTTCAACACAATCCACTACTGTCCAACATTAGCATTCCATCCTCTGTCTTACTGATGGCCAAGGGCGAATGGCAAAAGTTGAACTGCCAAGACTCATTTTCGTTAACCGAATTACAAAATTTTTCCACTGGGAGGATGAATCTTTTCATTGTGTTTTTCTAAACAAATACATGTTACTTTCATTTTTAGTGGCCTGACAAAAGGCCCTCTAATGTGGGTGCTTGTAGAAATTATATCATATTTCAGATACCAATCAGTCAAAGAACAAGTGCATTAAGAGAGGGAGTCTTTGAGAGGAAAAGAAAAATCCATGGAAATGAAGACATGGGGACAGGCTTAAAACACAATTCAACCAGCTTTGGGAAGTGCTTTCATCTCTCCATGAAGATTCTAGAAAGTATGTTTGAGAAGTTTCTCTCTTTTTAACACCTGGAATATGTAAGTTATTATATTGTATGCCGTGTCTCATGTCCTGATCATAATAGTTCACGTTTACAGTGTTTTACGGTTTATAAAGAATAGAACACAAATAATCTTCACAGACGCTCTATGAGGTCAATACTGCATCCCCATTTTATAGGTGAGGAAATTGAGGCTCAAAAAAAGGAAGTGTCCTGCTTTTGGTCAGTCAATGATACATAGTAACTACATGTTTTTTCTGTAGGTTGCTTTACATAGGCAAAGAAAGAAGGGTAAAATGGAAGGAAGGAAGGAAGGAAGGAAGGAAGGAAGGAAGGAAGGAAGGAAGGAAGGAAGGAAGAGCTGCTATATACCTGAATGTCACCACCTTCAGCAAGAGATTTCTGCCATTTTGTCTTTCCATTTCCTAAGATCTGGGAAAACATAGAAACCTGCTCTTCATCCACAACAATGAAATGGATTAACTTTTTTCTTTCTTGTCGTTCCCATCCACTTACATGCAAAATCTTAAAATTAAACTTTAACTTTTGAACACCCTCATTACCTTGTACCACCCCACCCCCACCACCAAGAAATGAGAAACTTCTCCCACAGAAATGAAAGAATTGGATAAAGCAACTGCAAGTCACTAAGAGTTATCTGTGAAAAACCACAGCAAATGTAAAAGATACCACAGAAATGGCCAAAAAAAAAAAAAGTAGTACCAGTTTTTTAAAGATAGGAAAGGCAATGGAATCTACAAACTAAAAGGTTAACGACTGTGGTTTAACTCCATGAAGAATTCTATAATACAAAATGGAAGGAATGGTTTGTAAACATATGATCTGTCCCTAGCTGTGTGACACACTTAATGAAAGCATAGATGGCATATTTACCAAGTTAACAGGAAAGAGACAGAAAATCAAGGGAGATAATTTCCAAAACTGATGATATCACCAGAAACCAAAAAAAAGATCTTAGAGAAGCATTAGGAAATACGGTCTTTCCTCCAAAGCAAAGAGTGTGGTGTCCCACTATAGTCTCGCCAAAGCAGAATACACCTGCATTACTATATCCAGTTCTGGGTACCACATTTGAAGGACACTGATAAGGTAGAGATTCCAAGGGAAGAGAACCAGGCTGATGAAGGGTTTCTGCATCATGTCAAATCAGGACTCATTAAAGGAACTAGAATATTTACCCTAGAATATAAGACTTCAGGTCCAGTGTCAGGCTAAGGAGTGAGACATAAGTATTATTGCCTTTGGGTATATGAATAACAGTCATGGGGAAAAGGGAATACATTCGTTATGCTTGTTCTGAGAGGGCAACTAGAGATGGCAAAGCGTAAAAGTCACTAGAAAAGCAGATTTCCATTTAACTTCCTAGCAATTAGAACCACCCCAAAGAAGAACGGCCTACCATGGGGTCCCTTATTGGGTGGCTTCAAGAAAATGCTTGAAAGCTACTCTGAAGCTACACGGGCAGTATCATGGGGCACAGAATGAATTAGATGCTTCCTATTGCCTCTAAAATATCTAACAGACTTTGATTATGTGAATATAGCCATTAAAGGTCAATTCATTTTTCAATTCAATGGATTAACAGAGGTAAAAACAGCCAAATTTAGCTTAGTAAGATTTGTTAAAAAAATATATTTTATTGATAACCAATGCCCTATGGAATAACTTGTAGCTTTGCCTATGTAAGGAGTACCAGTGATTCATCTTTCAATTTAGCTACAACTTTCTTCTTTCTCCTGGCTTTGTTTATGCAAAGAATATTAAGATTAATATGACTCATCTTCACTAGCCTTATAACTAACTCCTTGGTCACTGGGAAAGGATCTGACACTTAAGTCAAATTAAAGTTTGTTGATGGGTCAAAAAGTGCTTCATTCTTAGCATGCTCTGCCCCAATTCCCAACACAATGCTACTGTCAAAGCAGCAGCAGAAGAGAACGTGAGACTAAGGATCATGTCTTATTTCCTGTGTCATGGCCAAAAATATTTCATCCTCTCGTGTCCTGGTGCTGATGTGGAGCTTTTCCATGATTAGTGAGGCTTATTCTCAAAAAACACAGCCAGTCTGTGCCAGGAGAAACAGTCAAAGTCATTCCAGAATGGTAGAATCATTTAGACCTTGAGTTCTACTGGTATAACCTTTGAGATTCCAGGGTCACTTCAAAGAATGACAAGGCATCCGAATAGGACTCTTATAGGCAATGGAGTACAAATGATAAGAATGTGCAACAAGAGTACACTGACATTAGTTACTGAGGATGAGGTGGGAGAGAAATTCTAACAAAAACTTACTAAGACCCTGCAAAGCAAAACAACATAAACTCTGACTCTGGAGGCCTTCAAAACAGAGGTGGGAAGAAAAGATAGGAGGAAACACATAGGTAATTATTGTTCAAAATAGAGAAAGAGGCCAATGTAGTCTCGTGCCTCTTGATCATGAATAATTTCTTTAAAAAAAAAAGTATCAATAGAGATTGGACATGGAAAGAACCAAATAGCATTATCAAAAAAAAGAAAAGAAAAGAAATAACACTTTAACAAATAGGAAAAGACTCATGAACATGGGAGCTATCCATATCCACTGCACCAACTATCTGGGTACAGTGAAAGCAAGAACACATCAGAACAAAGATCAGAACTCACAATGAACAAGGAAAAGGAGTAGTAATAAGAAAAACATATCACATACAATTAAGAGTTAATCCTGAATTATTTAAACAAGCTACTGAATATTTTAAAATGGGATATGGACAACAGAAATTACACTGACACCAACTATAACACTTTGATCCAAAAGTTAAACCAATGTAAATTAACTGCTACAAGGAGACCTAAAAAGCCCAGAAAGTATCTTAGTCAACAAACATGATTTACTTGGCAAACAGAGAGAGATGCCTGCCAGAGGCAACAGCAAATCATAATATAAACTGATTTGTAAAATCTTATGGAGGACAATGGACAATTATAACCAGTCTCACTTCATGAAACAGGGAAGAGTGAAACTAGTCTCAAAAAAGCTGAACAACGATCCAAGTAAGCAAAGTCATCCTAAGAGCATTCAAGGATAAAAATGAAAGGAGAAGAAAAACGGAGGTGACTTGTAAAAACAATTTCAATAAATTGTTTTCTCCATCTAGTGTATAGTGAAAGTATCACACTTGGATCTTAACATCACAGTTCTTGATACACTTATAGAGGGAGAAGAAATGATACTAAAGAGAAAATGAGAAATCATGCTGATTGGATCAAAGACATATATATATAGAAGTTAGCTGTGCTGGAGGTGAAACAATTGTGACAACATTTGGAGATCAATGAACAAAGTGTCCAAAGGAAAAGAAAATTATGCGGTGAAAAACCTGGACCTTATTAATTAAAAAAAATGACAGAGAAAAAATAATTTACTAACCTATATGCCTAATATTTATGAGGACTATCTAGACACGAATTGAGGGGATCCATAATGAGTATATCAGTAGGGATCAAACAAACAACATTCAGTCATCTCATAATAGAATGAAATGGGCATCTATGTGGCGCAGTGTATAGAGTGAAGGGTCTAAAGTCGAGTCCTCTTCCTGAAGTTTAAATTTGGCCTCGGACACTTACTAGCTAACTCTGTGACCCTGGACAAATCACTTAACCCTATTTGCCTCAGTTTCCTGTTCTGGAAAATGAACTGGAGAAGGAAATGGCAAACCACTATAGTACCTTTGCTAAGAAAACTCCAAATGGGGTCATGAAGGGTTTGACACAACTGAAAATAACCAACAACAAAAATGAATGACACATATACCAGTTATAAAATCCCACTGAATTATTTATTGTATGTTGCTTACAAGAAAGCATTTGACTCAGTAAACAAAACATTGCCGTTACAGGCTCTTTTACAGCAAGGTTTCTCCCATCAATAAAGCAAGAATGTTGAAGTTTCTACCACTTTAATGGTGGAAAGACAGAGTAGAATGCAGTTTAAGGAAGAATTCACCATGAATGGTGAAGTCCTCTAGTTCCTCCTGCTTTGAGATAATATTATGTTAATTATATAAAGGTCTAAAATAACACAGAGCCTCCTGGAAGAGATCTGTGGTCTCTCCAAGGAGTTTGGTTTCTTCCTCAGTACAGGAAAAATCAAACAGATGAAGAACGCTCCAGGACCATAGCCCCAATTTTGCCATACATCTCAAAGGATATGCTACAGAACTTGCCTAAAAGTGTATCTATTTGAGCTAAGTGCTGGAAATACCAAGAAAGACAAAAGACATTCCTTGTCTTCAAGATGCACACAGACTAATGTGGGAGTAATCTAAAAGTAGGTACTGTTGATAATAGGTATTTTCCCCCCAGAATAGTATTTCTTCATTAAACAAACACTATGCACCATAATGCTTTGTCCTAGATGCAGGAGGAAAGAATAAATTAGTATGAATTTTCTGTCCAATCATTTCTAAGGTATGAGTACAAATGAAATAGAAGAGTAAGTCAAAAAACAAACTAGTTTTAAATTAAATATGGATGATCCCAAAAGAAGTCAACATGGTTTTAAGTTTCTCCACCACTAGAATTTTTTAAAGGCACTAACACCTAAATGAACACAATTGAATTTAGCCTTTCAAGTTAATAAGTACTTAAGAAAAAAAAAAGGATTGGGTCTGCAAGATGGGAGAAGGGAGACTAACTGAATAACCCACAGATCACAAGACTCACAAATTTACTGCAATAAATTCAGTGGTAGCTACAACAAAGTAAAGGCTAAATTTTTTCATATTAAAAGATACAATCTTTACATAGGTAGGTAGGTACCTAAATATATCTCCACACAGAGACGTTTAAATATATGCAGGAGACTACCTCTCAGGTGAGTCAGGTCAGGTTCTCTGAGAAATTTAAGTATCTATTTAAGACATGATATTTAAGTAGCATTTCTAAATTTGGGAGGAACATAGAGGGTCAGTTCTCCCAAGAAAGGATTATAAGTCCTCTGAGGCCAGAAAAAGGCTTGCTATTTATCTGTGTGTTGCCTCACCAAACATGCGTTAAATGAATGAATACATGAATACCATCACCCCTCTCCATCCCTCTCCATTCCAGCAAGGTCATGTTCTTTGATAGGTGTTCTCTCCATCTTCCTCTGACAACTTTCTGGCCAAGTGAGCTTGCTTCTCACTTGTCATGAAGGATGTTCCACTAAAGGGCAGACAAGACACAGGACACTGTCAAAGAGTGCCCAATGACTGATGGTCTAAGTGATCACCCATGACCCCTAACCTGCGGAGCATGTTCAACTCAGCATTATCACTCAGTAACTTGGTTTTCCTGAGGCATAAGAAATTGATGCCTGAGCAGGAGGCTAAGAAATCGGGGAGCTTTGTCCAGCAAAGGGGACTGGAGACTGGGAAATAAATGAAGGAAGCCCACCATGTGCCGGCGGCGCATGCTGACTTCTTTCCTTTCTCCCTTTCCCCTTATTTTCCGTTCCTTCTTTGTCTTCTCACTCCTGCCTTGCAATATGCTCAGCCCATTCCTTGGCCCTCTCAGGAGGAACCGGCATTTCTAAATGACTTTCACTGAGAAGCAGAAAGAACTATCCTTATATTTAGATCTTCCCACAACATGATTTCTACTTTGCTAATCAAAAGCAGAAGTACAGGCTCTGGTCTGGACAGGGACTTTAAATATAAACACACACTAAAGAAAACCATGGCGAACCAACAAAGCAATCTATTCAGGGTAAAGGGTAAAGCTGAGAGATTCATACAAAGGCAAACTTCCTCCTTTACAGGCAGGAGAAGCAGCAGCCAGAGAACACATCTGTACATGGAGAAGGCAGCTTCACCAATGCCAACTATGGCCTTCCTGTGTGCAAAGGGGAACTGGAGAAAGAAAACAAGGAAAGGTGAATGGGTGTGGAATGGAGAAAATCTTGCAAAATGATACCTCACTCCGAGTTAATGCATCATCTTTCTTACCTCAATGTGACCTATTAAAAACAGGCTTGTATCTTCACATGATGACAAAATGGGAGGACCCAGCACAATAAAGAGGAGCTAACTGTATGGTGTCACGCACCTCAGGCTCCAGACCTGAGTCATCTGTGCCATTTCTGAACTTTGAAATATGAGGCAGAAGGAAAATCAATGAATCATGGCTTATTGGGCAAATGGTGATAGGGGCAGAAATAACTGAATCCAACCAATGATAGCCCAACAAATCCACAGAGTGAGGTGAAGTGGGTTTGGATGGAGGATGGGAAAGAATTCCTGCCTCTACTCTAGTTAGGTTCCAATTGCTTCTTTCTGTATGTGTCTTATTAGCCTACAAGTACCATAAAGTGGCTGCTAACACTTAGCTGTGAGCTCAGGAGCATCATCTAGTTGTAGAGCTGTAAGGAAGCTTGGAAAACATCTAGTGCAAACTTGAACTTTTGCAAATGAGGAACCTTAAATATTTCACAGAAAAGAGAAAAGATTGAGTACTATCACAGAGTAAGTAACATAGTCAGGACTGGTATCTAAGTCATTGACCTCACCTTGTATTGGGCAGTGGAAAAATAATAACTGACATCTCTTAGATCTTTAAAGTTTTTGAAAATCTTATATACATAAATGTATATTTCTTTATATATGAAAAATTTCTATATAAAAGTATACATACAAACATATAGACACAAATATTTATTTATATATTGATCATCTCATTTGAACTGCATAATGCAGTGAAGAAGGAGAGTGGGAAGTAGGAGATAAAATGCTGACTTCAAAGCTAGGAAGAGGAGTTTAAATCTTTCACTTGACACAATCTGGTGATAGAACCCTGGATCAGTCACTGAAGTATCCTTTGCTTTAGCTAACCCTGTAAGATGACAAGTTAACAGAGAAGGGTCTGATTTGCATTGACAGAGAGAATTTCCTGACTATGGAGTTCCCTATGTCAGTAAAAAGAGAGAGTCCCGCCCCCTACTACCTAACTCTGTGAAACTGGTACTAGAGGTAGTCTTATTTCCCCTTTTATAGATGAGGAAATTGAAGTTAAGAGTGATTAAATAACTTGACCATGGTTACATTATAAGTAGCAGAGGTGGAATTAGTACTCAGGGTTCAGGGTCTGGAGTCAAGAAGACTTACGCTCCTCACTTCAAATCTGGCCTCAAACACTTTCTAGCTGTGTGACCCTGAGCAAGTCACTTAACTCTGTCTGTCTCAATTTCCTCATCTGTAAAATGACCTGGAGAGGGAAATGGCAAACCACTTCAGTATCTGTGCCAAGAAAACATAAATGGGGTCATGAAGAGTCAGCCATGACTGAACAACCAAACATCCTGATTCCTCAGTCCCCCACACTACCCATTATGCCACTGTTCTGTTGGTTAGAACGCTTATGTTTGAGTCCTGGAGCTGGTTTTATTAGCTCTGTAACCTATTAATGTTACCACACACAACTAAGAATTATAATCAGCAATGTTAATAATAACAGTTAAATTAACTATTGAGCTAATACTTACTGAGTGTAAGGCACTGGTGATACCCAGCAAAACAAGGAGCAGCCACAAATCCATAAAATGAAAGCAAGTATAATTCAGGATAGTGAAGGGGAATGAGGAAAAGAAAGGTAATACGCTCAAGTAATGTTAGAGGAAGGGAGAGCTGGAGAAGGTCAACACCACCTTCATGGAGGAAGTCATCGAACTAGATCCTGAAGAAAGTGAAGGAATCTGGAAGGGGCAGATGAGGAGGATGGCATTCCAGGTGTGGGAAAAGGCTTGTGCCAATGTATAGAGGTGGGCGATGGCATCCTGAGTTGGGGGAATGGCAAAGGGTCAAAACTGTTTAAAATGCAATGTTTGTAAAAAGCCTCCAGACCTTACACTTCACTGATACAGTTAGAAAACTCCCTCTTTCATCAGTTAAATTAAGCATCCACTCTCTAACTTAAGACTTCAAGAACCACATAGAGTACTTAAGAGGGCTTGAACCCTGTTCTCCGATGGGTAAAACCCAATCTCTAGCGGGAAGATAAGGTTAGAAAAGCTGAAGGAATTCCAGAAACAACAAACATTTTTGACAAATAAAAATAATGTTTTGGCTATTTGATGGAAAGCTCTTTTAAGAGAGGGGATATGGCTTTTAGTTTTGTACTCCCAGTACATGGCATAGGATTTTGCATATATTAAGCACTTAATAATGGTGTCATGGATGGAAGAAATCTTCCTGATGCAGTAAGACCTTGGGAAAGAAAAAATCATACTCAATGTAAAAGACAGCATACCATCAGAAAAATAACTCTTGATTTGGAGTTGAGATAGATCAGACATTGCCACTAACTCCCTGTGCGGCTTCGGGAAGAAGGTGGACCGTAGTTTTCTTCTCTGAAAGGCAGTCAGGTGGTGCAGTGGATAGAGTATTGGGAGTCGTCAGTAGGCACGTTTAACCCGTCTTGCTTCAGTTTCCTCATCTATAAAATGGGGATAAAAACAATAATACCTACCTCCCATGACTGGTGAGATAAAATATCTAAAGTATTTAGCCTATATAATAAGTGCTTAATAAACCTTAACATACTTCCTTTCTTCTTTCCTTCCTCTGAAAACTAACAGGACTGAACTAGATAATCTCTAAGTTCCCTTAGAATGAAACAATGAATTCTCCAATTTGTCTCTGAATGATCCATTATCCAGTCCTTTCTCAATGGCGACTGGGCACTGCCAAGTGAGTTTGCTTTGGCAAGAGTACCTTCACTGAATCAAATTTGTGTTGCTGACAAGGTGTAGACAAATAGAATGACATTTAAAAGGCACTGGGGAAGCTGGCTATTTTAAGGAACAGGGCTGTGAACTGTTCTGTCTCTAGTCTCTACAAAGGCAGAAATGCCTCTAGCATTTCTGTGTGTAGAGTCGTATTTTGCCCTGAACCCTCTCAGCACTTTCTGTACACTACCACACTCTAGTAAGTTCCGGTTACTTTTTTCTATACATTATCTGATTAGACCATAAGCCCATTGAGGGCACAGATCATGTCTTATATAGTTTCTCATATTCCCTAGCACCTAGATCAGAGCCATTCAAGACTAGGTGACTTAGATAATTATTGAATGACTGCTTCAAGCATGGCATATGTATAACAACCAAGTAAATTGTATTCCTATTCATTTGCTTAGATATGCTGGGCTCCTTCATGACTTCATGGGCTAATGAATACTGATGAATAAAAATCCTTATAATATGATGATCTACTTTGTGTAGTGAGAGAAGAGAGGCAATGGAACACAGTGGAGGGAAGAAAGAGACCTGGCTAAAGAGAGACAGCAAAGATGTAGGTACTAATCTTGGCAATGCCTTTTACTGTCTCTATGACTGGTTAAATCACTTCACCTCAGGATCTCAGCTTACAATTCCGAAAATGATGGTGAGGGGGCCGTGGGAAGTCAGACTGGATTATCAATAAAGTCACTTCTAACATGTGATTCTATATAAAAATAAATCGTTTTATAAGATGTGGTCTAATAAACTTAGGGAAAGTTTCATTTCCTTCCCCACCAATAATTTCACTTCCTGTCTGAGCATGAAGACTCACATCATGGCACTTTGAGGACAAAGACCTCTCATGGCTTTCGAGGGTAAGCGACACCTCCCTCAGCCTTCTGCCTCAGGCAAGTGAACGCTCTCCTAGAAAGACGCTTTGTCAGGTCAGCCTCAAATGGGACACAGTCCAGCAAAAGAACAGGTCAACAAGAAGGCAGAAGGGACAAGGCGGTGATCTTTGCTAGTCTGTGATGACTAATCAGAAGTTACTGTAAAGAGACTGAAGAGGAAGGAAACTAGGAATAAGAGGAAGGATTCTGACGACGGGTGGACTGGGTTTTTTTTAAGTTTGTTGAAAGTATTTCCATGAAAATGGCATGAGCAATTACAAAGGAGGCATTTTCTTATCTTACTTTATACTTTAGCACACACCCTATTGTTGTCGCCATCAAAAGGGTTTAATAGCTCTAACCCAATAACTTGGGGTGGCTAGGCTTTAAATCCATATCAGAAGGGAGTGAACCATTCCTTCCTCATGTATTGACTTACTCATCAATTTTTACCCAAATAATCCCCTACCCATGATTCCTAAGAAAAGAGGTTTCTTTGTGATTAGAGTTAGTGAGAAAGGGAAGTGAAAATAATGGCTTAATCTGGGCAAAGTTGGGGGATCAGGGAGTGGGGCTGGAAACTGTTCCAGAAAATGTATCCCTTTTTCTGGACTCTGCAAAAATCTTTCAGTGGTTATAACCAAGGAAAATTCTTTCTTTAAAGGACATTTTCATATGTTTGACTTCATGGAGACCCAAGGAAGTCCATGTTAACTGTCTGACCCTCAGCCACTATATTTCACTCAATGTTCAATTGCTCATCTTTAAAAGGGGGGAGGGGGTTAGACTTCATGGCCTCCAAGGACCTGTCTGGTTGTAAGGCTACAATCCTTAGGTCTGGCTAACCTTTTGATCTGACAAAACCCCTCTGGAGAATGTTTTACACAATATAGGCATTTAGTAAATATTTGCTGAATTGTATTACAAAGAAGCTCTTGGAGGAGAATTGATTTATTAAGGGACACATGGCTCTTGGGTAGCACAGTCAAAATTAGAACCCAGGGTTCTAGATTCCTTGTCCCATTCTATCTCTTCAGGTATCTCAGCTACAGGAAATTCACCATCAAACTGCACTCGGAATCCTTATCTTTCTGCAAGATCAAAAAATATATAATAAAATACATATCAAGCTTGAGATCAAATTTGGAACAAACTTCTCTTTTGTAAGGCAGGACCACAGACAAGGAAAGGGAAATCTTAATGGCTTGGAAACAAAGCTGTAGAAAGAACTTTCTATAGAAGGCAGTTTTCCAAAAGGGTCAACATCACTTTAATCTCTATTAACAAAAGTATAATGGCCAGTTCAAAGGAGGCAATAGTTTCACTAGCCTATGTACTAATTAGAGCATATCAGGGCCAATGTGTTTAGTTCATAGGATGGGTGGCACATTATAAAAGGAACAAACCTTATGGCAAGGTGACCTAAATGATGCTGTATGAAAACCCTTCTGGCTGAACAGCAATAGGGGCTTTTTTGGAAGGCACTGAATTCACCACTCTCACTCATAGTAGCAGAGCAGAACATGACCACTTGTCAAGGATCTGATAGAATCAATTTTGACAACTGAACTGTATAAGGTTCAAGAAATTCTCCATCTTTTAAGATGAAAGATAAATGTAAATAATCACCTTCCAGTTTAATTTCCTGTTTTCTTAAGGAGAATCTCTTATTCATCAAATTCACCTATTAACTTACAGGATGTACCAGTAAAATCACTTCCCCAAATAACTAGGCCAGGAAGGTCCTGTGTGACTAAATTAGATCTATGTCACAGTAGTTAGATGTTAGTAACAGTGCTTCTATGACCTGGTTACCATCTAAGAATCTAGTATAACTAGTACTTTCTCTGGTTCGAGATTATCTAAGAGCTACTTTAAACAATCAGAGCATCTCACTGTACACAGTTTACACTGTAGAGCTTGAGATGAAGATAAAAGCAGAGGTCTTTTGAGGTGACATCAAGGTGACATCAAATACTTCACTTCCATAACTTATGGGGGGAGACAAACGTTTAATGCTCCCAAATTGCAGAAAAGAAATGATAAGCCTCTTAACCTCTCTGGGCCTCAATTTCCTAATCTCCAAAATGGGTTACACTAAATGACTTCAGATATCTTTTGCAATTTTAAAATCTAAGATGACAGGGAAGATTACAGGAAAAAGTAGTGGAGAAGGGGATTAATGAATGACACTTTGCTTTTAGCAATGTCCTGTACACAATCAGAAATTGATGAATGTTTCAATTTCATGTCACTTTATAGGTTCAAAGAATGTCTTTTCTGCTGAATTAGCTATGTGTGACCTTGTACCACTTCTTTGGGCCTTAACCAAGTCATCTAGAAAATGAAAGGACTGATGAAAATAGTCTCTAGTCTTCCTTCCCAGTGCAAATTCCAGTAACTCCAGTTCCTTATACACAGTATTTAGAAAATATTTAATTTAATCATCATTATCAATATTGCTAATAATAGTTCTTAATTATGTATAGTGATATTAATAGGTCACACAGCTAATAAATATCGGCTGCAGGACTCAAATACAGATGCTCTGACCAAAGGTCAGGGGCATGGTGGATAGTGTGCAGGAGTGGGGAGCCAGGATGGCTCTGCTCTTTGCAATGCAGCCATGGGCAAGTTACTCCTAATCTGTTTTCTCATCTATAAAATGAGAATAAGACTACTGGTACAGTTCATTTTATATAGCCAGGCCATAGTGGAGGGAGCCCCTTCTTTTCATTGCTGTGGTATAAGAAGCCTGGTGCTAAGGAAAGTCTCTTTCAATGAAGTCAGCCTCTTCTCTGTAACTTCTAGTCTTAAAGAGTTACCTAGAACAAGGGGCTTATATCCAGGGTCATATAGAGTCAGGGGCAGGTCTTCCTAACTTTGAAGTCATTTTTTTATCCCCTAATGCCCTGGCTCACCAACTTGTGAGATTCAAATGGGGTAAGTGATACATAAATAAATAATACATGTATATGCAGTTATATGTATGTGTACATACACACACATATGGAGAGAGAGAAAAACAGAGAGAGAGACAGAAAAAGACAGAGACTTCAAAGTCTAGTTCATTTACTTTGTTTCATTTCTAGGTCCTACAAATAAGTCACGTAATTTCTAACCGTATATTAATATTATATATACTGTACTATAAATACGTATATATTATAATATGATTCCAGTACAAATCATTAATTCAGGGGCTTGGTATTATGGGATTTTTTGTGGATTTGACTGACATCCTTCACGTAGATCTATTTCCCACCCCATCCCCCAAAAAATTGTATCTTAAATCCACATAAAGAAAAATGGCTTTGTAGGTTCTCTCAACAGGTGGTCTCCTAGGAAGACTACCTTCTGCAAAGAAAAAGGCTGGAAAAGAAGAGCAGAGCCATTGGTTTCAGGATATTAATCTTTCCCCTGTTCCACCTT
Source organism: Potorous gilbertii (assembly GCA_028658325.1). Classification (NCBI taxonomy): domain Eukaryota; kingdom Metazoa; phylum Chordata; class Mammalia; order Diprotodontia; family Potoroidae; genus Potorous; species Potorous gilbertii. The sequence goes on from CM053769.1 coordinate 540,299,744, forward strand.
AAGTGTCTTCAACCATGATCTTTCTCTTTCAGTTTCCTCCATGTTCAAAATGGATGAACAATCCCCCTTATCTACTTCATAAAGATGAGATGAAGCTTAATTAGTAACCATTTGACAAACCCTTTTTATATTAGACACTGAGTTTGGTATGTGGCCTTATCACTTCTGGTAATAAGAGAATGCTTGTAAGTAAATAAAATAAAACAACCAGGAAAAAGGCTGGTAATGGCATGGGTAGCTTGGAAAGGTCATGACAACTGCCCTGGATGAAATGGTGCTTCCCTGAAGAAAGTTCTGAAGTCATTCTGACTAAGGCAAAGCAGTTTTCAGCATCAGTGGGGAGGGAAGAGGAGGGGTGGGGAGGAGACTAAGAAAGGTGGGAGAGAAAATGAGTCACTGAGAAAATTTAACCTGACTCATAGGTTTTGGAATAGACTTCTGTATTCTCTACTTCTGGAGATTTTTAGAATTAGACCACTTTAAATCTGATGTACTTTAGGGCACACATAGTCCAACTCCCCTATTTTTTACATGTGAAGAAACTGAGGCCCAGAGAGCTGAGTGAGAATGACACACAATCCCAATTTCTTTCACTAATCATCTTAGTTGTGATCACATAGGCCTACAGGAAAAAAATTAAGCAAGATGATTTCTTATAGGACACTAATAAGTTGTTTTGGCAAATTCAGACTGAATTGACTTAAAAAGAAAAACTATGCCACAAAATGCCAAACAAAAGGCACTTGTAACACTATAAAAAATGTAACCTATATCTAAGCATCAGACCTTTTAAAATTGGCTCTTAAAAATGCTCTATTTCTTTCTTTCCTCCTTCCTTTCTTTCTTAACCATCATACCATGGCCCTGGGATCATTTGCCATTTATGTCTAAGGCTACCTGCCTGAAAAGTTCCATCTGCATTGACTTCTGCCTTTCCAGAGATAAAAGTATGTCCTGGATTTTTTCTTATTCTTCAGGCCTACTAATGTGAACAGACCTGTCACTCTCAAGTACCCAGATTTGCAGAGTATTGACATGCTACTGAATTATTAAATAGAAATTAACAATGTATCATATCCTAAGAGAGGAGTATATGTGAAAGTGAATATTCTTGTGGCACACTTTGGGTAGACTAAATATCACAAAGTTAAGATTGTTTTCAATTATCAATTTCAAATACAAAAACACAACTCTCTCTCTCTCTCTCTCTCTTTCCCTCTCTCATAGATGCAAATGACTCCACAAGTCGGATTCATATCTGAGTAACTCCTAGATATTTAGATCAACCTGAAATGGCTTTGTTTCTTGTGAATTTTCTTTTCTTAGGACATTAGATAATCATAACACTTTACAAAAGGTTTTTAGAAGTAATAGAATTAAATTAAAAAAGAATTCACATCTAAATCATCTTTTTACAGGTTTACATAACCAAAAGTCAGCCTAGCATTACTAGATAATGGATAAATGTAATCATAGATTGAACATACAAGAAAAATGGGAAAGAAAAAAATATCTGTGGGGAAGGGAATAAGCATTTATTAAATACCTACTATGTGTCAGGCACTCTCCTAAGTGTTTTGGAAATATGGCTTCTAAGATCAAGATTGAAACTCTTGGATAACCAAGATAATTGACTACCTACAGAAGTCTCATTTATCTCCATTTGCCTTAAACGGGCTTTATTCCTGCCACTTCTGCATCCCACATCAAACTCTCCTCCCCTACCCATTCTCAAGATAGGTCATTTTCTCCATTCAAATGCACTGAATTCTTCTACTAATGCAGTAAAGGTCCTTCTTTAAATAAGTCCTTCTCAAAGACTTCTCAAACAAAGACAGCTGGCACAATATAATCACATATGCCCTTTATTTCATTCAGCCACAGATCCCTCTCACTTAGAGGCAGCAAGGTAGTGCAGCAGATACAGTACTCCAGTGCTGTAATCAGAAAGATCTGAATTCAAATGCAGCCTCAGACACTTCCTTGCTGTGTGACCCTGGGCAAGTCACTTCACCTCTGTCTGCCTCAATTTTCTCCAGCGTAAAATGAGAAGAGGATCAAATGAGATATTTGTAAAGCAGCTTGTAAACCTTAAATTGTTATGTAAATATCACCTGCTATTATCATTATTGTATCATTCAGTTTGTAAATGGAATTGTATGGGTAGATTTTCTTTTTGATGGAGAAGTGGGTGGACAAACAATTCTTTTCAATCAAAAAAGATAATGTACATAAAATTTTTTGCAAATCTTAACGCACTACAAAAATGTCAGTAATGATGGTGGTGCTAGTGAAGGTTGGTGTTGGTGTTCAGATCAGTCATCTTTCTCCTTGGAACTTACTGATATGATTACTTTTCCTATGGCGGTATTCTCTGAAAAAAGAAGAGTTTCCTGGAACTACTACTAATGTCCTCAAGTCTCAATGTGCCCAGAGTGCATACCACAGAAAAGCGTTCAAGGATGATGATATCTGTAAAGCACTTTACAAACCTTAAAGTACTATATAAATGCTAGCTATTATACTGTAAAGTGTTATCTAGATGTGAGCTAATTCTGCCACCTAAGTTCCCAAAGTGTGGCTTGCTCATAACATCAACATTCCTACTAGCAAAGACAAGATTAAAATTTCTCCAGCATTTTTTGCAGTCTCAGAAAGAGAAGAATCCACAGGAGAGTAGTATGGAGGATGGGGGGAAAGACTGAAAAGGGGGAGAAAGGTAAGAGATGATTTCACTGATGAATGCTTGTATGAGTAAAGGGAGATGAGGATCTCATACTAGATGAGGCCTGAGGGATCCTTTCTATGCTATCACTGAATAAATCTCCTTTCATTAACTCTTAAAAAAAATTCTCTTCCACTGGGAGCTATCAAAGGACCCAGGAAATTCTGAGTCATGGAGCAGGCGGAAGTCGACTGTCATTCCCATCATTCTCATGGAAGACTCACATGACATCCATAATCACATAGCCTTTACTGCAATTCTAATGTACAAGGCTCATAAAACCAAAACACTCCTTGTTCTGTCTTTTAAACTGATGTTTGTTGTGGAGATGTTACCCACGTACATGGTTAAAATAATTAGACATCATTTTGCTTGATTAGGGATGCATTGGCGAGAATTCTGGTTTTGTGAAACTGGGATAGCATCACTCATGTTGTCTTAAGATGACATAAACCTGGGATAAGAGCGCATTTCAGTATGGGGACCTACCCTATATAGCAGAGATCCCTAAACTATTTGTTAGAACAAGTTATTTTTCACTCCCCTGAGCACAGTGCCTAACTCCATGCGTTGGATACAAAAGATGCACAATATATATCTGCTGTTGAATAAATGAAGACTTGGATATTGACAGTAAAGATCCTAAGTGACGTGCAGGCTCCAGAGAGTGAAGTCCTTGTGAGAAACAAGCAAAAGGATGGTCAAGATTAACCCTTCTCTATTCCCACCCAAAATTCTACCAAAGCAGGATGGAAGAATATGGTGGCAGAAATGAGATTTTAGATCAACTAAGGATTCATTCCTTTACTAGGAGATACTGATCTAGGTTGCAGGCACTGTCAGTTATTATGACAGGAGGGTGAGGGAAGTCACAGTAGAAGAGAGAACTAGGGGCGAAATAAAGACAAAGACCTGGCATACAGGAAGTATTAAAAGAATTAGAACATTTTTCAGAGCTCATCTGTGCATCAAACTCAAGTAGGGGTGGGGAGATTTCCTAATGTAGTTCATACCATTTGAAGATAACTCTATTTGTTAGGAAGTCGTTCCCACCCCCCCACCAATCTACTTCTATCCATTGTAGAATGTCAATATGTCTATTCCCTCTTCCAGATGACAGTCATGCACAAAAAAGCAAAGTCAGCTAGTATGATTTTTGCTTCTATTTATATATTCAGCTCTTATCCCATAGCATGGTACAAAGTAAGTTCTTGATAAATACTATTACAGCACCTCCCAAATCTTCCCTTTTCCAGCCTCAATATTCCATTTCCTCAAAAAAGAAAAAAATCCTGAACTCATACATATGAACCAGAGCCTGGGACTCTGGCTGCTCTCTTCTGTGTGCTCATTTTCCAGCTTCTCAATGGCCTTCCCAAGTCAATGAAATGTCCAGATGTTCCATGACCAAGGCAGAGTACAGTGTTACTATTATCTCCCAGGTCTCATCTCCTCACTGCAGTCCTAGGTCTTATTAGCCTTCTTGGCTCCTCCCTCCCACGAAGCCTACAAAAAGCTACCAGATCCTTTTCAAAGAAAATGCTCTGTAGTAGCCATGGCCACACCATTACTGATGAAGCTGACTTTATGAACCCAAGCCTAACAATTTACATTTATTGCTAGTAAAGCTCATGTTATTAGATTCAAATTGGCATAGCCTGGACCACCATTATCATGTATGTTAGTTAACCCTCCCCACTTTACACAAAGTCCATCTACAAATCCATGCTGTTACAGAATCGAGATTTGGGGTGGGGGGGTGGGGGCAGAATAAGTTCTGACAGTGATACTTTTAAAATGGTGCCCAATCCTATTTAGCTTACATTGCCTCTGCATGATTCTGTGAGAACATGTGTTCTCTTTTTACTTTTAATGTTCTAATACTTATATATGTTCTGGCAGCATGATGTAGCAGACATATGGCTGACCACAAAGTATATTAGACCACTCCAACACCACTGTAGTGGTGGTGTCACTGTTTTCATTGAGTGATTTTTCAGTGGTCCGATTTTTCAGTGGTGTCCAACGCCTCATGACCTCACTTAGGATTTTCTTAAAAGGCAAAGATACTGGAGTACCTGGTCATTTCCTTCTCCAGCTCACTGTATAGATAAGGAAACTGAGGCAAACAGGATTAAGTGATTTGCCCAGGGTCATAGGGCCGGCGTCTGAAGCCAGATCAGAACTCAGGAAGATGAATGTTATCCACAATATCACCTAGTTGCCCATCCAGTGTGTAACCCAGGGTCAATCACCCAGGCAACTTTGTAACAATCACCCAGGAAACTATGTTTCAGGTAAGGTATAATTAAGCAATGGTAGAGTAAGTCCTTCAGTGAGAGAGCTCCTTGAAGCCAAGGAAATCACAGGAGCAGTTGAAAAATTAAGTACAAACCAGAAAGGCTAATATAGTTGCATACCCTAATTGAGCACTAGCTGCACATGTTATCAGAATGAAACCTGTGGGTACAAGGAGGCCCAGAGAAGATGGGATTGATGAAAATGGGGGTTTGGGAGGATGGAATGAGATTATCAATGAAGATTTCAAGCTACCTGAAACAATACAGCACCTGGTCCTTCTATTCCAAGATATTCAACCGGACAATTTCAATTAGGGACCTAATTAAATCCATCTAATTATTAAATTTCCACAGGAGGAAAGAGAACCATTAGTTTCCATTATTGGTGGAGCCCAATAGATAGAGCAGGGGTCTCAAAAGAACCTTGCTATCCAGTATTAACTAGCAAGAAAGAGTGGTTTAGGAGGATGTCTCTTCCCTTTTATTTGGCCCCTCTGGGAAGGTGCCAAAGTTTGTAAGGTTAGGACACCTAGCATGGTAGGTGCCACCCATTTGCAAACAGAAGTATGAGTCATTAGGAAGACATGAGATTGATTGAGTGAATGTTACAACTTTACAACTATAGTCACCCTATTTTATTCTTTATCAAAGCAAAGACTCACTATCTCCACCAAAGTGGCAGATTCTAAGAAGAATCCTATAATGTGGGAAATTAATCCTGTTCTCTTTCTGGGGACAAAATATACAGAAAAGACCTTGCCAGGAGCTTTTCCAAGGAACAAGTTGCAGAAGAAGAGAAAAGAGAGGGTCTGGAAGACCAATTCTTCATTGGCTTATCAGGACAGTCAAATCTGGTCTAGCAATGTGTCCCTGGGAAAGTAGCTTAATATCAGTTTGCATCAGTTTCCTCATCTGTAAAATAAGGATAGTAACAGCAACTACTACTTCTCCTTCTCAGGGTTGTTGTGAGGATAAAATGAGCTATTTGTAAAGTGTTTACTTAGCACAGTCCCTGGCTTATACTTGATGCTTTATAAATGTGTGTGTGTGTATATATAAAATTTTTATTAAAATTTATTTTATAAATTTATAAATGTATATATATATATAATTATTACCTAAGATATTATGCTGACTATTAGCTCTCACAACACATATCATGTTTTCAAAAGGTTTTTATCACACTAACACATACATACATCTACATGTATGTATGTATATATGTAGTACATGTGGAACTTGAACAGATTACACTCAAAATTTAGTCTAAATAATTGTCTTCCCCTCCACCTTTTTTTCTTTCGAATTGTAGGTGCTATTTTTAGAGCTAAGTAATGTAGCTTCAACCAAATTTTAAATATTTTTAACTAGATGAATACCCTGGTTTTAAAGTTTTAGAGCATAGTCTGTTTCAAGTTCTATGTTCGTTGACTGCCAATTTATAAACTAGGTGATGAATAAAAAGTGACCTGAAATAATAAAGGATGAACATAAATGACCAAGGATCACAAGTCAAGCCCTCATCAAAATCAGTTACTTCCCCATCCCTACCTCCACCCTTCCCTGTCCAGTGGAGTAGGAACTGAGTAAATTAGTTATTGAATGAAAAATACACTTGGTCCTCCCTGGAGAGAAGAAGACCTTCACCGGTTTAAGACATCACTGAACTCAGCTCTCCTCACTTTTCATTTGGCTCTAAGAAATACTGAGATGTCTCTTCTCACAGCCTTTATTCACTTAGTGGATGTGGTTTTTACCAAAATCTACATAAAGAAGACAAGATAAAGGGGGCACTCCCTTACAGTGTCACTATTCATGTCAATCCATAATGAATCACTTCAGGGTGCAGTTTCCAAGGTCACAGACTGTGCCCAGCGTTTCTAATAACTGCCTGTTATCTGAAATCCATAATTCGAGAACCTATTAGCCCTTGATGATAGGCACAGAGTGGGTGAAGACCCATGATTTCCTAAGAATAAGAAATTCTTGGTGAAAAGGCACTCTCTACCCATAGAGGATCTAGGATGGTTCTTCTGCAAAGTGAAGTTCTAGTTAGCTGGGTGCAGAGGGCTTAAGTGGCAGCTAGGGGGCCCCAAGACGCACACAGAGTTGGAAGTTCAAACTTGACCTCAGACTAGCTGTGGGACCCTGAACGCTGCTGCCTGCCTCAGTTTCCTCATCTGTAACATGGTGATACTAACAGCGTCTTCCTCTCCAGGTTATTATAAAGATACAATGATATAATATTGGCAAAGTCTTTGCAAACCTTAAAGTGCTATATAAATGCTGGCTATTGTTTTTAAGACAATAACGGTCATTTCATTGAATTCATCATCTTTACTCTCTAGGGTTAAACAGTCAGGATGGGTCAGAGGCAACACTTGAACCCAAGACTTTCTAACTCAGAGATTAGCTCTCTTTCTACCACAACATAATCACTAGCACGTACTTTATCATTATTAATAATATCAATAAAAATAGTATTTAATGTTCTACAGGGCTTCAGAGTTTGCAAATGCTTTCCTCACAACCGCTCTATTTGTAATTGTAAGTCTAAGTGCAAAACTGCCATCCCGCCTTTACAGTAGGACAAACTGAAGCTTGGAGTCTCGGTAACTTGTCCAAGATCACATGATCAGTAAGTAGATTTAGCATTCCAGCTCAAGGTCCCAAGTCCAGTGGTTTTCTATTATTTCCCTTGACTTCTCTACGGCATTTTGTCTCTTAAAGATCCGTGGACATTACTCTAACTTATCAAAGATGATATCTAGGCACAAATACTCTTTAAAAAAAAAAACTTTGAAGGATAAGAGGTAGAGTTCAATGTAGCAAAATATTGTTACAAGGACAGCCTGGCTCAAAGTTTCAGGCTAACTGAGAAAAGTGTGTCTGACTAACCGGAAGCAGACCATTGTCTCTACGCCTTCAGGCATCACAAGGATAAGGAATCAGAATTATCCATCCATAAAGTCGCAGTAACATCTGTGTGTTCCACTATTTTGTTTCTTTATGAGTTTTTACAGCACCCATCAGCATGGAGCTGGGCAATGTTCAAAAGTTAATGCCTTAGAACGAGACCAAGTGATGTAGAAAGTACAGACTGCCCTGCTGGGAAAAAAATATGCCATAAAGGAAAAAAATGAATTCAAAAGATAGCTAGGAAGCATTTTGAAAACCTTAGGAAATATAAAAAAAAAAAAAACTAAGGCCCTCAGACAGAAGATAGAGATTTAGCATTAGATGTCCTCATATGTGCAAATGAGATAAATATTTGTTCAGGCACTTTGAAAACCTAAAATAACAATATATAAATGCTAGTTACTACTATCATATGGGAAATATAACTGATGAAGATAGTCCTGAGATCAAATTGTAAATGGGAATTAAAAAGGAATAGATTATTTTTTCCCAAAAGGTAATACTATATTATGTAATATTCTATTATTTTATTTAATTCGTTAGTTTGGTAGTTAGTGAGGATGGGAGACTTCTGGAGGGAAGGTTAGTAGTTGACACAAAAGCATTGTTTTGTGATCCTACAGAGAAGCACTTAAAAGTTCCAAGTGGAAGAACACGTGGAGGTCACGTAGACCAGCCCTCTCATTTTGAAGATCAGAAATTTAAAGTCTAGGAAGATGAAGGTAAGGCAGGATCAGAGTCAGGGTGGGAAGCCGGTCTCCTGATTTCAGACTTGTTTCTCCATCTCATGTTAGAATGATGAACTATTTTTAAGGCATTTTGGTTATCCCAGTGGGGAACCACTGGACACTTTTCAGAAGAGGAGAGTAACATAACAAAAATGATAAAATACTCAAATAATATGTGAGAAGGGGGTAAAAATACCCTTAGGAAAAGATCAAGCAATCTTTTATGAGAAAAATCTGACAGAAGAATTAAGGCCAGCCCACAGGGGTCATGGGGACCTATGTTTATCTCCTTTCAATTTTTCCACACCACTGAAGAGGCTTTATCTTTGATGTAAACTAATTATGTTTGAAAATTTTTTTCAAATACTATAATGTGGATGATAAACTGTATCTAAAGAGGGCAAGTTATTATTTCATTTCCCCCACCCCTTTTAAGACTAGATCTTCTGTTATCCAGGCTGGGGAAAAATACTTACAGGCCCCAAACCATTACTAATTAAGGCAGGACCTTTGACCTGTTGCCCCTCCTTAAGCAAACTTATGATCTCAGGTATCGTAATGATGCCAAACTTAGCATGGACAGGGAATTGGCATAGCCTAATAAAGGTCAGAACTCTTAAGAGATCTGTTAGTCTCAGGCTCCCAATAGCCAGAATTTCAGACATGTGCCACCATACCTAGAAAGTTACTGCTTTCACCAAAAAACCATGGTCACCTTTATACACATTCAATATTTTGCCATCGGAAAAGAGGAAACAGGAAACCTAATAACAAATTTTCACCCAAAACCTTTAAAGGCCTAGATCCTCATGTCTAAATTCCTAGACAGTTTCAACCTGTATCAAAAATGATCCACTGAATGCATTACATTTTAGAAAGTAAGAAAAAAATGGAGTTTAATAAGCCTTTTTTTATTAAATAAAAGTTCTCTATATTTATATGAAAAGGAGATAAAACCCACTCTCTGCACTAACAAGCTTGAAAGTTTTCACTTGTTTTTAAAAAAGCGTATTTAAAAGAATGACTAAGAAAAAAAAGCCACCATATTAAACCCACAACCACCCTAACCTCAAGCTGATGAAAAACAAATCTGACCTCTATAGTTTCTGTGAAAAAAGGAACTGCGGCAAAGATGCAAGGAGAGCATAGATGATAAGACACTTTCCCTCATCAAATGTGCTTGTCTCCAGCAAGATGTGGGGGAAGTGGGTAGAAAGAGGTTTTAACAAATAAAAGATATGAATAGGCGAAAGTCGCAAATCTGGAAAGTATCATTCTGCAATTATGCATCTAAACTTGTAAGAGAAGACAGAGGTTTGTATCGCTAGCATCAGTAACTACACTGCATTCCCTGAAGGCCAGAAGTTTCAACATTTCAAATAGGTTACATTATGGTGGCTAATTTAGATATCATATCCGACTTTGGACATTAGCTGTATCATGCTATTAAACGAATTCAGTTCTAATGGACATCACCAGGACGCAGAAATGAAGTTCTTTGAGAGGCAGGGAGAATTCTTCTGACGTGCATAGAACATAACACTGCCTCATACTATTTCTGGGCAAATCCTATGAAGTTCTGACTTGACCCCATCACGTAGAAAGTGCTGTTTCTCCTGGTAATTTCCATAACTGATATTTGCATAGAGAATTGAGAGCCTCTTTTCTTAACGGTGTAATCTCTCCAGACAAGGGAACTGCCAGGCTGCTCATAAAATACATGCTCATCAATTACTTTCTGGGAATAGCAGTTGATTCACAAGCTAAAGCATAAAATGTAAAGCATCTACCTAACCTATCAAGGAAAAAAAAAGGCTATCGTGGAAACTTACAAGCAGAAGCCCTGAGCTGAGAATCATCAGGCTGTGTAGCAAAGCCCTGTGGTTTCAGAGGTAAACCAGACACTGGTTTTTAGGACCAGAGGAGTCTGGTCCTAAAAGGAGAGACTAACTGTGGGAGAGAGAAGAAGAGGAAATAAGAGAAAAGAAGGAGGGACAGAAAGAAGAGCAGTAAAGGGAGAAAAGAAGAAAGGAGAGGAGATTCCTTCCCTTTAGATCTTCCTTCAATAACAACAAAAAAAAAGTAGAGAAGGCTGATGAAGAGGTGTGAAGCCCCATTAGAGAGACTAATGATGAAATGACTGATAAAATTACTGGATGACATACTCTAAACCAGACGACTTATAAATGTACTAAACAAGGAACAAAGCTCCCTCCCACAGGTTTTCAAAACCCAACTAAATTCATGCTTTATGGATGTTTTGCTGTCGAAGAAAAAGAAAGATAAGCCATTGTTAGGGCATTTGGGAATTTTGTTGTTGTTTTAAATAAGGATTTTTATCATAGTAGGATTTGACCTCTAAATCTATATTGTCTACTCAGGTTGGGGGAAGGAACAAAGTATATTGTACAACAAGGGTTCATTTATTCACAATCCATCATTCACAGAGAAACCAGTTGCTCACAAATGAGGTCAATTTTTGACTACCACAAAAGTCAGCTCTGATTACTGAATTTGAAAAGCTAAGTATCTTAGTAGCTTTGAAAATGCACATAAGGGAAGGCCACATTCAGCATCCTCAGTGGCAACTTTCTTAACACGAAGAGGTCAACAATGAATTATGTTTCCCTATCATGGATAGTCATGGGGACCTCTAAGCAATGGAGAGGAAAATGTCCTATTATCAGATAATGAAAATGGGACTTATTTAACAACATGCTCTAATTTCTCTGAATGAACTTCTCCTGAATTGAGTCAGAGAGAAAACCAAAAGGAACTGACTAATTATAGAGTGAAAAACAATCCAGCAGGAGTAACTAGCTCAAGGGGCTATGTTACTGTTTGGAAAACAAGAGATATCCTCAAGCTATATATTTTTTTAAAGGCAATGTGGTTACTTTTCCTCACAAGTGACTCTCATGGCATCATAATATCCACTAAGGTTTTTAAATGCAAATAACAGGTTCCCATAATAGCACCTGGAATCTCTCCTGGAAATGTTTTCATAATTCACATCTTGTTAGCCACAGGAGTCCCAATTACATGTCCTCTTTTCTCATTTCTACCAACCGATTATTAACATTAGATAATAACAGGCTACTTCTGCTAATACGTTTCCTGACAACATCAAACTGGAGAATGTCTTTGTGGTGCAATAATTGAATAATTGTGTGAAGAAGGGTTGAATTACTAGAAAATGTTTTGCTAAAATCTTAAGTATTATATGAAAACAAAAAACACATTTAGAAATAGTTGGAATGCTGCTATAAAAATAAAAGTGATTGTATTCAGGATTGCCTATTAAGAATGTGGGGGTAAGTGTACCTCTAGTATCATTAATAGTAACAATGACATTTATGTAGCATTAAGTTAACAAGGGACATTTTATAGATACCATATATATGAGCATGAATATTATCTATAAAATATAGACTTGCATTACTCATAATAACAGTCAGGAAAACACCACAGGTACTTCTATTCTCCATTGTACAGATGAGGAAACTGAGGTTTGGAGAGGTTAACTTATTTCTCCATAGTCACAAGCCTCGCAAATGTCAAAACTGGGATTAGAACAGAGATCTTTCCAATTTTCCTTTCTTCCTTTGCTTTTTTAAAAAAATCATTTTTCTGACAAAAAAAGATTCTGCAAAAGTGAATCCTGGAATCTAAAATAATCACAATATTTGGTTCAGAAGAGGGATATGTTCTTGCAATAAATTGAGTCAACACGATGCACTTGTACTAGGAGCTCTGTCACTCAGCCTTGGGCTACATGTGACCATCAGAAATAACCATCCTGAAGCCCATCTAATCATTCCCCAAATCCCAAATAATAGTTACTGTCAGGCTGAAATTGATGATGGGCGCTTCGTACAGGTTTTGAAAACTCTCTGAATAACCAGACAAGTTGTGATTCAATTACTCCGAGATGCCAGATAAATCTGAGTTCAGTGCCTTGATTTTGCCTTTCAAGGATACGGAGGTGCAAAGGTGTGACAGGGAGAAATCAGAACAGACAGGACAAAAATAACTCATGCTATATCTACCCCAACCCAACAACTGCTCACACATGTGAAATCACATACATGTGATATCACATATATGTGAAATACATTCTATTCTAGGAGAAATGGAAAGAATAAAATGAAAAAGTAAATAGAAAATAAAATAGGAAATGTGAGCTAAGTGTGGGATTCAGGTAGGGATTCAATCTGTACCAGCCTCCTTACTCTCCATCTTCTCTCATTAAGGACTTTCCCAGTCACCAACACAACAGCAGTAGAGACACCCCAAAGTACAGAACTAGGGAAGTTGTTTAGATTTGCCACATCCTAGGAATAACCTTGGAGAGAAGGAAACTTTTCCCTTAAGAAAGTCTGAGCTTTGGTGCTCCCTAAACAAATGCCACTGAAAAATTTATAAAAGTCATTAAAATAAATGGAAAAACACTAGAAGTTGGTAAAATAGGAGCAATAGATATAATCATTTAGGTTTACTTGGAAGGTAACCTTTTCATGCACATTAGAAACATTACTCTCAAATCTACCCCCTTGAAGTTAACTGTGCATCTGCCTGAGAACTTAGCATAGTTGTCTGTATACAATATGGACTTAATAAATATTTGCTGAATGGAGAACATGAGGCAGACACATTGAAAACTTATCCTGACAATGGCCAAAGTCCAGTATCCAATTCATGATTAGACCAACAGAGGTCACTGGACCTGGATGGCTCAGGAGGACAAAGTGAGGTTGGTGACCTTGCACAGCCCTCACTCACTCAAAACAAAGTTCAGTGCAAGTCAGATCATCATTTCATGGTCTTCTTCGAAAATGAAGGACAAACACAAGACATCAGATCTCCTTCTAATGCTAAGAAAAACAGACCCAGAAGACTTCCAGCACCAAGGAAATACTTTTCCATGATCATGTTGTGTTTTCCTAATTTGTCAATAAGAAATGCTACCAAGAATATTTGGAAATATCAAACAGAGAAGGCCCCACCTACAACAGGAAGATATTTTGCCCTCTCAAGAATGGACCGTGCTGATTTACAGGCCAGGCTCCTTTCCATTACACTGCCAACCTTTTTCTCTGGAAAAAGACTAGAGTAAGTACAAGCATGGAGTATGCTCAATACAAAAAAAATCCATGGCAAACATTTCTGGTCAGATTGGAATATGGCTAAGGTGTATCCTTCTTAAAATAAGCCAACCAGCTGGCTGAGACTTGGAAATCATTGGTTCCTATGCTTTATAGGGATTTCTTTTCCCCCTTAGAGTAATTTTAATTAAATTTGGCTTGCAATGGGAAAAGACCTAACTCCACACAGTCCAAACTGATAATAACAGAACCTTACTCTTTTCTTAACTTTCACACACCTTATCTTTTTTCATTTATGATCACACCTCTTGGACTCATCTTGGATTTTATATTTCAACTCCCTAAAGCATCCATTATTTAATATTTTTATTACTTGTGTTAGTGTCTTTTGGTCCTCCTGAAGCATAAACTCCATGAGAGCAAAGACCAAAAAATATATATTATATATATAAAATATAATATATATTATACTTATATAAGTGTATGTATATATATATATACATACACTTATATAAAGTATAACTAACTTTATACATCCTCAGCAGTTAGCACAGTATACTATGAACCAAACTTAGCAAATAGTTATTTTGCATTTCTGAAGACAGCAGAAGTTATTTACTTTTCCAGTTCCCATTTAAGGAAACCTGTGTCCAGACAAGTCAAAATTCTTACCCAAGGTCCCACAGCTAGCTAATGGCAGAGCCAAGAGGAAAACTCAGTTGAGATGCCACCATCACCATGAAGATTTCAACCTAACTCCTTTCTCTCCAGTTAGTAATTCTCTTTACCCAGACATAATACTCTATATCTCCTTTAAACATCTTTTAAGGACAACTTTATCATGTTATTTTGTATCGTACTTATTTATTTACAAACTATATGTCTACTAGATACTAAGCTCCAGAATGCAGGGATTAGATTGCTTTCTAATTTGCTTTGCTCCTAATAAACTGTCAAAAGCACAATAACAACCCATGAGCACTTACTAAATACCAAGAGGACAGTTAGGTAGAGCACTGAATATCGAGCCCTGTGGCAGGAGTCAGAAAATCCGAGTTCAAATTCAGTCTCCAACATTTACCAGCTGTGTGATCCTGGGCAAGTCACTTAATCCTGTTGCTTTAGTTTCCTCATCTGGAAAACGAACTAGACAACGAAATGGCAAACTACTCTAGTATATTTGCCAAGAAAACACCCAATGGGTTGGGCATGACTGAAAATGACTGAACAACAAGAACAATGCTCTATAGTAGGAATGCAAATATAAACTTGAGACAGCCCTGCCTTCAAAGGGTTTACATTTTATTTGCAAGAAATCCAAGTGTCCCAAGTCTAAGATGTCCTTAAGTCAAAAAGTGGAGAGGGTCCCCAGGAACTTAAGAGAGGCTTGAAAGCACTTAGTACTATATTCTCCAAATACTCGAAGAGGTAGCAGCTTGCTAAGTGCAAAGCTGCCAAACTCTGCCATGTTAGGTACACACTGTGATGCCACTGGGTTTGCGAAAAATGGCCGCACAATACCCAGAGCGTGAATCTGAAAAGGATGAAATGCAGGTTAAACCATTTAGCTAAAGCAGAGAACAAGGGAGAGAGGGAAAAAAAAATCACCTCTTTAGCTGGTATCTGGGGGGGGAGGTGAAAATACACCCAATTAGACGTGTCCAGATAATTTTCACATCAAACATCATGTGCTCCCAAGGCAACTAATTGCACTGCTTGCGGTAGATTTTCCCAAGTTTTCAAGAACACTGACAGCACTCTTCAATAAACCATTTAGCATACCAGGAGGTTAAAGTGGGGTACACAAACACTTGCTTTTTTTAATTTACACCTTTCATTTACTTCCCTAGAAATGTCAGAGAGAGGCTAAGAGATTTATGATGTACTGTCAATGGAACCCTCCTTTCAAGAATCTTGAGCACTGCATTTCCAAAACAGAATGAGGAAGAAAGGAAGATGGAGGAGTTAGGCCTTTAAACCTTAAAGGCACGATAGAAAGAGGGCAGATTTTCAAAGCACTCGGTTTCACCTTGCATCTCTCTCTCTCTCTCTCTCTCTCTCTCTCTCTCATAAGAGAGAGACCATTACCTAAGTTTAATATTAAGAGCTCAAAGGTCAGAACTAAGCGTTTTAAAAATGCAAATGTAATGACTTCACATTATCTTTTCTAGTAACAAGGTAGACTCTCCAAAAAGTGCAAAACTCAGGCAAAACTACAGCTCATGAGGGACTATTCTCTACCTTACAAACTCTTCTCAGCAGAAGCTATTAGCTTTTATATCATTATGTTTGTGCAGTTTTAATCATCTCTCTTTTTGAAGAATACTCTTAGTGAACCACTAGGATATAAGATGTATTTTTAAGGAGATGTAATACATCTGCCATGTTTTAGGTTAAAAAAAAAAACAAATGAAACTGACGACTTTAAGCCCACATTCCCACACAGGGAATGGGAGGGCTGTTGATTTCATTGTATAATATTTCTCTCTCTTACTGTTTACTCCTTTAAATGGCTCATAGTAAAGTCTCCCCTTCTGAGAGACCAAGAACTAGACAGCTCTACACTTACTTAGCCAAAGGTTATTGGCCTTAGGATCCTTATAATATACAAGGCAGGTGCCAGCCTTTTCTAACCTGTCCTTTCTTTTAAAAAGGATGCCCCGATACAAAGCCACAAATACAGTTATAGATGCCTTTAAGAGGAACACCTCCAGTCCTTACCTAGCACCCCAGCAAATATCCTTATACTCAATAAATCATGTAGACAACTTCAACATGCAACTCAAATCCCAGAGAATCATCATCTATCTCCTTCAATTCAGTCAAGGCCCAACACAGCTGAAATTTCTTCTCCTATATTAACTAGTATTCAAAGTCTAGTTTCAGGGAATTTTTTAAGATTGTAAAATCCTACCAGAGTTTTAATAACTATGTTTATCTTTAACATTTTCAGCAAAATTCAGAATCCTCAAGGAATCTTTAGTATCTGTTGCTTCAAATTACAAGATAGATGTTAACATCTAGAATTCTATGAGGCCTGCAGGATTTGGAGTTCGGACATGTGATATGGGTAGGAAGATCTCCAGTGAGGAAACCTCCTCTACCCACGCAGGTCAGGCAGCCCTGAGGAGTTAAGTGACTAATCATGGGCCACACAGCCAGTGTGTATTAGGATTAAGACAAAGATGAGAAACAACATGACAGAGCCTCAGAAAAATGGCACTTGAGTCAAGAAGGCCTGGATTCACATCCTACCTCTCCTTCTGTTAGTAGGATTTGAAACCAAAATCTTCATCCAATGTTTGGCTCTAACGGTGCCAGAGTCTTAGGGGAGCCAATATGTATGGACCAGCAAGGCAGCATGAAAGCATAGTATGTGTAGAAAGACCGGACTAGAAGTTAGGCAAATCAAGGTTCTAGTCTGGACCCCATCTTTCCAGCACATAGGATACCAGTATAATGCTGTCAGCTGCCAGGTTTACAAAGTGCTTTACATATATTATGTCATCCTTATCCTCATAAAGTCTCTGGGAGGTAGGGGTTACTACCATCTTCATTTTACAGATGAGGAAACTGAGGCAAAGAGAAGTCAGCCAGTAAGTATCTGAAGTTGGATTTGAATTTGGGTCTTCATGACTCAAGTATCTGTTATATCCATGTTACTACCAAGCTTCCCGATAGCTTCTCAGCTGTGAAGCTGTGAACTGAGCCAAAATGACCCACTTAACAGCACTAATGTCATCCCTATTTCAGGACCTCAAATATACTGGTCCAGGGAAAGCAGGATTCCTCTGGATAAGCCAGACTACTCAGTAACAACAGGTAACAACTATCACACAATCAGCCTCAGTTTCCTGAGGCAGTGAATTAGAATATAGCTAAAGCAAGGGTTCTTAACCTGGAAAGAGATTACAAAGGGTCAGTGGGTTTTCTTTCTAAATATTCAGATAACTTTTATTTCTGTGTAACTAATTTCCTCTGCGATCCTATGTGTTTTACTTTAAGCATGCAAAAACATTCTGAGAAGGGATCCATACACTTCACCTCATCTCATCTTCATCTCAAAATCCCTTGCTTAGATCCATGATCTAAGCAAGGGATCCTCTCTGAAAAAAGAAGACATCCCCATTTCCTCCAAGGATCTCTCCCTAGGGAAGAATCATAGCTGTTTGAATCATATGTGTACCT